>CM043873.1:28916264-29618764 GCA_023846275.1 Vanilla planifolia
AAAAATATAACTTATTTTAAACTTTATTTAATTATTTTTAGCATATATTTTTAATCTAAGTTTTTTATGTTGAATAATATATATATATATATATTCAAGTGCTAATCAAGATTAAATAGACTCATGAAAGGATGGTTTAAAAAAATACATGCATGAGTAGTGTATCCTAAGTACCATAAGAGAAACTTATAGATTTTAACAATCTAACTGTAATAAAGAGAAATAAAAATCACTCATGATGGTTTGTACACCATCAAGAGATAAAATCTTTCATGAGTTATTGTTATACCCTTGTGTTTGATGAGTCAAGAATAAATGTTTATATTTCATATGGGCTTATTCTAAACAAAATTGTTAATATTCAATTAAGACAAGCCATGAACTTTAAATGTCTAAAATAGTGGTTTTCAAGGCTCTTGGAGTCAGGTAAGCTTCAAGAAAATTGAAAACATGTACTAAAGCTTTCATACTTGATTTTCTTTTTATTTTTCTTAAATTTGATATATCCCAATTTTGAGATGATGTGGCATACTAGTAGTATTAATATTTAAAAATGTTATAAAATTAATAATTATTGAATTTTGATTTTTGGGCCAAGTTTTATTGACAAAAAGTATAGACATTGGTATTTGATTTTTTAAAATTATTTAGAAATTATTTTTATGAATTTCTTTTCATAGTCATTTAGAAAATTATAATACTATGTTAATATAAAATTATTTTGGTACATTTATATTAAATATTTTGGCACAAAAATTCTCACAAAACACCCTAACACAATGTTACTCTCCAGAATTTTCACTGTAGCATTGGGCGGGTCAACCTGACCCGACCACTGGCCCGTCTAGGCTTTTAGAAATTAAAAAAAATAATAAATATAAAAAATTGGTGGGCTGACCCGGTAGGGGCGCCCATAGTCCAAAGGAATTCAGGCCGCAAGGCAATTTCAGGTAGCAGGCGACGTTGAACAGAACTGCGAATTTAACCCGCATGCAATGCTAAACGGAATAGTGCAAGAACAAGTAAACCCGAACCAGGTGATGAAATCCTGGTCAAGGAAGGGGGGAGCCAACCCCAAAGAGGCTCGAGAGTAACAGGAAGCGAATTACCTTTAAAGCGTAATGGCAAAGAATTTTCCGCGATATGGGACTAAAATCCAACCTTACTATCAAAGAAGTTAGAAGGACAAGCGCAATCAGATGGCTGAGATCATTCAGCATAAAATGACATACAGGAGAATCGAACCCAGCCTGCACAGATATGTGTTAGGACGCGTAACCATTGAGGTAAAATGTTTTAATTTAAATTAAGTCTGGACACATTACATTAATACATACAGGGCAGCATCCGCGCAATCCAAATGCTAAGATCAAGCCCTCCTAGATCGAACGGACGAGATTAATCTCAAATGGTAAATTCGAGATTTGATCCGTGTCGTCCGTGTTTGGGCCCGAATCAGATGGTAGCTGCTTTCCGTCCGTTACCCAAACGGCTAGTTGATTTTAAAAGCCGTTGGAAGTGATTTTAGAGCTCAAATTTAAGCTCTATAAATAAGGAAGAATGAAGAACTTCTAAAGGTCACATTTTGCTAAGATCTCAAAGCTTTCAGATCACGACTTCGAGCAAAATCAAGTGAATGCGGTGCTTCCAATTTCATAAAGAGAAAGTGACAAGAAGGATTTCAAAATTAGAGATTTTTTGCTTCAATAATCTTTCAATCTATATTCCTCTATTTTATGGTCGTGTGTGTCTCTTATTTCACTTAAAGTTATTTTATGTTTTGTCAATTTTTGTATTCTTTTCTTTGGGGTAAGGGCATCCCGACATTGTGCAAAAGCCCAGGGTTTGAGTTGAGCTCGGAAAACCCCAAGTAGGTTCGGGATTAGCCTTAGGAAAAATCCCAAGTATGTTTGAGGTGAATCGTATGAAAAACCTCGATTGTAATTTGGTATTTTTAATGTTGTTTTTCCCAATGCAGGTTGGGGGTGGATGTAGGCTCGATCTTAAGTCAAACCACCTTAAAAATCTTCTGAGTTATATTTCTTCTTATTCGCGCTTAAAAGATTTAATTTTTAATTGAAACCGAAAATCGAAAGAAAATTTTATTTACCACAATTCACCCCCCCCCCCCCCCCCCCCTCTTGTGGGATTTTCTTAAGTACAAAGAACTTCAGTTATTGCATTATTTGGAGCCCTTAACATTTGAAGTTTTCATGAGAGTAAACTTTCTCATTAATACTTGTAATACACTTGATCATATATATATATTTTAAAATATCAATTGAAACAAACTATTAGTAATAAAAATACATAGTTTTAATATTATCTAATTAGCATCAAGGCCATGTAGTTAACACATTCTAATGCTAACCATGACTAATTGAATTCAAGGAAGTCTGATTTAATAAGAATGTATGCTTGATTATATTAACCTATGTGCCATTATACATAAATGAAATGTTTAACTATCATTTGTAATATAGTAAATAAGGAATCTTCATATGGTTTAGCCTCACCATTTGAAGCTAACCCGCATGGCTCCAAATCAACAAGTTGAACCATATTCATGAGCAAAGGTCACAAATCCTTAATGCACTCCAAGGGGTGTGTGTGTGTATCTTCTGTTATACCGGTAAAATATTATATGTTTAATCTTCAATAATTCAATTGTGGCTTGGATGATTTCAGATCGACAGTAGGATGAGCCAGGAGCTCAATTGGAGGCTATTGGAATTTTTGAAATTTTCTGGGGATTTTTCGGAGCACCGAGATTTTTTTTAAAAACCAGAATTTGGTTTTTTTAACGCGCGTGAACCGGACCGGAGCGGTTTAGCGAAGGCGGGGCGGTTCGCCGAGGTGCGTTTGCGCGTGCGTTTAGATAAGCCGCGGATAAGCGGATCGGACGGGAGAGATCAGCGGTGGAGATTAACCGGCTGATCGGGTGTTAAGCGGCGCTTTTGGAAGGTCAACCGGCGCTTAATGGGTCTTAACGGGTTATTACCGGTTTAAGCCAGGTATTTAACCTAAACTGTTCTGCTGTTAGGGTTTCGAACGGCGGCTAGAGGCGAGGTGTTCGCGGCGAACGGCGGTACTTTCCGGCAGCCTTCCAAGGGGCTTTTGGTAACCGGAGGTTCGCGGGACAGAGGCGAGCATTTTGGTACCGGTTTCGTTCGGCGAGGAGCTGCGGTTGATCGCGTGCGAGCTTCACCGTCGCCGGCAAGCAAGGTAGGAAAGTCAGATTTAAATTAGTTATTTAGTAGAAATTAAAAAGCATGGAATATTTTGCTTAATGAACACAAGCATGTGGATGAAAAATCGGACTTAGTTGAATGCTAATTTGCGTCTTTTACAAATTTTGGATTTTCGGGAAAATTCCCTTTTTGCCGAAAATTTTAGTTAATGCTTAGGAACATGTTAGGGATTTGTATTATCAGTGATGCCATTGAATTAGTTAATTAATTGTTGGATTAATCTTAAATCTCGCATACGGCAATAGCTTACGGGCGAACTCCTTCGGCGGAAATTTGAATGAACCTTAGAAATTAGTGGCATTATTGAAACATTAGGATAGTATGAACATCAGATTTTGTTTCTCCTTGTTCGCGTTCGCCGGAAATCGACGAAAGGATTGGATTGGTCGGCGATTGCGTCGGTTAGGGTTCGCGGGCGTCGGACCGAGGAAGGAGAAGGGTTTAGATTAATTACGAATTTATTTAAGTAATTAATGGTATTTATATAATATTTATTAGTAATTATAATTAATTAAGCATCGACCGATTAACGGATTATTAAGGTATTTGGTTCGACGGTGTCACGGTTCAGCGCGAGGTTTCCGAACCGGCAGCGAAAATCGATTCAGCGGGATTCGGCGCGGACGAACGGTGCGGAAGAAAATTTAATTCGGAAATTAATCCGAATTTTCGGAAAAAGGATATTTGTGGAATTTAAATTTTATTCGGAAATTTATTCCGAATTTCGAAAAATGGATAAAGGGCGGAAATTGATTTTTTTTGAATTTAAAAATTTCCTGAAGTGAGAAAAAGGTGATTTTTAGAAATCACGTAGCCAAGTTGAAATTGACTGTTGGAAATTACCCATAAATTCAGTGTAGCTGGATTAGTTGGAAGGAAGTGTGACACTTGGGTGCTACCAGAATAGTTAGAATTTTGGTACAGTTTGTGTTGCTTGGATGACAATGACATGGATTGAGTCAGTTTACTCAGTGTTGACATATTTCATGGATTGACATATTGGACAGGAATACTATAGGCCCTATATGATGTTTTAGGGTAGTTGTGGTAGGTAACTATGTGGTACAGACTTAGCTTCCATAGTATACATGTGGACTGGTATGCGCCTTGTTGTATCTGGACACATGTTGCCGAATCTTGGAGTTAGAGCTTGGCAATGACTGTAGGGGCGTGGCTTCTATGGAAATTGTTGGTAGAGGACTTCTTGGAACGGTGGCTGAGTCGATCTCTTCTGGTCCATGAGTGTAGGCCTGCGCGCCTGAGAGTGGCAGTGGCAGGGGTGACTCACCGTGGCTAGCCAAGTGTGTAGGCCTGCGTGCCTGAGGGTGGCAGGGGTGTCTCACGTTGGCTAGAGATCTATGTGACTGGTTCTGTCTATAGTCTCCAGAAGATTGATTGACGAGAGACGCTGCGGTGTCGGGTGCTAGGCGTTGTGATGCGTGCGCAGAGATGGGCGTGTTCCGCTGGCATGCTTTGCCTAGGCGCCATGCGTGCGCAGAGATGGGCCTGTCCCGCTGGCATGCTGCCTGGAAGCACAGAGGAGAGCTACTCTGGTGTGACTGGGGGTGACTGTGGTTGGTCAGAGTCTGGGACTGAGAGTGCCTTTCCACCCTACATTGTTATGCTATATTTCTATACTCTTGCTATTATCCTTCTCTTGCATGAGAGTTTTTTTTTACTAGCTGTCTTTCCTACTGGGCGTAGCTCATTCTTTTATTATCCATAATTTTTCCAGTGGCTCGGCAGACTTGACGCCACCCAGCTTTAGGTGGGATCGTGATCAGTAGGCTAGTGGAGGAGATCTGATCTGTGATTTTCTGAGACATTCTGGTTAATTGATTGTTGCTGTTGGATGTATTCAGTGAGACTGTTATTATTATGTCTTATATTATGTGAGGGTGATTCTGACTCATGTACTTGTATGGATGATGTGGTATTGATGGACTGTGATTTTTCATATGAGTTACATTTTTATACATTATCTTATTTTCTATCTTGACGGTATGGTGTGTGGAGCGCCATTTCATATCAGTGGATGTTATATATTTTTTTGTTGATGGTGAGGTCATTACATGACTATGGAACTTAACCTTGGGGGTTCAGACTTCTATTAGATCGGTTCTCCTACCGGTATGGGTTAGGAGTATTGGGTCTAGTAGGAGTAACATTGCGCGAGTTCATCAGTTAATTCAGGAGTCATGAACCTGATTTGACGGTGTGCCCGGGAAATGGGATCCACATAGTTAAGGAAAGTAGGTGTGTAATGATGTGTTATATCCTATGTTTTTCGTAGGCTACTCAGGTTGGTATGGGACGATCTGAGCTGTCTATATGTAAAAAAAAAAAAAAAAACTGGGGTGTAACATCTTCCATCATGTGCATTCTTTTCTTTCACTAATTATTATTACAAATTCACAAATGCTCAACCTACCATTAATTAACATGTGATTGATTTTGTGATCATCAAACTCATGAGTTAAATAATCTCCCTCTTCTTATTACAAAATCAATGCTAGAATAATAAAAATAAATAATTATGTTGGAAAGTATGCAAGAACATTGAACTAACTATAAAAAAACTAACACTTGAATATCAATTTAGTACAACAAAACATAACCAATCTAGCAATTAATACAATTCAACATTGCAATAAGTTAGCATTACAATAAGAGCATTTAACAACTAGCTTAGCTCCCACAAATTATTGAATCACGGTAGCCAACATAATAAAGAACATATCCCTATGAATATTAATGTAACAACTAATCCTTAACATTAGCCTTCTAACATATTAATTGTCCATCTTTTTTGTATCATTCAATGACATAAAAGACATTACAAGCACATCAACTTAAATTCTTAGGGACATTTATGCACAGTAAAATAGCTCGCATAAACAAATAAAGTATAAAACATAAGGTGATTGTTTTATAATTCTTTCTTTATTAATTTCTCAACATTTTTCCATTGAATTGTTAATAGATATAGTAAGTTTCTCTAGTGCAAGCATTGTGGAAGTTTGGAGCACAATAATAAAGCCTTGTAGAATATTGAACCTTTCTCCTAATATAGATGATTGCTTTCTTAATCGGATGTATAAGTCATTAAATTTATAAAGTAGTAGTGGAGTGTTTAAGGGAGCACAAAATTTAGAATCTTTATTAGTAAAAACTAAATTGTTTTGTTGCTTAGATGATGTAATCGATAACTCATTGTTAGTGTAATTACTTGTCTAATGATTAGAATCATCTTCTTATTATATTTGGGGTTTTCTATAGCAATATTCTTCTTCATGAGCCTTAATATCCATATTAAAGCCTTTTCTTTTTAGGTAGTAGTAAGGGAGATCTAAACTATAATCCACTGTCTATCTTCTCTTTTTAGCATAATTGTACTTTTAAGAAAGTGTTAAATAAGGTATGTCCATAAGGTCAAGTACTTTAGTTCTTAAATATGTGTTTTGCTTATAGTGATGTTAGGAAGAGAATTTACTCCTTCCAAATCAAAGCTCGAACTCTCACAATCTAGCCATAAAGAATGTTTAGCCACAAGAATATTAAAGAAGGCATGTAAATTTCCTTTTGTTATCCTTACATGGGTTATACACAATGATCTATCTACAACGTATTCTAAATCGAGTGTTTAACAATAGGCCTAGTTAGAGTCACATCAACAAATGTTAAACATGAGAAACACTAAGAAACAAGAAGAAGGAGAGTAAAGCTATTGTCACAAGAAAATTGAATACTCTAAAAAATTTTCATTTAGGGGATTCTAAATTCATAAAGTTTTGAATTTCAAAATTTCTTATCACCCTTTCATATAAAATTTTAGATATAATATTTTATTAAAAATAAAAAAATATGTGATTTTGATAAAAAAAATATAAAATTGTACAAATTTTGCACCCAACCAGACTAACTCCACATGCACATGTCGCTTACACACTTTTGCCTACCCCAGGGCACTATTCATATGGACGAGTAATGTTCCATGCACTAACAGGCCTTCTAGGCATGATAGATGGCTAACATGGTGCACATGTACTCGTCCTGCATGATCACACACACTAGCACACAAGAGCATTTAGTTTGCTGCATCTTCCAACATGCCTGTATCTCCACACACATTACTTGTTTAGCATGCTATAGCATGCACTTCAATGCACTTACGTCAAGCCATCACACCAGGCCCAATGTTCGACTCTTACTGCTTTGTGTTGCAATGATATTTTTCACTTTTTTGCCTTCATTTTTAATTTTTTTCACATTTTTTATGTTTAATGAACAAGGAATTGAGCTCTTGATCATAGGTTCCTTCTTTTTGTGATTCGTGTCTCATTAAATATTTTTTTAAACTAATTCTTTGCAAGATTTAGTTTGGTTATTTTTTTAAGAGATTGAGACTTCTGTCATCTCTATAAAGTAATTTTTTACTTTGTTACAAAAACAGAAGTTAGGATGAGAAAAGGTGAGAAACTAATGAAGAAAAAAAGTAGAGTAGATTTATTATTATAAGAAAATTATATATTAAAAGTTTTTCATTCAAGATATTCTGAATTTATGAAGTTTTAAATCCTAGAATTTGAATTACTCCATATATTCTTCTCACTCTTTTATATAAAAACTTAGATATAATATTTTATTACAAAAACTATGTGATTTTGATTCATATAAAATTATAATTAAGCTTCTAATCACTCAAATATGATTAAACTATACTAAAATATTTGATAATATTCAAGTTATAATGAGGTATCTAAATATTTTCCATTAAAGGGATGCCAAACCTATCAGATGTCTTATAGACTGGTTCCCACAAAGTAGAATAAGACAAGATCATTTATTTTCACCTCTAGTTTTATTGTGATTGATTTGAGAACATTTATTATAGTCTTTGACTATTTCATATGCTTTTATGTTTATATTCAATCTAAATAGATTATCTTCAAACTCATAACTAGCTAATAATTAAGATGTTTTAGGGGTAAGCTTCTTGGTTAGTAGGATGGTTGTTCATGTTGAACATTAAATCAAGTTACAAACTTGTAGCCACATGTATACAAAAAACATCAAAATTAAATGTAAAGGGTACATCATGCATAACATCACTTACCTTTATAACAAGATGACAAGGAAGAAGTTAGGTATGGAAGTGGCATGAACAAGTGATTTAGATGAGCATCATGAACTATCTTCTCAAATATATACAACTTGGATTCCCAAAATTACTTAGGATTGATTATATAGTGGATCACTTGGATGTGTCACATGATGATCTGCCTTCTCACTCAAACATTATTATGATTTATTGGGTGAAATTCCTTAGTTGATTGAGGTGTATATATGCTCAGGGTAATCATACTTATATGATTCAAGCGATCGTACAAAATGATGTAATCTCTACCTTGAGATGAGCTAGATTATCATTGACATAATGGAATGATCAAGGCATTATATGTATGTAAACAAGAAGTCTTATGTCTTTCTAATTATAATATACATACCATACAGTTACATTTACATTGTTAGAATTATATACCAATAGCTTTGATTATATCGTACCATAATGAAATGCTAAACCTAGTAATGTAATATTAATACACCTTTCTCTTAGTTGCATCATACATATCCATAGTATTATCAGATTCCTTTGGCTGAGGCACAATCATTGGTATGATAAAGGTAACATGTGTATTATAAGGTAATCATACACGTACAAAGTTCATAACACTTCAACTTGTATTCTTGTGATAATGATGATTCGTACATGTACGATGTGAGTGTCGTACGTATACAAATTTCCATATTTTGCATTTCTTAGTTTGAATTAGTAAGCCTTTCACTTCATAAGGAATTCATACACAAGCATATCATGATTTTAATTCAATTGAGCCAAAGTGTCCCAAATCATTCTCAACTGATAAATTAATTACTATTTAGTCTTTTCACATGGATAGAACCTTGTTCATCAAATCTATCAAACAAGGCTTTCATATATATTGTTATTATGTGAAATAAATTGTTCCTTATACACTAACCTCCTAAACATATGCTACATATACATGTATTAAAATGATTTTGCTACTAATCCAATTCATTTTAATAGGTAAAGACCATATTTACTTATTTTTTTATAGATTTTGATAATTGAGTCATAGACAACTCACAAGTTAAGATTATTCTCTATAGGTCCTCATTATGAAGGCACACTTACATAACTATTAAGGCTTTAAGTTTAAGAATATAAATCATCTTGGGTTCACAAGTAGTAGTGTGTGAGAAGTGATTTTTCAAATCATGTACACAAAGAACTATCTTTAAAAATCCAAAAATATTAATTTTTTTTTTCAAATTAATGGATCTCTTAAAGGGACAATCAAATGAGATTGATCAGGCTTACAATAATAGTTACAGACAACCTTAGAAGAATTAATTGAATTAATAGGTGCATGCAAATCAACATCATTAATTTTCATATGGGTATGTAATAAAACATGATGTGACACATTTGAACAAGAATCAATAAAATTTTCCTTTAAAATTTTTAATTCATTTTCAAGTGATGTAAAGCTTATTAACTTTTCTTTCAATTCATTATTTTCTCTTTTTAACAAATCATTTTAAGTTAGCAATGTATTAAGACAAGTAAGTTGAAAAAATAATGATTATGTACTTTCAATTAATTTATTTTGCAATATATCAAGGGAAGAAAAATATAATTTTTCTTCACTCAATAGTGATTCATCCTTCAATCTAGATTTATCACAATGCTCATGTAATTCATGTATCATCACAATCAGTAAAAGAGTCATCATTAAGAAAAAAAAAGTAAACTATGCACCTTTGTCTTTGAAGAAGTACTTGACATCACATTCTTTTTGTTTTTCTACTCCATCTATTTATTCTTCTCCTATTTATCATCAATAAAGATTTGAGATTATTTATCATCAAATAGCTTATCTAGTTCTTGCATTGTTTCATAACATGTAGATGAGTGATAAAATTTTATCCCTATCTCTTATGATAAAACATAAATAAGAAGGTCTATCCTTCTGTATTAAGTTCAATAATAATACGAGATCTTTCAATTCTATCATCATGAATAATGCAAGGATGTATAAAGAAATTTCACAAATCATAGTTTACTTTTTAAGAAAAAGTTTTTAAAGAATTTTCCATAGAGCCTAATGTTCACCTACAAATAGAGGAGGATAATACATAGTGTTAATAGATAATGTAAATAATTAACACAAACCCCAAAGTGCAAATGATGGATTTTATCTTGAGAATTTCTTCCTTTGTTGCAACCTTCTCTAATATTAATTGAAAGAACTAGATAACCTACAAGAGGGGGTGAATTATGAGTTTTTAAACTCTTGAGAATAAATTAATTTTTCTAACCAATAATTATTCAACCAATTGACCTTTTGAAATCCTTCTTAGATTTGTAAGCATATTATAAATAAGAAATAAATAAAATAAATAAGAACAAGTAAATAATATATAGAATAATTTCAAATAGTTTGGTTATCAACACAAGTTCTACAACAATCCTAGTTGATCCAACCAGGCTTCCACAACCAACATCTTTTTGTATATGGTAGGTAGGCTACAAACCCTCACAACAACTTGATCAAGCAATAACTCACAAGCACAACTTGATCAATCAACAACTCACCTGTGCTTACAATCATTGGCCAATAATGGCTACAACACAACAACAACTTGAATGAATCATGATGGCTAAAAGAGAAAAAATGCTCAACAATTTAAAAACAATTTTACAACTTATACCATGAACCCTTAATAACAAAAGTTACATAATATCTAAATGTAAGGAGAAGGTGTTACCAACCTTAAACTCAACTAGATGAAGAGAATATAATAACCAAAATGCAATAAAAAGATCTTTAAAGCTCACACAACAATGCTTTTAGAATGTCTTATAGGTTCAGCATGAGAAGCTTCTTTTATAATATGAAGTAATGTACTCATCAATTTATTATAAGCTAAAAAGCACTTCAATATAAGGTCTTCATTGTTTAAGATAAGTCCAATTATTTTTTTTACTTTTTCAAAGTGATTAAACTAACAATCAATATTACAACTATTGTTTATATAAATATAATTAATAGATCATACTAAGGCAATAAGGTAGATGGATATCATACTGTGGCATTAGGTAGATAAAGCTGATTTCTCAAAAAATTCATCTGTCTAACATTTACATTTTAATTACACAGGTTTATAGCACAAGTATGACATTAATGTATGTGATATACAATGTATAATTTTAAATCTTCATATGGATAATCACTAGGATAATACAAATATAATGCATTCATTATATACGATTAAGATGATCATACAAGTTTGATAAGAAGATTGTCATTGTATGATAATTTTTCACAATGTGCTAAGCTCTCAAGATTTTTTTATATGTTAAATAATTATAATAATATGATAATTTTTTAGTTAACTTATTATAGTTTAACAAAAAGATCATACTCATACGATAAATAATATTATATTTGTACGATAACATTGTAACGTTTTATCTTAAGTCCTTAAACAATCTATAACGAGACATGAATCATAGCATTACAACATACTCATTCATATTATATAATGCAAAGCTTATTATGATACATAAAATAAAACTTGGACTTATACATAGATGATACCATGTATGACCAAGCAATAGCTGGTCATTCTAAGTTAAATGATTGGTCGGACTAATATGACAAAAAACATTATATATGTCCAATATGATTAGAGTTTAGTCATGAATTTGATTTTGAGAGGAAATAACATTCACACACATATGAAAAAAGAGTTCATATAAGTACAATGCATGATATAAATATGCCTTTAAAACACACAGAATTTGTACAAGACTGATACTTTGTACAATTGAGTTTACACTTTATTTTTAAATTAAATAACCATTGTTTCTATATGATGAGACCACTATATGTATAAGATACCTTGATAGTTTCAATTTCTAATGATAATGCAATCCAAAATATTAGATTATATAATATGATATTAGTTATTATAGTGTGATCATAAGATAATGAAAAGCAACCCTTATTTTAACTTCAATTTCTTAAACATAGACATATGTGTTGAATCTAGAGTGTAAGCCATTAGTTAATATATGTTTGGTTTTATGATCATAAAACTCATCAATTCAACATAATATATTATCCTTAAAGAACAATTTGTTTAGTTTAAAATTAAATGTCATGTACAACATATTATCCCTAAAGTATAGTATATTTAATTTGTTTTGAGATTAGGTACTATAATAATAACTAATCCTAATAATTAATTATGAAGTATTAATATTTAATGTATAATATTCTTAGTTCAATTTAGATGCTAACATATAGTGTGATTCTTAAAATGTATGACATGTCTAATTTATTTATGTGAGTAACGATTAGTTTAACCAAAGTTTGGATACTCTAATTAGCTATTAGAGAGCCATTAGGAATGTTTAAAGCAATTGAAATTTATCTTAAAAAATTATAAAATGGGTCAAAATATAGTATAATGATGAATGAATATTTGCACCTCATTTAGAAGAAATATCCTTTGAAAATCATTATTATTCTTGAAGATTTGGATGAAAATCATGGATATAGCTATAAATGATAATCATATTCCTTCTTCATTAAGATAAGTTTAAACTTTCTTCAATATTGTTTTAATATTGATTTAATATGCCTCTAGATTTTATTATTATGTTATAGAGCGTAAATTCTTTAGCTTTGCATTGTTTCTTTTATCTCATTATGTGACTTTGTATTTAATCTTTATTTAATTTTTTGGTCATTGTTGTATAGTCTTTTGGCCTAGTGATTGTATGGTCTTTTTGGCCTAGTGAATAAGCTCATCTAAGCCTATGTGTAGAGTCTTATGACTAGTCTTGTAAGATCCTTTAACTTAGTATTGCTCCTCATGGCCAATGTATGAGGTTTTGCCTACTTGAATTTACAAAAGATATTTGTGAGTGTTTTCTTAATGTTTTAATTAGGAGTGAACATAAATTCAATTTTGAATTAAACTACCTAAAATTCAATATATATTATTTTTATTATATTCATCATAAAAAAATTTAAGATTAATATGAGTTGTAATTTAAGATTCTATGATCAATACTAATTAATAATCTCAAAAAAAAGTTTATTATTTTACTTTATAATTTTGAGATTAAGATTTTTACAAGTCATGTGCTCATTTGTGTGAACATCTAGTTCACATTTTTTAACATTATTTTTTTAGAAAAATTAGACCTATTCATCTTGGTAGACATATATTATAATTTATTTAACCAAATTTATTGATATGGAAACTTCAAATTTAACATGCATTTTTCATGTTTAGTTTGTTAAAATATGATCCCAAACATAATATGAGCTATTTGGTAATAACTTCTTATATAGGCATAAAAAATCATTGAAATTTATTTTAGAAGTGGACTCCAATAGAATGATGTATAATTCACTAATTAGAGAAAACCTTATAAACCTAGATTAATATCTAAAATTCAATTATATTTTTTCAATATTAAGGGCTAATGGCTATAAGCATTTTGCACATACTTTCAAAGGGATTTTGCCTAATAGCTTATAAAATATTTTAGGAGTTATTGACTATAAATTGAAACCATTAGGCTCTCATTTAATTGTATAAACTCCTTTGTCCTCTTTTTCATTGTGAGCTCCATCTCCTAAATGCATATTTTATAAGATCATTTTGAGATCAAGAATTGCATATGTTAAATAGTTAAAGGTTTTCTTTTGCATTCATATGCACTACATAAACCTCTTGAATAGTTGTCAATTCTCTCATTTATCTATGAATGCTTTTACATTTATATATGAAAAGACGAAGTTAAGTCTTTTTCACTTTATCTTTTGTATCTAGCAAGCCACCTTAATTTGTGTTGTGGGTATGGTTTGTAGTAACACTCTTGTTGACGAGAGATTAGTTTTTTCTTATAGGCTTGATATTCAGATTTTGTAAATTGTGCTTTAATGTTAAAAATGCTCTTGATTCATGGCTTATACTTAAGTCTTCTTATAAAAAGATGAGTGTTATGTTTTAACCTAGTGTTAAAAAGCTTGGTGGTTTGCCTTAATGTTAAAAATGTTTTTTTATTAATGGTTTGGGCTTAAGTCGTATAAAAGATAAGGGTTTTGTTTTGACCAGATGTTAAAAGGTTTGGTGGTTTTACCTGCTCGTAAGAAAAGTCAATTCTTTATGTTAATTTTATTGTCATCAACACAAGGGTTTAATAGTGTTGCTCAAGTGTTTCTTGTTATTATTTGTGTTGGTTTTTTATTTATCTGTGATGTAAATTTAAATGTTGTCTTAATTACTAATATTTAATTAGATAATGAAAAATTATTAAACCAAATCCACACATCTTTCTTGGTTATGCATATGAGATAACTCAATTTAATTTTATATATATATATATATATATATATATATATATATATATATATATATATATATATATATATATTTCACTAATAAATCTATATGTGACCACTTTACTCAAGAGAATTGCCATGGGCCAAGTATTTACAATTATTAACATAATATTTTAAGATAATATTTGTGAATAACTTTTCAAACTAAATTTAATTTTTTAAATCTAAAATTTTCATAATCATAACAAACTTTCTGCTAAAGCTATATTTATATTTGCATCAAACTTTTATTTTTAGTATTTTTTTCCCAAATCTTTTTTTTTTTCAAAATCACAAATTAATTACAAAACAAAGAAAAATTTATGAACCCTTGCTTATAGATTGCCATATCATCTTTTATATGAACACAAAGTTAGATAATCTTGGACTTAGTTATAATCTTAGATAATCATAATAATTGTTTTACATATCATCTCTTTATATGCATTTAAACTTTAATGTTATAATCACTTTTAATGAAAAAAAAAATACTAAAGGGGTTGCTAAATCCCCAGAACTTTTCTACTGAGGATTTATTTTTTTAATAAATTTTCACCCTTCCACGTGTTTAGACTTATCAATTAACTAAAATATATTAGTCCAACAAGTTCACTTAAGATGAACTTAATTACAGTAATCTTTTAAAGTTCTTGTTTAATTAAAAAATAATAGCTATGAGGACAAAAATTACCTAACCAAAATGCATGGATTAAAATGTAAAATAACACTTTAAATTAAATTTTTAGTTTGAGCCACATGCGTCTTAAAATATTTTAAAAAATTATTTTGTAAAATTCGTATTAAGAAAAAAAAAAATGTATCACACTGGTGGTTTGTCGTCTTTCAACCGGAAGAAGATACGACAATCTTCTCAAAAGTTAGGAGCGGAGCACGAGTGACCGGTCCGCACGAGTGACCGGTGATGGAGGTGGAGGAAGGGTCAAGCACCTACGATTGCGGAGGTGGACGGTCGGCGCTACTTAGAGTTTCGGACCTCATAGATCCGAGGAACGAGGAACCGACCTGGCGAGGTTCATTACCTATCTTGCCGCCATGCGAAGAAGCTGGAGAGTTTGTTTTCGTCCAAGGCTTGTCTACCTATGCTTCGGCTACTTTTCAGGAGCAATTGCCCTCCGCATCTTCTACTACCCTTTGTGTGTTTCTGAGCTACTTCTCTCTCCCTTGTTCGATAGTTCCTCTTGCCTGCAGCACACGGTTTCTCACTTGTTCCTTAACCATTAACGGAAATGGATGAGGAGTATGATGTCGTCGTCCTTGGAACTGGCCTCAAGGAATGCATCCTAAGTGGACTTCTTTCCGTTGATGGTCTCAAGGTTCTGCTTTATTCTTTTCCTTCCTGAGTTACTTACTAATCAAGAAACGATTTTTTTTTTTTATTTACATGCCTAAGTTATTCAGTTTTGATGTTCTCTCTGCAAACGTTGGTGTAATTGTTAATATCTGTTATGGACATCATGCTTGCGTTTACAGCTGTTTTGTTCATTATTCGCAAGTTTCCTGTAGAACGGGGATTTGTATATTTGTTTAGAAATGACAAGATTGAAGCTCAGCATACTTATTTATTGGATATTTTTCTGGATTTTGTTCTTTCTGCCACATGATTTACTTAAATATTTCCTCTAATAATACAAAGGAAAATGTGGTGTATGATGAAGAATGAGAATTGCTAAGACTTGCATGATTGACCTTTTATGTATGAATCGAACAAAAGCTAACATGAATGCAATGGTGGATACTTTGGTAAGGTTAGAGGTGTGAAGAGGTTAGGAGGAAGGATCTTAGTGGATAGAAGAGATAATAAGAAGTGTTAGAATTGATGAAGCATTCTTGCTTACATGGCTACATCTATTCAATTGCTTGGTTTGGTAAAAATGATAGGACTTAGCCCTTTTATATGTGGTCCACTTATTTACATTTTTTTTCATGATTCTAGAGCAATCTACTTGCTAGCTACTTAGTATTAATAACTAGAGAGGTCTAATAAATTATCTTCTTAATTCTATTATTTAGATAATTCCTTAATCTTCTTAAGGAATTGAGATAATTTTCAATATTTTTCCCTTAATTCATTTTCTTTTGCCAAACAAATTAGCTTTCTAGATCGTCACTCCTAACCTTTGTAATACTTTTTTCTTAAAATCCTTGGTTGCAACAAAATCTATGTATCAATCAATATCTTTTGCAAGTCACTTTCACTCTCTAGGTTCGATATTTAAATTGGGAGTTTCGATCTCCTAAACTTATCATTGTGCTTGCAATGTATTTCTTAAAATAAATCATATTTTTTTATCAACTTGTCGTTAAATTGATTTAGAAACTAGTTCACTCTAAGCTAGAATAGCCCACCAACACAGATTATCTTGGACTCGATTCCAAAGCTAACTTGACAAGTCTATCATAATATTCTCATATGATCCGCAATGTCGATTTATCATCACACAATCAATATACAATCCAGAGATCCAAAGTACATCATATGAAAGTCAAATATAACAATGCAAATGACAACTAATCATAATTAAATGTTCAGTACAACTAAAAAGTCCAACAAATATAATATCTTCGTCATCAATAAAATATGATCACTATTACGATTAAGAAATCATAAAATTCAAATTTGAAATATCAAGATAGTTAAGATGTATTGATATTATCACCCCTAACATTGACTCCAATGTAAACTTCTAATTCCCTAGACTTGCATATAATATAAGATAGAATGAGTCAAGAAGCTCAACAAAAAATCTTCAAGTCATGTTATAAAAATAATCATACAGTAACAAGAAAATATATTGATTTGATATAAGTAAGATGTAACTAAACATCATTAACAATGATCTAGAATATCATGTAGAAGTGTCTGCCTACCAAGTTGAATTATTACATGATCTGAACTACTGTCATAGAAGAACTACAATGATCACTCACTTCAATGGCATAACTCTAGGTATTGGGACCTTGCATATCTCTATAATATTATAATCCTATGATGTAATTAACTAGATGTTTTATGTCCCAACAACAATCTAACACTATATGTTACTCCTATAACATACTAAGAGTATGTAATCACATATTTTGATACTTTGTCATGTAATCTAATACTTTTTAATGGGTTCTACTAATCACACAAGTCTCTGATCATGTAATTTGACACTCTTCATGGGTTCTATCAATTATGCAAAATAGTATATTTCTATCTAATGAGAGTCTTAATTATTAACTTGCTTACCTCCAGGGCTCAAGAGTTTAAAACCTATGATCCATTACATCATAATTCTATACTTCAACATTGGGAGGTCAGATATATCCCATTGTTTGAGCTTACATTGGGTTACTTCTTAAACCCAATCTATTATCTAAGGTGATCCTAGGAATTCGTTCCAAACCCTAAGTAGCTATCTAGATATTCTATAGTTTTTTTCCAAATCTTAACTAGCTATCTAGGATATCTTAGGATTTCCTTCAACATCTGAGATTTTCCAGAGTTCCTTCTAAGCCCTAAACAGTTATCTAGAGTATTCTTAGGTTTTTTCTCAAACCTTAATTAGCCATTTGGGTATTTTAGGGTTTCCTTTAAACCAAAAATGTCTTAAGTAACTTTAAATATCTTATCTATCGTACTCTATGGTTTCTTCTAAACTTTGAATCTCTTATCTAGGATATCTTAAGGTTTTTTTTAAATCCTAGTCAACTATCTTAGGTATTTTAATAAGATTTTATTCTTATCTAGGCTATCATCTTAGCTTTCACTTGAGTCCATAACCATGGTCTTAACCATTTGGCATAGTTCTAAGTTGTAGCCTTTTCTTTCAAACCTAAGTTCATAGGAGTCTCACCAATGACTCTTACACTTCTTAGATTGATTTGAGCCATTGTCCTCTTTCCAGTGGTCTCTCCTAAGCCACACACATCCTTAGATAGTCATCTAAGGTGTCCAACCCATGACCTAAAAAGGCTAAAAGAGTTACTTATAATCTCACCAATGCATCCATGCCATGCTTAGGGTTTAACTTACATCTATGAGAACTACTAGCCCCTTGGCTAAGTTTGGCACCACTCTTAAGGCCATAATTGAGCTCATTTTTTTTATTTAGGGTTTTATTGAGAGCCTTTGCAATCAAAGGTCTTATCCAAAGTATACTAAGTACTCATCAGGTGCACGTGTTCTCAATTCAAACCTTAATTCCTTTCTTTAGGGTTTTCTCATGTTAAACTAAATCGTAAGAATCAATAAAGCCTCACTTGAGACTAGGTCTTACCTTATTTTAGGTCTACCTTAAAACTAAACTATCCAAGACCTATTTTCTTAGGCTATTCATGACATCATCCATCCTAACAATCAAATTCTAGAATTCCTCCAAAGGCCACAACCCACTTTTAAACCTCACTATGGTTAATCGAGCACTCCATTTGATAGACCATCAACTAATCTTAATCATATAATATCTAAAATCATCATGCTTCTTTGCTAAACCTAATCTAATATCAAACCCTTAATAATTGTACATGTATCTAAAATCTCTTTTCAACCTAGCCTTCCTCTAAGGACTAAAATGAGCCTCCCAAGCTTCTTATCTAGAAAACCAAGGGTCCTCAATTGTCGCAAAAGGTCATTTGGGTCCTCATAAGGTCTCAACCATGTTTCCTATGGCCTTAACTGAGCTATGAATCCAAGCCATCAAGGCATACCCAAGGCAATGTTCCACTTGGTCATAAGAAATCATCACTAAGGTTAAACTATAATTGAAATTTTCAAGCTAAAAGTACTTGACCTAAATTGAGATCTATTTTCACATGAACAAAACTAACATTTTTCCTTCATGTTCATGGTTTTATTGGATAGCAAATCATCATGTCATGGAACTGATCTCAACAACATGAATTCATCATAATCATGAATAAAACTAATTTATCAACTGAGAAATTCATAGTAATATTCTTAGCATCATGATCTTTCTCTTAAGCATAAATTAAATATAGATTATCATGCGATTAATCACATCCCAATATTTTGCATGATCTTGATCTTAATGATATTAATCACATGAACATGGTTTGATCATGGCATTATGGTTAATATCAAACAATCTAGATCTAAGTTGTCTTAAGAATGAGTATTATGATATCAATCTAATTTTATGCATGTTTTTAAATCACAAAAATTCTTTTATTATGGTTCGGTTTCTGGCATTATGAATTCACCTTCACAAATTAGATTTAGGTTTCATATGAGTTGAGCATAGAAATATGATGTCATGATCATAACCAATTTTTATCTCATGCATAATTAGTAAAGTATCTAATTATTTACTTAATATTTATCTAATTTAATTGCAAGAGCTTGAGAGTCATCCTACTTTTTAACTCATGTAGTGGACTATTCCAAGGAATAAACCTTCTCCTTCAAGCTTGTGATCTCCTCCTTTTGTTCTTGCTCATGGCTTGATCTTCTTGGTTCCTCTTTGGTAAGGTTCTCCTTGCTAAACTTCCATAGTTAGGGTTTCTAAACTCTAACAAAACTACCCTATAAGATCCTTAAATAGCTAGCTAAATAAGACTCCTATAATTAAGGTATCTCAAGATAAATTAGTTAGGGTTTAGCTTCTTTGCTATCACATGGCTCCCTTCACTCTTTCCTTAAGAACCCCCCTCCCCATTCTCCTCCCTAAACTCTCTTAATAAGGTGAGTTACAACTTTCTTAAAATAAAGGTGCCATGACGATTAAAACGGCTAGGGTAAATACTTATCTAAACTTTCCTAATCTAGCATGCATCATAAACAATTTAAATTTCAATTCCCTCAAGCCATGCCACCACCTTGATTCCTAAATTGTGGGAATTTTCTTACCAATTATGATATTAACTTATGGTTTGGGTTAGGTTAAAAGCATGTAAGTTCAATCCTAGCTTAAGCATGAAGTGATTCTATCCTATACATAAAAGGCAATCAAAACTATTTTAATTAATCAAACTATAGCTTTCCCAATTGATCTAAAAGCACTTATTTAACATATCAAGATGAAATAGACATACCATGGTCAGCCAAAAGTTCTATCTGGACTAGCCAATTTGAGAAGTGTATCATAGACACAAATATTTTTCATCAAGTAGAAGTTATATTAACAAGTTGATATTTTATCTTCATACTTGTAGCTTGATTTAGCTTCTCTCAATTGTTTGTTAGAGAAAGTGGTACTTGATTGCAGTGTGATTTGTTCTCTTATGATTGACTCTATTATTTCTACCTGTATTAATTGATTTATTGTCACGAAGTAATGTAGTAGCTCTATGCTATTATTTCTTATTATCCTCTAGAGTTTTTGTTGACCATATTTCTTTTGATGTTACTTTTGTTGTTGTGACGTATTATAGTCTTGTTGAAAGTAACATCACAATTTTTTATCCTTACTAAGCCAAGAGCAAAAATCTCGAATCAAGAGAAAAAACATAACCTTATATACATTATATGTTGTCAAGACTCCCGATTCAATCACTATTGGAGCAACCAATAAATCAGAATTTTCTATTGGTAACCATCATATATCATAACCTAGTGTGGCTTTTAAGTAACATAATACTGGTAGTGTTGTAAAAGATTTAGATCCTACCTTGAGAGAACACTAGTTTTGAATTTTATAATATCTAGTATAATATATGTGAAATTGAAGTAAACTTCCAACTAAATTTTTGTATAATGAAGCATATATATTGTTAGCTTGATCCTTCCTTCATGACTCATTATTCTGTGTTGGTGGTGTTGATATTATCTTGTAGTTATGTGCATGTTTTTTTAAAGATATTTTTGTGTACTTCATTTGACAAATTAACACCCCATCCTTTATTGCTTGAATTCAATGCTCAAAAAATAACTTAATAATTTCAGGTTACTTAATTACACCTTTTCATTTCTTTCTTGAAGATCTTGGTCATTTTATTATTAGTAATCGTTTGCGTCAAATGGTCTACGTATAAAAAGACTTTTGTATCCATATCCATTTTCATTGTATAAAGGTAGGTTCACTTTTGCTCTTCTGAATCTTTATTTGATAAATTAGTTGACAACATTATTATGTCATATGCGAGAACCTCGTTAAGGCCTTTAAGCTTTCCTTGTCTTGTAAATTTGTTTTGTTCTACTGTTATCTCAAATCCTTGTGTTGGTCCACTTATATTCCTCAAGAATGTTGACTTTACATCCAATTTAAAAAACCATTTATTTCTTTTGTGTTTCTAGTACTGTGAATCTTTTTATGGTTTCAAGCCTTGCAAATATATATCTGACTTTACAAAATAAATTGCTGAAAGTATCATGCATGGCTGATCATGACATTGCAGCAAGCTATGCAAGGAAACAGGTTTCCTGACTATTTTTGCTTCAATACCTCTGCTTCCAATTCTGTTGAACATGTGCTATTGCATTAAAGGAAAATGGTTTGAGTTATTTTTTTGTTAGTGGTCTAAATATCACCTTTGTATAATATGCAGGGACCCATCCGTGTAGAAATTTAATTCGGAGAGTAATAGAATGCATTTAAAATCATTTTTCTTCTTGTCTTTTCAGATGGTCTAACCTTCAATTTGGGGATAGGCTATTGATATTTGATGACTACTGAATTGAGATCATAATATGTATTTTATTTGTGGGTCTAGGTTCTTCATATGGACAGGAATGACTACTATGGAGGGGAATCAACATCACTTAATCTTGTTCAGGTGCTAGTTCTAATTATTATCTTATCTTAATTGCTTGAACGACCAATTTCATTTCCATTAGTTGTATCATTCTGAGTTTTCTTTAATCGGTTATTCCGTCATCTTTTAATGTTCAGCTTTGGAAGAGATTTAGGGGCGATGGCATACCTCCAGAAAATCTTGGCCCTAGCAAAGATTACAATGTCGATATGATTCCTAAGGTTAGCAGCAATATATTTTTTTTCTCTAGTAATAGGAATTTTTGTACTAGGTTGGAAAACATTGTTCATCATACAGTATTTTTATATTACGATGATCTAAAGTGATGGAGAAGGCATGATGTTCATTTTAAAGTTATGTGGATGTGCTTCACCAACTTCTATTTGGATATTGTTCTAATCATTAAAGTTGGATGTGTATATTTTTCTTCTAGAAGCCGTGCTTGTCTTTTGTTGATATCATTGTGTTTTAGCTATTGAAACATGTTCTTTGTTATACATGTGATTCTGATTGAAGATTCAATTAATATAATTTTATAGTTCATGATGGCTAATGGTGCACTGGTTCGAGTTCTCATCCACACCAGCGTTACCAAATATCTGAACTTCAAAGCTGTTGATGGTAGCTTTGTGTACAATAAAGGAAAGGTAGGTTGATTTACCCTTTTCTAGTTGTACCCCCTAAGTGCACCTCAAATGGATCATTGTATAAATTCAATGCACTGTTCTAATTCAACTACAATTCAGATTTACAAGGTGCCAGCTACTGATGTGGAAGCCCTGAAATCCACTTTGATGGGACTCTTTGAGAAACGTCGTGCTCGGAAGCTTTTTATTTATGTCCAGGACTATGATGAGAGTGATCCCAAATCTCATGAGGGACTAGACCTTAATAAAGTGACAACAAAAGAAGTTTTTGGGTATGCAAATTATCTTTGATAATGTCTCAGTTACTATTGTCAGTCTGATTTATTCAATTTAACATTGGTTACAACATTGTTTCTTGTACTTTTGTTTTTTCAATGGTAATCTGTGCTTATCATTTCAGCTATTGAAGCTTGTTTACTCTTTTTGCTAAACGTCTATAATAGCTAAAGCCATTATTTGTTGAAGATCAGTCTTTTCTCTATCAAGTGTTGCAAAATTGCCATTTTTAGCTTTTTATTTCAGTTTTTGAGTATCATGCTTTTTGTACTTATTTTTTTTGTCTTGTGATAGTACTGTTCTGATAACTTCACTTATTATGAAGTTTTTTACATTATGGTGGGAGGTTCTTTGGGGAGATGATTTCTCTTGGCTTGCATTGGACCCCATTGATTTAGCATGATCTAATTTAAAGTTTTAAAAAAGATATTCATTGTTGTCTTTCAATCCTTCAACTTTATTCTCATGTCCTTGAATCCTATGTTGAAGCTTTTGTGTAGAAATATGTTTATTTTTAAGGAAATGAAGTTCACTTTTAGTTCTTATTAAAATTCTACTTCTAATTTAATAACGGCAAAGGTGCTATGACTACTTTCTATTACATTAATTCGAGATTCTATCTTTTTGATCAAATGAAGGTTTTTGTTGAAGCAGTGTTTTACAGTTTTGCAAAATAGAAATACATGCTTAAAGAAACCAAATTGTTGGACATGTGTATTTCATGAAATAAATCTGTTTTTTTAATATAGAAATTTATCTCATGGGGAAGCTGTTCTCTCTGCTTTTGTTGCTGCTTAAAATGGCATCATGTTATGGTATGCACCAGCTTATGCTATCAAGTTATAAATTATTAAATGGGAATATATTGAAGCTATTCTTACCATCAAGTATAGTTTAACATCTCAGGAAGTAGGATTGCCTCTTTCAAATCTCACTTGATAAACATGTATCCATATGAACCAATTATTTATAATTTCTTTGCCATGATCATGTTAGGCACAATGTGTACTTTTTGTTTAAATAATATACTATTTTATTTAATGCCTGGCTTTGTAATGTATGATTCTTGTAGGAAATATGGGCTAGATGACAACACCATTGACTTTATTGGTCATGCATTGGCTCTTCATAGAGATGATGGTTACCTAGATCAACCTGCAATTAATACCATAAAGAGAATGAAGGTAAGATGTTCATGAGGTGCTTGGCATTGACTATGAAATGAATCATTTTGTCTATCATCTAGCTTTACAAAACTTTTAGTTCTGTAGCTTTTGTTCTTTTACTTGCGTTTGTTTGGTTATCAAATGGCTGTCTTTTGTACCACAACCATTGGAATATACTGCCCTGCAAAATTCACTTTAACATATCAATCATGCTTAATACCTATTTCTAATTTGTGACTTTGTTATTTAAGATGTAGGTGACCATTGCTTTATCTTATAATAACTTCATATTTGGGCAACAAAAAAAAAAAAAAAAAAAAAAAAAAAAAAACTTCATATTTGGCAAAAGGGATTCCTAAACTCGTGAAATGCCAAAGTGCTTCAATTAAAATTCTGACGCAGAGAACGGTAGTATTGTTTCTTGTCACTTGAGAAGCACAGGTGCATCTATTTTATGGCTATGCATGTATTGTAATCTTTATTCAGTTCACATGATCCAAGTTAAAAGGATACTCCTCAAATACTCTAAGTGAAGCATTCTTGAAAACAGAAACAAAAGCCAAAAGCGCTTTCAAACATTTTTTATTTTTAAACTTTCTGCATGAGACCCTTCTTTTCATTTTCCAAGCAGAGAACTTACAAGGTTAGCCCTTACTACCTGAAGTAAACTGGATTATGATGTCAATATTTTGAAACAATTCGTATAATTGGTAAGCCATCATGTATCATGATTACATATTTAAGATGGTCATTCAGCATTTTAACATTAGTGATTTTGTACTATTATTGTTACATTGTCAATGATTCTTTCAAGCAATTTATATTTTTATACATTCTTCACAAGGCCCCTCTTTCTTTTCATTTTCCAAATGGAGAACTTATAAAGTTGACCCCTACTAGCTGAAATAAACTAGGGGTTATGATGACAATATTTTGAAACAATTAATCTAATTGGTTAGTCGTCATGTATCATGATTACATTATTTAAGATGGTCATTTGGCATTTTAAATTTGTGATTTTATGGTATTTTTGTAACATTGTTAATGATGCTTTCAAGCAATTCTTATTTTTAAACATTTTTCATGAGGTTCCTCTTTTTTTTTTTCATTTTGCAGACAGAGAACTTATAAAGTTGTCCATTACTAAAGATTATGATCATAAAATTTTGAAACAATTAATATAACTGGTTAATCATCATGTATCTTGATTACATTATTTAAGTTGGTCTTTGGCATTTTAACATCTTTGAAATTTTAGTAATTTTTTCATTGTCATATAGAATATTACAAATTTTTTTTGGTTCAAATTTAACCAATCTCCAATGCCTTGTCATTCATGCTCAAGCATCCTATGCATGATATGATCATCACCTTTGTCAAATATTTTTAATTTTACTATGATGTAGCTACTACTTGATTTGGTGTCATGCTCAAGCTTTTTACTCATGGCATGATCTCTTTTCTCAAATGTTTCTAATTTTACCATTATATATTGCTATATAAATGATTTGCTAATGAACTCTAGATAGCTTTTGATATGTGTGCTATATTGTAAACATGCTATGTCATTGTTATTTGTAACATTTCCTATGTATATTTCATATTGTATCTGTGATTCATAGTATTTTATTATCGATCCAATCCTAACGTAGCATGCAATGGAAGCTGCTCAATTTTGATATAGATATAGCGCAAGCATAGGTGATCAAAACCCTCTTTTGAGCATTTGATTATTTGGACTTTTAATCTTTTGTTCAAATCCTGTATATTATATTATGCATATGCATATGAAAAATGCAAGGTTTACATATTTTGTACTTATGTATATGCATATGTTTCCATAATTATTTGCATAAATGCAGATATCTATTATCCCTATCCAATCCAGGAAACATCGATTCAGTTTAGCCTAGCTCATTTCAATCGAGTCTTGCTTAGTTCATACTGTTAGTAGTTTCAATGGTTTCCAAGCTAAATTAATCCCTAACCCCAATATGTTGTTCATGTACTCGGTTTAGTTAGCTTTACTGAATCTCCTTCTTCCACAGTCGATTACACAAGTCTTCTCATAATTACCTTACTGTCCCATGTCCAACTCTAGTGTCTTTGTTTTTTCTAATTTTGGATCTCACCCTAAACTTCATACTGGGTGGATTGTTAAATTACTGCTACATGCAACCAATTTCCTTCAAGTAAATGTATATCCTTATAAACAAGTGCCAATACCTTAGGAGCAACTAGTGTGGAATTAAATTTAACATATGGAACCCTTGTCTGCCAATTTTATCTGTAGAGAATGCTACTTTTCTTCCATTTTGTGTTGCTCATTATCCATTTTGTGCTATTGATATGGTTATTGGTAATTCAAAATAAAATAAAATTTAGCCATTTTGATTCATTCATTAATATTGTTATGAGTTAGCTGTTATCATTGATTTATTAATAATTTTATGAGCTAGCCTTTATGAATTATTAATAATAAAATAATTATTAAACAATATAAAGAAATTCATTGCTATTTTTTTAATGATTAATTCATTAGTCAGTTTTATATTAAAAGTTTTAAAAGAAACATTAAAATGTATCTATACATATACATATATATAAAGTGAGATGATTATCAGAAAAAATACAACTTTCTTTATTTCTCTTATTTGGGAAAAGCTTCTTTTCACTTCTTTTTTTGAGCTTTTCTTGGACAGTGAGAGACTAAGGTTTGGTTCAAACATTTGATGATCTTATGTGATGCACATGGGATCAAGACTAGGGAACGGGCTGTATTTCAAGAGCAGAAGAAAGAACCTATTCTAAGGACAGTGCCCTCAACGTGACTTTTTATCAGGCTACTTTTTTCTCACTTGTTTTTATTAAACTAAATTGGTGCGTAGTTTGCATCTTACTAATTTACACAATTCTAGTTGTTTTTTAATATTCTTAATATCCGGTATGTGGATTTGTATCTCCACTGCATGATCAATGATATACAGACCATTGTGTTTGAACCTTGTGCAGTCAAGTCATGCATGCTGCTTAAGGTGCCCTTTGCATTTCTGCTTACATGTTAACATGCCCTCCACTGGTCAGAAGATTCAGCCTTCGTGCATGTTGAAGTAGTGGATGAATTGTTTGTATATCGTGCAAAATCCTTACCAAGAATGGTCAAGATTTTCAACTTTAATTAAACTAGTTTCTTTCATTAGGGTATATTTGTCTATTGTTTTTAATTCTTTGTTAGTTTTGACTTGATTTATTGCTTTGTATGAATGCTACCAAAAATCTGTTCTATTCTATTTGAGTAGGAAAAAGGAAGAATGCTCAATTTGTCTCATAAAATTTAGAAATGCTCATTCATATGAACCTAACATTAATTAGGGCAAAGTTTGAATTATTCAAATTCACCACTCGGTAGAATTTGATTTTGTTTCTCTTGTGGTCATGTTTTTAATGTCTTCTTTTTTATCAGCTATATGCAGAATCGCTAGCACGCTTTCAAGGAGATTCTCCATATATCTACCCTTTATATGGGCTGGGAGAGCTTCCCCAGGTTTTTTACTGTCAAGCACCAGATTTTTTAATGTATTTGTTTTCCTTGTATTTTTGATATCTTTTTTCAGGGTTTTGCTCGCCTCAGTGCTGTTTATGGTGGTACCTATATGCTCAACAAACCAGAATGCAAGGTAAGAAGACATTAAACATTTGTTTCTTCTTTAAACCAAACATTTTTCTTTAAATCTTTAATCAAATCTTCATCTCATCTTTGTTATTATGTTTAGAAAGGAACTTTATCTTGCTAGTTCTATCAAAGAGTTGCTTCGTACAATGAGTTTCCAAAGACAAACATGCTTTTATCTGTTTATCATCAGCAATTTCAAGTTGCTGCAAGCTAGCTTTTAGCATTTGACTTCTTAAATTTAGGTAGAGTTTGATGAAAATGGTAAAGCTTATGGAGTTACATCTGAAGGGGAAACTGCAAAATGCAAGAAGATCGTCTGTGATCCTTCTTACTTGTCTAGCAAGGTAAATACTATTGAATGCAGAAGCAATATATGTCTACCATGTATTAATAGTCTTATGCTGATTGATGAAAATTTGTCGTTTGAAAAGGTGAAAAAGGTTGGTAGGGTAGCACGTGCTATCTGTATAATGAGTCACCCTATCCCAAATACCAACGATTCACACTCGGTGCAAATTATTCTTCCACAGAAGCAACTTGGCCGAAAATCAGACATGTATGTAAAATTATTAGTCTATATTTTTATGATGTGCTCTATACTACATTTGCGTCGTGGGGGAAAACTTGTTGGGTGTGGGACTGATGGAGAAAGGGTATGCGATTTTATCTTATTTTGAACTTATTTTTGATTTAGTGTTAATCTTGTTGTTCTATCATCAAAAATAAGTATGTAATTAGTGGTGTTAACTGAGTTAGGTGTCTAATTAATCCCATGAGTTGATATAAATAAAATCTCAATCTTAAATGAAGTTAAATAGATGTGGGTGTAGAAGAATATGCATTCATAAAATTATTAACAATATTTAAATTCATTTAGATTTTAATAAAACATTATGCAATTATAGACTCATGTTATATTATTGGTATCATATAAGTTCATTTAAGTTTATTTAGATTTTAATAAAAAAATTTAAACATTATTAATAGTTTTATTTTATAAACTTTTAATTTGAATAATTGTACTAATACAATTAACTTTTTTATTACTTAATTTTATTATTAAAATAATAAAATTAATTGATTTAAATTAAATGGATAGTAGTAGTCTAATTGTTGCAAAGACTAGTGATAGCAATTAGTGATCTAGCTACTATGCAATGATGGCTAGAAGCTAAGCCCTGGAATAAAAGTGTGTTATTTGGTGGCGACAGAATTTAGTGTGATTTTAAGATTTATTCAATCAAATTGAACTTAAGAGAGATTAGATAATCTTTATGAGCCCATGAAATCGTTAAACTTTTCTAAACCTTTAAAATATATGAACTTTTACAAACTTATTTTAAACAATTTTTAATGCCCTAGTACACACCTTTATATATGATGCATTTTTCAACAATTATTTCATTTTGGAACTTTCTAAATTGCTAAAATGGTGATAGTATTATCACTTTTTTTCAGGAATATAGAGCTGTTCAATTATTATCTTTATAGAAAATCAACAAGTAACCCCTTTACTTTTATTATGAGAGAGTTAGAAAAATTAAATTGACCATTTTGTTGTTTGATGGTGCTAGTTAAATTTTGTGGTCATGGTGTTCGTGATAGGGTTTGGCCACAGAGGGCTTGGCCACAGATGAAATGCATCTTCACAATCAGTGGTCGATTAAATTGCAAATGATATAGGCATAATCTGTAGATCTTTTTAATAACCCAGGATTTTATGGGTCCGTAATCTTCTATGTGGTTATCAGAACTTTTGAAGACATTAATTACTTCTTATTTATGAGCTTGACCTTTTGGGGGACAAATGTTGTGATAGTAGTTAAATATTTTGTTAGAAAAGCTCAAGATTTGTCTTATCATCATGCTCAAAAGAATTACTTGAAGAGTATAGAAGAGTATAGCTATTAAAATTCATCACTCTGCATTTCCGAGGCCATGTCATTGGAGTAACGTTCAAATACCTGTGTAGAAGATTGGTTGCATTGTTCTATCAGCTTTTATCAGTTGGTTAGAAGCAAATGTAAAATATAGTTAACATTTTTTATTTATGTTGAGGACAGACACAATTGAACCTTCTATTTAGTTAATATTTTTGACGACAGGTACGTGTTTTGCTGCTCTTATTCTCACAATGTAGCTCCCAAAGGGAAATACATTGCCTTTGTTTCAACTGAAGCCGAGACTGACCAACCTGAGGTAGAACTAAAGCCAGGAATTGATCTGCTTGGAGCTGTAGATGAAACCTTTTTTGATATTTATGATAGATATGAGCCTGTTAACAATTCCAACGAGGATAGGTGCTTCATATCAACTGTAAGTATATCATTAATGGGCTCTTTCTTTACTAAATAGTCTTTGAAAGAAACAAATGTAGTCATTAACATGTCAAACCGATGCGTTACATGTTGAGAATACTTTAGTAGTAATACTGTAAACCTTCTCGCAGAGTTATGATGCAACCACTCATTTCGAGTCTACAGTGGAGGATGTGCTCTCCTTGTACAGAAAGATAACTGGAAAGGTAATGTTTACAATTAGATTAACTTTAACATATATCCCCAAGTATTGGAATTTGTTTGACTGTCATTCCATTTGATATTTCAAATCGAAAAACAAAGGAACAGCTGCTGCCTTGTCCATGTTCAAGTAGAAAAAAGTATTCTTAAGAGTCGTTGATCTGTTATAGTCTCTTCTTCAAGAAATCTATAAATACTAGTTTTTTAGTTTGATTTCATAGTTAAATCTGCTTCTAATACTTAAACTTTGATAATTACTGAAATGCTATCAGTTTATTGAGTTGTGAAGTATGGTGCAGGAGCTTGATTTGTCCGTTGATCTCAGTGTGGCCAGTGCTACGGCAGAAGAATGAAGTGCCTTTCGAGTATTTATCATTAAATGAGTTTTGCAGGTTATCTGGTTCAACTAATAGCTGTTCCCTCATTCATGGCTAAGTATTTATGTTCTTCATTTTATATTTCTTTGGCTGCTCTTTTGAATGTTTGATCCAATAGTGAAATACATTGTCTTTAATTCTTTGGTTGCTAATGACGAAGCTTTGGTCTTGTTTAATTTCTGCTTCTCAAACAGCATTTCAAATCTTTTATATTTCATCTGTAATAATTTTTTTCCTAAGTTTTTCGGATTTTATAACCTTTTTTTTTATATAAAACATTTTTTTCAAACTTCTTTATCACTTATCTTCAATATATTCTGCTGCTATAAATGTTCTGAAGGTTTTGTTTGCCTTTGATGGTTGTCCACATCGAATCTATTTGTGAATCAGGCGTTTTCATTGTTCAAATCAATGTATGGCCATGCATTTTTGTGTCAAGTTTTAAATACTCCCTCTTTCTCTCTCAACAAAAATTCCATCACTCATGAAAATAAAAAACAGAAAAATATTTAAAAAGATAAAATTGAACTAAAAGAATAAAAAAAGCTATAATGCCTTCTTTCACCTCAAAGATATCATTGAACAATAACCTCCAATGTCATGAAAATAAAAGAAAAAAAAAGTAAATTGCAAGAAAATTAATAAAAATATCTTTTAAGAAATTTGAAAAAATTTATGAAAAAGTTAAAATACTGCATTTTTTGCCTATAGAGTCACATCACTAAGAGGTATATTCCATGTTTAGTGTTTAGTTCTTATTCTTGTCTTCATTGGTTGAGCTGAAAAAAAAAATTTTGTGCATTGGTTTGTCTCATTATTTATATCAAATCTGTTGTGACTTGGTTTCATTTGAGTACTATGTTGACAAAATTAACATCTAGTGTCAGTTGTATAAAACAATTATCAATATTTTTTTGTTTAATTTAACATTATTTATAAAATTTTATTATATTTTTTATTCTATTAGATATCTTGATGTTTTTGTTCCTAATCTTTTACTATAAATCTTTAATCTGTAATGTATTATACCTAACAAAGAGGTAGTAACATTTGGGACATTTCATCATTTTTTAAATAATTTGAAACTTGAAGGTTCATTTTTTCATAAACTCTTTTCATTTGGATATTATTATTTTTCTTTCAATGCATTATTAAACTTTATTTAAGAACATGGGCCAAGCCACCAAGTTAGTTGCATTTAAGGGCCTTTTGGCCCTGAATGAAACAACAATTGGTACAATTGGAGAGTGGTGGCTAAGGTTTTTTATTGTATGGATCGATCTCGAGTAAGTAGTTCTTGCCCACAAGGGTTTCTAAAATAGGAGTTTTATTTGTTTCATCTATCCATCTTGATGAATATTCAAGTTAGATTGTCAAATAGCTAATTAAGAACATTGATGTTAACATTATTTTGGGTGATGTTATGAACATCTAAGGATATAACAGAGATAGTGATTGTGCTAACCTATATGACGAAGGTTATAAATGAGTCAATGGAAGGTAATATTGAAGATTAGGTGTCACACTCTGAATTATTAATACAAAATCAATACCTATTTAATATAAATTAGTCATGAACTTTTTTAGTTAAGCCTAAAACATTTTGAAACACAATTGAAAACTCTTTTATTTTAATAGTTTTATGTCATTTAATATTAAGAGCTTTAAAATGTCAAAACAAATTATTACATCATATCTTTTTCTTTTATATTAAAACATTCATATAACAACAAATGGTACAACACATTCTAAACTTGATACTATTTCGCAAAACCATCGCATCCATTGAATGAATTCTAGTAGAAAAATAATAGTGATATGTATGAGTCTATCATTAATAAGTAAATCCATTCTAGCATACCATATACAATACTATAGCATCCTTAATGTTATTATGTAATTATCACATACAAATTTTCTAAAAGAATATTATCATATGTTATATTCAAAACTCAACACATCTTTTACCATGGTTAGGTAGATTGTACAACTTTCTTACTTACTACACTCCATAAATTAGCATTCTCATGGCTTCTCTAATTAATATCCTCAAACGTTTTTCGTTGTTGATTGATAATAATTATTCCTTCTTAAATTTATCATAGTCCTACTTAGCATATGTGTGTGTATTTTTTAGCTATTCCTTATCTTTATTTGTTCTATATATTGTAAAGTAAAATATAAATAAATTAAGACAATTATGAAGATTTTATTTTTATTTAAATAATAAATAAATGCTCAAGGAAGAAAATTTGTGACATTATAAGAAGAGATCAATAAGTCAATTATGATTCTCTTAGAAATTGGTTAACAACCACTCATTTTGTTCTAGGATTTTTCCTATTTATGGGGCATTTGTGGCATTGTGAGTAGAGCTCAAGCAATTGTAGTAGGATTAAAAAGGGAATCTATCATGATCTAGAACTAATTCTTTTCATGACCACACTTAGCTAATACTTTCTTCTTTTAGATTTGTATCTAATATCAAAATAAATATCTATTATCTATATTATTTTTTTCTATTTTGGCTTAGCCATCCCATATTGTTGAGACATTCCCTTTTATGACAACAAAGTGTGGAGCCAAACAAATAAATAAAGAGTTTTTGAAATGAAGTAAAATGAGAGAGAGGGTTTCAAACCCTTAATAGTTCCTTTTAAAGCACTATATTAGTTTTATATCTTGTTTGCAAACAAGTGAAAATAAGATTTTAACATCTTTCAATGAAAATGGACTACACCGTTTTGTCAAATTTTTCAAGATATTGTAGTATTTGTAAGACTTTACCTACGTGAGATGTTATATGAAAATAATATAAGAAATTAAAAATATGCAAAGGAAACAAATGACTTTTAGGCAATTTTTGCTTATTCCCAAGCCTGTGTCTACCACCAAATAAAAAGTGCAAGCACCACTAAATCAAATCACTCTGTCTACAATTTTTTATTAATCAACAACAACTTAAATCCACTCTACACTCTATGGCCAAGAACTCAACCAAAACTCTCGACACCCCATAGCATAGAGCAAGGTCAAGAAAACTAAAATCAAGAGCCAAAAATAATGCATAAACTAACTTGAATGTGTTTCACATAAATTTATGTTCTTCAAAATTTAACTATTTATATTTATTTAAAATTTTCATGATATTTTATTCAGTAAAATATTTTTAAAATTTTCTTTAGTTCAATTTAATTAAAAAAATAAAAAGTATGTGCTTTGTTGTATCCTTGAAATCGTGTGAACCTGGAGGAGAATCAGGTCGTGAATATTATGCAATCTACCTCAAGTTAACAAAATTCTTTCAAGAATCCAGAGAATATTATTTGTATTTTGGATGTTAATTGGGTGATAAATTATTGAAATTTTATATTTTTAATGCACCAAAAAAAATATGTTTATGCTTATATTGAAGTAAAACGCCTTTAAAAAATACAACTATTATTTGAAATAACAATAGTTTCAGCTACAATTACATGTGGCCAATTTACAAAAGATGTATACATAATTTTGTTCTTCTACCTATTTTAGTGTCAGGGTAATATTATTAAAGCAAATCCATGATGAAGCCACTTCATCAAGCTTTTGGAGCAATATTCCCCCTTCGAATAATATATTACAGCCACCTCCCTGCTCCCCCAGGCCGTCCACAGTTACGTAAAATAACCAAGAGAGAGAGAGACAGAGACAGAGAGTTTAGCATACGCCACTAAGTGACCGAGCTTCTTTTTCTTTTAAAGCACGTACATATTTTATTTCCGTTCAATGTTTCCTTGCTTTCCATGGATATAACTTTACTGTTAGGGTTTCCATCTCTCTTTCTCTCTTCCACTACTTGATCTCCTGCCTCGCACCTCATAGCAGCTCACTAAGATGCTTATTTGCTAAGAAACTCCATCTCCTCTTCACCTTGGTTCGTCTGTCTGTGGCTTCGTCGCATCCTAACTCTTTTCTCTTCCCGTTTCATCTGCTCAGAGAACCCTAGAAAAGAAAAGAAGCAGCCAACGATGGTGTTTTCTTCTCTTCCAGCTTATATTGATCCACCCAACTGGAATCAGGTGATCTTCCTCCTCATCCTCCTACTCCAGTTCCCACTCTTTAGTTTCCTTTTAGTGTATTGAATTGTACTTTCCTTGCCTGACGGTTGTTATATATAGCTTCTTCATGAAAAAAGCAAATCAAAAGAGGAGAAAACATATTCCTTACAATCCTTTCCCTTCAAATCTCTTCCTGAATATACCATATGTATGACGCAAATACCCAATTGTGCCATCATGTCTTGATTATTTTTTTTTTCTCTTGTTTCGCAGCATACATCTCACAGGCCACCAAGCGACCCAGGCGACAGCCCCCAGATGACGCAGCTCCCTCCGATGTCCGACCCAACTCCGCAGCCCTCGGGGCTACCCGGCCCCGCTCGGCCTATCTCTATGGCAGAGCGCGCCCGGATCGCCAAAATTCCGCAGCCGGAGCTGGCTCTCAAATGCCCCCGCTGTGACTCCACCAACACCAAGTTCTGCTACTTCAATAACTACTCCCTCTCCCAACCCCGCCACTTTTGCAAGACCTGCCGCCGCTACTGGACCCGTGGCGGAGCTCTCCGCAACGTTCCTGTCGGCGGAGGCTGCCGCCGCAACAAGCGGACCAAGTCCGCCGCCTCGTCCAAGCCATCCGCCTCATCCGCCGCGGGCGCTGTGGGCGCCGAACAATACCCCTCCTCCGTAGTTGTTCCCGCGAACCTCCTCCAGCCCCCTCCGTTGCCTTTCGTTCCCCCCTTCCCGGTGCCGAGCGACTACTCGGCCACCAATGCCTGCCTCGGTTTCCCGGGAATCAACCACGTGGACGATGGAGTCGACTACCAGGGGAGGAGCGGCACTGGATTGGGCATCGGGTTCGGGCTAGAGCAGTGGCGGATGCAGCAGATCCATCCATTCCCGTTCGTAGGCGGCATCGACGGTTCGCCTTCGGCAGGGCTTTTCCCTTTCGATGGAGATAGCGGAGGAAGTGAAGGGTATTCGGCGACCATCCTTCCCCGGGCGTCAAACCCGGGGCTGATTGCTCAGCTAGCTTCTGTGAAGATGGAGGACAGTCCCAATATTGGGCTTAATTTGAGAAGGCAGCAGTTGGGTTTTCCCGGAAATAGTCAGTATTGGATTGGCGGCAATGTTGGAGGTGGAAGCGTTGGAAATGAAAGCGGCAGCGGCGGAGATGGAGTAGGATGGACGGGCGACTTATCGACGTTCAACTCCACCTCATCCGGGAATATGTTGTAGCTTTCCTTAATGTGGGCAGATGGAGATCAAACAAAGGTGATACCAATTGGGAAATGACGAAGGCAAAAAGGTGGGTTTCAAGAGAAATTAGATGGAGAAACTAAGACCTGATACTAATAATAGGTAGGCTTTTGTTTTTTTAAGCTTCTTGGTGTGGGGTGTTTTCTTAAACTTCTTCTCTTTTCGGATTCCCTCTTGTATCGGTCCATCATCATAGAATGTTTAGTGAATATAGAGAGTAGCTGCAATGGGCCTTATGTTATTATTTGGTTTAACTTCAAGAATGATCACAAACTGTCTTAACTGTTTCATTGACATGCTTCAATTCTTAGAATATTGCCCAAAAAACCTCCTAACAAATAGCATAATTTAAAAATTCCGTATTTATACCCAATAAATGATAGTTGTATTTTATGTTTAGAGGAGATCCCTCTGCCCGCAGGCCAAAGTTCTGACAAAACATTGCTTCTCCTCTTTTGAGAAACTGCTTGCTTGAAGAATAAACGCTTCACTTTTGACCAATACTCGATGCTCTCGATCGATCTCCTCAACGAGAGAGAGACAGAGACACTCTTCTCTAACTCCAACCGAAAGTTCTTCCTTCTACCTTGGAGCATGCAAAGTATACGCATTGTGGAAATCGATATAAGGGCGTCACATCGTTTTTCTCGTTGTGCTTCTGCTGTCATAGCCATCATTTACATGTAGACACCGCTTGCCTTTTTGTGTGGAGCACTTATTATACTAAGTTTCTCATTGAATTCAAGGCATTTGATTGCATATTGCGATATATCAATTTATGGTTTACTTAAAGCTTGGAACGGGGATTCAGAGAAGAGACAAGGAGACAGGCGCTTTAGTGGAGCATCATGCAGCAAGATTTGATTCGTGTCAGGACTGGAACAAAATGGATCCCCCCACAGTTCAATCGCCCTTGTTCGTGAGCGTTTAGAACAGAAGGAAAGAGAAAGGTTTCTCAATCGAAAACCCATTTTTTTTTCTTTTTTATATGTCGCTGTCTAAGGGAATCTGGGTTATCGTCCGCTTTCGCGAGGACCAAGGTCACAATAGTACACACTCATGGAGGAGAGAATAAAGCAAACGACAGTCTCTTTCTCCTACTCTATAGCACCCCCACAGCCCATATGACCATGAAAAGAAAGGGAGCATTCTCCTCTTTCGTTCACCTTGCCAGATGACAAGATAATTATTGCTGAGCTGGTGAGTGGGAGAGAGATGTGACCATTAGTGGAGATAGAAAGAGAGACGGATACCTTAAAATCTGTGCATATTAGGGTTCTGTATTATACTGCTATTCAACCTAAGCCGAATATGGTTTAAACAAAAGTTTTTTTTTTCGAATTTTATTTCTTGGTTTGGTTTTCTTAATTTAGTTTGCACACCCCACCTTTAATTTACACCCTTGGGTCCGGCAGATGAAAGAAACTCTCTCTACACCTCAAAATTTTATAAAGATATATGTTATAATATTAGAAAAATATAAACGAAAAGGTAAAATAACAACACAAACACTGATGCAATTCTGTCTCTACGTTTGTGCACCACAGCAGTAGATATATGGGCAGCTTTAGCTTTATTGAATGGAACATTATTTTATCTGCCAACAAATTTAAGACCCTTCTTGGCTTCCTGTTCCTTTTCGACTGTCCTTCGCGGACGAGAAGGGGACCTGACAGATATATTCCATGCTGCATGCCTCACGTTGGCTCACATGAGCCCAATCATGGCATAAACCCTAAATCGTCAGCAAGGTCTTAATTCACACAAGTTGGTAATAGATTTAAAACCTAGTTCTTGTTGGAAGGACAGTCAAAATTTTGTTCATTTGTTATAAAATAAAGGAGCGAAGGTGGAGTGAAGAGAGGAGGATTTGGGTTTTTACGAGACAGACCTGAATTAAAGAAAGATCCGAAGAGAAAGAAAGAGAGAGAGAAATAGAGATTTGATTGTGTGTTTTGGAATCCAATTTAGCAAAGTTTGGTCATTTTACTACATTTTTAATAATGCTCAAACTGTCAGATTTCATGATTGTTGATTTGCTGTATTAGTTTTTAAATTCTATTGTTAGTTATATTGTTCAAAGTTAACTAAATATTCAATATTGTAGTTTTGTTGTTTTAGCTCAATTTATAGGATTTTTTTGTTAAAAAAATTAATATTGTGAATGCTTCACTGTTTAGCACAATTAATTATGTGAGAAATAATTTTTTGATTGTCCATATTTGATAAACTAGTGATGCGTAATGTTTAAATATCATAGTGATAATTTGTTTGCTATTTAATTTTAATTTTTAATAAGTTCTCATCATTTTTATTATCATTAAACATTATTAAGGTTATTTTGTTTTAATTTTCTTTGATTTACTTTATGGTATTTGGCAAACAATTGGGAGATTCTGTTGAATATATTTATTATAAATTTCCTTATAATTCTACAATTTAGTAGCTAGGCTAGTGTTTGTTCATCGTGTTTCATTGCCTTTTAAGAAATGAGCTTTAATTAAAACATCATGTTGAACGATGTAGTAAATGCATATTATTCAAATGTTATTTTTGTGAATCAATTTTTTAAAATTCAGGATCATCAATTATTAAAATTGAATTTCGAATTTATTATACATAAAAAGATTGGTTATGGAGTGCTAGAACAATCAAGATTTTCATATGTAAAGGTTTTAATATGGTTAACTTAATTGCTATGTTCATTCTAGTTCTTTTCAATGGAATGAATACCAATTCTAAGTGATAACTTGTACAAATAGTTTAAAAGGATTTAGATTAGTTTTTGCATTGCTTTGTTACCTTGCTTTGATCAAAGATTGATAAATCAATTTAACCAATTTTTTATTTATTTTTTTATAGAGAAGAAGTTTTGAAACTTGTGATTAAAATTCTTTGTTTGTGAAATCAACACTAACTAGTAAATATTATTTGACAATAGTAGAAAATATTTTTAATTAAGCACACCCTCGTAATGTGCCTAATCATGCTTTTTTGCTACATTACGTTCTCATGATCCTTGACATTTTGTGAAGATAACTCGCAAATGAACTAACTCTTTATGGTCCTCCTATCATAACTAACTTTGTCGTTAATGTACAATTTTTTTGGTCCACAAAACCCACTCATGATTGGTCTAATCAACATATCAAATCCAATAGCAACTCAATTTATATTGTTAGTAACATATGTTATTACGTTTGTATCATTAAACCTCCCAATAGGCATCTGGAAATGTGATGCAATGGTATGAAAAGTAATGGGTGTCTTTCAACTTAGATTCATTTTGGAGATGCTAAATGGAAGAAAAAGGAGAAATAAGCTAAATAATTTGTAATGAAAATAGTCAATTTGAATTGAGAATTGTCTAAACTTTAAGGATGCCCTAGTAAAACACAACTATTGTTCTTGAATATAAAACATCTAGCACGATTAAATGATTATCTAATAATTTTGCCTCATCCTCTAAGTCATTATGTGGGACATGAAAATTGGGGCAAGTCAATTAATTTATTTTTACATTCTATTATAAACCAAATTTTTAACTCATGAGTGACCACAATTGATGAAATCAAAGATAATGTATTAGGGTGATTATTCTAAACTACAAAGTTGTGTTTCAAAATAAGTGAAAAGTTTCAAATAATTAACTCATTTGCATGTCAATAATTTAATTTTTTTATGTACATTATACACTTTAGAGCATCAATGAGCAATATTTAAGATAAATCACTTATGTAGAAAATAATGTGTCTAATGTGAAAGTTATTGAAGTGTGGGATAAAATTTATGATCATAATTGAAATATTTATGCTTAGTATCAATTAACTTCTTATTAAAACAAATACGATGAATATCTGAATTAAAAACTCCAATTATACCATCATTAAATGTACTTAACCTTGAACATTTCAAAAAGAATAAGAAGCCAAAAATGGGTCATTAGGTCTAAGGGAATTTGATCTTATTGAGGGTTTTATTAGCTTTTGTTGTCCAAGAAACTTGATCCCTTTTCACTAAATCAATAATAAAAGCTACAATTAATGATATCTTATAAAAGTTGTTATATTATGCACTTAAGACATGGAAAATCTAAACTTTGTAATGCTATAGGTGTGACAACTCACCTTATTAAATAATAAAAAACTTAATAAGATATTCAAAAGACTATAATATTAGATAAAAATAGTGCATGTAGAAAAATTTAAAAATCAAGAGGAGGTGATGAAAAACATTTGAAAATTAATATATTGTAATAGATGAAATAATAAAATAATAGCCATACATATAATCCACAAACTGTCATAAAATAAAAAGTTATTCTCAAATGATATATATCAAGCAAATACAACACATATTCCTTTCATACAAAAACCCTCATAAAGCTCTCAAAATAAAATTCTCTCTCACACATAAGGTCAAATGCCAAAGAACTCTAAGAATCCCTCAACTTTGTGAACATCAACATCTTGGCCAATAATTTAAGTAGATAATGAGCATAATATGTTAAGTAGATAAATTACTTGCTACAAGAAGATAAAAATAATATTAAAATATTATATATATATATATATATATATATATATATATATATATATATATATAATATTAATAAAATAGAAAATAAGAATAAATGACATTTATGAAGGTATAAATGTGTTAAAACAATGTATATATGATCACATATATATGTCTTATGCATGTAATTATCATATAATATATTTATTTTTTTACTTTCATATTTAAATTCTTTTTCATTTTCAACTTATTTCCTTTTTACTAGGTTCATGCTTCCCATATGATTATTATGTTCACTCCATGAGACCTTTTATCATTACATATCTTGAAGGCATCAATCATATCTTATGATCTTCATTAGTAGTTGGCCAAGCCATCAAAATTATCTCTCCCACCACTAGTAGCTTATAATTGATATGTCTAAGAGGTGACTCATTCCAAGTCCTTAATAATAGACCTCGCTTAAGAGTTATGAAATGAAACATAGCATAAATGCAAAAAAGAGAGAGAGAGTTTTTATGCAAAGAAATGAGAACTAAAACTCAAGAAAGATGGAGCATTTATAAGAGGTTCAATCACATTTTACCATAGCACAACAAAGATATTTTTGTCCATATGCAACTATTTTTTTATTTCCCTTATGCTTTATTCAAAATATTATAAAAACATCAAACTCAATACTTGATCTCTTCACACATAAGATATTGTTATGGCACATGTGATTGACATGTTGATAGTGACATGTGCCTCACCTACCACATGGGTAGGTGTACATGTGCAGTTGGCTGTGTATGTGGTTTCATGTGCACATGTGACTCTACTAAGTGACAATTTTGTAAGTTTCACTACTATTTATAGATCTGTTGTTCACCTTCTACCTCACATCGATCTCCCATGCAATCACCAGTTAATATTGTCCCTATATATAGTCCTATTATAATAAGATCTTTGTCTATCAAGACCTTAAATTGAGACACCTATAATAGTAAATGTGATCTTATCATACCTTTTAATCACGATATAAAGTCATAAAGTAATTCTCATCTTCTCAATCTATCTTTTATTCATTTATTTTTATTTCATAATTTTTTTATTATACCCATAATATACATACATATATATATATATATATATATATATATATATATATATATATATATATATATATATATGTATGTATGTATGTATGTATGTATGTATATTATGGGTATTAAAATATAAAATAAAAAAATTAATGAAATAAAAGATATCTTTTATTCATTTATTTTTATTTCATTAATTTTTTTATTTTATATTTTAATACCCATAATATACATACATGCATATATATATATATATATATATATATATATATATATATATATATATGCGTGCTTCATTATATCATGCAATACCTTAAGATTATTAATTTTTTGATTATTCAACCATTTTTTAAATTAATAATTTAACCTATTTATATTATAGTTTTTTAGTTTTCTTACTTGATGGCTTTGAGATGCCTCCTTTATTGTCTTTCTTTTTTTGATCTCTTCATTCACTACTTATAGAATAATCATTACATTTATTAGAAAATATCTATTTTCTATATACCATACTTTCAAAAATGCTCAAAGCTTTTTTTTTTGAAATTTTTTAATTCAACATGCTCAACATAATAGAAATCCTTCTCAAACAAACCATGCAAAATCCCTAAAATTCTCTTACTACTCTATCATTTTTTCTTCATAATATAATATATGGTCACCCTAATATTTGGCATGTTAGAAATGCATGAGTGGTGGTGTCTATAAGAAGGAGATGAATTGTGAAAATAAAAACTTAATTAAATTGGTAACACAAGATTAAAAATTAATAGAATTTATTAACTTTTATAAACCAAAACTATTACTCAAGTAAACTTTGAATTATGATCTTTTAAAAACAAAATAATTTATTTCAATAACTTCAAAATAATTGTAGTAGGCATTAAAATCACAAATAAAGATAACATTAATATTGCCAAGTATTTATGTAAGGACTATATTATCATTAAACATGTTTTGAATAAGAGCTACACATGTACCATATCACTTGCATTTACTTGACACATGTTTTTTTTACATTTTAGTCATTACAAAGATTTGATTATAATTTTAATGCCTAACTTGAGAGAAAATCACTAAAATCCTAAATTAATCCAATGGATTTTAAAGAAAAAATAATTATATTATTTATATTATGCTAGATTAATCAAAGGTAAAAATACATGTTACGATGACTACAATAAATTTATGTTTTATGCAACTATAAATTAAAGCTTATGAAAATGTTCATATTCTCAAACACTTTATTTCGCGAACTTCATCTATGAAATGCAAAAGTTTAATCAAACAATATTTCTAATCATGTAGTAGTTTAAGTTGAGTAAAAGAAAATGAAAATTGATAATTGGATTGCTATTAGATAGTGCGTCGGACCTTATGATATATTATTTGATCAAATTTCAATGATGATTGGATCATTAGCTATGTTAAACTCAATGATTAAAATTATGCATAAACTAAAAAAATTTGGTGAAAGGTCTATCAGATCATGTGATGCTTAGTATGATGCTAAATAAATTATTCAAGCCTTAAATTTTATTAAAACTTAAAATTTGATATCAAATTGAGTTTGTTCTAATGACCATTAGACCATTTCATAGGCACATGTTGCTCAATCCAAAGGCATCTCTAATGATAAGATGGATCATTTAATGAAGGTTAATAAAATTTATGATAAAATAAAGTTTATGTCAAATGATCATTGAACCATCCAATTAACATTTTGGTAAACCTAATAATTTAAAACTGAATGAAATAGATCAATTGGTTCAAAGAAAAAAAATATTAGAAGGGTTGATTCTCCATGGAAAAATTTGTCAAAAAAAAAGCAAAAACTACTTTGTTAACTTGTTGCATTTTTGGAAACCCATATTGTTGTTTTTCTTGCTTTATCATCTCTAGGAGGAACAATTAAGAATTAGTGAGTGTGATATCCACACAAGTGTAGGATGAATTATTTGAATCATAAATTTAAACAACTCAAGTATAGCAATGAAAGACTTCTATAAATCTTGATGGCACCTATAAAATTTATTTTAAAAATAATTGTTTACTTTTAAAAACTTTGCATGATACTTTTAATAAAGAAAGTATATAATAGAATTTTTATGTGGTTCATTCCAATCTTAGATCAACATTTATCCTAGCCTCAATGATTAGACTTACACTAAAATTGCTTTCTTTTATCATAATAGATAGGGGTAAACTATACAATGGGCCAAAAGACTCAAAATACCAGGCCATAAGAACTTATAATAACTAGCCTAAAAGTGCCAATAATACTTGGCCAAAAGACCTTACAAGTCATAGACCATATAACAAACCAAAAGACTCATAAAGTACTAAGTTAGAAGAATTTATAATAATCAACCTAAAAGAGCCAACAATACCTAGTCAAAGGACTTTACTAATCAGAGGGCCATAGCACCTTAAAATAAAATACTAATATAAGACCAAATACAAAGTCCCAACACTGAGATAAAAAACCAAAATAAAATCTCAATTACAAAATGCTATAAACAATCTATTTAATCAAGAGATAGTAATATAAAGTTAAAGTAATCCAAGAATTAAAATAAAATTAAGTTTAATGTCCTTATTAAAAATTATGATGTAAAAATAAATTAAAATAATATGCAACTTAGCTTAAAGGATGTCTGAATATGAGGAAGGCATGAAGGATGAGGTCAATGCTTGAAATCATGACCTTACTCTTCCCTTCTTTTTACAACGATAATTTTCAAATATATTTATTTTCAATTATTTGAAAATTGAATATTATATTTTTCAATTATGTTTGTATAAGTCTCATAATGCTCTTTAATAGCTCCAAATAATTTCCAATTGCTAAATCAAACATTCTAAAAAACCAATCAAGCTAGTGTCACTCACAATTCTAAACTAATTATACAATCCAATCCAAGGATTGTATTAGCATTAATACTATAATATGTAGATTATTTGACTCTTTAGAAATATAAATTATAGCATATCCAATCCATTGAAGAATATATTGTATTAGTATGATAAAAACATCACACTATACAAACACCTTATCCAATTAACATAACTAAGGATCACCCATTTGATTGTGTTTATTCACAAAAGAGAACTAGTTAAATTATATGATGAGGCCGATGTACAAGTATTATTAGTATAGATTTTGTCAAACTTCACTTAATTCATATTCTTTTTAATTTTTACTTGATTAATATTTATTAAGTGATATAACTTATTAACTTTATTAGTTATAAGATATATTTTATTTTCAAAGAAACATAGATAAAACATGCCTTAAGATAATCAATAAATGAGTGCATGATTAGTTTTAAAAGTATATAAGACTCATATTCAATCTTATCGAATCCTAATACCTTAAGTAAATTATTATAAGTCTTACAGTTTGAGCAAATAAAGATAAGTCAGAAGGATCTTCTCCTTGTGTGCTCAAGCAATGTATTATCAATCAAGTTATTAAATTATTGACCAAAGGCTTCAATTTATTGACCTATTTGATCATGAGATGTGTGATCTAATTCACTTAAGAAAAAGTTGGGACTTCAGATTAGAAAAGGTTGGATAGGCTCTTAGCTAATAGGGAACGAATGGACCTTTTTTCAATTACAAAAGTTCAACATCTATTAAGAATAGGCTCTAATCTTGTTCCAATGCTGCTACATTTCCTCAAGGATCAATGAATTGAAGTTAGGTAATTCATGTTCCAAGTGGACTTCAAACCCAAATTTCTACAAAACTATCAAAGTTAATTGGGCAATTCCTTCTCATCAAACTAGAATGCAAAAATTGGCATTTAAATCAAAGCATTTAAAGAATTACCTAAGAAATTAGAACATTAATATGTTTGGGGACATATTCAGATCATTCAAACAAGTGGACGAAAATGTGAGGCTAGATTTTAGGAGAACAATTTTGAGAAAGATAGGATCAAGCTCAATGAATCAAATCAAACTCTTCTAGATGATCTTGACAAAGAAGAAGCCTACCACCATTAGAAGGCAAGGCAAAAATGGTTAAAAGAGGGGGGTGAAAGAAATAATAAAAATTTTCATGAGTTGAAAAAAAAAGAAAAGAAATCACCTATGCATCATAGTGATTATTGATTCAAATGGAATTAAACTCTTGGGGCATAAATAGATATAGCAAGGTGCATTGAGATTCTTCCAATCCCTACTCTCTAATAAGAAGGCCACCCTCAAAGACGATATCTTAACCAACATACCACAAATACTTTTAGGGGATGATAATATATTTTCTTGTCAAGGAAGTCACCTTAGAGGAGATAAAAAAATGTTACCATTTAGTTAAATAAAGAGAGCACTCCTAGTCCAGATGGTTTTATTGGAATCTTCTTCATAATTTGTGTAAACATAATTGCTTCAGATCTCTTTGTAGTAGCTAAATATTGCTTAACAAAAAAATATTCCTAAGGACCATTCTAGTGTAAATATGGTAATTATACCAAAAACACAATCTCTATCATGTTCCAAGGCTTTAGGACAAAAAATAGATGTAATTTTGTGGTCAAATTCTTATGAAAATTACTAGCTAATAGGTTACAAGTAGTCCTACCAAAAATTATTTCACTAGAGCAAGAAATATTCATTCATAGAAGGGACCTTACTGATAACATTCTTATTGCTCGAGAGTTGATAACATTCTTATTTCTTAACATTCTTATTGATAACATTCTTATTTCATCCAAGTTCTGAGGTTTAATCAGAAACATTATTGGTAGCACATGGTTATTTATAATAGTCAGTAATGCCTCAAATGTATTCTTCCAACCAATAAAAAGCTTCTAGTAAGGAAACCCAAATTTGTCATTACTTTTCAACATAGCAATGGAAGCATTCACTAAGGATTTCAAGTAAAAATTTAATAAGTAAAAATTCAACTTTATGCTACTTTTTGAGATTCTCCTGTAATTACTCATCTTTATGCAAATGATGAGATTATCTCCAGCAAGGGATATCTTAGATCTATAAATCCACTCATAGTTTCTTGGATCACTTTTAACATTAGAAAAGAATGTATCTTAACTTGATTAAATCCAATTTTTACCTATTGTAATTAAAAGAAAGATAAAATCTTAGGTTTTAAGGAAGACAAGTTACCAATTGTTTACTTGGGGAACCCAATTTTAATGAGAGAAAGCAATGCATATATTTTCAACATATGATTGAAAAGGTGCAAAATATTCCATTGTAGTCCATTTGCTTATGTTGATATATTTTCCAAAACAAATCATTCATATACTGGAGCTGAAGATTAAGTCCTTTGTTTGAGGAGAATAAATCATCATTTATAGACACCATCAATTGAAATGGGATAAGTTATGTTATAAAATTAAAGAAAATTGATTAAGTATTAGGGATCTAAATGAGATTATTTAGGTTTATGCAATAAAAAGGAATTGGAAATTGATGACATAATGGAACTTATAGGTAGATGTGTTGAATATAGCATTGCAATATGATAATTAGAGGCAAGGAATTCAAACAACCACAGTTACTTTGAAAAATGTAGGACCTAATCACAAATGTATTCAAATCAATAATAAATAGTTATATGTAATGGAAATAAAGTAATGAGGGTTATTTTAGTCTAAAATTAGAATGGTAGATAATCAAGAGGAAAGCATTAGAGAACAAGTTCTATAAGAGGATTTGGGATTCTAAATATCCAATTAAGATAACAACACTACTTTGAAGGATCATTAACTAATTGCTACCTTTTCTTAGATCCCTAAAAAACTTGAACATCTACTTGGTCTCAAAATATCCCCATTATTGAGGAGGATATAATTGATAATGCTTTTTACCACTTTTAATATTGCATAGGAAATATGAGATTTTTATGACAGCACTTTTGAGATTCATTTTCAAAGGAAGGGTTCAACCATTGCTACATTTAAAAAATAATGAGCAAACTTGTCTGAAATCTTTAATTTTTGAGAAGTCATGTTATACATACCATTGTTTATATGCTGAAATATTTGGAATGTGAGAAATTAAAAGATCTATAAAGAAGTCAATGCATCAGCTTCACACATCATCTGTAATATTAAATCCCAATGTTTTAATACATTCAGATGCTTCCCATAGATCCTGATGAGCCAATTGGATATTTTTCTTTACCAATTGGGACTACATCCATCCTTTCAACAAAATAAAGTGAAATATATTGAAAAAGTACCCACCTCTATTTAGCCAATTTTAAGATCAACATACATGCTAATGCTATAAAACATTAAACAATTGCTAGAGCTATAATGAGAGAATATAAAGATAAACCAATTCAATGTTTTACTAAACCCATTAAGGAAATTTCAACTTTAGATTTCACATTTCATATTGTCAACAAATAATTGTGCTGATGTCTTTAATAAAGTATTCATAATGTAATAATTGAGATGCATAACAAGGAGTTTTATGGAATGATCATAGGTTCTATTAACACATGTTGGAGACCAACAGAGGTTTTGTAATACTTAGGCAACGTAAGAATCCACTTGTAGGTGGAGCTTGCTAGTTTAGCTAAGGAAGCAAACATGGTCATTCATTCTCTCATGAAAGCTTTCTTATATATTCAAATAATATGTGTAACTAAAATTCTAATTAGTATATTTAAGCATAGATTCATTTAGAATGTATAAGTATCCCTATCTTCACACCTTGTACAAGATTCTAGATCTAATCGTATAAGGATTTCATAGTGTCAATGTTTAAAAATAACTTTGGGATAATGGTATGTTTCAAGTCAGATAATAATTTCAACACATTGGACAAGTACGAAATAAAAGCACTGTTACTTTGATGAATAATTGTATTAACATGAAGAAATTGGCTTTTGTTTGTTGTATTAAGAAAATTCACAAATGACATTAGTAGTCAATGATAATCATTTGTTCTTGGTATAGTGGTTTTTTGGGAGTTGCAACAAATATAATGTAGACTAGTATGTTTAGGCAAAAATTAATAGTTGGGAGAGCTTCTGTACACATCATTAAATGCACTATAATCCCTTTTCATATCATGAATTGAATGGTTTTTTAACCAAAAAAAAATAAAACTTGGGCTTCTTATTGATGCTACACATGCCTAATTTTATGACACTTCAAAAATAATTGTTGAGGATAAGTAAAGTTAGTAGTGGAGGCAAGGAGATGTGGTTAAATTGTCTTTGAAGGAGAGAAGTACAATCTATGAAGGGTTAAGTGACAACAAAAGGTCAAGTAAATTGATAGTGAGGAAAGTTTACCATTGGCAACGTTGAAAGATTAATAAGGGTAGAGAAGGAAATAAGGGGTCATTGTAGAAAGGCAAAAACTTCAGGTCACAAGTATAATTTAGGGGCTATATAAAGCTATTATGCTTTCTTCTCTCTTACACTCATTCAAGTTTGTATGACTTTGATCACTTAGGTTACTTATTGCTCTTTAGTCCCACCAACCTATCTCATGGATCCTCATTGATCATTACACTAGGTTGTCCCCATTTGCTCATCTATTTGTCTTTATACTTGTGAAATGGCATATTTGTTTGTCCTTTTCATTGTCTTCTCTATTCTCAACTTTGTTATGTAATTAGCAAAGTAAATTTTCCTTTTTAATATATTGTTGAACTAATAACTAATGTTGAGGTACAATTTATAAGCTTGAGCAACAACTTTATAAATAACAATAAAAAATTATGACATTACACATACACACATGAATAATATATATATATATATATATATATATATATATATATATATATATATATATATATATATATATATATATATATATATATGTGTGTGTGTGTGTGTGTGTGTGTGTGTGTGTGTGTGTGTGTGTGTGTGTGTAGATTTTGATTTGATTTAAAAACATGATAGTAGGCTTATACTTAATGTTATTTACATTGCATACATAATGCATTTAATACAAAATTACATTCATATTATTTAGTTTATGTGGCCATTAATTCAATGGTTGTGTAAATGATAAATTTCAAGTTTTACACATATTAAAATGAGTGCACAAAATTATAGGTATATTGTTTAATTTATGTTTGTATAATTTAATAGTTTATACATTCTTCAAGTACAAGCATGTAAAATTATATAGTTCAATTTAATTTATGCATATATAATATTTATTTAAATGTTATATAGTTTATACATGCAAAAGTTCTATAAACCTATAAATTAATCACATGTGCATTCAATAGGCATACACACAAATTATATTTGCATTGATCAATAGTAGATAATGATGCAAATTTTTATGCGTGTATAGTTATATGTGCAAGACGTAGGAGAATTTCCCTTTCAAAAAAAAAAAAAAAAAAAAAAAAGACGTAGGAGAATTAATTATGCATACAATATATATTTGCACTAACTTGTAATTGTATGTACAACTTAAAATTCATCTTTATCCTATCATATTTAAATCCGTGACACCATCTATTTTCTTCATAAAGATATTGAAACTCTATTAGAATCACACATCTCAAACACATAATATGCATCTCATAATGCTTCATTCACATTTATCCTTTCTCCTTCCTCTCAGATTTGTTCCCAGGAAGCACTGCCTCATATCATCTAAGTTAGTATTCTGAAACAAAATTGATCCCCTTTTTAAAGCAGTGTCATTTGTTATATTTTGTCCAGTTATTATCATTTTTCTATTCAGTGTGATGAACTTGCACCTCCCCGTTTTACCTGTAATTTATATGTTAGGAAAAGCAACTCAAATGCAAATCTAAGCAAGAAAATCCATTGAACTGATTAATGGGTCCGCATGTTTCTGTTCGTTGCAAGTTTGCTTGCCATAAACATATGTAAAAGGAAACTTTTAACAGCTTTCTTCATGCCTTTTTTTAACTTGGGACTAATAAGAGCAACATCTGCAAGAGCTGGAAGAGGAAAAAGAACACTGCTCTTCTGTCCTTTCACCACATAAATATATGCAGTGTAAATATATTTTGTCCATATCCCCCGAGTTTTTTGCAGTCCAGCAACTTGTTGATTCTTATTCCTACCTGTTTTGTCCATACACTGGTTTTCACCACTGACAAGTACAACATTGTCATCTAAGCATCAAACTTGCATAACTTTCTGAGAAATTCTTGAATCTAATCTTCTCTCTCTTTCTCTGAAATCTTAGTTGGTAGACAACGATTGACATTTGATAGAATCAACACGAGTTTGTGGGGTACGTTGCAGAGGAATCTCAGTATCTCAGTAACTTAACTATGTTGAATTATTGTTTGGTTATCCTTCCAAGAAAGGTAAGCTATCTAGCTTATTGTATTGATTTTTTAGCTTAACTGCAGTCACAAAGCCAAAGTGTATGAACAATGGGTTAGCTGAATGCTATTAAACAATTATCTATTACAGTGTTTTTATTCTTAAAATCATTGGAAATTAACTTTTTAACATTAAGGATGACTGAAAACTTATCATTAATTTTTCTTTATATCTGTTTTTTTTTTTATTTTTTTATTTGCAATGATTCAAATGTTAGACTGCTACTTAATCAGATACAACAATTAACAACAATTGAAATGAAGTTGTAATTGAATCCATACAAGATCAAACATAGTTTCCAAGATTTGGCCCAGTTCTAGTCGAATGTGGGTGTGTACTGCCATGCTCTCTTTCCAGCCATTTGCATCTCTCTTGCAATAAGACTTATGACCTTTATTGACTAATACAAATTGATCTACAATTATTGGTTAGTGCAAACTGACAGAGCAATGATGATCATTCCTTTGACTGGAAAGTTGGCTTAGCCTAAACATTTAGTGACCAAGCACATATTCCATCCCTAACCCATAAATAATTTCTTTAATTAAGATCTGCACAAGCTCTTTTTGCTCTTGTTTTATTTCTTTCATCCTTTATACAAGCAACTAACAAGCTATTGTCATTTTGTTAACCCTATGCCTTGTTATGGACAATCATTGTTGCTTGCTGCTAAAGCTTTGGAGCCATGGGTATGTGGCAGTACTTAGCCACCTATTCCTCAATCTATATTTTCATAGTTGAATGAGATTGAAGCACACATTCTCTCACAATAGTCAAAGGTAAGCAGTACCATCCTGGGGGACCATCACAAGAAGTATATAATAAGGCCAATCAAGGTTAGTGTTTTGAAAAATAGTTATTACTTGTAGGTTTTCATGACAATTATTGTTTAAAAGTTTTTTTTCATTATTGTTTGCACATTTTTTTTCTATTGTTTTGTGAATATGGATTTTGTTGATTATAGATGTAGTATGTGAATGTATTAAATTGGTTAAGTCTTTTGAAACTTTATTAGGTGGATAGTAAGTGGCCTCAATTATATGAATAAGAATATGTATTTTATCAAGAGAAATAATTGGAAATGCAAATTTTTTTTCTACTGAAAATTCACAATAGTTGCAAGTGAACATTTAGAGACATCCCATTGAAGCTCAGATACTAACTAAAAAACAAAGTCATATTGACTGACTATGATTGCATACTAACAAATAAGATCAGTGCCCAAACTATTGATAGAATAGCTAAAAGTAATAAACAAATCCTATAGAAGATGTGACACCATTATATCATCATCATTTCATAGATTTCTCATTAGCAACTTATCAATGGGTTACTTTTTGTTAGTAAAAGCAAATTAGAGAACACATTTTTATTGATTGAATTGCTAAATTACATTTTATTTGATGAAAGTTTTAATGATCAATTTCTAGAATTCTATAACAACTTCAATTTTAATTTGTGTAAATGATGGATAATACAATAATATATGTATTTGAGTTTATGATATTAGCATTTTGATATCTTTAAAAATATATTAATGTTTCTTGAAGGCATATTTGAAATAATTAAATTTGATTGTCTTGAAAAATATGTCATTTTATAAAGTATCTTAGAATAGTGGTTTGAGTATACTATTGAAAAGAACTCTTCATAAGAAATTTATTAGTATATGATTTATAATTGTTTAGAATCAATTAAAATTGTTGTTATTTTGAAGATTAAAAGCTATTATTAGATCTTTTTAAATTTAAATTTTAAGGATGGACCTTAAGCTTATCTTAAGCATATGAATGAGGTTGGCTACCTAATAGAGAAGGAAGAACCCATAAAGTAGAGAAGGGAAAAGCTAAGAGTAAGAATAGCTAGAGGAAGCTACCGTAGTAAGAAAAATAAAGAAAAATTGGAGTAGTTATAAGAAGGTTTTAGATACTTTGAGAAAAAGAGATTTGAAAAGTTTTAGATTAGCTACAACATGAAGATGCCTAGTAAAGTATGGTTTTGTGGGTGTTATTTCCTTTGTTTAATTTCTTAAGAGGCATATGTTACTTATCTTTAAGTTAAAAATACTTTATAAAGGAATTAAGAATCAAAAGCAAGCATATGTGACATCCATAACTTGCATATGATATATCAGTATTTCACAGTTAATAAGTTAGGTATAGAGTATACGATTTGTTGTTCGTTAAATGGTACATCGGGCCCAATGTATAATACTTTGGGACTAACATATTGTCCTTAAGGAGAGAGAGAACGAGACTACAACATTCCTTTACTTAATATTTGCAAACCATAGATCCAACTTTTACATGAAGATATTGTATTCAATGTACAATATGTCACAACTGACATATTGTATTTTAAGAGAGAGAGAGAGAGAAAGAAATGAAGAAATGAAAGATAAGATAGAGCTTTGAGAAAAATAAACAATTATGAATATTTTATGCATAGAAAAGCAAACATTTTATGGCATATTATGCACCACTTAATAGTATGACAAATGAAAGGTAAAGGAAGAGTGTTAGAGGGATTATCGTAGAGAAATTAGATAAGTAAACCGAAGTAACTATAATATAAAAAGGTTATTGTTATATACTTTTGAAATGCAATAATATAAAATGAGCATATAATATGACATTAAATGATGATGTGAAAATGTTCTGATCTTGTATAACTTATTGTTAGCATTATGTGATTGTGAACAAATGAAAAAAAAGCTTATGCATCTATATAATATATTTTAATTACTATAAGTAGCAAAACATGAAATGACAAAATACAAAAGAAATAAACAAAAGGAATGAATATTAAGACTAGGTTATAATTTCTTAACAAAATCGTGTGATATGATATGATACGATATTATAAGTACATGATGCGATTTTCCTAAGATATTATCCCATGATTTTTCACTATGATGAGATGAGATCATTATTTCTAACACTTAGTGTGGTGCATTAATGTGTGGATTGGCATTAAACTTTATTTTTAATTATCATTAATATTTTGTACATGATAATGACAGAGATAATGTGATTGACATTATCATAATTCTATGATGTAACTATGAGCTAAGAACTAGATTTTTTATTGAAGTGAAAACTAGTGTATGAATCTCACAAGAGAGGAGGGAGTGAATTGTGGTCTTAAAAATAATTTTTTTATTTTTGAATATATTTGTTTCTAAAAAATAATTTTATATTTATAAAAAATCTTGATTATATATATATATATATATTATTTATTATTATAATAAAAAAATAAAGATTAAAATAAGATACTAAAATTTTTATGTGGTTCAACTTAAATTAAAACTTACATTCAACACCAACCAAGGTCAAGAAAAGCATTATTGACAAAAGGTTACAACTTAAGATTTTCTCTTATGATTCACCTCCAATATACTAGCTTTTGTATGTTCAACTATAACCTAAGTTTTTACGAGCTCAACCTCAACTTGATTTGTTTATGAAATTAAATCAAACTTAGGGTTTCATAAATGTCAAGTTGCCCAACCCAAGAGAAAAAGAAAAATACAATAAGATGAAAAAAATTTGATAAATTTGTATAAATTTTTATACTTATTTATTAATAGAACAAGACACAATGAGCTTAAATTTAAGAAGAAAAATAAGAATTTAAAAGTTTATACATGCAAGACTTAGCTAGAAAACTTTGATAAATTGAGGAGAAATGTAGTTATTGTAAGTAGAATTTACTTCAGTAAAATATAGAGTAGTGCTTTATTGATATCTCAAAGATTTATTCATATTCATTAGTTATTTTATTTACAATGGTTAGGTATTTATAAAAAAATTTTGATTATAATAATTAGAAAGTATAGAAAACTATTTGAAAAGATGTAGCCAAATAGCTTAAAAAAATATTAAAATATTTTTTAAATTTTTGTAACAAAATGGCTAAATAATTAGCCATTAAGTGGGATAGACCAAGACCATTGGATCTGATCAAAGGTGATATAAACCATCAGATCTAATGTTGAATAAGGAGATGAGTTATGGACGATCCAATCATGATGGATTTGATATAAGCCATATGATCATGTTGAATGAGATCTAGATCATTTGATTAATTACTGGTAAAATTGGAAATGATCTCAATCGTAGGATTCAAAATGAATTATTCAAAGGTGCATGATTCAAGAATAGATTTTTCATAAGAAAAGTCATCTAATGAAGTCAAACAAGTTCACAATCATCGGATGTCAAGAAAATATTAATCGGTTATAGTGAATGATGTAGTAATCATCCGATTGGCTCATCAAATGGATGGTTGGATCAATTAAGAAAATTGCTTAAGGGCAGAGGCGATCTCCATTGTGTGATCACAAAAATGCATGATCAAACGATGTCGAGCACTGCAAGTTTTGGATGCAAACAAGCACATGGGATTTAATCCCACATTGTAGAGAAGGAAAAGTATTTGTAGTTTATAAGCATTCGTGCAGGAGTAATTTTTAGAGCCTAATTGGGGCTGAGTCCCCCTTTGTATGCTTAAGAATTGATCAGTTGAGTGAACTCAAAACATAAAAGTTTATATAAGCCTAACCTGACCCATTTGTACTTACTTTAAGTGCTTCCTAGCTCGATCAAATGTCTTACCCCATCTTATTCAAGAATTTGTCATTAATTAGAATGAGCTCAACCATATTTGGTTCTAATTATTTCCTGAGTCGAGGCTTGCAAGTGCTTACTCTGGCTTGTTCGACCTGAGAGCTTTACACTTGGGCTCAAGCTGCGATGTGGTATAATTTTTTTATTTTAATCAATAAACTAACATGGAATTTGATAAAGATAAAATTTAACCAATAAAAGGGTTGTAGGATTCAAAAAATAAAATTTTATTCATTTGCTAAATCAAGAAGATGATTAAACAATTTGATGCTTGAATTTGATTTGAAATTAATACAAAATGAGAGTATCTTAAAATCAATAAACTAATATTTTATTTCATAATAAAGCAAAACCTTATCAAAATTGATACAAATGTCTTCAATACTTGAAACTTGTTGAACGCTTCAAGGTACTTTGAAGATCACTAATTTATCATCTTCAAAGTGCATGGCTTGTTCATTAAAAATTATACATGATCCATATTAAACAAGTTCATTAGAATAAAATATTAAATATTTAATGCTTGACTCATCAAACACAAAGGTGACTTAATAGTTATTATGTTATATAGATATGTGATAATATAGATCCTATGGAGAAAGGATAAATTTGCTTGGAAAATGAGTGTTCTATGCCTTGAAAAATATGAAGAGATAAGAGAAATGAGAAATAATAAAAAAGAAGTGATAAAACAAAAAAATTTTATATGAAGGAAGACATAAAATGCATAAATAAGTATGTCATATATGTGTACATTAGTTAATGTTGCTATGAGTACTTGTTGAATACTATGCATATTTGTTTATTACTCTTTTGTTATTTATGAGTTATTTCTTATCACATTTAATCTTATTTTTTTTCTTGTACCTATCAGTTTACTTACTGAGCTTGTTATGCTTATTATCTACTGTATTACATGTTAGGACAAAGATACACATAGAGCTAGGAGAACCTAATAATATGTGACAGGTCATTGAGAGTGATTTATGTTAATATTTATGGGGAGTTTTGTATAGGGTGTTTATATGATATATATTCTATATGTATCTAAGTTATATGAAGATACTTGCATAGATGTGTAGTATTTGTAAACAATATCTAAGATTTGCATATGCATTATTATAGTTTTTACTACTTATTTTATTGAAACATAAGAAAATATAAATGCATTTTCACAATCATGTTTACTTAATGCTAAGTTTTGTGTCCTTAAGATTTCTATAATCTAATATAACTTAAGATCATTTTTTTCTTGTATGTATTATTGGATTTTAATATAGCGGATGGTTGGATAGGCAATAAGGTGGTATTATAGCCCAATGTTGATAAATTAAAAGGGCTTAATGAATGATGATACTGACATTGAATTCAAAGAACATAATTACTACCTTCAATCAAAGCTTCTTTTTATTTATGTGTTTGACATAAATTTGAAAATAGGGAAGAAGGGCAAAGAGGAACTCAAAAAGAATTAAATCTTAAAAAAGAGTTGAAAAAAGAGGATTTCAAAGGGAATCAGATGATCACAATGTCCTTATATAGTTTCCTTTCTTTTCTTTGAGGTTTATGGGAAGCCCTAAAAAAGGCTTTCAAATGGATGGTATTATTGATCAATTCCATAAGATGCATCCTCCCCAATTCATAAGGATCTGATCCCTTAGTGTTTAAAAGCTAGCTTTAATAAATGGATAAGAAATTTCATGTTTTGGCTTCTTTAGATGACAAGAGAGTGCAACTTATCCTTCTTGTTCTTAATTAGGCTACTAACATCTGGTGGGAATCCTACCATCACATTTGATTCAGAGAGCAACTAGTGTGGGAAATATCTTGAAAGGATTTTTCAAAAGCTTTTAAAAAATGGAATGTGCCTTTGTTTGTGAGAGAGAAGATGAGGAAAGATCTTGTTATGTTGACACAGAGTGACATGTTAATTACTAATCATGTTAGTTGGAGACATGTTATCCTTAAAGAGTAGTGGTGCATTATTTTTTCCATGGTCTAACATTTTTCATTTTTGTTTCTTTAATTTCTTTTAGAACCATAGATTATGCAAATTTAGGTGAGAATACAAGAAAGATTAAGCAAAAGTTGGAAACTCTTATGATAGAGAAACGTAAATGAAGAAAGAAGCATCATTACTAAATAAAAGTATGACATATTTTAAGAAGAATTTTTAGTAAGGCAAGGATGGTAAAAGATCTAATAGATTTGGGCATAGCAAGCAAGGTTCTAGTGTAGAAAATAGAAGATCTGACACAAAATCTAGTGGAAAGATATCTTGGTGCTAGGATTGTGGAAAATTTCAGCAAGGTACCTAGTTTAAATATGGAGGATAGATTAGTTGTTTTAGTTGGGGTGAATTAGGTAACATGGTCAATGTTTTTTCTCAAGTAGGTTCAATGGTATCCTCTAAGCCCATAATTTTTGTCATGGTATTGACTGAGGAGGTCCTAATAGAGGTTAAGATATTGTATCTACTATAGTTTCATGAAGTATATGTAGATGGACTCTAAGCAAAGGCAAATAAATTGAGTTTTATGTTATCACATAACAAGATGCTCCTCACTCTATTAGAATGATCATAAGTACTATACATTTTCAATAGTTACCAGTTATTGTCTTGTTTGGTTGTAGAGTCCCTCACTTGTATCTCATAATGTGCTTGATGCATTATATACCTATTTAAAACAAATGAATAATTCCTTATTAGTAGAATTATCCATTGGAAGTGAGAGCATAATGGATAAATTCATTCAAGGAGAGTATTTTACTTTATGTTTACAGCACACAATAGCTATACTTTATGACATACGACATTGTACATTAGTTAAATCTAGGTAAAAATGAAAAAAATGAATTTTTTTAAATTCATTTTCACAAATTTGAATGAGATTCAAAATTTTCATTATCAATTTTTTGTTATATCTAGAATTTAGGTATTTTTTTTGAGATTTTATATGAGGAAAGACAAAAAATAAGGGAAGAAATAAGGTAATAAAAAATAATCATCCCCTTATTCCAATTGCAATTGAATATCAATATAAAATAAAAGAATTTCCTTTTTTTAGTCAAAGTTGAGGGTTCCTAATGTCGAACTAATTTTAATAGAGATAAGAGGCAAATATTTTCTATTAAATTGTTCACATTGACTTTATCAAAATTTGATATAGTATTAGGCATTGATTAGTTATGTGAGCATCTTACGTATATAGATTTTGTTAAAACAAAGGTAAAATTAAAATTCTAAATGAAGAAGAAATAATTTATTATGAAAAAGTTAAAGGAATACTTAAAAACCTAATATTTTAAGATTGTTCATTTAAATAAAATTTATTATTATTTTTTATGTGCCTTGAAGTGATAAGTTCAAGCTTAACTTTCTAAAGAATAAAATTAAAATACTTAAAAATAATATTAAAATATATCTCTTGGTAGTCCACCACTGCAACCAAAAGGATCTTCATAGGATCCAATAGTTGTTCCTCTTCTTTAATTTCTCTTATGAACAAACAAATCAACTATTTAAAATTTAAAATTTATTAAACAAAATTTTTTAAAAATATTTAGGATTTAATACCATGGCTAGAGATTAATATCAAAACACTTCATTCATGGTGAGAATAAATATCATATGTTGGCAAGTGTGATGTTACTTAAGTACTATACTAAGAGTTGGCATTATATAGTATGAGAACCTCCTTGAACTTATATGAAAGTCTTTAGCACTAGTCATATCACTAGATCATTAGGTTAATATAAGTTCACTGATCATTGTCTTAATACGATAGCTAGAACATATTATTTTAATATATTAATATTGTTATTTTGGGAAACCAAATAGTACCATTATAACTTCCTTATACTATAAGAAATCAATTAGAGGTATAAATGGAATGCTTTGAACTTAATGAAAGAGACCAATGAAAAAAATGCATGTTCAATCTTAAAATACTTCAAGTCATTTTTGAAAGTAAAATTAATAGTTTTATCTATTTTAATAAGAAAGTCTACAATTCAAATCCATATAGCCACAAGACATTCCATTTTTTTTTGTTTTTGTGTAGCACTAGAAGAAACTACTAATGATTCAATTGTTACATCCTTACATAATAAAGCTTCCTATGTGTGATTTGCAAATAAGCTCAAACGAGGCATTGTTGAACCTCCTATGACATTGTATTCTCATTTCTAACTTTCTTTAATAGATTCTTAACTTGATTATATTTTTAAAAGCATTCTGATATTATGCACACCATGTAGTTTTATCATGTGATCAACATGTGTTTGTCCCAACTTTTGAGGGAGTATGTTGTCTTAATTGCCAAGAAATATTTTGAATTGATCAACCTATCCATGACTATTTATATCACATCATATCCTTCACTATATTTAAGTAGATTAATAATGAAATCCATAGATATTTTCTCCTAATTTCACATAGAAATGAGAAGTGATCTTAATAATGTACTTTTTTTCTTGTTTATTTTTAACTCGTTAGCAAATTAGAAAATTTTTTACATAACTATGTATATCTCTATTTATGGTAAGACACTAGAAGGATTTATTCATGTCTTGATATGTTTTGGTCATTCCATAATGCACAAAATATTTTCCCCATCTACTTCTTACATTATTAATTTCATTAACTCCTTTTTGATAGGAATGCATAATTTGTTTCTAAAGTAGTGAATCTTATTCTAGTTTATAATAGATTTAGCATCTTATCTTCCAAGATTCTAGCTTTAATTTGTGTGTGATTTTTCATAGCTATCTTAAACTTCTTTAAGTTTCTATTTCCAATCTTCTATAATAAAAAATTGAGTAAAATTATTTTTATGTAATGTAAAAATTGTATTTAACTTCAAATTAGTCATCAACTATAATGCTATTTTGACTTTATCTCTAATTAATAGTATCAACAACTATATTAGCTCTTCCAAGGTGATATATGATCTTCATACCATAATCTCTTATTAATTCATGCCATTTCCTCTACCACAAGCTTAATTCCTTCTAAATGAAAATATATATGAAATCTGACACTGAGTGTATTTGGCTCTTCATCCCATATAGATAGTGCCTCCATAATTTCAATGCAAATATAATAGTAGCTAACTACAAACCATGTATTAAATAAGTCATTTTATGAATCTAAAACTACCTAAAAGTATATCTCATCACCCTTATATTATGTATTAATATACAACCTCAAACGTGTTATACAACATTCATATAAACCTAACATCATTTTTAGGTTCTATTAAGACTTGTGCTAAAATCAAGTTTTCCTTGAAAATTCAAAAACTTATTTTACAATTCATGTTCCATTCAAATGAAAAAACATTTTCTTTGTCATGCCTTTCTTGACAAAGACCTTAGAAATATATAAAAGATAATAATTTCTTGATCAATATCATAAATAAACACAAACATGAAGATGACCACCTAGATAAAGGTGACTATACAACCCATATATAGATCTCATAACCAATGATAATAAATAATTCTAATCATCCTGACAAGACCAGCTATAGATAATATACATATTTCTCATATAAAACATCCCATGAAAACTAGTATAGATATAAATACAATCCACAACTATAAGATAATAAAAGTAATCACCTCTCTTATATAATAAAACTCTCTATCATTTAAAAATTCACTCTAATCACCATCTTATCATATATCAATGGCATAACATATGATATAATTAGGAAATAAGCTTTCAATAGCTCCACAAGTAAATTACCACATAAACAAAATAATATTTAATTTCAAAATCATAATATTAATATATCCAATAATAAATAAGTAGTATCATATGATAATATCTATAGAGAGAGAAAGATATGACATATAATAATGTAAAATAAATTTGATTATGTTCATTTTTAATATATATATATATATATATATCCTAATTAGATTACATTATAACTATTTTATTATACATAACCTCTTTCCATATTTATCATTGATTCTTCATCAATCAACTTTCATTTATGAGCCATGTTTCCCACATTTAATCATTTATCTTAACTCTGCAAACTATTATATCTCAAATAAATACATCATATCATATATTGACATCTCATGGCTCATACAAACATATTGTATCATATAATCATAGAACTTCACTATAAACATATATAAATCAATCATATCTAATGATGTATCTTAATATAGCTCTAACATTATACCTATCAACTTCTACACCACTTGTTAGCAATAATGGAGGTCATATCATCAGATTTAATGCCATATATCTCACTATGATCCTTAACTTATTCCCATCTAATGTTGCACAATGTGCTAACAGCATTGCATATCTTAACGTGGTTCAATGCTTATTATTAAAGGATAAGCTACATCAGGAGGCTAATTTCAACCTCACATAACACTTTTTTTCTTAATGTTTAGCTTTCTTAACTTTTATGGGATTATATTTGGTTCTATATAAAGCTCTTATCATTTTCTTTATATTTCATTATTTTTGTATTTTTGTATTAGTGAGGGGATCATAATCATGTTTCTTTCAATATAAGTTTAGCCTTTGTGCTTATATAAATTTGTTTGATAGAATGAGAATAAGGTACATTGCTTTGGTTGTGAATATGGAGACTTATAGAGATTTATGCTTAAAAGAGCTCATCCTTACTAGTAGTGTAAGGGATCATCTTCACACCTAAAAGACTGACTACACTTCTACGAATAGAGTAGGAAATGTTATCACTAGAGGAAGAAGTTGTCTTGTGCCTAAAAGAGCACATCCCTACTACTAGTAAAAAAACCCTTATATCTAGTGGCACATATCACTATTAATAAAGTTAGAAGACTTGTGCTTAAAAGAATACATCCAACCTAACATAGTAAGAAATCTTATCTATATAATAAGAAACTACCTTCTCTCCCTTATTCTTTTTGCTTCATTTTTTATCATTTTCTACATATTTCTTTATCTTTTTATATTCTTTATTAGTTTATGACATTTTATTCATTATTATTTTAATCAAGTTTAGCCTTTATACTTTGATAAATTTGTTTTGATGGAATGAAAGTAAGGTGTATTGTTTTGGTTGTGAATATGAATATTTGAAGAGCTTTGTGCTTAAAAGAGCACATCCTTGTCAATAAAGTAAGAGATCATCTTCATTCCTAGAAGATATACCCCTATTAATATAATAAGAAATCCTACTTGTAAATTAAAATATTATCTTGTTTCTAAAAGAGCACAACTCTACCAATAAGGTTGGAAACCATTGTGCCAAGCAAAACATATCCTAACTAATAAAGTAAGAAAGTATATGCCTAGATAACTACATCCCTAGAAATAAAACAATAAAGAAGAAAATTATTTTTGTTTACCTCTCTTTTTCTCTCATTCTCATTGGTATTATAAAAGATTGAGATCTAATTGTTTCTTCTCTTACCTTCTTCTCCATAACCTATGCTCATTAAGCCCCTACACTAAGTTCTTGTGACATACATATTATATTTAAGTTGTAGGATATTATCATGAGAAAAGATGTGTCACTATATATCTTATCTTGTCTTTGAGGCATGTCATATATCATGTTATATCTCATATCATAGCATCATCATAACTATTAAACGTAGACCATAAGGCTCATATAGCTTATAATACCATGCCATAAATCATATCATATCTTAATCATAGCATCATTGTAATTAAAGTGCACCACAAGACTCATATACCCCACAATACAATGAATGTCATATATCACATCATATTTTATAACATAACACCATTAATACTGATGTGCACCTTAAGACTCATATAGCTTAAAGTATCATACATCCTATATATCACATCATATATGATACCATAGCATCATCATAATTGATGTGTATCATAAGAATCATATATTCTACAACATCATTTATGCCATAGATCATGTCATTTCTCATTCCATAATGTCATCATAAGTACTTTGCATCACCAGGCTCATATAGCCTACAATATCATGTATGTCATGCATCATATCATATTTCAAACAATAGCATTATCATCATTATTGTGGACTATAAGTCTTACATAGACTATAATATCAAGTGATGCATTATAATTTCTATTTTCTTTCTTTTCCTTTCTTTATCATTCTTCGTTATTTATCAATCTATTTTAATACTATCCATAATGAGTCAAATGAATCACATATCAATGCATTTCACATATGTATAAAGTGAAACATCATAGCATGCTATAAACATTGTCTTGATAATATTGATAGCTATCATATAATAAAAATACATTAGGTGAATATGTGTAATCCATATACCAATTTTTTCATTCGTAGAAAGTATGGAAACTTATGCAATATAAATAGTATAGCAATATAAAACTTATATCATAATTAATAAATTTACCTACTTATTTTCAATTGAGGTTCATTATTTGAGTTCTCAAATAATATCAATCATGTATATTCTTATTAATGTAGAAACATCTTTCCAAATTTTCTTATTTTTCTTTTTTGTTATTTTCATTTCACATTTCATAGATCTAATTAGATTGTTTGACCCCACATAGGATTAATCACCACTATCAAATCATTTGGTCTATTACTATATCATCTTATGGGTCATCTTCAAACTCTAGATTATTATCATTGGATGTATTATTGGATTGTCAAACTAGTCCATTTGGTGCAAGCTAATTTAATTTAATACTAATCAAATGAATGATTTGATCATTTGATAAATTTCTTAAAACCCAAAATTATGTTTTTAGTAATGGCTCTAGAGTAGATCAGAGCATCTAACTCCACAAACTTATCCTAAAAATAATTTAAACAATGTTATTCACATGCTCCAAAATAAAATGAAATTGGACATATATGTGCTCCAAAATAAAATGATGAATATGATTATTTGTAAGGCATATAACACTTGAATTATCAAACAATACTAGGGTTTCTCCTAATTAAATGCCATAATCTAGTGATTATTATCTAATTTAAAGAACTTGAGTTATGCATTTATATTCAGATTTCATAGTAAATAATGCTACATAATTTTGATCCATGAAATGTGTGATTGTTCTAAGAATCGACACATATTGAAAGTGCTTTATTTATCTCTTTTGGTTCCAATAAAGTTTGCATTTGAATAAGAAATAATATCTATCCCGGGCTCACTCTTAGGGTATCATAATCCTAAGAAAGATTTTATAATAAGATATCTAAAGATATGCTTAATAGCTTGTATGGGAGATTCTTTGGGACATGATTAAAATCATGCACACAAAAAACACTAAACATGTTAGAAGATAAACCAAAGATCGTATCATGTCTTTATACAACATAACATTCACAAGTTTTCTTATTTTATCATTGTCTAAGGATATAGTTGTGGTCATGAGGGTAACTATAAGATTTCACTTATTAAACCCAAACTTCTTAAGCAATTCTGAGGTGTACTTAATTTGAGATATGAATATTCCAAACTAAACATTTTTACTTGCAATACTAAGAATGTTAATTATCTTATCAAACTAATTTCAAATACTTTTTTCATTAGGTCTAAATTTTCTTCACAAAGTTTGTTATCAGTTCAACTAAAAACAATATCATTCACCTAGATTGCACAAATAGGTTGATGATCCTTAACATCCTTATGTCACACCAAAATTTTTAGCATATTTTTTTGTTAAAATTCTTAGTTGTAATGAAACTCATATACTAGTTAATGCATTTGTCTAACCACCGTTCACTCCCTAGAATTAATATTCAAATTAGGAGTCATAATCTCCCAATTTGATAATCATCCTCATGGTATACCACCCACAATGAACCATGATCCTTTACCAATTGGTTACCTAATTGATTTAAAAATTGATTCACCCTTGACTAAGATAACTCATCAATATGCATTGACATGTACATGATGCCAAAGAAAACTTGTAAATAAAATCAAACATTTTCACATGCTCAAATAACATCATAGCTCACAAAATCCACATTCCAAAGTCCATCATGAAACTAGAACATAAAGATGTAAATAGTAAAGTCCATAAATAGATAAATATCTAATGCATACCAAGTCTATCAATGCACAAATATCAGAGTCATAAGAAAATAATATCACTAGTACTAAATAAATGATGTAAGTAAAACTACTAAAACTTCTAGATGCATAACACAAATCCCCAAATCTAGCTCCTACGTTAACCCTACATATAAAAATAAAGAGAAGAGAGCTAAAGCTCAATAAAAAATCCTCAAGTCATAAAATAAAAATAATCATGTAGTGGTAAGTTATCATATCAAATTAGTATAAATAAAGTACAATTAATATCATAATCAAAGATACCATATAAATTCAAATTACTAAACCAAATTAATGGATGAGAACTATAATAATTACTAACACCAATGCCACAATCCACAAACCTTATTTCATATCCTTTGAAACTTCTCAAGTCACTTTCATATCATAACTATAAGATATTGATATAATCCATGAAAGACAAATACTGTAGAAGTGAAATGAATTGTGGTATTTAAATTAATTGCTAAATAACTATTTCATGAAAAAAAAATCTTTTTAAACACAATAATGTTAAAATAATGGTTATGTAAAGAAACACAAATAAGAAGTAAAAACAATAGCAAATAAAGAAGTGCACACAAAAAAAATTTAAATGATTCAACTTAATTAATGTCAACATCCACTCCCAGTAAACTAGATTGGGCTTCCTCTAACCACTTTCTTTCACCAAAACAAGTAATGACAAATCGTATATCGTAAGGTGCTTGGAGTCACCAAAATAAATTACTAGTTATGGGTAAAGTTGTATTAGTAAGCTATTTATAATTTAGCATATACAAAGTCCAATGCCTCAAAACTTTTTTAAAAAAATGTGACACAAACTAAAATCAAAAGACATTAACAATATAAATAGCAAGAAGTAAAGTCCATATGAGCAGCCAAAGTATTGTAGCCTCAATGTAATTTCTACAATTGAAATAAATTCTTAGGTTTAACTCTCTATTTAGCTTTTCACTTTCAATTTCTTAATTTGTAATAAGATTTAAAAGTCTATTCTTCAAAAAATCAAAATATATTTATACTATACACAGTCCTTAACCTAATTATGAAACCTATAATGGATAAAATCACATTCTTGAAAAGCTCAAACTAATTATTATACTCTCGAGATTCAAATCATACTGGTATGTAGAAGAGATCATATCATGTTGATAATATCCATACAATTATTGTCTCAATAATAGCCTATTAAATTGTTTTATTTTTTTAGTACAAATGTATCATACTTATATGATGATGACATCATATAATAGAATAGAACAAAATCACTCATGATAAAATCCTAAGTTGTTAACAAAATATCATATAATGTAGGATCATATAATATGATATGTTATACAAAAGCTCACAACCAATAAATGGTTAAAGTTTTTAAACTATGGTCTTAGATAAATATGAATCATATTAATATGATAATGGTATCATACCAGTACTACAAAAATTGGCCCAAATTTTGCTAAAATTCAGTACTAGGTTTCACTTGATAAATTTATCTACTAATTTGAAGATAGATCACCACCATATAATGCATATTTTTATAATAGATCAAACTCTCAAAAAATGTTGTATGTTATGATTGTACTAAATGAATGCTTGTAAGATACAAAGTTTACTTAGATTGTCCTAGCTAGAAAATGGATTGTACTCATACATTATGCATTATCATATTTGTACAAAGGTGACAAAAATATATGAATCATGATGTATTAGTTTTATTTTAAATCATTCTAGTATGTTAGTAAAGTTTCTTAATAACTTAAAACACTGCTACAATTACTATCATTATAGTATGAAAACAACAAATCCTAAAGCTATATAAAGTAATAGTTTTAACATTAATTGATACTATTCCAATACACAGGTTGTCTTAATAATCTTAATAACTAAATGTACTAGCATGATATTATTGTCATTATTATAGTACAATACAAAATCCAAAAAATATATAAACAAATATATTTAACAATTATCATATCAGTCTAATACATAGATTATTCTAATACTAAGTGAAAAACAAAAGTGCAAACGAATAAAGCACACAAGAGTATAATGCATGAACTTCAAATAAGACAATAACAAGAATGGAAATAAATTCAATTATATTGTTATAATATGATGATTGTGTTAATACACATTATAAATGCCAAATAACTCCAACATGTGCTGCATGTATCATATGAAGCCTATTTTTAGAGAAAATAAATGACATACTCGTATGATGCAGTCGTCATACTCGTATGATTCCAATGATAACTCTACACACAAAATGGTTACCATCCATATTAAGCAAGTGGCACGTAACCATATTGAATTCTCTTACCATTCAATAATTTCGTGAAATAATTACTTCCTTAGTTGGAGTTCTAATATCTAACTTGCCAATCACTAGCTTAAGAGTCTTAAGCTTGGTCTCCATTGCACCTTAAAATTTATCTTCATCAAGATCATCTTACTTATTTTATTTGCATTATTCCAACATATTATTATTAACTATAGAATTAATCTATGTGACTCAATTAGCCTTAATATGTTATTTGGGGTTTTTCTAGGGTTGTCTTAAAACTTTAATCTATTATCTTGATTTATCTAGGGTGTCTTTAGATCCCTAAATAACTATCTAACATTGTTTATCCATTATTTGGCATTTTATAAGGTTTCTTTTAAAACTTAATTCCATTATTTAAGGTATCTCAATGTTCTTATAACCATAAATTAATTACTTAGAGGCACCTTCTAACTTATCCACATTCCTATATAGATTCAATCCCCTATATACTTTTCAAGATCTTTTAGCTTATATAGGCTATCACTTAAGCTTCTACTTAAAATCAAAACTTTGGGTTTAACCCTTATACACATCACCCAAGTCATAACTAATATTTTAAACCTATGTTGGTGACTCTTATACCTTATAAGAAAACTTGAACCAATTGACTCATCCCAAAAATCTCTTTAAAGCTAAACACAAATCCCCTAAACTATCATTAAGATATCATCCTATGGCTTATAAGCTAAATAAGGTCACTCATGGTCTTACCCAATAAACCAAGCCATGCCTAGGGTTTAGCCAATATCACAAGAACAACTAACCCATTGGTCAAACATGGTATTAATTCTAAGGCTACAATCAAACCCTCAAAACCTTATTTCAATGTTTAACTAAGAGTTTTATTAATGTAAGGTCATATCCTAAGTATCCTCAAGGTGTTCTTAAATGATTATGTTTTAATTCTCATCCTAGCTTCTTATCTACGATACCTTATGATTTCCTCAAAAAGCTAAATGCCTTACCTAGAGTGCCATTGGGTTTCTTTTAATCCTTAAATGACTTATATGAGTTATGCTAAGGTCGAGCAACCCTTTTAAGAGAACTAATAACCACATAATTGAGCTTAGCACCAACATAAGGTAAAAACTAAGCCTTCACTCAACCCTAGACTTAACCAAAGCTCATAAAGTCTATACAAAGCCCTTACTCAACCTGAGACTTCATCTAGCTACAACTTCATTTTAGGTCCTCTGAAGGTCCAAAAGTAAGTTTCACATGACCTAACTAACTCTATAGCATACTTCCCAAGCATAATTACAGCAAGAAAATGCTTGGATATAAGAAATCCTAAAGGTTTGGCTACAATTTCAAGTTATATCCTAATTTTCATGATATAGTGGATTATTCTAAAGACAAAGAATGAATATTAGTATTTTCTTAACAAATTATCAAGCTTATGAATATGTTATTTCATTATGTCATGATGCTCAGAGATGGAAACTAAGGTTATTAAGATATAATAAAATTTTGTTATAATAAGTGTGGTACAATTCTTAGCAACTTTAAGAATTCAACAAATGGATGTACAAACCCTGAGCCTTTTAATAACATGAGTTCTTGAAAAACTAATGCATGAAATAAAATCATACATCTTTGGGGTCTTAATTAAAGGTTTTCCATAACATGAAATCTATAATGTTCATTATTTTCTCTTAAGTATAATTTGTTCTATAATTCACTATAATACATCACAATTGTATCTCTCAAATTGCATTATAATAATTTAATTAGAGAACTATCATTCATATTTATGACAACATGCTAACATTAATCATACTAAATTTACTAATATTGTATAAAATCATGAGATCAAAAGGAATCTTGACTTAAGCATGCATTTAACACCCAAATCCTAACATCCTGTATTGTTTATGAAAGAATAATAAACATTCATAGATCTAACTTAATCTTCTATTCTATCATATAAAAATAGGCATATTAAGCGTGCTCTTAACAAAGTACATCAACAATATGGCTCCTTCTCATCATCACTTATTTTAGATTAAGTTCCATAAGTAAGAAACTTAATAAATCTTAATTTCTCATAAATACATATCATCACATGCATGCATAAGAAAAATAGCTAAAGTTTTTCCAAAAAATTATCTACATTTATTATATGATCTCAAGATTCATCCTACCTATTTGACCCATGCAATGGACTACTCAAAGGATGCTCTTCTCCTTCTCCAACTCTTGAAGAATCCTTCTCATTCTCTTGCTTAAGACAAGACCTCTACCTCTTGGTTTCTCTCATGCAAGGTCTTTTTGTAAGGACTCATAGTTAGGGTTTTCTAAAAACTCTAGAAAACTACATCCTAAATCTCATATAAAGTTCGTTAAACACTTCTTCCACTTAAGGTATTTCATAAATTAAGTCAACTATGATTTAAGGTATTTCCTAAAATTATCTACAGCTCTCCTTATGAGGTTAAAAATCCTTGTGCTAAAGTGATTATGTGAGTCCTTAGCTTCTTGGAAAGTCTTTACTTGGTGATCCTAGGATATTCTAATTCTAGACTTAAAATATCTTGGATAAAACCTTGTATTAATCTATTGCTTCAATCTAAATATTTTCTTATTGTCTATAAGCCAAAGCTAAGTTCTAGTAATTTCATCTTAAACATGGTATTATAACATGATTAACTAGAGTAACTTACATGATTTTAATTTTTTGTCAAACATGCATCTTTTAATTTTATGCATTTGTTGCTAAGTTTTTGGAAGTTATGTGATTAACAAAAAATATTTTAGTTTTCAAGCTTGTTAGCATTTCTAATATCTGTATACTACTTTGTTATTAAATTTTGATATTTATTTTTTTAAGAACCTAATTAAGAAATTTGTTTTGAACCTGTAGTTTATGACCACTAAGTTTGAAAGATGATGAATGATTGATTCTCAACCAGCCCAATCATCGATGAACCTAGCATTTCAATAAGCAATTCTAGAACTAACTAATATAATGCAAAAAATAAGAAAAAAATAGAAACACATATAGATTGGTTTGAACAAAGTACAAATAGTAGATCAAATGGAACCCACAAATTAAGTAGGTATATTACAACTGACACTAAAATAGAGGAATTATCATTTAAAAATGAATCAAACGTACTCAAATGTTGACCTATGAATTGAGCTACTTCACATACCCATGATAGAAGATATGCTAAGGATGATAATCATAAAGTTAATATGATCAAAATAGAAGCCTCAAACTTTGTTGTAGTTTAAACCCTAAATCTTATCAAGACTAGGAAATGGAAATTGAGTATTACTTTAATTGGTATGATCTTAGTAAGTGTTGGAAGTATAAATTTATAAAAACTAGGCTCACATCACATGCTAAGTTATTTGTGCACACATTAGAAAGATAATATCTTTATGAAGATCTTACATTACCTCAATCAAGAGAAGAACTCAAAATTTATCTATGAGTTAAATATGCATTACATCTTATTTAAGTGAACTTTTAGATAAATAGCAACATCTATCCCAAGGTTCAAAGTCTGTTGACGAATAAGTGTTGTGTCTAAAAGCCAAATCAAGTATTACTCTCTCATTTTTTAGCTAGGCTTGGAGAGACTGTTTAGGCTGAGGTATACCTGAAAAATATTACTAATTTGAAAAAGTCACATAAAGTTGCTCGTGAAGTGAAACGGTTTAGAAGACCCACAATAATGAGGTTCCTTCGATCACTTCCTGCCTAAGAGTCATACCACTACATCCACCACTCCTGCTACATCTATTCCGCAAGCAAACTATTACCTTCCACTTATACCACCAACTTATTGAGTATGAAGTACATATCCCTTTTCTACATTATAATTACATTTACATCTTTTAGGTTATACAATGATCATATTGGGTGATGATGAAGATCCTACTTATATGAAGTCCTTAGCAACTTATACCATCGTTATTATTAATGAGATTGTACATATATCATATAAGAAATTGCATTATCTAATTAGACAAATATTTCTCCTCAAACCAATATTATATTGTCCAAATGCTAGTATAATGTTATGAGTGAACTAGTCATACTTACATAATAAAAATAACGTATTATATGAAGTTCGTCATTTGTATGCCTTAACTTAGGATCGTATTATATAAATATAAAAGATATCAATTGAGAACTAGTTATCTAAGTCCAATTATCTATCAATCCTCCAATAAATAGATTGTATGAGTACAATAAGAATATTAAAAAGTTTGATTAATATATTTTTGCTAAATCATACTTAACTTATCATCTCTTTTTAATTTTTACTTGATTAACCATTATTATGTGATGTAATCTATTAGCTTTGTTATATGTTTAAGGTATTTTTAGAAATTAAAAATCTTAAATGAAATATGTCTTAAGAAATCCTTAATAAAATGCATGCCTTATGAAATCCTAAATAAGCCAAAAAAATAATTTTAAAATTTTTTTATCACACATACTTAATCTTATCAAATCTTAATACCTTAGATAAATTACTATAGATTTTATATTCTAAGAAAATAATGGTGGCTTAGAAAATATCTTCTCCATGTATGTTCAAGCTTTGCATTCCTCTTGGTGTCATTTATAATTACTACTAAAACATCACCAATTAGATCTTTAATTCAAAAACCAAACTCTCTAATTGATTTATCTATATAATCTTAAGATGTATGATCTCAAAATACTTATAAAAAATACTAATAATATAATAAAATAATTTTATTGTTAACAAACTAATGATATAAGAACCAAAGATTCAAGATTATTTCAAAGAATGAACATGAAGAACAACATAGAAAATTATCATTTCTATTCAGAGAAGAAATTCTTGCAAGAACCTATGAGGAGATTTGCTAGGTATTATTGAGAATATTTTCATTAGTTGACATAAACATTGCTTGAATTATATTGAAATGTGGCTCTAAAGTTGTGGGAAATAATAAGTGCCTAATAATATTCTAATCATTCTTATGAATTTTGAGTCCTAAAATGATAAGTTTTGATCATTGCCATGTGATTGGCAACTTCAAGATTCATGTCTTCAAATTTCAATCTTTATAAATTCTTAGTCTAATTATAGTATTTTTCTTATTTTTAAAACGTATATTGAGACATTGTCATCTAACTTTGGTATGTTTATTCAAACATATATTATGTGGTCTTATTTGAATTAGTCATATTTGTTGAAAATCTTACTAATTATAATACTATTTTCTTTTCTTCTTTGGCCATTTCTTAGGTCCCATAGAAATGCTTTGATTAACATTCCTTCTCATCCTCGGATTGATATTAAGTTGAATGGGTTGAAATTTGGGGAGACCAAGTTGCTAAAACACTCCATGTTAACTCGTTGTTGGCATTGCCCTAACAAAGATTCAACTAACCTTATTGGAGAGTCTTGAAGTCATGAAAAGAATTATTATCTAGCTAGTGGTCAGAACTTATTGTCAATAGATGCAAATGAGCTTCTATTAGGATCTCCAATCATATATTAATCTTATGTCAAAATCTCAAATTTGTATAAATCAAACAATTGTCTTCAAATATGTTTATGTGTGACAAAATTAATTCAGGTCAATTTGAAATTCAATCCAAAAATTGGTTTAAGTGATTCTTTTTTTTAGATTATAAAAACTTTTATTCACGTCACATGTGTTCTATTAAAAAAAGTAATATTTTTTAAAATAATAACTCCTATAACTTAATTAAAACTTTTAATAGAATTACATTGCAGGCCTACAGTCATAACTGGCTCAGTATTAAACGGCTACATTTCCATTTAAAAATTCAAAAGTATACATGCGAACTAATGTTAACGACATCATTTCTGCTCCATTCATATCCCCTTCACTAAATACCTCCTTCCGATGGCATATCCACCGCCCACGATGTCTCCTCCGTCACTGTCCTCGATCAAACCCCGTTTCATGGAGTAGTTGCCTCTTTGAATTAGTCTATCAGTCTCGTCTTATTTGTTCTTGCTGACGACGTAGGACCTCTCTTTTCCGAGGGACACGTGCTTTTTTTGTTTACCTTCTCTCGTCTGACTTCAAGCCCATGTCGATCGCAAGCGGCACACCGATGGGAACCCCCTTCTTCAACGAAATCAAGAAACAGGCGTCGGATTTTCTCAGAGAAAAGTTCAAGCAGGCTCGTTTGGCTCTCACTGATGTAACTCCTGCAGAGCTGTGAGTTCCTTTACCCCCTCTCGCTCTTTGGTGATGCTTTCTTTTCTGATAGCCTCTTTCACAGTTTGGCTGAGGAAGTAACCAGCGAGAATCCATGGGCACCCGATGCAAGGACGATGGGCTTCATATCCAAAGCAGCTTTTGAGATTGATGATTTCTGGAGAATCATGGAGATTTTGCACAAGAGGTTAATTTATCTCCAATCAAGATACAGATCTCATCATTTGTTTTTGCTTTGGGTTTTGAGAATTCTATTTTGTGGATCAGATTTTCAAAGTTTGATAGAAAGCACTGGAGAGAGCCCTATAACTCGCTGGTGCTTCTCGAACATCTGCTGACTCATGGACCAGAAAGCGTTGCGGATGAGTTCCAGTGTGACAGAATGGTCATACGAGAATTGGGAAATTTCCAGCACATCGACGAGCGGGGGTGAAGTTAAAGATTTGATTTTGACAACAATTAGTAGTTCTTTTCAGAATTCAATAAACAGATCCCTTTGCAGGTTTAATTGGGGACTTGCTGTGAGGAAGAAATCAGAGAAAATACTAAAATTGCTTGAAAAGGGGCCAGTTCTGAAAGAAGAAAGAGACCGAGCTCGAAAGGTCACAAGGGGGATCCAAGGCTTTGGTAGCATGAACTACAGGTGGTCCAACAGAAGCAAAGACACCATCGAACCTTCATCTGCTTTCTTTGGAAGATGTCATTCACATTGCGAAAGCAACAGCCAGAACGACGACGCAGTGTTTGATGAAATGCATCACAGAGCTTATTCTGATGCATTAGTAAGAGAACAACATGAAGCAAGTATTGATAAAGAAATGGAGAGCAAAGAAGCTGTACTCCAACAATCCAAACTACAGATGGCAGCTGAGGAGGTGGAGAGCCCAAAGATTGAGTTTCAAAAAGAAGAACATCCTTTTGTTGGTCATGAGCCTCAGAGGATAGAATCGGTCGTCCTCTTGAGTAAATGATGAAAGAGGGAAACATTGGAGGTCGTTCAGTTTGATCACCAACTTTGTCTCAATTTCTCAGAGATGGAATTAATATTTTACCTAGGCATGAAAACAATGGAAAATTAGCTCATCTGTGGGGCTTCTTGTTTATCATCTTTGTGTGTAATTCCTTTTGATATCTAATTTATGTGGTGATCTGTATCGGTTGTTGTATAGAAATTATTGTCATTATTTTCCATTGGATTTTGACAAGAATTCTCTCATACTCTAAGAAGCAAGCATTATTAAATCCTGCGTTTATGAGGATCATAGCTTGTATGCAACTGGTTTAACCATTGGTTTGGTTAAGATGAAGTGCAATAATCAAAACTTATTTGCTTATTCTAAAGGAAACCCATGGCCACTGTTATAAATATCTTTTTGGAAACGAGTTTAAGAAAAACTGTAATGTGACTTAAAGAACATTTTTTAAAGAAGACAGTCTGCACATATGTTGCAGTTTAATTGTAAAAGAAGATGTGTGGTGTTTTTAAGAGGTCAAAATGTGTTCTTTTGCTGCAGAAGTACATGAAGGAACAGTTGATCGTTGGGCAATAAATTGTATGAGATTAAATGTCACGCCTCACCTATTCTCTGTTCTAGAAATCAATAAATAACTATCCCTAATTAATTCATAATTATAAAATCATTAGAGGATACCATATAGGTCGGGAATAATGATGAAACTAATTTACAACTCACCAAATAATCAATTTAAGTGCAATAACTAATCAAAGGAATTAATAGGGTTATTACACTCTAAATCCAAACAAACAAATTCTCCCTTATTATTCTATTTTTTCTTATGCATGCATTAAATAGTTTATAACTTATAAAATACTTCCAATTATAACTACTAGAATTTAAATCAATAATTATATTATAGAGTAAATGATCATACTAAACACGTTCTACAAATTTCCTAATATAGTCATAATATAAATATAAGTGATACATCCTCATAACCCATAATAACATCGTCTCTAATCTCATTCTGATCTCCATCTTTGTGACAAAAACTCATAGTTTATGATGTAAGTATAGAATGAGTTTCAAAAGACCTTAATTGGTAAATTGATAAATAAATATAATAATGTAACAATAAATTTATATTAGAACCAAAAAAATTGCATATCAAATGATAGTATAATTATTAATGAAAATGATTTATCACATTATAATCAATAGTAATAAAAATATCACTTTAGTTTTCTTTTTCAATATTAATAGTGTAATAGCGATAATAAGAGGAGCAATTTCATATAAATGCACAAACAAATATAACCAAGAACTATTAATAAATAAGCATTAGTAATAAAAATCTTTCTTTTATTTTCTTTTCTAATCTTTTTCATCCATTTTTTTCATTTTATATTTCTTTTTTGTTAATTGTTTTCTCTTATTAGAGTTTTCCTTATTAAGCTTTTACACATCAAGGGTCATATTTTCTTATGACCATTATCTTAAATCACACATCCATGGACATCTACATATAAATATAAATATCAATCATATTCAACATCATATTATATCTAATATGGCTCCAAAATCATGCTTATTATACCCTTCCATGATGTTAACTCTAATCATGCCACTACACCTTGCACAAAAGTGCTAGCATCAAATTATGCCATCACACTATACATAAAATACTAGTACTAACATAAGGGATTACCATGTTAAATTATGCACCACTTCATATCATATCTCACTACATCCTCCATAAAGTATTAGCACCAAATCATTCAGTACACATTATACCGATACTCGAGCTATGTGTTAACCTCATAACCTTTAGAAGTTTGATAATAAAAAAATCATATATCAATGTTTACTAATGTGTTTTTTGAATATTGATTTTTTAGGTATTAGGTGATAATGTGAAGAAAAGATGTTTTAGAAATGCTCTCTCTATTAGAACTTGTCACGACTAGAGAATCTTACATTCTTGGAACCATAGATAGAACTTTTCTTTTGATGATGTAGTGGTTGTCTTAAGCATTTTGTTTTATTTGTGTGAGTTAGAATGTCAAACACTAGGCTAATTTATTTTTAGCACTTAAAATCATGTATTTCTACAAGTCAACTTATACACCCAATTACTTTCTCTTATCAATCACATGTTTTTATAAAAATCTATTAGCTTTGCAAAGACAAACACCATTCAATACTTAAATAAATCAAAGATCATATGATTACATGTTTTTCAAAAGTTATAATAAAATACACTTAATATATAATATGTTATCCATCAATATATGGTATGTTCTGCTTTAATATTATCATGTTACTCAAGTTAGTGACTTGTCTATGATATAGTATAATTTGTATATAGTATGTTCACTTGACTTGGTATGTTACTTACCAGAGTGTGACTTAATTGGAATCTTGAGCACAACATACAATGTGTTCACTAAGAATGTATAATATGTTTAAGTAAAATATGGGAAGTATACAAGTGAATGGAAGATGTAACCAAAGACAAAAGTACAACACATTATTTTTAATGTACATGTTTGATCTTTGAAAACATTGTTTTGCTAAACTTTATTATAAGACATGTGCATAGTACATTAATTATTAACATGAGTACATATAAAATCTTAAAAGAATAACTTAAATTCTTTGGGACAATTTTTGGCATAGGGAGATATCCGAAGTAAAGTGATTTATGATGTAGGCCAATGTCTTGCAAAGAAGATCTTTGATGTGAAGAGGATGATGAACAAATCAGTAGGCTCAAGCTATTATTAGCAAAGAGAATTATCGAACTACGTTATTAGATAAGGGAATCTTTAGCAACTGGAATTATACAATTTTGTATTGCATTTTTTTTTGCATCTCACACGATAATGTGGCCATTGACAAAATGTATCCAACTCCAATTAAATTGAGTAATTTTATTTCTTGGATAGTTTAATTAAGTGGTATGCCATCCCTAAATCAGTCTTTTACCAATGTATGGGATGTATAACCAAGAAATCCTAAATGTGGATCAAAGTGACATCAATTTATAAAAGGAAGCCAAAAATTGTATTTGAAGTTGTAGAAATAGATAATATGGCAGCATTTATCAAAGTAGCCTTTGCTAGAGAGTTTTCTTATGGTCGACTTATCTTGGATGTCATCTAAGATGCTTTTTCTACAATTAGATTCATAGGTGAGGTTCAAATTGGATCATTGGGCAACAAGAAGATGTTATTGCAATTTGAAAAAGAAGATGATTTCCTTCACTGCTAGCTTCATCTGACTTGGAGAATTACTAATTTTCATATGAGGGTGTTCAATTGGCACCCTGAATTTCACCCCCAACATAAAGACTTCAATAACACTAGTATGGATTTCCATATAATACTTGCCAATTCACTTATTCAATAAATCGTCACTCTACTTGATAGCATCTATAATTGGGAATCCTCTAAAAGTAGATGCCACTATAATTTACCACTCTATTGTGTAAGATGCAGCAAACAAAGTCACTCTTCTACTATGTAAAAACATAATTCTATACATGAGCATGTACAAGATGATCATGAGCAAGCTAAAACTCAACAAAAACAATTTTATGCTCAAACTAGTCAGATAACTCAGGTAGATAATTTAGCTTATAGGCCAATTGCAAATTCAACACCTCAAGTCATGGATAACAAATAAAATTAGACAACCTCCATATTGGATGATAATAGTGATAATTCTGTTAAATCAAACAAGATTATTAGTCTTGAAAAGGATCCCCAACACTCACTATACTGTGAAAAACAAATCATAGAATAGAAAATTTCAAATAATTAGATTATTTGTAAGAAAGATTATAACCACTATAGTAGAGGTTCTATGTCAGATTCTAAAACTTCATTACAACATGCTAGAAAATTATCAAATTTACAAAAGCTTAAAAGAACTTGGACATAAAGTCCAATTAAGGTTTAATAAATAATCCCTAATTTCTTCGTTATACAAAAATTTCATCCAATTCAATCAAAGAGGCCAAAAACAAAGGGCAAAAAGACAAAGAATATCAAATTAGGCAATGTGTAGAATTGCAAGAGTTTTTTAGTTTATTGAACCAATACTTCATCATGGATAATGTGCTAATTTGGAGCATCAGAGGGATAATGAATCATATGTCAATGAATTGTTTCAAACATCTAATCGTTTCCAATAAGATATATTTAATTACTTTCTTAGAACCAATAGCACACATAAATAACATATTTAGCCTAAAAGATTTATTGTAGTTTCACAAATGCGTAGAAAATCAATCAAATAAAATATAGATTATTTGAAAATATAGCTTGCAAATTGATTGCATTTGATTTAAGGAACAATGTGTTATTCACATATTACTATCAACGCATCTTAGCAAATATGCTATGGAACATTCATTTATGTAAAATGTATAATATCACATAGAAAAGAGATATGGAATACATTAACTTCCCTTACTTTAGATATATTAGGACCTTGGATAGCATGAGATAAGTTTAATATGACTACAACTGCAATGGAATACAAGGGCCCATCAAATCCTCCTCTAACTACTTCTTTTGAGTTGAACAATTACATAGATCAATGCCACTTGAAAGATTTCTCATTCAGAGGATGAATACACATGGATAGATAAAAAAAATGGCAATTGAGTATGAAAAATACTAGATTGGGTGCTAATAAAGAAGGAATTCATAACCACATTTGCAATTACCAATGTACAACATCTAAACAAAACTGAATCAAATCATTCTCTATTGCTATTACACTTTCATCAAAATCAGTAATTGAAAGATTTCTCATTCAGAGGATGAATATTCACATGGATAGATAAAAAAAATGGCAATTGAGTATGAAAAATACTAGATTGGGTGCTAATAAAGAAGGAATTCATAAGCACATTTGCAATTACCAATATACAACATCTAAACAAAACCAAATCAAATCATTCTCTATTGCTATTACACTTTCATCAAAATCAGTAATTGGGATCTAGACAATTTAGATATCAAAACATGTGAATAAACATCTCTCTTTTTATAAATTGGTTGAAACTAACTGGTCAACTCTTACTCCATCAAGACAGATGATTGCATTAGTCTTCAAATTGAAAAGATTGAAAGAAGCTCTTGAGAAAATGTAAATAAAACAAATATGACAACTTTTGTTCAATTAAGTAAGCTGAGTTAAGGGTGATTAAGGTTGAGAAAAAAAATTTAAACTTAACACAAGAAGGATAGATTAGAATTACATAATGCCTAAAAACACCTCATGCAAGAACATTGTAAAGAAGAAACTTTATGGAGACAGAAAGTAGATATTTAATGGTTAAAGGAGAGAAAAAATGCACCAAGCTTTTTTATGAAATCATGAATGACAAAAGATCAAGATTGAGAATAAATAAAATCAAACATTCTAATAAGGAGTTACTAGTTAATCATAGCAAAATTCAACAAGTTGTAGTTCAATATTTTAATAATCTACTTTCATATGAAGCTTGTAAGGTAAGTGAGTATTTAATAAATAACATTCCTATCATAATAACAAAAGAAAAAAATCAATAGCTTACCAAGTAGGTTGATATGGAGGAGTTAAAAAAAATTGTCTTTTAACTAGATAAAGATAGCTCCCCTAGTTTAGATGGATCTAATGCTCAATTTTACATCAAGTGCTGAAACATTAGTGCATCTAATTTGTTAGAAGCAACTAGAGACTTCATGGTCATCAATCCAATTCATTAGGGAATAATAAGTTGCAACATTATACTGATTCTTAAAATTGAAAACATCATATATTTTGAAGATTTTAGACTAACCAATGTTCGCAATTGCTCAGAAAAAATTCTATGGAAACAATTGGTGAATAGATTATAGACTATTCTTCCTAAGGTATGTTCTCTTAAACAATCTGGACTTATTAAAAGTCATGATATCACAAATAATATTTTAATAACCTAAAAGCTTATTTAACTCCCTAAAAAAAAGATACATACAAGAATTTAATCATCAAATTAGACCTCAAAAATGCATTCGACTGACTTTCATGGAATGTCACCAACAGAGTTTTGGTTAAATTTAACTTCTCTCAACATTTCATTAGCATAATTAACAACATCACATGTAGCTCCTAGATGTCGATCATGATAAATGTGACTCTTCATTGATTTTTTCAACCAACAAGAGGTTTAAGGCAAGGTAATCCAATCTCCCCTCTTCTCTTCATTATTTCAATGGAAGCATTTAATAAGAGAAGGAAAAATGTATATACAAAAAAAATTGTGCACTATCCAACCTTTACAAGTTGCCTAGTTGATAAAGAGCACAAGTTTCTTAAACCAAAATATTTTAAAAAAATTCATGTGAGGTGAAAAAATGATGAAAATTATTGTAGTAGCACCATAATTAAAGAGCTGTGTGTGCACTCTTATTTAAAGGCTTGCTACAAGCACATCAGAGCATGTGCTATGGCACGCAAGTCATGCATAGCATAGGGGGTCAGGCACACACGTGGAAAGGTGTGATGTGCTAGACGCTCAAGCATGATGGGTGCATGCAACTATACAGACTAATGCATATGTGCTACATGTGCATGCAGTGGTCACCTATTGCACACATGGTTCACATGCAGAAAGACTTGTCTGGTTGGGGGAATAGTAATTGCATATGTGAATAGTGCCCTAATGTAGGATAGTCATGGAAACAAGGATTTTACAGAATTTTCTTTTATGGTAAAAAAAAAAATTTTTTCTTGTGAAAATTAAAATATTATAAATATTTTATAATAAAATATTATATTTAGTCATCTATATAAATAATCTATGAATGATGAATTGAGAAATTTAGAACTATGTGAATTCATAACTGCATAAATATTATTTCTCTTTTTGTAATCCAATTTAGTTGGGTAATTCTTTAGCTAAATCCACTTTAACACAAACTCTATCCACACTTGGTCGAATCAAGTTTAACGTTACAATGTTTACTTTTAGAGGGTTAACAATTACTAAAGCTAAGAAATATAGGATCACTTTATTAAAAAAAAATGGATTGGTAAATGCTCAAAAGAAACCCAAACTTGGGCTAGAGAAGGCTCAATGTTAAGGTGGAAATCAAGATGCCACTTGAATATTCTCATCTAAAAATCCACCACAATCCATAAACAATGGAACTAGTATCTCAAGAAATCTTTTTCCTTTTCAAATCTAATTAAAGCATATATGTTGTATTGAAATCTCCCTTTGATCTCATTATAGAGTCCAATTTTATTAAATACCTTTTGAATGGTTTTCATATTAACAAGTCCATACAAAACTTTCCTAATCAAAGTAAGCTTAAATGGGGCTGTCATTTTCTCAATTTTCTCTTCTTCTAAGATTATTTCAGGTTTACCCTTGAATGTTATTGTTCATTTGATTCGGATAGATGATAAGTCAACTGGTCTACCTAAAAGTTTGACAAAAGAATGTCTAGGGGAGGAGAAGCCCCACAAACTTGCCATTATCGTTGAAAAAGCCTTTTAGTTGTGAGAATTAGATTTTCCCCTGAGGACTATGTTTCCAATCCAAAGAATTTTGATCACCTTCCCTTTGCATTCTCATTGCCTTCATATCCAACCTTCAAGAGCATTCCCCAAATGCCACTTACCACATTTGTCCTACTTGCTAAAACTTGTGAGTCTAAAACTAAGTCTACTTCTTCCTACTAAACGTTTTAACTTATTTAAATCAATTTTGTTGACCATTACCCCTTCCTCTTCCTACAACCTTGGCTCTATTGTCATACAAAATAGATGCCAATCCATTTTAGCTTGGATTAATTTTCTAATTTTATTTTCATTTATTTTGGTTATTTTAAATTAAAAAATTAAAAAATATACTAAAATTTATAGGGTCAAATTTATACACTTGTACATTAATTAATACATGTTTCCTTTCCAAAATGAACCAATTTTATACATGAATAAATTAATTTATTCGAGTATAAATTTAATAGATTGTTAAATTTTATCAAACTTATATGCATGCATATATATTTTCAACTTGCCAAACTTAATTCCTTGCTTTATACGATTCCAAACTACACAAACAGAACGAAGCTAGAATTTCATTGATCAATATTGAATTGATCATAGATGAAACTAGTCCAAATGAATCTATTTTGAAACTTAAAACGATAGCTTTGCCTTCGTCTTCTTTATGAAATTTGCTGTTGCTCTTCTCTCCTGACATTTTATTGTTCTTCAAAGCATGCATCTCTATTTGGATGGTTATGATACAAGTAACTGAAAAACCACAGCAACATTTTATTGCCTTCGTCTACTCTAATACTGTTGTAAACAACGTCAGTTGCTGCTCTACTTCTTCCCAGCTGCTAACAGTTGTGACCATGCTGTGAGAAACCACAGCAACATCCTTGCTCCATGGATACGAGTTTTGGTAGTCGAAGAGGAGAACCTTGATGCCGACCTTGGCACATTCAAGAGCATACATTGGGTTGTCATCAATCAACACTTGAACCCCAAGAGATCTGCAATCAGGTTAAGAATTCTAAATTTCAATATCAATAAATAAATTCATTTTTAGATATGATAGCTTACTTGGGAGAACTACTGAGACATAGAAACACTACAAATAACTACCCTTGGTTAGTGGGGGGTGATTTTAACGTAATTGCCGATTTAGAAGAATACAAAGGTAATGCGAAACAGGACTGCAAAGCAATTCATGAATTTCAGACATTCATCAGCGAGGCGGAATTATCGGAGCCATTTGTTCACGGCGGGAGGTTAACATGGTATGGTAAAAGAAACGGGAAGCCTGTATGGAAAAAACTAGACAGAGTTATGATGAATGATAAATGGCTTGACCACTATCAAAACTTCTCTATTCAACAACTTAACAGGTCGTGTTCAGATCATGCGCCATTAGTGTTGCAATGTGAAGATCCAAGGCATAGTAGACCTAGACAATTCAGATGTCTACATGTATGGTTTAGGCACAAAAACTTCAAAAAAGTGGTAGAAAATAGCTGGGATGTAGAGACGGGCGGCAAGGGTTTGAAGAAGTTGGGTATGAAGATTAAACGCTTGAAGGGGCATTTAAGAGAGTGGAACAAAACGCACTTTGGGAATGTTTTTGAGAGGAAGAGAAGGGAAGAGGAACACCTAAAGAGGCTGGAACACATATACGATGAGAACCCGAATAAAGATAACAAAACTGCCTGGTCAGAATGTCAGAGCAGGTTAACTGAGGCGTGTGATCAAGAGTCTGAATACTGGAGACAGAAAGCTGGTATTAGATGGCTAAGGGAAGGTGATGCGAGCACTGATTACTTTCATAAATGCACTAAAGTCAAGAAGCAAAGACTCTCTATCAAGAAGATTAGAAAGGATAATGGGGAGTGGATTGAAAATCAGGAAGGAATTAACAAAGAAGCTGTTGAGTACTTTGAAAATCTCCTTATGTCTTCGAGATGGGGGGCAATACATCAGGAGGGCATGAAATTACTTGACAATATTCCTTCCCTTATAACAAATGCCCAAAACTTCGATCTCTGCAAACAAGTGACGAGAGAGGAGGTCAAATTCGCGGTGGACTCTCTTAATTGCGACGGTACTGCCGGTCCAGATGGTTTTACTGGTAGATTCTACAAGGAATGCTGGGATATTATTGCTGATGACGTGATTGAAGCTGCTAATGACTTCATAAACGGAGGAATGATCCCATACACCATCGGTAGTACCTGGATAATTCCTATTCCGAAATCTAACTCTGCGATGAGTTTTGCTGACTACAGGCCAATTAACCTGTGTAATTTCTCAAGTAAGATATTCTCCAAAATCATTGTCATTCGTCTCTCTTTGATCCTACAAAACATTATCTCTATTGAACAAATAGCATTTGTGAAAGGGAGAAATATTGCGGATAACATCATACTAGCCCAAGAGATGTTAAATAGAATCAATCGAAGGAATAGAGGTAACAATACTATACTGAAACTAGATATGAAATCAGCATTTGACCAGGTGGATTGGAGATATCTTGAGGTGGTGCTCAAAAGGTTTGGGTTCAGTGACAAGTTCATAAGAATGGTGAATAACTATCTAACCAGCAACATGTTCTCTGTCCTAATTAATGGTTGCCCACAAGGTTTTTTTCCTGCAAGCAGAGGGGTTAGGCAGGGGGATTCTTTATCACCTGCCTTATATGTGTTGGCCTCGGAAGTTCTTATTCGGAGCCTGAAGAACTTGATGGAGGAAAAGAAGATTGACACCTACTCTATCCCAAGAGGTAGCCCACTTATCTCATCGCTTGCATTTGCTGATGATACGTTGATCTTCACAACTGCAAGATCACATTCTCTTAAGCAGCTGATGAATTTTCTTGACATTTATCAAGCATTGTCTGGCCAATGTATCAACATGGGAAAATCTACTTTCACATGTCACAACAATATCTCGAAAAATGTAGGGAGACGTATTATGAGAATCACGGGATTCTCCAAAGGCAAGCTCCCAATGAAATATCTGGGAGTTTTGCTTGCTAAGGGTAGAACGAAAAATGAAATGTTTCAACCACTGGTTGATAAGATAGTTGGGAGAATTAATGGTTTTATTGGCAAAGATCTGTCTAAGGGTGGGAAGCTGATATTAATAAAGGACATCTTATCATCGATCCCGATGCATATTATGGCAGTACAAGACCCTACCAAAGAAACTATCAGAAAAATTAACAGTTATCTGGCCAATTTCTTTTGGTGCAGCAGAGATAACGAAAAAGCGCATCATTGGAAGGCCTGGAAAAAGATTACGAGACCTAAAGAGGAGAACGGACTCGGATTAAGAAGTCTGGAACACTTGAGTATGGCTGCAGCCTGCAGGATGTGGTGGAACTATCTTTACTCGGACTCTCTTTGGGTTAACATGATCAAGAGCATGACACATGGGAGAGTAAATGATAATAGCTCGTATTGTTACGGATCCACAGTTTGGAAAAGGATGATGAAACTTAAGAAGGTATTGATGGATAAAATGGGAAGCACTACTATCCAATTTGAAGATCTGATTGGGGAACTTTCTCATCAGGGTAAATTCAACCTTAGTAAAGCTTATGAAGTGGTGAGAACCAAAGCATCAAAATTCAAAGAAGCCAAATTTATTTGGAACCGTTGTATTCCTAGTAAGATGTCTATTCTTCTTTGGAGGATGTTGAACGACGCTCTTCCGTTCTCGATGGTCCTAAAGAAGATTGGATTCAATCTGGCATCTAAATGTCAATTCTGCGGCAACGAAGAGACAGTGGATCACGTGTTCATGAACTGCCAGCACGCGACAGATATTTCGGATCAGTTAGAGAGTAGGTTTGGAATTACATTATCTCATAAAAGTAAGCCCTTTAATAGAATTCAGGAATGGTGGAAGAAAGGCAGAAGCGTCATTGATGAAGCGGCTCTTATAATTCCTGCCATTACTTGCTGGGAAATCTGGAAGAGGTGGAACGCTGCGACAAGAGATGAGAGTGTGATTTCAATAAAATCTATTTGTGAATTAATAATACTTCAGTTCAGAAACATAAAAAGAGCTTTTCCAAATGATAAACATTGAAGGTCTTCAATTTCTGCTGTTCGGCTGAATATTCAGACAACTACTTGCAATACGGAGTTTACCCAGTTTTTCGATGAGCTTAGTATTGGGCATCCATTAGTTCTTGGATCTTATTGAATTTCGATGAGCTGTGAAGGGCAAAGAAGGGGAATACGAGTGATAAATGGTGGCAAAACTGGAAGTGGGTTTGAACTGGATAAATCTAGGAGAAAAAACAGATAAAGGAAAGCAAAGATTTGGAGGAAAGCATTGGAGATATGTTGTGTTCCAGGAAGAATTTTTGCAAGGAAATTTATAGTTGGGGAGGAGAAAGAATGTCTGCAGAACATGATATGGATGGTTGAGTGAATTCCGAGAAGTTATAAGATTTACTTTTGAAGAAAAAAAAATAAAAAATAAAAAAAAATAAAAAAAAAACCTTTAGAGCATTCTTCTAGTAGGAATTTTGTTCTATGTTCTGTCAAACAAATATTGCATTTCATGTTAAAAAAAAAAAAAAAAAAAAAAAAAAAAAAAAGCTTACTTGGGTTAAAAGGGAAATCGACATCTTGATTTCTTATAGTTATTCATAAGACAAACAGTCATAAAAAGACTAATTAAAATGCATAAATAATTGCTTATCAGAAATAATTGAGCAATTTTTTTGCTTTAAACTACATCCTAAGATCATATTACAAGCTGCCCAATTTATGCTGATCAGTACCCACCTGCAAATCTCAGATTTTGGCCTTGATTTCCCATCTAAAGCAAAATGATTTCCAAATTGAATCTCCTTAAAGATACCAGGATAATGCTTCTCAATCCACTCAATTGTGTGTTCTTTAATTACATTCTGCCTGGACCTGAGAAAGAAATGGTTCCGAGTAGAATAGCTTTAAAGGTAAAGAAAGCACCTCGCTTTCATCATTGAGAAGACCAAAAGGGGAACATATGTAAAGAAGACTTACGTAACGATTGACAAATCGCAAAATGTTGAAAGCCTAAGAAGGGTACTCTGAGCACCTGGGATGGGATCAATCCCAGACCTGAATTGGAGAGATTTAAAGAACTCGTGTACCCTTATATCAGCTGCAAAACAGCAAGGAAAACTATTGGAAAGAACAAGACTTGTATTGGTTCCTTTCTCAAAGAGCCCAAAAGGCAGAATAATGAACTGAATTTTGAGTACTACCTTCAGCTCGTGTACAATTCCATATCTGTTATTAAGGAAAAAGAGAAGGAAGTGAGACATTTAGCTAGAACGCAAATGTAATAGTTCAATCAACTAGACTTCCAAGAAGGAAAAGGCCTCAGATGACCACAAATGAAAATGAAGTTGTCTTTCAGGTTCAGAAAAATACCCTAAAGAACTCGTAAACATAATACTCTGAAATTTTGTGATTGGAAGCATAGTGACGCGCAACAAATTTATTCAATGCAGAGAGGAAGCTTCCAAGGACTGAGAGCCAGAGAAGAAAGAAAGGTAAGAGGTAGCTAAATTAAAATAATTGATTTTATAATATAATAAAAGAAATAATTTACCAAAATGAAAATACAGTGGCATCTGGTATAGTGATTATGAAATCTTGCTCTAAATGTAAATTTAGCAAAATGATTTTTTTCTTAAGAATGCCTAAAATTGTATTGACAGGGAGAATGCTCGCTCCATTGGAGATAACATTTCTCTTTTATACATCACCCAAAAGATTGCAACTTATTGGCTTGGGAACCATTTTTTATTATAGAAGCTATGGATATAGGCATGCTATTCCAGCAAATAACAGAAGAAATCATCTTCAGGTTTACCAGATTCCTAAAATGTTTAATAAATCAATTATTCAAGGGCTATTCTATTTGTTTTAGTAACAAGCTCAGCACAAGGGGCTAAAGCTTGGTAAGCATGCCAATGGAGATAACCTTGGAGTTATATTATGATTCAAGGCATTTTGTACATTGTATTGTATTCCAGTTGAAAGATGATATCGAGATAAAATGAAAATTACACTCCATTACTTTTGCCAAATGCATAAGTGCCATCCTTGTCGACTTTGTGACATGGACTTTTATGTGCAGAATATTTTTAAAATACTTTTTTTTTAAAGATTTTAACATACGAACAATTGTAATCCTGAAACCCTCCAAGGTCACTAAGAGAAAACAAAAGTTTAATGCTTGCAAGCATGTAGAAAATTAGACAAGTTGAAGCAACATGAAGCAAGCAAAGTTTAAAAAAGAAACAAGCATGCAAGTACTTCTATTAAGAGAGTTATACTAATGGGATTAAGTAGAAAAAATATACACCTAGGTGAATACCCAATACTTTTAAAGCTTTAGCCTATCAATATAGGTTATATTATTTATTATTATGACTCCAACATTATTTTCAGCTTACAGTATAGAACTAAACTCAATCACACTTTACTCAACAACTTCAAATAAAAGCACATCTAAAGAGCCATAATTCCTAACGTTCATGAAAAATCTAAGATTTTAGAAAGGAATATATATGACATTTGAGATGGAAATTTTTTGCTAAATTCTGCACAAGCCACCCTTTTCAAGAGTAATGAAGAGCTCTATTATAATGAAAAGCATCATCCATCAAGGCAAAAAGATAAGAATGTCGTGAAATGCAAGCCAAAGGCATATGTAATTGCTGTTTTCATACAAAGGAATGATCATAAATCAGCCAAAATAAATGCAAATCTAGTAGCATATTTTCTACAAAACTTCTCAACATCTCAAACAAGGAACTGGTTTATAACCAAATAAGGGTTCAACGGGAGCATCTAATGCTCAAAGATTAGACTCAAATTAATAACTAAGCAATGGCATGATATTTTACAAAATATGGCATCAAGCTCAAGTATTATTTCCCAAAACATGCTTCATTATTTGTAATTCCATATAAAAAAGTTAGTATCAAAAAGAGCAGAAGTGCCTTCCAGAGAAAAGAAGAACAAGAACAAAAAAAAGGAAAAAAGGATCCAATGCTCAATAAAAAGCCATGTGTAAATAGAAGAGCCGACAATTACATTCTTTGCAATTATTGTTTGGCAGTATGGTTGCATAAATCTGAATTGACAGATGAGAACTAATCCACTAGAATGAGAGACAAATACCAAGAATGATTTCAGTTGGAAAAGCTTTTGAACTACTGAAGACATAAACAACATGATATCCTGAATGGAATGATTAATATAGTACCTTCGTCAACATCAACGGCTATAGACAACCTCTTAGCTTTCCTTTCACCAGGAAAATGAAGAGGCTTCCCGAATCCATTTACTAAATTTTCGCCATACTGCTCGCCCAGGTGGATTCCCGAGTCAAGAAATAATTGGCTCGGTGAAGCAACAGCACAAGGCGCAGTACTTCCATCGTCCAATCTTCTGAAAAAGCTTCCATCGGAATACCCTTTGCATCTCGAAGTAACACCACAACACTTGCCATGACTTTCAATAAAACCCATCCTTTTGGTTCTGCCACCACAACCATGCATGCCTAAACCGTAAGTATTGCAAGAAATGGCGAAGAAGTGAAGCATACTAGAAGCCATCACAGCTCGAAGATTGCAGATCTATGTAAATCTTTCCTCTTTTAACACATAAATGCAAAGGATGTGCCTACAAAGAACAAGAAAAGTAAGATTCTCTCAATAAATAAACGATCTTTGCTGTGATTCAACAAGCATTTTGGGAAATAACTATCTATCCACAAAATCTAGCAAACCTCATGAAGAACACCAATGAATCATTCTGCTCGATCTGTTTCCAAACAAATAGAAAGCAAAGGGAGTGCCCTTCATCTTTAGGGGGTTAGAATGCATCAGAATTGCGTTTCTTAAGGTACTGCACGGGTCACACAAGATAAATGTGCCTTAACATGGAGGACACCGACACAAAGTTTGTTCTGCGTGCATGGCAAGTGATATATTTGCGCAGAGATGAGAAAAGAAATAAGAGAATAATGCTTTGAAAGTTAGACAACCAGATTTCGAGATTGACAATTGACAACCCACTTAAGTTTTTTATTTCATCTTTTCTCTTTTTCTTCCCATATTTGTTAAAAGAGTACAACATACTATTGTCGAAAGAGCATAACACAGTTAATTAAGTTTTATAATACTTACGTAAAATAATTGATACAAAGTTTTATATCATATATTTGAGAAAATAATATAGCACAAATTTAAATATTATGAAAGAAATTTATCAAATAGTAATGTAATAGCTGAATAAACAAGATAATTATCATGTAGAATGCAATAACATAAATAACAATAATAAGATATTTCACATTTTGAAAATCAACCTATGCTTATGAACTTTGTTTCACTTATAAAACGATTTAATCAGAAACAATCTCTTTAAATGAAAGAAGATTTTTTATTAAAACAATTAATTGAAAGCACCAAATTGTGAAATAGGAAATAGAAATAATGAGAACTATATCATGTTATGAACAACTAAAATAAAACTTTCAGCAATTTGTAAACAGCAGTAAACTTTGAACAATCTTAAGCACAAATAGCACTTCAAGACAACAAGAAGCTGGATTCGACAAAAAAAAATCCGATTGAAGATTACATAGTTTAAAGCACTACAGTAATTAGAATTAAGCAAGTCTGAAAGAAAATAAAAAATACAAGTACAACGTAGGCAAAAGTTTTTGGCGGTTCAGCCTAATGATGCTTAAATCACCCCTAGTCAACCAGATCAAGTTTTAATAGCAAAAATCACTTTCTTTTATCACAACAAATAAAGATAAATCTTTACAAAAACTAGTACTTAGAGGAAACACTAAATAGTAACACAAAACAGCTAAGTATTACAAAATTTAAGCTTCTAGCAATCCAACCTCCTATAAAAAATAAGATTCCAGTGATATATCATAACAAAAATAACAACTAATACAAGTGTGTCCATTAACATGTAAATAAATACCATATATCACAATAGCTTATACATCATGATATAAACTAAGCTATACATTTATGACTAAAATAATGAAAATACTATTTTTCTCATGCTCTCTTAAAGTTTCATATTATGTCTCATCATATCATGAAATATTAAATTATAAAATAAGCTAAGTCAATTGTCACTAGCTGAATGATAAAAAGATACAATATTTATATAAAACAAAAAAATCAAGGTCATGTCATATGTTGGATCAAAATTACATAATAAAACATATATAAAATAACATATAACTAACTTCTAAATAAATTGCATATTTTTTCTTAAATTCATCCAATCTTCTATTTAAAAAAATCATGTAAATTTCTTTCATTGTCTTTTATTTAAAATTTTACAATTTATCTTTCTCTCTTAGTTGGTTCTATGGTAAGAGTTTTCAACTTTTTTAAATTCTTTTTTTATTCCACCTTTAGAATATGTCAAGTTGGAATGAGATAAGTAGTAATGATGACTCATTTGCTTTATCTTTAGAACTTATTATTTTAGAACATGGCCCCATTTTTAGAACATGTATTTTCAAAACAAGATATATTACTTTGGACAACAAACATTTACACATTTTTATAAAATAATGTCTTTCTTTTACAACAAAATCTTGCTCTTACTCTTCTCCATTTTTTTCTTTTCTAATTCACTTATAAAACAATTAAAATTTAAATATAATTTTATTTTCTTTATTTCTTCACTATATGCTTTAATTCTAATTAGCATGATACCTATATATAATAATAGCTAACACCTTTATAATAATTTTGTAACATGTTCATATTTAACAAAATTAGCATCAACTAGCTATACTTAATCATGATCAAATAGTCATATGAGTAATCATCCCAATTTTCTCTTTTTTCTTCCCCAAGGCATGCTAAGTATGGTTCACATAGAAGATTCTAATAATGCGTAACTTGGTTTTTTTTAAGTCTTTATTCCAACCCATAGATTCAATCTTTTATTATCTTATTGAGGAGTAAAACCCTTTTCTTATCTATAATCTTATGCATTGCTTCATCTAAATGTACTTTTGACCCATTTCCATCGTTTCTATGTATGTTGATGACAGCTTCCTTGCTATCTTTATCTCAAAGGTCGAACCAAAAAACAATCTTTTCCATAAAACATTTCTCAGCACATTGTGTGGATAGACCTTTATTTTTGATTTTGTAGAAAGGCTTTAATTAATAAAGTCATGCAAGATCTCATAATCCATTGTTTTAGTCTAAAGAGATTCTTTTCTACATATTAATGCTTTCTATCAAAGGAAAAGTTAAGTGAAATTTGTTTCTTTAATTGACAGTAAGATGGACTCGTCTATGAGTTAGACCTTGAAATTTGCTCTATATGTTTCTATCAAATGATTGCAAATAGATGATATTTAATACCTTCAGACATCTATACATATCCATCACTCACTAGAGATTAGATCACTAATCTCTTTAAACAATGGCAACTATGGTATGTATATTATTCCATTAATGGGAAAAACTTATTGTCAAGGACAATATTTTCTTCCTCCTTGAATCATCAAAAGTATTTCTATTTTTGGACTTTGTGAGTTGGTATCATTTACATATAAAAGAAAGCTCTTGTCTACCATTATATTGGTCCTATTTTTAGGTTGTCACTAACATGGATGTTTCAGTCTTTTTGGAGGACTTTGAAGTGGGCACTTTATTGATCATGGAGAAAAGGGAAGATGATGATTTATTTCTCCTAGAAGGATCTTATTTTGTATGCAAGGCTAAAGCATCTGTCATCAAGGTTGAGAAGCTGTTCTTTTACTCGTTTTGTGTGGGGTGAATATGGTGGAATTAAATGGTGTGAGTTCAAAAAATAATTGAGAAAAAAGTAAAAAAAATCGTATATGAAATTACAAAATATTTTCTCCACAATTAATTATTCTTTGTCCTCTTTTCATATCCTCTTTTATATATTGAACATGTCCTCTTATTGCTATTGGAAACATCTTTAATGCTCGAGGTTATAAACAAATTATAAAATATTGAAATAAATAACTATTTTATTGATGATGAATCTTGGACTTTATTAACTTATTCATCTTGTAAGTCTAAGACCAATGTTTTAAATCCATCAATGTAGAATCTAAGGGGTTGGATCATAAATCAATTATTAATTCATCATTGATATTAAAATTTCTACAATAAATTTGATAGGCAGCTGGTAGAATTCCCTATTGATGAATTTGTCATTGTATTGATTGTACTAAAATAATTTTACTATAATTGTAATATAGTATGAATACCTTGAACCGAAAAGATAGAAAAGGTAGAAGTATAAAGAAGTATGATGAAAAGTGATTTTTTTATACACGAAAAAGGAATCTGATTGGATTGATATCAAGAGATCTAATGAATTCTTCATTCATTCATTGAATGATAAACTATTACAAGTGAAGGAGATACACAAATTAATCATTGGTTTTTAACACTTTTGCAAAATGTGTAAACATTTTGTTATATGACTAAGTGCCAACACAAACAATTTATTATTTTTTTTATTATTAGTGCCTTCTTATTTGTTTGCCATTGATGAACAAATTTGATTTTTTTTTGTTTGATTCTTTTAAACACTAATCTTTTTTCTATAAACAACAATGTTGTATGTCTAATATTTTGTCATGACCTATTTGTTGAGAAATATAATTAGTAATTAATTAATCTAATTTAATTAATTTTATATTCATTTTATCTTAAAAAAATTGCATTTTAAAATTCCAATATTTGTAATTTTTGGGGTTAAACATGTAATCTTGACACGCTTCTAAGTCTATTCTCTCTATTTTCTTATAAGCTAATAAAAACTCTACATAAGAAGATAATAAAATTTCAACAAAATATTCCAAATATTATTTCCCCATTTAACATTTTCATGATAAAACTTTTTTATTTATTTTTGTTTTTCTAGATTTTTAAATTGTTTTAAAAAATTTTGATTTTTCTTGTGAACAACTGTGATCTACTATGTTGTCCTTTTTTTCATCAATAAAATCGACAGTGCTCTATTTGATAATGATTTTTTAGTTCAAAAATAGTTTTGAAAATAAAATTTTAAGGAGAAAAAAATTACATAAATAAAAATTACAGATTTTAAGTAACGGATGATCCAAATTATATGCATGTTGTCTACAGTCAAATGATATGAAATATAAATATTTCAGATTAGCTTAGTGTTAGTTGATGGCATTTGGATAAGATCAACGTTACATGTTTGATTTATATTTCTATCAATAAAATTAAATATATTGTGGGCTCTCATGGCTTCACTTGTTTAAGGTTTCCATCTGAGGAGGAAACTTCCTGGATGGCTGTTAATGATAATGGATTAAAAAAATAAATAAATAAATTACACAGTTATCTTATATAATTCATAAATTTTCTAAATATTTTTTAAAAATATTTTGAAGGTATTTTTGACTTTGTTTTATATATAATATTGAATCTAGAAGTTAATATCATCATACAATTATGTAATAGTTGTTGATGTTTTTCATTTTTATAATAATATTGATGGATTTAATTATTTTATTTAATATTTAGAATATAAATTTAAGAAATATTGAAATTATTTCCTAAATAATAAAATCATAATTTTTAAATATTTTATTTTAGAATTAAATTAATAAAACATGCTTTCAGGGGCAGTCGACTGGCATGATTGGCATAAACAAATTGCTCTTGAATTGACAAATTCAATATTAAATTTATAATTGTTTTAATATAAAAAAATCAATAATTAAAATAAGCATTTTAGCCTAGTTAACGAAAAACATGGAATCTTTACTTTCATTAAATATTATCTTAAATTTAAAATTATGACACATATTAATTACTTTTATTTATTAATTTAAATATAATTTGTTGGGAGCCTTATGTCACAATTAGCATGAAAAGTGTAAAGGACTAAGTTTTGGAAATAATTAAAAATTTGGACTACCTTTTTTTTTTAAAATATAAAATACACGATGAAATAAGTAAACAAATATATTCTATGATATCAAAACAAATCACAAAATTCATATGTGCTCTTATAACATGGTCCATTATATACAAAATGTATAACAAAACTAACATAACCTCTTATTCAGCATTAGCTTGTGCTTTGCTCTTATTGCTCAAAATTTTCACCTATCGCATCTAAGCATCAAAGGCAACAACCCTCCTCACCCCTCTTCCATCCTTACTTTTTTATAGAAGCATTATTGGTATTTTCACCATCTTTGGTTTGTATCTCTATTGTATCTATACTTTTACTTTGTATTTAGATGTGTTTGAGACATTATAGTTTCTTATAGTGACTTAACCAACTTTAGGAGTTTAGAGCTTAGTTATCATCTATGATGCATAGTTTGTTATCTGAAGAGTAAGAGCATACCAAAAGAAGGTTACAAATTTTCATACCTTATTCTAGCCTTAGAAATGATTCCCCAAATTTTCAATTCAAGACATATTTTTTCAACAATGCTTTAGTATGACATTATTCTATGCATTACTGGGGTTTGTGAATTTTTTTTCCAAATATTTTTGGTCATGTGATGTGTAGATGTATATCTAAATGTGTAAGGTGACCGATTATTTTTGTGCACATGTCTTATTGATGCAAATTTTTATACAAGATGGGGGTGAATTATGTTTTTTTTATAAATTCAATTAAAGTACAACTATAAACTTGATTTTAGAAATTCTTGAAGTAATTTTTAGAAGAATTTTTTTGAAATGTGATAAATATATAGACACCCAAGATATTTAGTAATTAAGAGATTTATTATAGGCCTAAACCTAAAGTAAGATTTTGGAGTGTTAAAACAACCTACTACTACTCACACACATAGGTGCATTCCTCGTCTCAATAGTTGTGTGGACAGAAGTATGTGTGGAGCTGATCGGATCTTAAGCACTGGACTTGACGGTAAGTATATTGACCCTTTGTACACGTGGGAGCACATTAGCAATCAACGACTACTGAGGTGATCCAAAGACTACGTGAGAGGTTGCACGTGGTATAAGACTATCAGAAGAAATACTTTGCTGATAAGAAAAAATTGGTAACCATTAAGGTTAGAAATTTGGTATTTCTTAAGGTTAGTCGTATGCACGGATTATTTAAGTTTGAGAAGGCTTCTGAGTTGAGACCCATATACATCGGATCATATAAGGTTATGGAGAAGATTGGGTTAATGGCTTATAGACCTTAGTTGCTAGAGACTTTAGCCAGTATGCATAATATATTCTATGTATCTAACTTAAAGAAAGATATTCTAGGTCTATCACAAATAATTGAGAAAGAGTTTGGAAATCTTCAACTACAACTAGAATATTGAAATAAATGACTACTTCTTTATTGTCAATGACACTTGGATTTTATAACTTTATTCATGTTGATGTCAAAAAGTAATTGATTTGAATTCATCATAGTAGAAACTAAGGGGTCTGATCATCAATCAATAATTAATACATATCAATCACTTATTAATCATTTTTTTTTTTTTTTGCATTTTTGCATAATGAGTAAGCATTTGGGTTTATGAACAAGTGCCATATCACAAAAAATTCATTATTTTTCTTTATTTTTGAATGTGTTTTTAGTGTTGTTGCCTTTACACATGAGCTATTGATGGAGACTTTTGATTTTTCATTTTGTTTGCTTTAGGCATTAATCTTTTGTTTGCAAAATAAACTACATGAGGATGGATGGGTTAATATTATTTTTTGGGATTAACAAAGATTATTTTCAAAGTTCTTAAGTGTTGATCCCATTCAAATTACCATATACATCAAAACTACATGTCCATTGTATTATCTTGAAAGACATGTTTACCAAAATATTTGATCACTATAAGAAAATATTTAATATGTATTTTATTATCAAAATCATTATAGGATTGAATATTTCATCTAAATTTTGAAAATTGTATTTGCAATTTTCAAAGGATTTTGGGGGGTTAAATTTGCATCACTTGACATTCTAATACAGCTATTTTTTCCCTTTTCTTAGGAGCAAAATAGCCCACCAAATTATTAACTTAAACTCAACATAAGAAGATAATAAAATTTTCAACAAATATTTCAATACTGTCTTCCCCTTTTAACATTTTTTCATGATAAAACATTTATATTTATTATTTTTTTCTATATTTTGTAACTCTTTTAAATCAACGATGATTATTTTTTTTGTGAACAACTATGATCTACTTTGCTATAGGTTTTTTTTCATCAATAAAATTGATACTGCTCTATTTGATAATATTTCTTGAGTTTGTGAAAGTTTTGAAAGTAAAATTTTAAAAATGCATTTTTGAAAAAAAATTTGCAAAAATAAACATAAAACATTGTTGAAAAAATATTTATTAAAACAAAGTTTTCAAAAGTGAAGGCTAGATTATAAACCAAAAATAAAAAATAAAAAATAAAAAAATAAGCAGGTGAAAACTTCTACAAGTAGAGATTTTTAAAATCTTAATGAAGGATTCAAATTAGGTACTAAACCTGGAGGTTTTGTTGTACTCAATGATTCCTTGAGTACGATTCAAACGCATCCTTTTGTTCTCTTGCCTTCATATAACTAAACAAATTCAAGCGAAAAGGCAAAAGCTTTATAGCAGACAAAGGCAGCGACTTATATACAGAACACAATTTGCCACAAAACAAATGCAGAAGCCAACTTCGATTAAGCAGAGAAGAAACCACCAAAGGCCTGCTGGGCTAAGAAGCTCCTGGGTTCCCAACATCTCTTTGCAGTCTCCTTCTTGACAAGTACCCGCTGCTCGGCTGTCTTTTCTCCCGTGGCAAAGAAAGCAGAGGAGGCAATGGCTACGGCCGAGCTGAACTCCATCCACCCTCCGGATTCCTTTCCATTCTCCCGCCTCTTCATCCTGCCGAAGTCCTCCACAACCAGCAAAGCTATATCTGCCATTCCTCCTCGCAAGAAGTTCTTTTATTGCACGGTCTTTGTTGTGCTTGATTGAGATTTTGCATCTTTGAACGGGTATTTATATGAATGTTGTTTACATTCAAATGACATGAAATTTGAATATTTTAGAATAGCTTACTGGTCGTTGACAGCATTTGGATAAGATCAACGGTACATGGTTGGTTTATATTTCTATCAATAAAATTAAATATATTGTGGGCTCTAATGGTTTCTTTTGTTTATGGATAGATGTTAATCTAATAGATGTGGAAAGAAGTTTTTTGAGAGGGGAAACTTAATGATAATGGATTAAATAAATTACAGAGTTATCTTATATAATTCATACATATTGCTCATAATTTTTTAAATTATTTTGAAGATATTTGATTTTGTTATTTATACAATATTGGATCTAGAAGTTGATATCATCATACCTCATGTAATAGTTGTTGACATTTTCTTTTTTTTTAATAATATAGATGGATTTTATTATTTTCTTTAGCTTTTAGAATCAAAATTTAAGAAATATTGAGATAATTTTCTAAATATCAAATCATAATTTTCAATTATTTTATTTTAGAATTATTTGTAGTTGAAAGAAGTTCAAAGCTTGAAGTTTTCATAATTGTTTGAGCCCATTTGCTATGATAAAACTCCAACTAAACACATAGTAGAAGCAACAAAATAAGAAACTCAAATAAAACTTTTGAAACTAAAAAAAGCCTTAAAAAAATTATTTGTCCTACAATAAGTGATTCACATAGTCCATCATATGAACATTATGATTCAATCTTTTAAAGATAGATTTGTAAATTCTTTATTTTTCAAATGAAGGTAAATTAGAGAATTAATATTCTTCTAAACCATTGACGATAGGATATCAAAAGTTTAGCCTACTGTGAAGTCATGCAATTGACACCTCTTTTAATATGTATCCACATCTGAAAAGTAAGAAATAAAAAAATAGACATTAATAAATTAGAATTGGAAAGCATAAAAACATAAATTGGTAATGCTCAAACATTTTTAAGATCTTTTTTTATGTTACAAACAGAGTAAAAGGATCTAATCTTGGTTCAACTTAGTCTACTTCCTTCATTCAAATTAAGAAAAATCAAGCTAGTCCACTCATTTAAAAAAAAAACAACCATGGAGCATATAAGGAAAATCAAGCTACTATGGTGGGCATCATTAGAGACCACGATTCCAATGTGCTTCAAGTTTTTGCTCACTTAAGTCAAATATCTGTAATGAAAGCTATAGTGTTAGGCATTAGCAAAAGTCTACATGTTGCTTCAACTACCATTTATCTTAGGTGCTCATTGATCTTGAGTGCACTGCATAAGTCTTTCCTTTCAAAGTAAAGACAAGTGAACTAAAACATTATCAAAAATCTTGTACAGGCCACCAGAAGCTGTGATTAACATTGTGACACTGACAATCTGTCAATGGCACTTTCTATCAATGGGGCCAATGCTCAAGAGTAAGTGAGCCTTGTAAGTAGGAATAACAATACTTTCTGTCAATGAGAGTTCATTCCAAATGTATAATTTTTATCAACTCTACACTAAAATGAATCCACATTTAAATGTCCAAATAGACCAAAATTAATAGTATTTTAGTTAGGTTAAATATATTAAAATGAAATTCTCTCATAGTTCATACTCATGAGTGTTGCAACATTTAATTATTATATCATTTGTTTGACAACACCAAAATTATTATATTTATTTCAAGTTATGAATCTCAAGAATAATTAAGTTTATCATGTAATAGCTTAATCATATGACTCTAAGATGCAATTTAGAAAATAGTTCCAAATCAATTATGAAATAACTTATAGATCTAGTCTAGTTCAAGTCCCAAGACAAATCAAGCTCTAGACACAATTGATAGTGAACCATACACTATGGTTTTACTTAAACTATGATCCAAGGGGAAGAAGGTGAGAGGTTTGGATGCAAAGCATTTCACGAACGTTTGTGGTAATACAAGCAAGGGACAACATTGTTTGGTCAATAGTCCAACAATTGAGAGAAGTAATGCACAATAACATGTAGTTACATGAACTCTCACAATAATAGCTTACAAGTTGCCTACAATTGGAACGGAGAAGTCAATAGTGGCCAAATGCGATGAGGGAAGCAAGAGAAAATAAAAGATAATGGAATTCCAATAGTGGTGCTAAGATTATTTTTTGCAGTCAACAAAAAGGATAATAATGGAGAATGCCGTGAAGTAATGGTGACATTGAAAAAATTTTGAATCGCAACTTGAAAGAGTGATAATTCTAGATCGCAACCTAGAAGAGGGTGAAAGCCATCGTAAGCCTTCACTTAGAGAAAGCCTCTTATTAAAAGATGCACTTCAAAACTTGGCAATTCCAAATGATAACAAAATTAAATCTTCTTTTTTTCATTCTATATTAAACATTTAAATAATTTATAATGAGAAATACTAAACTAGAAACCAAAAAAGGTCATTAACTTACAAAATGATAATAAAAAAATATAAAAATAAGAAAATAAGTATAAAAAAAATAAAAACTCTTTACATGCCTCATGCATGGCTTGTAACCCAATAACATCCATAATACTAAATAAATCAACAAGATTCCCATACATGTGCCCATTATGATCCTTTATTTGTAATCTAATCCATGATCTACAATGAAGTTGGACTTCTACATCATATGCTCCACTAGATCAAGATAATGTCATACTCTTGATACAATATTTTCTGTATGAAAGACTTCTTTATCATAATATATTTTTAATTTTTCTGAATACAATGTTGTTACAATTTAGTCTAAATAAATAACTCTTTAGACTCTCATAATGGAAAACAACCATGTCATAATCTAAGGTCTACTTGACATAATAAGAGTTTTGATCATGAGTAGGATTTTGCACCACATATCATCTAAGCAAGATCCTAATTATATTGTTAGAAGCATGATGAAGCAATTTGTATAATAATGTTATCCTTTAAGATGGCCTCGAAAGGATAAGAATGACGTATAACAGCCAAGTTAGTCTTACTTAAATTAAGTTAAACAAATTCATGTTACTAATGGAAAGTTAACATGTTTTACTCCTGACTTAATAATTATTATGAAATATGGGTTGGGCAACCTTGAAGGTTCATGGGAGGTCCACCTTCCAGAGGTGTAGTTAAATAAGGATGTGGTGGAAATGATCCAATAAGTGGAGGATGGGTGTTAGCAATTCCATCCAAGTGGTCGTCCAAGCAATGACTCCACTAACCACATAATGGATAATTCTAAAGTTGCTCATCCAACCTAAGGAGGCTGCTAAAGGTCAATAAGCCCACCACATTGGACTAAATTTACTCTCAGGCAATCAATTGTGAAGTACAAACTGGTCCCTTAGAATTTATGGATTCACAAGAGATCCAGCTCGACGTCCTACTGTGCTTTGAGTAGTTCTTCCAAAATGAAATGATGCAAAAATGACAAAATGCATGAGCTCTTTTCGTTAAAACTTGTTAACGTTTAACCTTGGTATTATTGAAATAGGACAGGCATAGCGAGCTACGATCAAGTAAGCTCGATCACACATAATGTTATTATATACACCACTGAACAAGTCCATCAATCACCAAACCAATTTAAGCACTAAAGAGGTATCTACTTGTCTCCTACAGTTTAAAAATCTCTATTTCGATGTTCTTTACTAAGCTTTACCAAGCCGATCAATCAACCAATAGTTTTTACTGCATGTAACACAACAACAAACATCAACACACAATGTTGTCAAGTAAATCAAAACGCATTTTCTAAAATCTAGGAATTCAACTAAGTTTTGCCCTCCTGTAACGGATGATATACAGCATGTCCTTCACTGACACTAATATAACAAACACGATTGCTCTCGATCACATAGGTCTCTTACACAGCACATTTAACCATGAGCTCTTCTTTGAACAAGACAACATCGATTCTTGCGTTGAAGTCGCTTCAAAAAACAAAACCTGCTACAACACGCTGCCTAATGCGCTTGGGGGTTCCTGGCCTGTGCTGCTAGCTTCGCCGCGACCTGCTCTTGTGACAAAGGTAGGTAATAGATCCTTGGAGTAGCTTTGGTCTTCTTGAAGAGATCATCCAGGGTCACAACAGGTGTTTCGGCCTTCTTCAAGGGAGGAGGAGGTAGTTGCTCCTTTGCAATGGGTGGCGGGTTAAGGAGAGGAGCCGCCGCAACTGACGGCTCAGCCTTTTTTGAGGGAGGGGGAGGGAGTTGCTCCCGTGCAACAGGTGGGTTTAGAAGCGGTGGAGGCGGCGGTGGCTGCACTAGTGGTGGTACAGAATGATGTGGCTGAGACCTTAGGGTTTGCTGCCGAGACGGTGGAAGGGGAGCTTGGCTTTGTGGGTACGGAGTCACCTTGGGAGTGAGCGGGATAGGGCTAATTGGTGCCGGAGACTGTGGAGGAGCCTCCACGCGCACCTTCACTTCACGAGGATCAACAAATTCGGCTACCAGAAGACGATCACCATTTGGTGGCCACCGGAGATTATAGACAGCATTTCTGGTTTCTGTGGCCTCTTCTGCTGATGAATACTGCAATATGCAGGTTAAAATAGAAGAAAATGATTATGCAAGCAAACTTGTACAAACCATATCACATTTTTATAAAGTTTTTATATTCTAAAGACTTGAGAAAAATTGTATCGTTAATCAATGACTAAGGACTTAACTAATTACCACAACATATTTACAGGTGACCTATATATTAAATTTTAATATGTTAACAATAGATTAAAAATTTTAATAAATTTAAATGATACCAACAATCTTCAATTTACTAGATTCATATTAGAAGTCCAATTCATTTAGAAACCAAAACACAGATTCCATAAAATGCATAAGTAAAATATCAGGTAGAAATTTTCTGAAAGGAAATTTGTAAGAAACGATTGATAACAAGCCATAATTTCTAATAAAAAGCAATTGTAGAAATAGCTTCTGTTTTCACCTCCAATAACACATAAGATTGTAATGAAAAAAAATTTACCCTAATTTGAATGCTGAATTAACAACGTAGGTGGGAGACGATAGCAAGCATCTAAAAATTATCAGTCAAAAGTTTCTAGGAAAGAAATACTAAAACCCAAACAACAACGACGATTAAATCAGCACCTAAAAGATAGAACTACTTCAACCCATGGGAAAGGCATACCGTCACATAGCAGTGGGTCTTGATGTGATCCATCCAAAAATCACATAAAGTTCCTGTTTTAGCAAGCAATTCTTGAACGGCCTTCAGAGTAAAAGGCCGCACAAAATTGTCTATCCTCAAGGAAGTTGTAGCAGATCTCTTAGGAGCTGGCACTAAACAAAACAAGAAGCACATTCATCACAAGAGAACTTGTCCAAAGATAGGAAATGTTAGGCTTCCATGGCCACAAGGTTTACCAATGCGCTCCTTCAGGGAGTCTTCCGAGAGGATTGAGTTAGACCTATTGAATGCTCGATGAACAGTTAGTTGCTCAGTATTCTTTGGCGTCATGGAGTCAATGAGATGAGTTGTTTGCTGTTCAGGAACCTTGATAGTGTCTGGATTCCAACGACGTTGACGCTTGGGAGCACCATTATTTCCAACAGCTTCAGTATCTAAACAAGTAAGAAAGCAGTTAAAATAGCCACATGTTTCCGTTAAATATAAGTAATAAAAATAAAATATTCCATAACAAACAAGCCAGAACTTTATAAACCATCTAGAAAACAAGCAATGGCAACACAGGGTATACTTAATGAGAATTTACAAATGCTAAGTTAATCAAATAATAAACCAAAAAGAGATGGCAACATTGACAATCCATTGAACAAAAATCGTTTGATTACGCATTAAAAGTTCTTGAAGCAATCCAGCTGAAAAAAGAGCCTGCACTTGAGAAAGGAAGCATTGGTCCCTTCCCCTCAATATTTTTTAAAGAACTAATGCAACAATGATTTTGGTTTTTTTTGGATCTTCAAGTAATTGAGTAGCACATCAATGACAAAGGCTAAAACTACAAACCTCAATCAACATCAACTCTTATTCCACTGTCATACATAGACATAAGAATATCTTCTTCAAAATAAATTCAGTATAAGTGGTACGCAAAGAAAAGCCAAGCATATAAAAATTGTTAACAGTACAAAACATTGTCTGGTCAATATGGCCTTTTTGTAAAGAAACTTCATGCAAGAACTATAAAAGAAAATACTGTCTTGTACAACCATGTAGAAGGCCATTTTCATAGACATATTTGAAATATTATAAAAGCATAATTGTTTTACCAAATGAATTTCTTACGAAAACAACTATTTTATACTCAATTGCAATAAAAAACAATACCAGAAAAACCTAATTAGACAAAAATAAGAGGCCAACTGAAGCATAAAGGAAAGGATAATGCGTGAAAAAAAAAAAGTAGCCTACTTAAATATCTGGATTAGTAGGAAACGACTAGAAATCAAGAAGTCTCAATTTCTTCAAAAAAACAAAGTAGTTTCAACTTTAAATGGCCATCCTTTACTCCTTTTCCTGTTAAAACAAATCAAGCAAGCTCAGCACTTTCTGGAATATTTTTTTCAGAAAATAAATAAGTACATGTTTTTTTTATCTATCAAGGCAATTGTCCAAACAATCCCAACAAAATCTATTTCATGGTAACAAAAGGAAATCCAACAATGTTCTCGAGTGATGTACCATGCTCTTACTGAGACCTCAAATTACTTGAATGCAACAAATTCCTCCAGCCTCTCTGATATCATGGAGCATGGCTACTAACAACAAACCAAGGAACATTTCTAATAGAGCATCTGATATGCAAATAAATGGTACTGTAAACCAATTTGATTCATGTTGATTCCATGTCAATCATGTACGCAATCCAAAGTTAGAATGTTAGAGAACCAGAACCAACCTAAGACCCATTTGATTTAAAGCCCATTACTAATGAAGGGCCACACATGCATAAAACAGGTGCAACTTGTTTTGGTTATTGTCAGATTCCAGGTTAAACATACACAAATACAGATTGATAGAGTCCCAAATATCTAGAAAACAAAAACAATCCAATGCCCAATGGAACCAACTCAAACCCAACCAAAAAATCAGTTTGGATTTGCTTCAGTTTACCTTCATCTACCTTTGTTTCCTTGTCTATTTGCCCACATGAGGCCATCCCTTAAAAGAAAATTGCTTAAACCAGGTAGGCCCTTGGTTCATTTCAATGGGCCATGTGTTGGTCTGGTTATATATGTGAAACCTTCATAATTCTGTTTGGGCAAAAAATTGACAAAGCCAGATTGGAAACGTGTTCTGTCAATTCTTATTAACCAAGACATTGGCCTTAAATAATCTCCTCAAGGAATCTCAAGAACAAGAAACATCTTGGAACCAACAAGAACAGGCCCTAACTTGGTGACTTGGTCAATTCAATAACAATCCTCATTCCTCCAGGTATTTCAAACACCTTTACAAGTCAGAGTCTGAACTATCTAATGATTATTAGTGCTAAAACACTAATACCCAAATGAAACGTTAATGCATTTACACAAATTAGTAAGCTAGAATTCAATTACTAGAATGCACCACCATACCTATTGGGGAGAGGCCATGTCTCAGAAAAGGAAAAGATGAGAGGCTGGGTACTCACATTTTTAACAAGCAAAAGTAATTAGATGCAACTTCGATTAAATATTCTTACGTCGCTTCCAAAATAGAAGCTATAAACAGGTGCATCATAAAACTGTTGAGCTACAAAATTAAAAGTAATCAAACTTAAAACATATATTCACAAGCCAAAATGTCAATTGACGAAAAGGATAACATAGTGACATAAATATAACCACTAAATAATTTCTGCAAGTTCAAATTCAATTAAATCTTCTTATGTCACTTCCAGCACAGACGCTTCAAACAGGTGCAACAAGAAATCAATGAGCTGTCATAAAAGGTAATCAAACTTAGAACATATATTCTGAAATCACAGTGTTAACAGATAACAAGGATAATAACGTGACATAAATATAACAAACAAATAATTTTAATAATAAAACATGAAAGAATGATAAAGGGGGAAACATGAAAGAATGATAAAGGGGGAAATTGACAAAATTGAATCAAGGAGAGAAAAAAATAGCAGAATTCGAATTATATAACTTGTATGAATGATTGTTAAAAAAGGAGAGGGGTAGAAATTGATGTTGAATTAATTCCCTATCCAGAAGCAACAAAGAGTAGCAGAAAAGAAGATCTTTTCAAAGAAAATGTAATATTTCGTAGAAAAAAAATGCTATCAGATGACAAAACAAAGTTAAATTGATGTTGTTCATGAAAATATGCCTTAGCATACAAAGCACTTGTTTGTGTCACTGAAGCCTGCACAGAACACTTTCAAGGCACTAATAAGGTTTACAACCATTTAACATACATGATGCAAAGGATTCAAAGCAATGTAATAAAAAACTAATTACTTGAAAAATATGCCCATCATAGTTTATGCAAATGCATTCAATTCTTCTAAACAGATAATGACCAGCCTTAATGTATGATGCACGAGCAATAACATGCATAATTGTGCATTCACGCTCAAACAATTAACCTGCATGGTGCAAGAAATCCACCTCACATTGCATATGCACCCAAGATGCTGACAAACTAACCCCTCAATAATTATATCCACCAAAATAGTTGGAACCAAATCAAATCCTTCAATAGAAATAATGCATATCCATGCAAATCCTAAAATAATTCAAAACAATCCCAAGAGATCATAATAAATTGTAAGAACTCAACCGGAAAATAGAAAATGTATTTTTTTATTATTCAGATGTGAGTACTTTATTTGCTCACAATCATCCCATTGCAAGCAACATTAAGGTTAAATAATTAATAATGGATGCACAATTTTTTCTTTTATGCAGTTCCCATGTACCCTCTTCACATACAATGTAACTAAAATTTCGTTACTAGAACTTGATGTTCCATGTCCTAACCTTTATCTTGTAAACTATGGAAGAATGGCAACCTGCAGATTCTAAAAACCAAAGATACAAAGCATAACTTCAACGCATGGCTTGCATCTATCAAGCAAACAAATAAATCTTCCAGAAGCATAATTTGCTAACTATTAATTAATCATGAACTGTAAAGATGAAACTAAATTGACAATAAAAAGAAACTGCTAGAATCTAAGAGAGAGAACATACCTTCCAGCTTTCTCTTCTCAACAGCAGCAGAAGGTTTTCCATTTTCCATTTCCTTTGTTTCAGGAGAAAACTTGCTGGTTTCAAGACCAGCAGCCTGCTCCACCACCATAACATTGGCCTTACTAATCTTAGATATATCAGTTGATTCATGAAATTGAATATCAGGTTCCATATGCTTGCTTTCCAAAATATCCTCCTCCATAAATTCATCACCAGAACTCCTATCCAAATTCAACTTTTCAGAACTCCCATCGGCAAAATCTTCCTTAATAGGAGGTGCCACATTCGATGTGTTCAACATATCTGCATCTTCCAACAATGTATGTTCCACTACCACTTCTTCCTCAACTGACACATGGATCTGACCAACCACTTCAGCATTGGTTGCAATGCTGTTAGTTGACTCTTGTTGGCCAGACAAGAAATTCTTATCAACCTCGATGTGTTGTTTAACAACTAGTTCTAAGGCATTTAATGTATCTGCATTCTTTAATGTTGCATGTTCCATGGCCACTTTCATATCTAAGCCATAAGGCCGACAAACATGTGCATCATTTGTCACAATGCTGTTAGTTGCTTCTTGTTTGTCAGACAAGAGATTCTTATCGATCTCTTGCCCATCGGCGACAAGTTTTTTACCAGCTTCTTCATCATCAATTAAGCGAGAATCACCAGCTTCTTGCCTATTACCAACTATGCATGAATAACCACCAGCAGTAGGGTTGCTATGACATAATGGCTGATCAATCCCCTGATTAACAACTTTTAGTTCTAAAGCATTTACGTTGTCAGCATGCTCTAATGATGCATGCTCCACAACCACTTCTTTATTAACTGAGTTATGATTCTGATAACCATCTTTATCATTCATTGCAACTATGTTCATTACTTCTTGTTTGTCAAACATGGCATCCTCATCAATCTCCCGCTCATCAACGACAAGTTTCTTACCAGCTTCTGGCTCATCATTTGAGTGAAAATCAACAGGTTCTTGATCATTATCGACCATGCACGACTCCTCACCTACAATGGGGTTGTCATGAGATGACGACTTCTCAACCTCCTGTTTCACAACTTCTGGTTCTAAAACATTTATCTTATCGGCATTTCCTAGTTGCGGATGTTCTAAAACCACTTCTTCCTTGACAAAGATATGCTTCAAACCAGTACCATCATTTATTGTAATGTCCTTACCAATCACTCGCCCAAACTCAATTTTCTTACCAGCTTCTTGCTCATCAATTAATTGAGAATCACCAGTTTGTTGCACATTGCCAATCATGCATGAATGCTCACCAACAGTAGGGTAGTTGTGAGATGAAGATTGCTTGACCTCCTGCTTAACAACTTCTAGTTCTAAAGGTAAATTATCAGCAATCAAGTTATCCGTTAAATTATTCTTTTCATTAATTGACACAGAATCAGTAGAATTTGATTCATATTTTACTTGAAACTCAAAATCTTGGATAGTCTCAGATACCTGATCACCTGGTTCTAATTGGTTGACTGCAGATCCCTCTATGGAAAACTTTGAATCCTCGTACTTCTGATCACTCTCAGCATCATCAACTTGCATACCAGACTGGGGAGTAGCACTCTGATTATTTGATGAACTTGTCTCTACTTCCTTAGTAGTAGCTGCGTTCTGCTCATCTTTCCTTGCTAAGACAACATTTTTTATTTCATCAACTTTATAATTGCCGCTTCCTAGCATATCATTGCTATTATTGATGGGTGCATTCACTTTATCAGCAGTTGTATCCTCATCTGATATAGATTTGGAATTATCTTCTTTTGCATCATCTTCATCCTCATTGGAACTATTTTGCAAATCTTGATTGTGCTCAGAATCATCATCATCCAAGTCTTCTCCTTTTTCTAGCTCCTCTTCCTTTATGGCTTCATTCAATCGCTTGACAAGTTCCTCTTTCAGACCTTTAGGAGACAATTTCCTTCTTTTAAGCTCTTCCCGAAGCTCAGTAACCCTCCACTGATCAATGGGCTTATTATCAAGCACGGGAAATTGGGACGGCATCTTCTTACAATGGATAAAACTAGCTCAGTTCAATGTTGGCAATCTGGCAAACATGTAAATCAAAATTGAGAGTCAGAAAAAGTAAAAAATAAAAGCATGCCATAATCACAAATAGCTATCACTATCATAATAACAAAAACCAAGCTAAAGAATCACCATAAAGTTCACTCAAATATAAATTCTCATTGTAGCAAACAATGAAAAAAACAAACTAACTCATAAAACAATCCTCTGGGAAGATAGTGAACAATTAATAAACATTACAACTGGCGTTAACTCAAAAGGATATCCTTAGCAAATAATGGCTTGGAAAAGAACAGCATGGGCATCGCGTTAAAAAAATTGATAACGAACCCTAACAACATATTCCTCTTGTAGAAGAATAAAGCACAAACTAACGAAACAAATACATTTAGTAAAAATGCCAGTAACTAAATATTGGAAGAAAATTTCAAAGTATGCCAAAAAAAGCATTTTCTAGTTATGACTTATTTAAAAAAAAACGCGACAAAACTTTCGAAACGGTGAGAGGAATTGAGGATAGGGCACTTACCGTGTTAAGTTACAGCAGTCGACCGCAGCACGGAAACCGGGGGTAAAGACAAGAGCAAAACGAGAAACCCTAATTCCATAACACAAAAAGATCATTAGCGGGAAGGCAGAAAACGAAACCTATCATGATAAATCCTTTATGAAACAACCAAAGGCAGAAAAAACGAAAGAAAATAACAAGAACAAGAACAACAACAAAAATAGCAACAAAAACGTTTGGTGAAATCAGGAGAGACGAAAGCGGAAGTGTAGATGGACTGTAGGAGAAGAGGGAGGAAAATGAATGGTCCTAATAAAAAGAAGGGCAATCAGGTAGCTTCTTCCGAATCTAGGGTTCCGAGGAGCGGCGCCTGCGCGAATGCGAAATTTCGTAATGGCGAGAGGAACCCAGGGCGACACTAGTGGCTGCCTCAATTAGGTGACTGAGTTTTTAAAAAATGGAAACATTATTTCGATATATATATATATATATATATATATATAAAACTAATATTATGATAAAACATAGATTTTCTTTTTTTTTTTATATTTTGATGTACACGTTACATCGTTAATTTCTATTTAAAGATATAAACATTTGCAATAGTAGAAGTTTAAAATATATTTATAAAATATTTTTATTTTAAAAATAATAAGAACACTATGATTAATCAAATATTAAGGATAGTTTTTTAATTTTTTGTTGTCAAATGTGGAGCAACAAGTAGAAGAGGTCAAGCTCACATTTATTTCATTATGTAATAAGAGGCTCCACACTCTACTAATGTTATTACAAATATGCTTTTATAATTTTTTATTTTATTTAATTATAAAGTATTTCATTTCTTTTATATTTACAAAGTTAACATGTTTTTTTCTCTTTCACTATGAAGCATTTTATTGTTTTCTCTCCACTCATTTGTTAAGTCAACTTAATGTTTTACTACAACTTGTGAAAGAAGTATTTATGGTAAAAATGCTTAATGAGAATAGTATATGGGTAGAACTCTACATTGAGAATGACAGATTTTAAGGGAAGAGAATTCTCAATATTATTAAATATTTTACCCATAATAAAGTTTGATTTGATTTTGGGAATGGATTGGTTGGAAAGTGAGAAACGATTGCTATGAAAACCATAATGAATTTCAATTCCTTAAAGAAGATAATAAATTTACTTTGAACAAAAAAGGAAAATTCCTTTAATATCTATGCTTAAAGAACAAAAATTTCTTAGAAAAGGATGTAAATGGTGCTTGATATCCATCATTGATTTGGATAGACAATTTTACCAACTTTATAAAGTATTAGTGGTTCAAGAATATCTAGATATTTTTTTCAAAAGAATAATTAGGGTTACTTACTGATAGAGAAATCAAATTTGAAATTCAATTAATTTCAAACATTGAATAGATTTCTAAAGCTCTTTATCACATGATACCAACTAAACTTTAAGAAGAATTATTAGATAAAGATTTCATTAAACCAAGTGTATCCCCATGCCATCAACTACTAATAAATCAATAAAATTATCATAACAAACAAGCATGATTATCACATATTAATGATTTATTTGATCAGCTACAAGGAGTAGTAGTATTCTAAAAAATTGATTATTGATCTAGATATCATCAGTTAAAATCAAGCTGAAGATATTTCTAAGACTGTGTTCAAGACCAAGTATGGGCAATATGAATTTTTAATACTATTATTTGGGTTGACGAATGCATCTACATCATTTATGTATTTAATGAACAAAGTATTTAAGAAATATCTAGAATAATTTATCATTATGTTTATTGATGATATATTGATTTATTCCAAATCACATGGTGAACACACTACACATCTACATTTGGCATAGAAAATATTGCAAGAGAGTTAATTACATGCCAAATTCTCTGCGTGAATTATTGATATCAAAAGTTGTTCTTAGGACACTTGGTTAGTGTTAAAGGAATTTTTATTAAACTACAAAAAATTTTAATAATTATAGACTAAAGAAGAACCACTTAGATGATAGAAGTTAGAAGTTTCTTGAGATTGATGAAATACTACAAAAAGTTTGTAAAAAAAATCTCTTAGACTGCATGTCCATTAAAAAATTTGATGTGAAAAGTAACTAAGTTTGAGTGGGATGCAAAATGTAAAAAGAACTTTCAAATATTGAAGAATAAATTAATTATTACACCAATTTTAGCATTGCATAAAGGCATTGAAGTCTATTAAGTATATGTCAATGCATCATTGTAAAGGCTTAGTCGTGTTTTATTGCCACATAAAAAGATAATTTCTTATTAATCTAGATAACTTAAGTGTCATAAAAAGAATTATCCCATGCATAACCTAAGATTAGCAATTATAGTATTTGCTTTGAAGGTCTAGATGCATAATTTTTACTAAGTCAAATGTGTGATCTTCACTAATAATCGAAGTTTGAAATATATATTTTCTCAAAAGAAATTAAATCTTAGACAAACAAGATGGTCTTAATTTAATAAGAATTAAAATGTAAATATCACTTATCATCTAGAAAAAACAAATGTGATGATAAATGCTCTAAGTAGAAAAGTTAGTGTTAGTAGTCTTTTGGTTATGAAGGAAGACAAATATTTAATATCACAAATGAATGACTACAATTAGAAGAAGAAGTTCAAAGAAATACAACTTTGCTAGAATTTGTATAAGTGAGGCTAGACTAATTAGCCTCTATCAAAGAAGACCAAGTTGAAAATCTTGAATAACAAAAGATAATCTAGAGGATATAAGAAGCATGCGAATTAGAATTTTAGTTGGATCAAGTTGACATACTTAGATTTTAAGATAGATTAAGTATATCAACACATCAATAACTTAGAGAATTACTATTAAAAGAATTACATAACTCTCGATATTCAATACACTCAGAAGAAAACAAAATGTATCAAAAGTTGAAACAATAATATTGGTGACTAAGGTTAAAGAAAGATGTTTCTAATTAGGTTCAAAAATGTTTAATTTATTAGTAGGTGAAAAGAGAATAACAAAAACCCATGATATTATTACAACATTACCTATTTAAGAATGAAAATAAGAAGTGGAAATAGATTTTATGATATTACTTAGTTCACCTATAAGTCATGATTCAATATGGGTAATTATGGATAAGCTAGCAAAATCTATGCACTTCCTTGCAATTAAGGCAACTTATTTTGCTGAAAAGTTAGCACAAATTTATATAAAGCAAATTGTTAGGCTACATGAATTATCTTAAGTTAATGTATTAAAAAAATATCATAAATTTACTTCTCACTTCTAGAGAAGTGTATAATAAGCTTTTGATACAAGTTATGATTCATCATAGCTTTCCATTCTCAAACAGAAAGAACCATAAAGAATTTCGAGGATCTATTACAACTTTGTATCCTATACTTGGGTGGAGATTGGGAGAGCCACTTGTTATTGGTGAAATTTACCTATAATAATAATTACCAATCTAACATTAGGATGACACCATATGAAGCATTTTACGAAAGAAAATGTCAGTCAACTCTGTGTTGGAGTGAAAGCAAAGAGAGAACTCTATTAGACCTTAAGTTTGTTGAGGAAGCTATTAAAAAGATCAAAACTATTCGAGACAGAACAAAATCAGCTCAAGATAGATAGAATAAATACTATGATGCAAAGCATAGACTAATAGGATTTAAAGCAAAGGAGTAGGTATCTATTAAAATCCATCCAATTAAGGGTCTCATAACGTTTGGAAAAATAAGAAAATTAAAACATAAATTCATTGAACCTTTTTAGGTCCTAGAACGAGTTAGGCAAGTTGCATAATGGATTACATTAACTCTCGAATTTGCAGGAGTGCACAATGTGTTTCATATTTCATCTTTGGAAAGATATATTCTAGATCCCTCTCATGTAGTAAGCTATATAGATCTAAATGTGAAAATTTAGATGGATTTAACATACCCAAAACACCAATATGAATATTTTATAGACACGTCAAAAGATTAATAAACAAAGTCATACTATTGGTTAAAGTCCTACGAAAAGATCCAAAAGAATGAGATGCTACTTGGGGAATAAAGACAAATATAACCAATCAGCAACTCGAGCTTTTTTAAAATTTCAGAATGAAATTTCTTTGAGGGAAAATTGTAATGGCCTATTTTGTTTTATAAAATTTGGTATGTAATAAACTTTGGAATTTTGTTCATATAATTTTAATAATGTATATTTTGATGTGGTAAAATTAAAGTTTTAGAATATGATGTTTATATTTAAAGATATTAAAATAATAATAAAATCTTAAAGGAGCGTGATGTCATGATTTTGAAGTTGATCAAACATATTATTTAAATAAATCAATAAAAAAGAATATTTTAAAATAAAAAATGATATTAAGTTTATAAGTTTTGAAGATTTAGAGATTTTTCATTGAATTTTGAGGATAACTAGATATAAATCTACAAAAACATTATGGTTGTCACACATCCAAAAAGCAGTTGAGTGCTTCAACTTACAAGAAGCTTTGGAATGTAGCACATCACTTGGGATCCATTTTAAGTTCATTAAAGAAGATTGAAGAAGGATGCTAAGAAACGAAAAAGATCTCATATACATCAGCAGTGGGTAGTTATGTTTATGATGATCTACACTTATCTAAACATAGCCCATGTAGTAAGAGTCATTAACATATTCATGGTTGACCATGAAAAAGAGTAGTAATGGTCATTTTGATACTTGAAAATAACTAAAAGCAAGGCATTAGTCTTTATGAATAGTACTATTGCTCTTTAAGGTTTCATAAATGTAGATATAGAAAGAAACCTCAATGAAAGGAAGAGCATCATAAGGTATGTCTTCACCCTAGTAGGCACAACAATTAACTGAATGTCCAAGCTATAGCATAGTGTGTCCTTATCTGCCACCAAGATAGAATATATGGCAATGATAGAAGTAGCCAAAGAGTTGATATGGCTAAGAGAATTTCTTAAGGAACTTGGTCATGAGCTCAAATTAAGCAAGCTACATAGTGATAATTAGAATGCAATCCATCTAGCAAAGAATTCGATCTTCCATGCATGGACCAAGCACATTTAGATTAATTATCACTTCATTTGAGAGCTAATTGAGAAGGGATAGCTATACTAGAAGATCCTATAAACATGTTGACTAAGCTAGTCCCACTACAAAAACTGAGGCTATGCCAAGCTTTATTAGGCCTTAATAATTGAATACGAGTCTTACCGAAAAAAGCAGTAGCACTGGTACCATAGAGGAATAGTTGAAGGCCCATTAAATTATCCATAAAATAGACTTCAACTGGGAGATTGTTGGATGTGAAACCTATTTCATATATCAAATAAATTAGGTTGGTTCAAAACTATGATAAGAAGGCCTTTGTTTAGCCAAATTTTGAAGAGAAACTTTTATTTAACCAAAATAATGAAGGTGAGATCCATATCATCAATACGTACCTAAAAGATGAGGCTTTTATATGGATTGCATGCCAAATGAATAGAATGGATCCATACGACACACACTTGAAGGAGTTATTTCTTTCCATGAAGATAAGGATTTCCAAGTTGCTAATCTAACTAAAAATTTTGGAGAGTATATTTCCTCCAAAATTTGAACTCTCTTGTGGTTATAATATAATGGATTCACATGCCACAAATTATCTAAGAAAGAATACTAGAAAACTTTCCTAGTAAGAACAAAAAAGGTGGAAGGCATTGTGAAGAGAATGCATCACTTGAGAAAAAAGTTAGCTCGAGAGACTTCACTATATTGTGTATTGAGTGAGACATAACTTTGAAGACGTCTTTTTCTTTTGTAACACTTTCTCTCTTAGTGGATTACTACAAAGCTAGTATAGTCATGGATATAAGTGCTTTTACATTGAATCACAATCATGGATATTAGTATTTTTACACCAAACCACACAAGGGAAATCCCTTTACTCGTAAAGTAATCTCTTTTTATTGTCTTTGGTATTATTAGATCTTTCTTATAAAAAAACTTTTAGAAAACAATTAATTTACTTTTTCAGTATCCTCTTAAATTCCATATTTGACGATGATAATAACTATTATCTTATCGAGGTGATACTATAATCTTGGGAATAGTAGATGATATCTCTATCTACAATTCTCGTAATAATAATGCCATATTTTTCAAGTTGTTTCATGTCATACATAATCTCATCGATAAAAAATATAGTTAAATTTGTCTCAATTCTATCTTTATTACAAACTATTTATTTAATCCCACATAAAATTATTAGTTTCTAAAAATAAATAATCATATTATCACCACATCACTAGTGATATCTCATTTCAATATTTAAATATTTTGAAATACTAATTAAATTTTAAATAAATATAAAAGACGTAATATCAATAATATTAGGAAGATTTAGTTATCTAAACTCTTATTTATTTAAACTCATTTAAAATAAAAAATTACAAAAAAAAACGAGAAATTTTAAGAAAAACCCAAATTATTAAACTCCCTTAGATAATGAATTTTCCATTTAAACATTAGAAAACTAATTATCATCGTACAGCATCAGAACGCAACTTTGTTGTCGTAACACCCAATTCTTCAATCATCGATGTAAATGATTTATATCAGGCAGTAGTCTGAAAAAATCATCAAACATGGGTAGAAGCTAAAGATTAGTTCTAAACTGTAAACAATTTATCTTCTTTCACCATTGACTTGTCCCTGAACCATGCCTTAAAGATCAGAAAAACAGATTCAATAATAATTCCCACAAAATTTATCATAAATTACTTGACTCAGGTCTAACATTTCTGGAAGAGAGAAAGCAATAGCATCTATGTCTACAAGTAATATTTTCGCAAAGACATCAATAGAGGGTGTTGTCGAAGACCCATGGCTCGTGGAGAAAAAGCTCGCGACCATTCATCTGAACCACACCTGCAGCAATGTCTTGTGTACGCTTCCTAGCTGCTTCAGTTCTCCTTGCTGATGCATCATCTTCCTAAATGGAAGGAGAAGAGGTACATTAAGATGAAACTATATATAATGTACAGAGAGATATTCAAGAGAACATATATGTTTTCAGAACGCGTAAGAGCGGCAAAGTTGTTCTTAAGCCTACGATTTCCATCATGTAATCTGTTTAGTTTTTTCCAAAAGACTGTTTGAGGAAGAGAATTTATACCAAAAACATCAGAGGAGATAGTATGCCAGATTGCTTTAATACAACGAGTTTTGTTGATGTGAATAGAATTGATGTCTCCCCAAAGCAAGAAAAGATGATGAATATATATCCTTCCAAGCTATTGGGGGGTCATATCTTTCGTTGGTGAAGTAAGACCAAGCTCATGAGCTTATTATCCTAGGTCGTAATAAGTTGATAGGTTTTGTTTGAAAGGTTTTGTACGAAAGTATTTTTTTACTCTTTCATATATTAGGGGATTTCACTTGGAAAAGGAGATATTCCATGCTAATGGATTCGATGCCCAAACCATGGGTTCCAACAAAAAACAAATAAGAAGACGATAAGGGATCGAAGATATGTATAAATTTTACCTGTTTTTTTTTTCAACTCATGGAACATTAGGTTCATTTCCATGGCATCCAAATTTGTTTCCAGAACGCATTGTAAGAACAAGATGTGTAGAATTGGTAGACGAGCGAGATGTTTCCTTTGCCATTTTGCCAGAAAAAATTAGGTCGTCTGTCTGCAAAGATTAGATGGGTGATAGGAAACAATTTCTTGCTGTAGATTTTGAGTTCGTTAGAGGCTGAACTTTGTTCAAAGTTTGCAAGATAGAAAGTTCATCACGAAGCCAAATAAGAGTGGAAGATAAGAGGCACTCTTGTCTTATTATTACCATGGACACACATATGAATCTAGTTGACAAAGCAAGGAGTGAAACCTTTGTCCAAAGGTCTATTAAGTACTTGCTCTCTATTTATCAAATAAAAAAGGTTTGAAATGTTAATCTTCAAACAAAAGGCCTTAGGATCAGATCTCAAGCTAAATTAATTGATGAGCTCATTTTCCAGATGGGCTTATGGACAACAGAGGGGATTGCCAATTGCAAATGGTTTGCCAAAACTTTTCCAATGAACTTGTAGAAATATATGATAGTGGCTTATAATTGGATGTTTTTTGAAGCATTTATGCTGTTTAGGATAAACATTATAGCAATGGCTAAAAAGCAACAAGACATGCTATTAACCGTAATAGAGAAAGTCACTGTTTCAAGAAGTTTAACCAAATGGTGTCCCAGTAAGCAAGGAAACATTCAACCATGTATCCACCAGAACCAAGAGATTTACTCCTTGGTGAATATTTAACCACTCTGAAATATCATCTTGATGAGTTGGAAGAGAAAGAAACTCAATTTGCACAAATGAGAGATTATTTGAGCATGGCCTCACAAGAACCCGAATATAGTGGTTTGTTATAAGTTTCTTTGAAGTGTTTTATGGCTTTAACAATCTTGCCATCAAGGGCATCGAGGAGTCTAAGTTGAGTTTTGTTTAAGCTCATTTTGTTGTAGAGGAATTTGATATTATTTTTCCTTTCTTTTATCCATTGAACCTTACCTCTTTAGACGGTCTAAGACATTTTGGGCTTTTTGTAGGAAAATAACCTAAATATTGACTCCAAAGTTAATTAATGATATATTGGTGGGGTCAACTTTCCTTGTATTTTGGGCATATTAGAGAAGCAAACTATTTGTGTTTTGCTCCTCACCCACAAAGTTAATCGTCCAATTGGATCGAAAAAACATTGGATCCAAGCACCTCGATTCAAACACTTGCTATAGAAGGGATGTATAATAGGAATAAAAAGAGTCTCATGATTTTCCTTTCTCAAACCGCTTGACAATTTGCATTTCAACCAACCCACCCCCTATGAATAGATTGGATTTAATAGCTGCACTATATTATTCTATTTAGAAATAGATTATCCCATACCCTTGTGACCAATCCACATCTTGTACCATATCCTCACCCCATGCCATAATGTTCCACTTTGTTATATGCTACATTAGCTCGCATTTAATTCCATTACATTATAATCAACTCATCATAATTCATACTCTAACAACCTACTCTCATCTGCAAATCACATTGCACATATTATTCACCCCCTATGCACAAACTTTGCCCCTCCATATTGTAATTGTCCACCATCTATTGCATAACTATACAAGTAATATACACAAACCAAATCTCATATCACCCATAACCCATTCTCAATAGTAAATTCCTCATCATCATGTAATGTATCAACACTACTACATAGCAAAACTCAAGCAAAAATTGAACAAGAAAGTACAAAAATTAGATGTAGATGAGATATCTCAACCAACAAATCAAGCAAAACAACATACCCAAGATATTATTACGCATCATGATATAAACTTTTAGAGAAAAAAATCACATCTCAAACGATAACATTTGCAACATAACATCCATATGAAATTGAGCCATAAATATGATGTTCTTATCTTTAATTATCATAGGCTAAAAACATAAGCATACCAAACATAGACATGTAGAGATGTGAGATAACCAATACAAATTTATGATGAATTTTGGTAAACAAAAAGTAATCCTAGTGATCAAATTTGACAAGACAATTTCAATGAGACATCATTACAATACGAGGATATAAATATAATTTGATATAAATACGATGACATAAAATAAATTAAATATAACAAAAGCAGTAAAAATAATTGCAAAAAAAAAAAATTTATCATTTTATCATAGACAAAAAAAACAATCTCACCTTTTTTGTAAGCAAGAGATATTAGACTTATATTATCATGTCTTAGTTAAAATTACATTGTGAATCAAAATCATAATAATGAGTCATTACAATCACACATACAATACAAGTATAAATTTCGAAATTTTTAAGACCATTATAATGTAAGAATTATGACATAAAACGTGATATCTCGTTAATCTTCACTAATTCAAAAAATGCATTAATCAATAGAAATGTTTGTCATTTTTTGAAACTAACCAAAAATCTTTTACAAAATCCTAAAGAAACTTAATTCTTTGTTTTCCTCTTTTCTTTCATGCATATAAATGATTGTTTTCACTTTTTCAATTAAACTAATGCATATATCATACAAAAGAAGGTCCCAATAATTTCTATTATGTATCCCATAAGTAATGAAAAATATCAATCCAGTGATTTTTTTGTTTAAAATTTGAAATATCATATGGTATATTAGATACATATCAAATAAGTATTGAGAAAAATCTATATAGAATATGTATCTATTAGATATGCATAAGCCTTGAAGTATCATCATTTCATAGTAAAATTCCTTTCAAAGAAACTACAGCAAAACTAAGCCAACATTGGCAATCCAAAGTTAAAAGCAAATGTTTCATGCTTTAGTTTCCAAAGAAATAGTTTGAATTCACTACATATGTTATTTTCAAATGATAACTAATATGTGAAATAAATCAATCCATTACATACCTTAGGCTTCACTTGCTAAAACACTTCTTTGGGTTTGGAAATTTCAACATATTGCATTATTTGTAACATTATAGAAATTTGGTACTATAAAACCAACTCTTTCATGCCTTCAAAATTGGAAAAGCATACTTATTGTTGTATCATGAGCAAAAATGGATTTATTTTAGAAATACAACATATAATAACTAAAAAATATTAATAAAGGATAAAGAACTTGAAGAGACAAAAAGAAGAAAATGTCAAAAAAAAAAGTAGGAATCACAGCACCTACCAAGTGCACTTTCCCGAATTCCTCGAAAAAAGCCTCCACATTGAAATAAAAAGAGCAAGAGGGGACCCAAGTAGGATTTGGCACCATTTGCCAAACACTGTTATAAGATGCCCCTCTCTCATCAGCTCAGGGGGGCATCAAATGCACAGAACTCCACGATCAAAATCTTCCTCAAGAACCTAGCCTAAGCCTCTTCGGGACCTTCTACTTCACTTGCCGCCGGGAATTGCCTTGAAGCTCTATTGCGAAAGCTCCTAAAGCCCTTCATACTTCCCCGATTGGATCCGCTCACCTTTCCACTCCTGAGCTCTTCTTCACCTTCCTCACTGTTCCCAACCTCTCCTTTACCTTATACTCAGGGCTCCCAGGGTCAATGCCACGCTCTCCCTCCTCCCAAAATTCCTACTTCCTACCAAAACCTCACACACATCCCCAAAATCTTTCCCATGCCCTCACATTATTCAACCCTGACTCATGCGCTTACCCAAGTTGCTCAGAAGGAACTGAAAGCTACTAGCGTTACCAAAATCTCCTAGAACGCACCCATCTACACCAAACACTGCCTGACCATGCCCTACCCTTGTCAACTTGCATTAACTTACGCCAAACCTCATTGACCTACCTCCAATCTATGACAACTAATATCGACCCAATTTGACCTGTGTCGAACCGAACTCGTCCGATGTTGAACCAGTCCATAATTGAACCAAAATGGTTCAAACCAAGCCTGAACTAAGTCAAACTAGTTTAGACCTAGCCAAATTAGTATAGAACAAGTTGGAATATGTCGAATCAATGCTAAACAACATTGAACTAAGCTAAATTAAACCAAACCAGGCTAGATAATGTCAAACCAAGCTGAACCGAACCGAACCGAACCAGGCCAGACAACGTTGACTCACATCGAACCATGCCAAATTGAATGACTTTGATCTAGAACATGCCTACAACGAAACTTGTTCCGAATCTAATTGGTCTTTCCTAATTTTCACTTCAACAAAATTGCTTGAATTCAATAAGGAACTCAGAGAACAAGATCGATTTTTTCGCTTTTGCCCTACGTCTTTGTTCATATTTCCGGAATATCTTTGGTGACATAAACAGAATTAAAAAAAATATAACATTAATACATAAATGTTGATAAAGCCTCACATTGATCAGAAGATCACTCCTAAAGTCATTGAATCCAATTGAGATGAAAAACAACTCAAGAGAGGAGACAAAATGTCGAAAAACGACGAAAAATAGACGAAAATCTACGATGCTGCACGTGTGCTAGTTGGTCACCTACCACACCGCCGCGGTCAACATGTGCGGTAGGCTGCTTGCGCACACGAACAACACCCACACACAGAAATAGCCCCCGTGGTGCAACCGTACAGCCGCGTGGAGCGGGGCAAGTGCACGTGAATTAGGCAAGTAGGTGCGGAATTTACGAAACTTCTAGGAATTTTAAATTCCTGATCAAAATCACATGTTTTTCTCTTTTATGATTAAAAATTATATCCCAACCAATATGTAAAGAGGTAAGAAGGATGTATTAAACCAATTCAAAAGAATTGGATATGAATTTAGAAAAATTTAAAGTAAATTCAGTTGAATTCGGAGTAAATTCAGCAGAATTAAAAAAAAATTAGAAAGTTCTGAGAATCAGAACTTCAAAAAATTCAAGAATCTCTTGAAAAAAATCTTCTTGAAAAATTTAATCTCTTTTATAATCAAAACCCTTTTCTTCTTTCTTCCTTTGCTCCTAGCCATTCTCCACTCTTCCGCTTCCATTATTGCTACTCTAAAAAAGGTCGGCTGATGAGGGCTAGAGGCAAGAACAACTCGTAAACAAATCATATTATTTTCGGTATTATTTTTGGTATCAAAGCTCTTCTATTTGACCATAAAGGTAGGTACAAAGAAAAAGATCGTTGAAGAACGAGCCACAAAAAAGGAATCAAGAGATTGAAGTGGTTTCAATCGAGATAACTATGCCAACTATTTTAACATCAAACCTGGAGGCACAGGTGGCTCTATTAACCAAACAAACATAATTGTTAATAGAGATGATGCTAAAACCTCAATCTCTTCTCATGACGAATCCAAAAGAAAATATTCTTAATCAGAAGAATTCCAGATTAAGCAATACTTTCAAGATAATTGGAAATAAAGATTAAGATGACATTAATCTCTTTTTTTCGATGCATTAGAATCGGCAATATCCTCTCAACCTCTTAAAGAAAATAACATAATAAAATCTACCAGAAAATCATATCAACAAAAAAGATTCAATGGTACTCAAATCTCAAAAAGAAAAGACCTATGATCAGGAAATCACTTCCAAGGTCATTGAATCCATAATAGATGAAAAGCAAATCAAGGTAAAAAAATGACGAAAATCGATGACGTAACACAAAGTGGTAGGACCACATGTAGAGAGGCACTGCAACGCACAGGCAGAACACTAGCACATGCTGGAGAGCGCATTCAAGCAGAACAAGTGCATGTGTGCTAGTCAATCATCTATTGCAAATACATTCTGTGTGTGTGTGGTAGTTGCAACTACCGCGTTGTCGCGATCAACGAGCGCAATCGATTGTCTGCACATGGCAATAGTACCTGCACGCGCAGATAGTCCACCTGGCACGACCATACAATTGTGCAACATGGGGTGCATTCATGCATACTGGGCAAGAAATGCAAAATTTGTGGAATTTTTAAGAATTTTAAATTCCTTATCAAAATCAAATGTTTTTCTCTTTTATGATTAAAAATTATATCCTAACCACGATATAAAGCAATAAGAATGACTTATGAACTAATTCAAAATAATTTGATATGAATTCAAAAGAATTTAGAGCAAATTCAATTGAATTCGGAGCAAATTCAGTTGACTTCGGAGTAATTTCAATTGAATTCGGAGTAAATTCAGTTGACTTCGGAGTAATTTCAATTGAATTCAGAGTAAATTCATAAAAATTCAGAAAAATTCAAAGCTCTGGGAATCAGAACTTCGTGAAATTTAAGAGCTTATTGAAGGAAATATTCTTTGAGAATTCAATCTTCTTTGTGACAAAAACCCTTTTCTTCCCTCCTTTGCTCTTAGCCATTCTCCACGCTTCCACTTCCACTGCTATTACTCTGAAAAGAATGTTTACTGATGATGACTCAATATGAGAATACCTCACAAACAAATCACATGCAAAAAGCTCTATTTGGTCTACAAATTGTTGAGCAAGAGGATGGATATAAAAAAGAATTAGATACTATATTGATTTTGGCGTAACCTATTTATCAGATTTATGAAGGTATGGATACAATGGGCAAAACAAAACCATGTTCCAATAAAAAATATTGATTCCATCCATAAAAAAAAAGAATCTTATTGAAAATTCTCCTAACTTATTTGTTTTGTAGGATATAATCGCACGTTTCTGCAAGATAAATATAGTTGACAATAAAACAAAAACATTACACTCGCACGTTTCTACAAGATAAATATATCTAACTAAAACAAAAACATTATAAGGTGGTCACTGGCCTTTTTAAACGAAAGTTTCTAGTTGGACCAATCTTAGAAAGAGTTGATGACAATTGATCCATCACATATAAATCATTGTCAAGAAAAATGTCTAAAAAGATCTAATAAGCACCATTGGCAAGGAACTCTAGAGTAAATTCTTAAGAATTGCAAATAAAACTCCAAATGCATGGCAAAGAAAAACTAGGACAAACCTATATTCAACTGAGTTTGGCATTCTAGACTTGTCCTCATTTGGATAGAAAGATAAAGCTGATGGAGGAGCATCAACTTGGAAAACATTGATTTGAGATGTAAAAAAATGTTTAGCCATGCTTTGAAACATAAGATTGCAAAAAAAAAACATTCTTTACAAATTACGTGCAAAGCCAAACTGTTGATCAACTTGAGATGTAGCCATCATCCACAAAATTGATGCAATTTTTAGTTTAGAGGTATTCAAGGAATCCAAGATTATTTGAACAGAAGAGTAGTCAAGAAATTAATGATGTTTGATTATTGGTTAAAGTTGGTTTAACTTAACCAAAAATAGCCCTTCACCACCACCACCAAAAATCTATTTTGTTAACCATCTTAAAACCAACAAATTTAACATAACAAAAACCATTAAACTCCTTCACCTAGCCCTATCTTAACACTCCTGTTTAGGATTCCTTGAAACCCTTCTCCTCGTCACCCATGCAACATTTTTACTGAATGATGGTTGTTTTTTTTCCGATTGATTGGCATTGATCTTTGACGATCCTTGTTGATCCTTGTCAAAGCTCGTTGATCCTTGAATCGACACTCCCCTTGCCTAGAGCATCATGTTTGGACCCCCGTCAACTATTCAAGCATGACATGTATCTTCCTTATTGGCAATCAATTTTTTTTTTCTAATCCTTCCTACTAATGTTTGTCCTATTTCAATTATCATTTATTTCTCGCCAACAATGAGGGTTGCAGGTTCTTCTTGCCTTTATTGGCCCTATTTTCAATTATGATCTTATCTCTTGCTATCATCAGCACCTTTTCAAAAGTTGGATAGAGGATTTTGCAACTTAAAATAAAATGTAGGATTGTCATTACAACAATTAGCTTCTCAAAACCATTAAGCTTCGTGAAAAAGGCTTCAAGGAGCTTCTTAAAAGTATGTGAATAAGCGTGAATGTTAACATAGGTGTGCCTTAATAGATTTTTTTTACAATAGAAAACATATTACTATAACATGTCGTCTATTTGCTTTATTCATGATATCTTGATAAAGGGCTGGACTTATTTTATAAATATATCTTTCTTCAATTCAACATATAACTGTAGTATCAAACATATTGCTTTGTTAAATGTTATAACGTTGTTATATTCTTCATAGAGAAATTATTATGTAGTGTATCCTTTGCCACTGTATGTCACAATAATTATAACTAGTTTTTTAGCCCATTGTTTTATTTTATTACATTTTTGTAGTTACAAATAAAAAACTTCATTTTAGTCAATTACAAAAGGGCAAGAAATTCACAATATCAATGTCTTGTGCTACTCATATCAACTACTTATGTGAGTTGCTAAATCCTTCGATTTTTTTTAACAATTAAATTTTTTTTGAATCCCTAAACAAATAGACTTAAGAAATATTAGTGGAAAGGAAGTCAAATCTCTTATTAAATGCATTGATGAGGAGAATTTTTAACTCAAAATACTGCATGGTGAGGCGTTTTTAGTTGTAGAGCAACAAAAACCATGTTTGAGGCATGAAAGGCCTTACACAGATGATGGGTAGGTACATGAGATTTTCAATGGTTATAATAGGTGCGCATATAATTGTTTCAAAATACATGATCAAGTATTCGTTGGTCTTAAAGACACAATGGTGAATTGTGAGCAATTAAAAGACATGAACAACACACTTATATCTAAACAATTAGCTATATTCTTGTGCATTGTTGCACATGCAAATAGTTATCACAAAGCATATGAGTTTTTATAGCACTCTCTTGTGATGGTTAGCCAAAATTTCAATAGTATACTTAAAGAGCATTCTATGAATGAGAAATAACTATAGATAACTATCAAATCCTACAACACAATGCCAACAATTGATTAAGGATAATGCTCATTTCTACCATTTCTTTAAAGATGTGTCGATGCTATGGATGGAAATCATATTCCTAGTATGATTTCCAAGGGCAAGTAAAATAAACATAAGAATAAAAAAGACTGTATTTTTCGAAGTTTGGTTCTTTTAACTAGATTTCTCTACGTTAAAAATATTATGATAACATTAGATTGTATTTAATAATTTATTTATGATATAAGTCGTTGAAAAGGGTGTGTTTGTTCTTGAAATAAATGTCTTAAAAAAAGCTATGGGGTATAACAATTTCACTATACCCAGAGGTTAGCTTGTAGGGATAAGAATGGTTGATGTCTTTTTTTTCATATTACAAAAATAATTATTCTGGTTTGCAAACATGCAATGCAAATTGTATCTTGTCAATTCGGGATATGCAAACACTAATAAATGATTGACTCTTATATGCGGTTATAGGTACTATTCAAGTATTTGACAAATGCAAAACAATGCAAATATGATTGTTTGCAAGAATTGCACAAGCACCTTCATGCACAACTTAAATGCAGTTAATAGAACATTTAGGATCCTTAAAGAATAGAACATGAATCTTTTATCGTGGAGCTTGAAATTGTCATAACATGTAGTATTTTGGATAATTATACTGGTAGTTACAATCTTCAAGCCAACACTTAGATATGTAGGCCAATGAGCTGCAACACAATCAAAGTGAAACATAGATTTCTCACATTGTTGATGTCAATCTAGAAGTTTACATAAGAGAACTACAATTGATGGGACTACAAGTACTTAAATTGTAAGACAATTATGGATAATACATTAGAGCATTTTTTTAAATACTTAAAGCTATTAACATCTTCATTGTATGATATCATATTACATTCTAACAAGATTTGAGGTTTTAATGAATGTGTCTATGTAGAATTAACGCTTCTATAGGTTTCATTGAGCATTGTTAGTTCCCTAATGTAATTCATTGCATTTGAGTTTGTTGATAAATAAGTGTGTATTATACAAGAATCTAAGGAAACAATTTTGTACAACATATCTTTAAATCTTTCCTAAAAAATAATAGTTTCATAATATGAATATTCATAGTTTCAATGTCAATTTGAAAAGGATGCAATTTCAATTTAAATTAATGCTCAAAGTGGATTGCATTTTTATTGATATATGATTTTGAAGTAAACCATGCATTGTTATTTAGGAAGGTTGAATGTTCTTAAACAAGAAAGCAAATTTTATATTTATTTGATTGTATCATTTTGACTTGCATAATCTATACAAGTTTCATTTCATATCTTAAATATTTAAACGACCAAACAAAAAGCTTTGGTTAACTACTAAAAACCAATGATAGCAAAGTAATAGATTTAGGGGTTAAAACTACAAAACTCAACTCATCTATTTCTCGCTTAAAAGGGTTAAGACTAACCAAGCTAAACTCCATGTCAACCAAGCCCTACTTTTAAATAATGAAAAAAACAGAGAAAGCAGTACCTCTAACATGAAGCATTTGGAAAATTAATACGCTGCCGCTACCGTTCCACTTTTTTAATTTAGTGTATTTTCGAAAATAAACTCACTGCGAACAGAAGCAGATTTTTAATAAAAAAACATTCATTTGCAGAGGATTCCTTTATTCCGATGTATTAACCCTAGGAAAACAAAGAAAACACGTTATTTATTCTTCAAACGACCCCAAGTGTCCCAGAAAATTGTGAAACATCTGAAAAACAATAAACTATATTGCATCACAACAGAAGGAAGAACTAATAAAGGCAGAAGCGGGAAGCAGGAAGCTGGAAAAAAAAAAAAAATCGAACCTTCTTCCTTTTCCACTCGAGGAATTCGAACTCCGATATTGGCCTATGGTAGACCCTATCACCATTCTCGCCCTGTTTATCATCTTCCGGCATCCTAAATGGAACAAATTGAAGATCGAACGCCGGATCGCCACCACGGTGTACCAATCGTCCTTTCTTGAGCTGCTTTTGAATTTTAAATGTAATATAGGAAGTGTCCCAAATTAAATGAACCTTTTTTCTTTTAAAAACATTGTTTATAAATAAATTTTTAATAGCATCTTTAAAAAATTATTTCCAAATAATAAGCCTACTTCTTTGTAAAAATAATTTTCTTATAAATTGTTTCAAGCTTACAAATAACAAAGAGAATGAATATAAAAATTTCTTTCTTTTTCAAAAATTGAGAATGTCTATTTATAATTTTTTTTAATAAATTCTTAATTATGACTTTTTTATTTCACTCTAACATTTCCCCTAAGCATACCTCCCCTCACCTAAATAAGGCTATGAGGAAGGGCCAAGGCAAAAGGGTTTGCCTCTCTTTAAGCTTCACTATCCCCTCTTGCATCCTTATTAATACATGTTACCTATTATATTACCACTCTTTTAATCCCTTTATAGCTTTGAACAAGAACTCTTCTCATCCTAAGACTTTTGTGGAAGCAATAGGCTCTACTATTTTCCCAACAACATTTTCTCCAATTATAATCATAGATTTCATCTTGCTTTCCTTCTAATTATATTAGCTTCCCCTTACTATGAAGTCCAACCTTGTATCTACTCTCCACTCAAAGAAACTTTCATTGATTATAGAAGCTTCACTTACTCAAAATTTCTCATATTCTTTACTCTCCTATCCTCTAATATCACTTCTCTGAACTTATTAGATGTTTATGTTTTGTCTAAATCTTCCTTTTCAATAAATTATAAGGGTTTTTTCTCAAAGAATATATTTAGCATTTAACTCCTTAACTTCCACCTTTGCTTGAGTAACCACATCACCATCTATTCCAAGAATGAGGTTGATACATTCTCTCTTTAAGAAAACTCTCTTTTTAGTTATTATATTTGAAGAAAACTTGTCTATAGTCTAATTGTCAATGTCATCTATTGAACATGGAAGCTTAAGAGGGTGATTAGCCTCTTTGCCATAAAAGTTTCTTCCTTTTATAGTTTACACTAGAAGAAAAACTCTTAATCTTTTGAAATTGAGATTGATTGATTGGTAGCCATATATTTGTCTTAAAATATTGTCATTTAATCTTACTCTTTATGTAAACATCCCAAATCGAGCTTTCTAAAGTTTTTTTTTGTACAATGAAATTGTGAAATTAGACTATAATGAAGTTAACATTTTGATTTTGGTGTGAGATAAAATAAAATCGTAATACAAGTGACATCTAAAAAAATATGCCAACTTGTAAAGTATTTTAGATTTTATAAATAAGCATATATTTGAAAATAACTCAAGAGAAATGAAATGGTGCTTAATTTATAATTTTTAAAGATCAATTGAATTAGCTATGAAATTTTAAAATCATAAAAATTATTTTATTTAATATGAAAAGACTAAATGGGCTAATCTTTATCCATAAGGTATTAAGAGAATTATGAACTTATGTAATTTCCATATGTAGCTAGATAAACTTGGTAGCATTTTTGAACTAGTTGCATAGCTTAGTTAAGAAAAGAGAATTTGAGCAGTTGATAGGATGAGAGCTATAATTTTATTAAAGGAAAAGGAAAAACTATAACTCAGCTTAAGGGAGCAAGCTCAAAATAAGTAGTAGTTTTCAAAATTAGAGGAAGAAGTGTTACACCTTCACTTTGATTAATCAGTAAATGCCATCATTTTTACTAAATAAATACTTATAAATTTTGAATAATTAAATAAAGTTGTTATTAGTTAAATGGTTATAGATTGTATGGTGTGATAAATAGAAAGAAATGAAATAGTGATCAATCGTGACATGTGGTGTTTGTTTAATCATATGATATGATGAAATAATAGAGACAATTATGAATACAGTTGTGAAAAGCTAAGTTTAGTTATACAATACAATATAGTTATTGTATGGGCATGATATTATCCCAAGTGTTAGGTTTAAACATGTTCAGTGGGGCTTGGTATCATATAATATAATTCAAGTATATCATAAGGTATAATATAGTGTAAGAATATAAGATTGATTGTACAAAGGCAATCGTAATATCGTATAAGGATGACAATATACAAAATAAGAGTCAGTTTAAGTTATATTATGATAATATAGATATAAAGAAACATATCATGCAAGTATCATAATAACAAAAATAAAAGAATTTAGAGAGCTAATGATCATACAATACGGTAATTGACATCATACAAATGTAGTTAGTTAAGAGTGCATCATATTAGTACGATCATATTAATGTATAAGATAGCCTTAGGAAATACTATTCAATGAAATCATATCTGTATAAATGTACTATATAATAGATTTATCATACTAATATGATATGAAGACATTAAATAAATTATGGTAATAATTAGCTGCTTCTGATCTTGTCATTGAAATTGTAATGCCTTAGATCAAATAGTTATAAAGGCATTGGTTTGTTAATATAATCCCTAGATTTATGGGTGCTTAATTGACCCTATTGAAGGCTAATTTATGATTTAGTTAGGTTTTAGAAAAAAAAATCCTAGTCATGGAGGGTTGTAAGGAGAAAATTATGAGATAGTAAAAAAAAGAAGCCTCATCATAAGAAATAAGATCTAAAGACTAGGAGAAGGAAGAACATACCTTTAGTAAAGTTCTTTACTCAGGTTAGATGGTAAGATGGCCCTTGAGATCATATGTTAAATTAGCTAAAATCTAGGAAAAGATAAAATGAATTATCTAGTTAAATTATATGTGCAAACTTTGAAAAATAAATGTGACTTTATACTATAAAATTTCTATGTAAAAAATAAAAATTTGCTTTACCATGACTAAAGGTGATTGAAACTAGCATATAATGATTGCTTGACATTATTTACTTATGAAAAATTGTTAAAGAACCCTTGCAAACATCTACCTTAATGACCAACTAGTGAATGCAAATTAGGTTACATGAATATATCATGGCATCACTTGTATTTGTGAATGTTAGACTTAAGAGAATTTTGTGAATGCATAATGTCTTATTTATCATTCTTTTCTTATGAAATATTGTTAAAACAAATCAATACAAAAAAATGTACTTTCATGGAACCTGTGAATGCAAGTTGAATTCTATGATCATATGTTTACATATTAAGTTTTGTTTATTGAAATATTAGAAAGATGAACTTAAAATATTTTTTGTTGAAGAAAAGCACTCTTATCAAAACATGATCATGTAAAATAAGGATAAAAGCATGTAATTATTTAATGTATAACATGTTAGAATTAAGATCGTTAGAAATCTTCTTGCCTCTTAAAGTAATTGATTATGCTAGTATATATTGTTAACAAGTGTAGTTACTTTGGTTGATAGTTGAATAATTTAAGATTTCATCAAACATTAAATTTCTAATTATGCAAAATTGAGATTTCATGTTGTGAGTAAAGTAAATCCCATGTTGTATGGAGATTTTTTTTAAATACAATTGAATGGAAAGGATTAAGGCTTTTACATCTTATGCAAGATTTGTGAGAGAAGAAGGAGATGCAAATAATGATGATGAACCTCAAATGGAACTAAAAAGCATAGTGGCACAACCACCACTCATTTGATTGAAATTATAAGAAATTACTTATTAACATCCCTTTAATAATGTTTTGCTCATGCCCTATTATAGCACCATATAAATGGATCTATTTGAACATGCTAAATATTTATCATCTCTTAAGATCTCCTTCATCTCATGTCATACAAAGTTAACAAATAATATCATAAGAATTTAGTTTTAGCTTGCTCCATCCATGGAAATATTAACACATTTACCTACACCTTCAATGAGGGTGTGGCTCAAGTCTTTGGTCAGTAGGCATAATAATATTTTTCCTATGCACACATTGTGGGATGTTTAGTCATCTCCCTTGTTTTAATTTTTTGATTTATTTTTTTTAATGACAAAAGGGAAGAATTACCTATGTTGTGTTAGGTGTTTCATGGCATATAATGTAATGAACTTGTTGTAATTAAATTTTTCTTTGTTTTTTTACAAGGATACTTCTTATGAAGATGTAATGCTCTATTTATTGGGTGTGTTATAGACTTTTTATAACATGCCAAGATTAATATCTTTTTTCATAGGTAGAAATAGGAATGCGAGGAATATTAGCATTGTAATTATGAAATCTTTCTTTCTTTAATATCTTATTAAAAGGAAGATGATTATTATGAGTAAAGTTAAGCATAAAATTGTGAACTTGTTAACTTGTAGCACTCTTTTCTTATCTTTATTTCATGTATGTATCTTAAGTGGAGTATTTATGAAAATTTTGTTATAATTTAAAAATATCATTTTGTTGTTAAATTATGATAATGAAAATATCTTTGGGGGAGTATTTATCAACAATCAATATCATATCTATCAAGTTTTCTCTTTTCGAAGAGTTGTTAAGATTTAATTTTTTATAGCTTCATCTTTGGAATCATAATTATTGTGTGCCTGTTTGTTTATAAATAATATAATGGGAGAGAACTATAACAACTTTAGATTTTTCATGAGCCCTATTACATTTGCCTTTATAAATCTTTTGACAGTTTTCTTTCAAACCCCACTTTGTGAATGATAAAGGGAGAGAAGTATTAGTGCAAGGAATATTATGAAATCTTTAATCTCATTGTAAAATGACACATGTTATGGCAAATGAAAAGCTTCAAGATCTATTATTTGATAAGTTGTGCAGTACATAAGGAATAAAGTAAACATATATGAAATATCATTTCTTTGTTCATCGTCATTTCGTATATAGTATGACATTCATATATTTATTATTTAGACTTTTAGTAATTCTCTTTATTAACAAAAACATTTTATGTATATATTTTAAGACAGCACAACACATGGTGAGGATTTTATTGTTTATTCCCTTATACTTAAGTGTTTTTTCTTATCAAAATAAGGGAGAATGTTAAACCTATGAGTATTGATTATTATATTTAATTTGGATGATAACAAACTCTTTAAGTACTTCCTTTTAGTGATTTAATGTGACTATTGTTAAGCAATTATTTAGATAGGCAGATTTAGTGATCACCTTTCCATGGAGTATATCTACACATGAGAAAAGCATATGTATAATATTAGATTTTCCTGTAAGAAAAGCATATGGACATTGTCAAGTTAAAAAATTATCAAGACACTTGGAAATAGTTAATTGATTAGGACATGAATATGAGGGAATCACTCTGAGGTCTGAATTAGTCCAACTTCTATATATGTTTTCCTTCTTAATAGTAAATACATAAAGATTGTGTTTCAATGCTTAACTTATACTAATAAAGACCTTGCACATGCACTTCAATATAATTCATGAACTTGCATTCACAAGAAGAGATCTTTTCATTTAAGCAATGCCAAGGTTGTATCTAATAATTAAATGCATATTTAAAAATTAAGAAATTTAATGAAGTAAAGACACAAATTACATGAAGAATTCATAAGAAATATCATTAACTTAGAATTGATTATAATCATAAATAAAAGCCATGGATTGAATGAGAAATTCATTTAGATATATCATTAACATGCATTGGCTAAGTAAAATGTTCATATGAAGAGATCACATTGGTTAGGTTGGATAAATGTGAGCTAAATAATGTGCAACATTCATTTGATAAAGGTTATGAAATCAAATCAAATCTAAAATATAGTTTTCATATCATTTAGAATGCTTTAGAATATACATGATAAGTAAGTTCCATAATTTTTGGAATCAAATTTCATATTTTATAAAATTACTTATAATATATGATACCCATATGTCACATGATATGTAGGAACCATGTATGGAATGTAGCTACCCACTTGTGTTATGACATAACATGTATTATAATCATCATTCTTATTGAGACTCACATATGTTATGCCATTAAAAGAAGTATCATGCATAATATGTAATGTGTGTGAGTACAAACTAAGACTCATGCACAATATATAAATAATGATGTATAGAGTTTGAAGATCATGTTTATAATACTTTGTAAGCAATGCACATATACAATAATTCTTGCATACAATACAATCATATTTCACACATGATATGTCCAATAAAAAAAATTTGTAATAGTTAGTTTGATGAATTTATGAAAAGAGGGAATTTTTGCTTATGGTCATATAACAATTTAGGTGTATTTTTAATGGATGAAATGCCTATAAATGAACCACATTAGCATGAAGAAATTGATAATAAACATTATTTGAGCTTTAAAAACCTTAAGTTTATTATACAATTCATTAACCTAGAATTAATGAAGTGGCAAATCATGAATCTTAAGCCCTCTACACCCTAAGCTTGTTGCATTTAAGGTGTTTTAAATCTACTTCTAATCATCAAGATTTAAGATGATCTGACAATCATTTTAATTTTTTCTTATTTAAACTTATAGAAATAGTTGATAGATTTTACAAACCATCTAATAATTTATACATTATAGGCTATATCTATTCCTAACCAAATAACTAGGCTTACACAAATCCACTCTCTATTTGCCATAATCAAGTGTGGTAAACTTCAACAATCATGCCCATTTTTGTCATAGATAAGTTAGGGTTAACCTATACAAATTTTACTTTATTTTTTGTTATATCTAGGTAGAAGTCAACCTAAACAATGAGAAAAATAATAAAATAATCTACAAATAAAAACAAAGTGCAAGTACATTATCCTAACAGCTAGACAAATAACCAATATAAAGATTAAAACAAATGATCTAATAACTTAATACAACTTAATTCAAGAGGCATATTAATGTAATATTGAAAGATTTGTTATTATATCTCAAAGGAAGAAACTAAGATAATGATATACAATATACCTAAAGAAGGCTATAATTAGTGATGGAAGATAGATGCCATGGCCTTGCTTTTCCATCTTCCAATGAAATAAAGATTTCCAAGTTTTGCACTTCTCAAAGGTATGAAAATGATCATTAGATTATCTTATTCTATTTGATGTCTTTAAATAAAAATTTACAAGCTCTTAAACTACTCTAAAATATCATTAATAGTTATGTCAAAAACTAGTCAAACTAGTAGTTACTCAAATCCTAAACTAATAATATTATTCGATCGAAGTGATCATACAGGTACGATGCTACATTAATAGCATCATCAAACCAATCATCAATTATCCAATTAGTCCATTTACTCAGTGCAAATGTATCATACATATATGATGATAATATCATACTACACAAATAAAACAAAATCTCTCACATATAATTTTTGAGTTCAAAAAAATGTTATTAGATACAAGATCATATAAGGCACTAAGTGTTATAACAAGCACTCTCATAAAGATCATAATTGATCATATTAATTCAATAATCATATTCTTACAATGCAAATATGCTCATTAAATAACTAATTCTCAATATAACACTCAATGTAATCATGCAAGTACAATGATTAAATTTTATTAGTATGATGAAACTCCATTCATTAATAGGCTAAGTCCTCAACACTTAAGATTATTGTGATATCCCACCTATTTAATGTTATACCCAGTAAAATATTATATGTTTAATCTTCAATAATTAAATTGTGGCTTGGATGATTTCAGATCGACAGTAGGATGAGCAAGGAGCTCAATTGGAGGCTGTTGGAATTTCTGAAATTTTCTGGGGATTTTTCGGAGCACCGAGGAAATTTTTAAGTAATTTTCCCTGTTTAATTGGATTTTTGGAAATTCGAAAATCTATTTAAATCGGTCCATTAGATTTTTTTTTAAACCGGAATTTGGTTTTTACCGCGCGTGAACCGGACCGGAGCGGTTCAGCGAAGGCGGGAGGCGGTTCGTCGAGTGCGTTTGCGCGTGTGGTTGGATAAGCCACGGATAAGCGGATCGGACGGACGAGATCAGCGGTGGAGATTAACCGGCTGATCGGGTTTAAGCGGCGTTATTAGAAGGTCAACCGGCGCTTAATGGGTTCTTAACGGGTTATTACCGGTTTAAGCCGGGTATTTAACCTGATTTGTTCAGCTGTTAGGGTTTCGATCGGTGGCTGGAGACGAAGTGTTTGCGGCGAACGGCGATATTTTCCGGCAGCCTTTCAAGGGGCTTTTTGTACCTGGAGGTTCGCGGGACCGAGGAGAATCGATTGGTACCGGTTTCGTTCGGCGAGGAGCAGCGGTTGGTCGCGTGCGAGCTTCACCGTCGCCGGAGAAGAAAGGTAGGAAATTCAGATTTTAAATTAGTTATTTAGCAAATTAAAATATGGATTATTTTGCAAATAGTTACCGGAGCATGCGAATTGTGGTTTTTGGAATTGATTAATGCAAATTATTGATTTTAGCATTTTAGGGTTTTTCTTCAGAAAATTATAATCGCCGAAATTGGAAATTTTACCAAGCATGTGTTGATTCGATTATGTGCTTTAGTCATGTTAAGATAGTATCAAATGCTGAAATTTGTTTAATTTCATAGATTGTTAAAATTGGGGATCGGATGAAACTTCGGAGGAAATTTTGATTGAACCTTAGAAATTAGTGGCAATTATTGAAACATTAGGATAGTACGAACATCGGATTTTGTTTTTCCTTGATCTCGGTCGCCGGAAATCGACGGGGGAAACGGAATTTTCCCGGAGGAATCGTCGGCTAGGGTTTTGCGGGCGCCGGGCGGAGGAAGGAGATGGATTAGATTAATTTCGGTTTAGTTAATTAAGTAATTGTGATTATTCAATATTTATTAATAAATTAAATGTTAAACGTCGGTTGGAAATTTGATTAATCATTCGGCCGGTGGGTTCTCGGTTCAGCGCGAAAGCCGAACCGGCAGCGAAAACCGGTTCAGCGGGATTCGGCGCGGACGAACGGCGCGAAAGCCGAACCGGCAGCGAAAACCGGTTCAGCGGGATTCGGCGCGGACGAACGACGCAAAAGCCGAACCGGCAGCGAAAACCCGGTTCAGCGGGATTCGGCGCGGACGAACGGGCGGAGGAAAATTAATTCGGAAATTTATCCGAATTTTCGGAAAATGGATATATGTGAATTTAAATTTTAATTCGGAAATTTATTCCGAATTTCGGAAAATTGAGAAAGGGCAGAATTTGATTTTTTTTGGAAATTGAAAAAAATGTAGTAATTAGAATTTCGGGATTTTAAATTCTGAAAAAAATTCAGAAAAAGAGAAATTGGGATTTGAGCGATCTCGAAAATTCTGGAGATCCGTATGTAGAGAAAAATTTCCTGAAGTAGGGAAAAATATTGTCAGTGATGACAGTACAGTTGAAACAGTCAGACAAAGGTATGGTACATGGATGCTACCAAAACAGTCAGTAACTGTTACAGTTGTGTTGCTTGGACGACAATGGCAATGATTGAGTCAGTTTACTCAATGTTGGCATATTTCACGGATTGGCATAATGGACCGGACTACTATAGACCCTATATGATGTTTTAGGGTAGTTGTGGTAGGTAACTGTGCGGTTCAGACTTAGCTTCCACAGTATACATGTGACTGGTAGGCGCTATGCGTGTTTCGAGTGGGCAATCCCACTGGCATGCTACCTGGAACCCCAGGCTAGGTTATGATGCGTGTTTCGAGATGGGCAATCCCACTGGCATGCTATGCCTAGGCGCCATGCGTGTTTCGAGATGGGCAATCCCACTGGCATGCTACATAGACGCTGCGGTGTCGGGTGCTAGGCGTTATGATGCGTGTTTCGAGTTGGGCGTATCCCACTGGCATGCTTTGCCTAAGCGCCATGCATGTTTCGAGATGGGCGATCCCACTGGCATGCTACCTGGAAGCCCAGAGGAGAGTTACTCTGGTGTGATTGGGGTGACTGTGGTTGGTCGGAGTCTGGAACTGAGAGTGCCTTTCCACCATACATTGTTATGCTGTATTCCTATACTCTTGCTATTATCTTTCTCTTGCATGTTAGTTTTACTAGCTGTCTTTCCTACTGGGCGTAGCTCATTCCTTTATTATCTATATTGTTCTAGCGGCTCGGCAGACTTGACGCCACCCAGATTAGGTGGGATCGTGGTCAGCAGGCTAGTGGAGGATATCTGATCTGTGATTTTTGAGACATTTTGATTAGTGTGATTGATGCTATTGGATGTATTCAGTGAGACTATTATTCTTATGTCAGGTATTGTGTGAGGATGAATCTGACTTATGTATCTGGTTGGATGATGTTGCACTTGTTGGACTTGGATCTTATTCTTGTGATGTAGTTTCCATTCACTGTCTTACTTATTGTTTTGGTGCTATGGTGTGTGGAGTGCCATATTTATATATTTATTCTATGGATGTTATATATCTTTTTTGATGGTGAGGTCATTACATGACTATGGAACTTACCATGGGGGTTCAGACTTCTATTAGATCGGCTCTCCTATCGGTATGGGATAGGAGTATTGGGTCTAGTAGGAGTAACATTGCGCGAGTCCATCTGTTAAGTCAGGAGTCATGAATCCTGAGTTGACGGTGTACCCGGGAGATGGGATCCACATTGTTAAGGAAAGTAGGTGTGTAATGATGTGTTATATCCTATGTTTTTCGTAGGCTACTCAGGTTGGTATGGGACGATCTGAGCTGTCTATATGTAAAAAAAAAAATGTATGCCAAAAATCAGCTTAGGAAAAATGGGGTGTAACATTTAAACTCTTATTCCTCTTAAAACATATTTTAAATATCAAATGTAAGTATTAAAAATCTAAAATTTAAAAATATATTGTGTTATAAATATCTCAAAATATATGTAAGAATACAATGGCAAAATTTTATATTTAAGTATACTATTACAAAGGTCTCATCTTGAAGAATCTATTAGTATATAATTTATAATTTTTAGAGGTAAATTAAATTTTTTGTGTCTTATTAAAGTTTTGAATAATAAAAAAGTTTAATAAAATTATTAAATAATCATCTTATTTATAAGAGGATAAGATTCTTACTCTCATGTCAAAAAATCAACTATAATATTTGCTTCTACAAGAGAAAGAAAGGAGATAGGGAGAGAAGAGCCTCAGAAAGATATGAAAGTTAAAATTGTTATTATTTTTATGTTATTTTGATTATTATTTTTTCCTTGTATTAGTGGGATTGAAAAAGAAAAAGGAAGAACTCTAGGAAAAGAGTAAGTGTTTAACTTTTGTTTTGAAAATCCTATTATTTAGTCAAATCTCACCTTGATTTTTCATCCATAACCATGTATAGTTTGTTTGAATTGTTTTGCAATTGGATTTGGCAAACTTTGGTTACTCATCATGATGGTTAGAGGTTGTGGTAGGTTCTAATTACTTTAATCATATTAGATGAATGCTTAAATCATTTGGAACAATCCTATAATGAGAATTGGTATGGAGCTTTTGTCCCATATATGATTAGGTATCAGGATAGAATAGTACTAATACTATTCTATGACTATATTAGCATTATTCTTCATATGAATGGTTATAATAAGAACCATATGTCAAGTCCATGAGTGGATGTTGGGGATTGTATTAATATGGAATGAAAAATTAGATAATATGATAAGTTATGTACTTCTTGATTAAGAGACCAACTTATCTGATTACTGATTTGACCATATTTATATTAATAAGTATGGATAATACTAATACAATGTACTATTTGACATGCACACTATTACATAGTATATTGATTATGAATTGCACTTATATCATGTAAACTATTATGATTAAGTTATGATCTTGTTCATATATGTTATAGATCATATAATTAGAAAATATTAATCAGATTAGTATGATGGAGATTGCATGTCATTGTATTGGTACGAGGATTGGGTTAGACTTATATAATCAATTCTTAGACAACTTAATAGAAATCGACTATATGATTTGTTTTTTGACCAGCATAAGACTTGAGTCATACAATATAATATGGATAATCATACCTTATGATGTTATGAAAAAAATATCATTGAAGCACTAATCATACAGGTATGAAATTGGAATTGAACTAGTATTTAAATAAGGAGCAAGCTTAGAATAGAATGTTTATCTAATCTCTAAAATGATTGAGTGACTATAATGGATCATACTAATATGGTATAGAAATTAGACTTGTATAATTAGTGTAATGTAGTGGTCTAACCTTGGTAAAGTACTAACCACATAATATAATAGGTCAATCTTAGTGTGCAATGTGATGATAAGAGATGAAAAAGAGGGTAGTTTGTTATGAATTAATGTGAATTTTTGAAGAAAATAAAAACTAATAATGGAAAAAGTCACAAAATGAGCTTCTCAAAGCCATTAGAAAAGAAAATTAAATAATTATAATATAAGAGAGTTGTTAAACGTCTCTTGTTATTATTATGAAATGCATAATAATGTGAGCATTTACATGGCATAGCAATTCTTATAGTTTGGTTTTATTATAATATTTTATGATATATATATATATATATACAATTACATAGATATAGATATTTGACTTATATGATGTTATAAAATAAAACATATAATAAGATAAAAGAAAATAAAATAAAAAAGAAAGGAAAGAAAAAAAGGCCAATATAATATGAGAAAAAGCATGTCTTATATAATAGCAAACTAATAATGTGATAAATATGATATACTTCACTTTTAGTGTCATGGTACTCAGAGGTGGGACCATGCCATATTAGAGATCTAAATTTAGTGATGATAAGGTACTTCACTCTTAAATATCGTAGATTCTCAGAGATAGGACTCTGAGATATCCAAACACTCTACTCTCTAGTAGTACATGATATTCACATTAAGAGACAGACTTATAAATTATAAGATACTTTACTTTTTGATATTATAGTACTTAGAAGTGAGGTCTTGATGTGTCAAAAGCTAAGACTTATGATGATAAAATGTGATGGGATTCTAAGGTGATAGGATAAGGCATGAAAAGAGTTTAGGCCCAAAGAAAATAAATATACAAAAAGAAAAGAAATAAAAAAAGAAAAATTAAATTAAATACATCAAGAAATAAATACAAAAAGAAAGAATGGTAAGACAAAACCACTATATGATTATTATGAACTAGTTGTACATATATTACAATTTATGCACTGTTATAATGCTCTCTTTACTATGCATTATTTTATTTGCTATTCCTTATTGCTTAACTACTTACTCTTTATATTACTTTATTACATGTAGTTAGAAGTTTACTTATTATACATATTATGCTCATTTCTCTCTTAAATTATAGGGTGAGATGTTGGCACTCATAGACCTGAGAGTTTTGGGATGATAATAGAGGAGTTTGATTGAAAGCTTATTATATTTTATTAGTGTAAGTGATATTATATGTATGTGAAGATATTTATATCTTAGTTTCAAAGTTTTGCTTAGAATTTCATATTTTGTGACAATTATTGTTATGTATCACTATTTTTGTTGTGATGTTTTTAAATTATTATGATTTTGAAGTCACCATTTTTTATTTTTAGTATCATATGTTCTCAATTTTATATTACTAGCTCTAAGTAACCCAATAAACTCATATTGTAGATATAATTTATGAAGTTGTTTTGTTTTATATTAGGTAGTGTGGTGTGACAGCTTTGTTATGAATGATTGTACAATTATGATGACCATCATCATATTATACGAAGACAATTAGCTCCTCATATCTCTCAAGGTAATAAGTAACATACTAATATGATATGGAGATTATACTTCTATGATAATGTAACAAATTTTAGTTAGTCTTATTATTTGGCCTATTTCCTTCTCTAATCCTTTTAAATAATGGACGATATAATCATGATTGTATATATTATACCATATTACATTCAATAATTCTAAACCTTAATAATCACATCTTAAGAAATCATCAACATAACTGCTTGATTGGAGTAACTTACATGTATAAATAGCCACATAATTTAGGAACATTCTTGACCAACTCACTATCCAATCCTATGTGATGACTAAACACATTTATAATAGGTAAGCTCATCAAAGTAATATTAGTAGTAACCATGTAATCCTCATTCAATTTTCATTCCTTTTTAATTCTTACTTGATTTGACAATGATCAATAATACAACCTATAATGATTATAATGTTTTAAGGCAAAGAACACACAAGTAATCAAAATTGGTGTATGCCTTAAACTAAAATACTATATGAGTGAGATAGATGCTTTTAAACATTTAAGTATTTTCACTCAATCTCATTGAATCCTAAGTGTCACAAAACAATTATTACAAGTTTTAACAATCTATTACCAAAATAAAGAGACTTACTAAATATCTTCTCCTTGTTTACTCGAGCTTATGTTTCTCTTAGTACTAGTTATCACCCAAATATCTCTATTAAGCTATTTGAGTCAATTGATCAAGTTCTCCACATGATTAGTCTATGTGCTCTTAAGAAAAATGATTTGAAAAATACTTAAAAAATTATTATTAAAGAAAATACAATATTGTTATAAAACAGGTGGTTTAATGACTAAGGGTACAACATGTTGAACTAGTTTGTGTTTGAAAAGCTTGATAAAATAGTGTGATATATTTAAGTAAAACATATAAAAAATGCTTAGTAGAAATAATGGGTAAATTAGGGATAATTTGGGTGTCAAATATGTAGTCCAACATTATTAACACTCCTTACCAATCTTAATCATATATATGCTATAGAATTACAAAAAATTAAAATAACTTTGAGAAATTCATTTATTTAAAATCAAAAAGAAAGTTCTTAAGAAATCTTGCTAAGAAATTTGACTTTGGCCATTCAAGAACCTTCGATTCAAATCATGTATCAATCTATTGATCAAGTGTTAACAATTATAGAAAGTTACAAGACCTTTAATTTTTCTTTTGAGGTACCATTACCTTCATTGTTATTTTTCTATATTAATCATCTTTTGATACAAAATAATTCCTCTTTTGTTAATATTTGTGTATTTTCTTTTGGCCTAAGGCCAAAGGCTCTTATGATATGAAGTTTTCTATCCCTTTGGAGATTAAGGTTGTAAAGGCCATCTTATCTATTGCATTTGCAAAAGATGTATTAAGTGAAGCCTAGTTAATGGATAAGGAAGGTATTATAAGTCAATTATTTATAGCTGAGTCACTTGAATAATATGGTGTGGTTTTGATATTATTCTTTATTGTAATATTTTACTTAGATGATTCGTTTTTAATAAGTGAATTTTCACATGCACATTATTCATATTTGTCACAAGCTTCCATTGCTTCTAGAAGAGTAGATGATCCGACAAGAGAAGTGTGAATTGTGTCCTTTTAAAATTTATATTTTGAAATTGATTGTGTAGTGCAGTGATTAATATTATATGAAAATTCTCTAGAAAAGAACAAGTAAAAGCACACCAAGAAGTCTAGATACTTTAGCCAATAATCACTTACAACTAACCATGATCACAAAAGATCAGGCTTATTCTACTATATTTTTTTACAAAAGTTTTTGAACAAAAATCTCTTATAATGACCAAGAAGAGATCAAAATTTACCCAAAACATTGTACACACAACATTTTATAAGGATACAGGATATTAAAATATTCTTAATGCATTATAAGAGGAAGCAAAAGAAACTGTGGTGTATAGATGATACATAAGTGAAATGTCCCGAGTTTATAAGATTTGTAAATTATGTATGCAAATGATGAACTTATGTTGAATATCTAATGACATGATCTATCTACAAGGTATTCTCATTCTGAGTTTTTGATGATAAACCTTGTTTTAGGGTCATAATAGTGAAAATTGAAGCATGAGATTAAGGATAATAGGGTTTTTATTACAAAAAGAAGGAATTTCAAGATATTATTTTACAATGTTTTGTTTCATTCATCATTTTTATCTTTTTATATATAGGTTTGATACAATAATTTATTACCAAATACATATTTTTTTAATTTTCATAATGAACATGAGGATTTTTCCCAAAATCATAAATTTCACAAAATTTGCTTAGCAAGGTCTTGTCCACCTAAGCACAAGCTATTGCACACAAGCTGATGGATGCCACTAACACTGTTCACATACATAGGTATTGTTTCCACACACAGATAATGTCTTACTACTCATGCCCTAAACACGTGGAGTAGTAGTTTTACCTATCACATGTTTGGAAAACATGCACGGTAGGTGGTAGAACACATGCACATGCTCTGTATATGCAATGGTCCCATGCAGTCATGCACAAAATACAACATGAGCATTGCAACATGCACTCTAGTGCACCTATAGTGTGCTCCTATATGAGGCTATGCTTGGTTCTTGCCATCTTGTGTTAGAATGATGATTTTTGTTATTTATCTCTTCTCTTGATTTTTTTTCTCAATTTTTAGATTTCTTGATGATTTAATACACTATAATTGAGCTCTTAATTATAGGTCCCTTCTATTTTTAATTTGAGTTCTATCAAATCCTTTTTTTGAATTAATTATTTATAAGATCTAGTTCTATTATCTTCTAAAGTGATCTTAGGGGTTGAGATTTCCTTCAGTCATACTAGTTGGTTTCTTTGACTTTGTTATTATTAGTACATAGATTTGTCTGGTGTTTACTAACCTCTTCACTTGGTCAGCACCAACAGTTCCTTTTTTTAGTACTTTGTTATCTCATGTCATAAGAAAGTATTGTCCATCCTTCATAAACTAATATCATTTTTCCCAATGATAATAAACAATATCTTGATCCCATAAGTATGGATTCCTTACCATAATTTGACAAATACCTAAAGATATCATTTTATAAAAAACTCATTAATATAGCAATTGATGATGAAAAATTTTACCATGTATTGTTTTTCAACACTTACGTTGGAGTATTTATGAATCCATCTAATGGAATAATGTATTGGGTGTGTTGTAGTTTCTAGATTTAACTTCTACATAAGACTTTACGATATTAGATTCTTCTTGCTTTTAGTATAGATAATAGCATTAATAAGCCCTTTCTTCAATTGAATCAAGTGGCAAAGAGTTCTTTTCTTTATTTTGCATTACAAGAGATGTCTTTTAGACTCATTATAAGATATAAGCTTTTATCAACTTGTAAAGGAGTCTCAAGTATATTTTCAATTGTAGTTATAATAAGTACTTTTTTATTGAACTTTTCTTGAAATAATTCAAGATATAGTTTTTAATATTTTTATTATATGTGTCTTATCTTCTTATGTTGATCACCATACTTTTGAGCTCTACTAGTAGTCATTATTATAGCATATTTTGTTGGAGAATATCTTTCCAATTGTCACTAATTTTTGGACTTATGCTAAAAAATCTTGGTATTTTATCTTTCTTGTTTTATTCCTTTGCATTCATTTTTCTTTTTGATAGTATTCATTAATATATTGATTTGTTTTAAAAAAAATGAATAAAATAAAGAGATAATTTAGTGATAATAAGATATTACAAATAATATACTTTGAGAATATCTATATCTTATAGATTGCTTGTCATTGAAATTCTATGTTTATTCTTTTAGTGTTTATATATGTTGGTATCATAACCCATGACACTTTCTTCATGTAACTGTACTAGTCCTTAAGTGAGTATTCCACCAGGTTAATATAAAACTTGTCATTTTTAATCGATCATGTACCATTTTATCAATCGATGAATATTTGTACATAGTAAAAATATATCTCTAGTTTCTCCAACTATGTAATTTCTCTACATCTACTATGTCATCGTAAAGTGACCAACCATGTGTAGCATCTAACTTGAAAGGACTTTATCAATTCCAATAGGTTGAAAAGGTAAGATTGATGATATCATCCTCATCTTTATCTCCAATCATTGTTAGATTACTACTTAATCTAAAATTTCTCTAATTAAGAGTATTTTATTTTGGTATATTATATTTTAGATCTATTGTATAAGGGGATTGTGATTTTAAAATCATCTTTACTAACATTTGTATTTGTCAGGTTAATAGGGTTACTTGTGCCTCCAAGCTTTATAATAAAATAGCTGACATAGTCACATCAATTAAAGCATATTCAATTTCTTGAATCCTTTTTATAACTTACTCTTTAATTACTTTCTTCTTGGTTTCTATCATTTGCATTGAGTTGAAGTGCTCTAATACCAAAATTAATATGAACTATCTACAAGGTGTTCTCACATTAATCCCTTAATAATCAACTTTATTTTTAACATCAAAAGTTTAATTATGAAAATGGTAAAGAACTAAGAAAGAAAGGAAGAGAAGAGAATTTTTGCTACAAGGAGATATAATTCAAAAATAAGAGATTTTTTGTCATTCATCATTCTTACCTATTTATATAAATATTTGAATATAATATTTTATTATTAAATATATATTATTTTTATTTTTATTTTTATTAGAAATATTATGGTCTTTATGAAAATCTTAAATTCTACAAAATTTGTGTTAGAAAGTTCTATCCACAGACAGTATTCTGTCGCATGCATGACCATATAGTGTGGTATGTTTGCTTACCACACACATGGACCACATACATGATATGAGATGTGATGCGCACATTTGTTGTAGTATCTCATTATTGCATACCACACATTGTGCATCTAAGCATGATGCATGATCTACCCACTATAGTGCATGCTTTGATGCACATGTAATGTGCCTCCATGCATTACTGCATGTATGTTTCTTTCTACCATGTGCTGTAATGATGATGCTCCTTATTTGTCTCCTCCTTTAATTTTTTTTTCTCAATTTTGGATTTCTTAATAATTTAATAAACCTATAGTTTAGCTCCTAAACATTTGATATAATAAAGTTGATATTTTGAGAATTAAATATATCAAAATAAAATAATAATATTTTTTTAGCATCGAAAAAAAAGAAACCAATTTTTAAGTAGTTCCAAACTTGAAATTAAGAAAATGCTTATAAAGAGCTCTAAGCAAGAAATCTAAATAAACATTTTTAAAATTTTTTAGCCCTAAATAAATTATTTTGAATTTTCAAAATTAATTTTTTTTATAATAATTAACTTGATATTATCCTAAAGGTAGGGTAATTTGGTAATTTTGGCTACTATCTAAAGAAAGATGAAGTAAGCTTTGAGGTTCTTAAGATGGCACTAATAGGAATAAACGAGAAGGAGAAAACGGAAGTTGAGAAGTTGTGACAGCAACAAGTAGAGGAAGACCTTAAAAGGAGCAATAAAGAAAAATATGAAAGAAAAATATATAAAGAGAAGAGAGTTAGCTACTAAAACTTTAGTTATTGATGTTTTTGCTTAAGGAGAAGGGGCACAACATTAAACAAAAGAAGAATGAAAGGTAAGCCATAGTTAGAAGGGAAAAACCTAGAATATAGAAGAGAATGAAGAAAGCAAAAGAATGTTTTGGAATTTGCTTCAAAATTTAAGAAAACATAAAATTTGGTTAAAAATTTAGTTTTTGTGATGAATTGTTTATGTAAGTTCGTAAAGTTATGTTTTGAATGAGAAATGAAATCAAATAGAGTAAGAAATAGAGAAAATCACGTGTCATGTGTTTATCCCATGGATTATGTACGACATGCACACTTATGATGTATCATATGGTTTGAGGGTATAGTACATGGGAATCTAAGAAGCAGCTCATTAAGTTAATGGACGATCCATTGTGCTCTACATACAACATGCTTAAGCTAGAATTTGATGTGTTAAAGCCAAATTGTGGCAAAATGGAAATGCAATGTAACATCCTAATTATGAAAATAAAATGCATTTTATTATTATTAGAATTTATTTTAATTTTAAATTTTTTGGAATTTTTAGTATTATTTACTAATTATCTAAAAAATCATATACTACAAAAAAGGACATAACACTTACAAGAGAGAACTGAGCTAAAAAAATGAAGTATACAAGTTAACTGAAAATCCAACAAGAAGAAATTTGTGAAAATTAGAATTTTCTATATATTGAAACAAAAAGGTTGGACATTAATAACAATACATTTATGAGTTTTAAAAAATCTCAAAATTTAAAAGTTAAATTTTAAGTGGATTTTCAAAACTAAATTTAATAAAATTATAATTTTAAAAAATCACTAAATTCCTAAATTTAAATGGTGATAAGGAATTTGACTTGATGGTGAACTTGTGATGGAAACATCTAGAAGGAGATGCAATGTGCCCTTTCCTTGGAGAGAAAAGGTTAGGGAGAGGAAAATATTAATTTGGTGAAGGTTTGAGGTGATAAGAGGAGCCTTTAATGCATGAATTGTACAAAAAAGAGAGCTATAATTAGTGAAAAAGTTTTTCCAAAAATCCTAAAGCAAATTAGTTTGATCAAGAGCTTAGAAAGAGGAGGAGAGTGAGAGGAGTTGATTCTAAAGCATTTGGATCAACCAAGTTAAGAAATCATGAGAGAGAGAGAGAGAGAGATAAAGATCTAGATTTTAAAGAAAAAGTATGTTGGCATTGTTGTTGTATTATAGCAACAAGGAAGAAGAAGAAATTGCATATTTCAAGAATATGTTTCATGGTGAGACCATTACATGCAAAAAAGATAATTTTATTTTGTACCATGGTATATATGTTTGATGGGCTATTAGAATGATCATTTAGAGACTATGTTAGAAAGATTTGTAAAAGAAAAACATATGAAGATGATTGTTATTATTTATATTGTTATGAGATGATATTTTTGTGAAGATGTTTGTACGATCTCTTCCTCGCCTGACCTGAATAGAATCAGAAATCATCGCTGAGTTTGAGGGGAGGAAGACTGCTTATGGTTTTCCACAAGGAAGAGGCGAGGCTTTTTTCTCTATGTCAAGTTGAGAAGTGCTTGACATTAAAGCTATTAGTATCAATTAGAATGTTTAATTTAATTGCTCATTAACTTATTGAAAATAAAAAAGAAAAATAAATTATGGATTAAGTACAAAAGTTAACAAAAAAGTTTAGATATAATTTTAAAATTTAAAACATCAATGATTATTTTTAGTGACAAACTTCTAATCCACAATAATATATCTTCAAAAATAAGTGATTTGTTATCCAGAATAATATATGCCTTGAAATAAAACCAAAAGGAATATCGTTAAGGTTATTAAGAGTAATACATTTTTTATATGCCCAATTTGATTCAATAAAAGTTAAAAAAGCTTAATCTTAGGTTTAACTTAAAATGAAAAATTAAATGAGAAAAGACATGTAAAATAGAGTTAAAAGAAATTCACAATATTTTTTTAAAGAAATGAATGATTTTTAAATGAATTAAAAAAAAGATTATATATATATATATATATATATATATATATATATATATATATATATATATATATATATATATATATATATATAATTTTTATATATTTATTATTTGATATGTACCCAACATGTGGCAAGACCCCAACTATATTTATTTTATATTCATATCACATAGTTTTTATCATTGAGTTAGTAATACTTAATTTAGTCAGTTTAATGATTTAATAGATCATATCAAGATGATTTATGGCACATAACTCCAATAGAGTATTTAGATAGTATCTTATGAGTTATTTTAGTTGCAATAGCTCTTTATATTTCACTAGCATAGATTGTATTTATTGAGCATAAAAACACTTACTTTAGTTTAATATTTTCACTGCAATATGATGATATTTGCTTTAAAAGAAAGTGAATTTTTTTTTAGGATTTCCTCCATTGCTATTTTCAAATAATAAAGGTTTTGTATCACTTTTGGTATGTTCAAATAAACAATTTCAAAGTTAAACATGAAATAGATTTTGAAATGATTTTGCTATGGATTTGTTAAATAAAAATTGGTTTTATAAATAAAAATAAAAATAAAAAAATTAGACAACATGACACCAAACCTAAGAAAGAAGGTTGAAGGTCTAAACAATACAGCTCATAAAGATAAGCTTAACAAAAATATTCTTTTTGCACAAAAAGGAAGTGTGATTTCCATAAAATTCAAAGTTGAAAAATTTTTGAAAAAAATATAAATAATATTTATAAGTATTATAAGTTCTTGAAATTATTAAATAAATCCTAAAAACCACTAGTTACCTTAAAACCTTAATGCATGCATGTGATGACTGAATCAATCTAATAGTGACTTAAATGAATATAAAACTACCAGATACCAAATAACAAAAAGGTCAAGTGTCACCGAACCAAAGTAGTATAGTCATTAGAGGGAAATGGAGCAACAAGAAAGGAAATTGATGTGAGACTTTTTACATTAGAGGATGCTCATGTTTGTTGCAAAAGTTTTTAGAAACATTGTAAAAGTTTGATTCTGGTCAGATCTTGGAGAGAAGAGAAGAAGGGAGAGAGAGAGAGAGAGAGAGAGAGAGAGAGAGAGAGAGAGAGAGAAAGAAAGAGAGAGAGAGAGAAGAGCTATTATTAAAGTGCTAGAGGAAATCCATGTGAAGTTGAATAAAGAATCAAGAGGAATTACTAAAGTATTATAGCAAGCATTTTGGAGTACTTAAGGTGAAGAAGGAAAAAGAAATCATAGAAAGGCACAACATTCAAGATTTTTTTCCAAGTGAGTCCATTGTAATCAAAAGTAAGGTATGTATGTTTGTGCATCTATTTATATACTTGAAATAATGGGGTATGTTTTTAAGTAATCTAGGAACATTAGTTGAAATTACAAATTTCAAGGAAGTTTGTTATCCATGCTTGAATTCTTATATTTGCTTATGTTTGACTTAGCATGAAATATGTTGATTTTATGTTGTTTCATATGTTGACTTTATGTTGTTTTTAAAATATGAAATGTTGGTTTAAAATTTGTTTAAAAAATATTAGCATGTTATATATTTAATTTGTTTAAAAACAAGTTTACAAAACCAAGAAAAAAAGAAAACAAATAAATGACATGGTGGCTCCAATAAATGGAGACTAAGAAAAGGATGCCACAAAGATGATATTATGATAGTTAAAGTCTTAGGGAAGCGAACCACAAAATATAACCTATTATATGGAACTTAGAAAGAATGTAACTTAGAGCACAAAATTATGTTTGAAAAGCCTATGATAATATTACAAACATATGCAAAACCTAAGGTATCAAATCTAGAAAGGAATAAACAACTTAAATGGTGAGCATTGGCAGACATTTTTCACACATTTTGTACCATTATTTTATTATTATTATTACTTATTTTATATGTAATATGTATTACAAGAACACCAGGATGAACATAAAAATCTTTAGAACTTAGCTATTGAAATAGAATTAATGTATAATATGTTATGCCCATCATATAATAAGTTAAGTGTTAAGGAAGGACACTTGAACTAAAATAAAGAATATAGTATAATGCAATTTATGGTTACATATGATATGTTGACTTTAATATATAATATGTTAAAATATCTTTGAATTATGATTGAACCAAGATATAAGAGATAAAAAACCAAAGAAAAAATGTACAATACATTGCTAGATAAAAGTACATACATTATTGTTATAAGGAATAATAAATACTTAAGATGAATAAATTGATATAAACATATTATATATTTAAAAAGATAACAAAAAATATGATAACTTAGGTAGACACCACAATTATTGAGTGAGACAATCCATTAAGCTCAATGAAAACTATATGATAACATATAAAACATTATAAAATAGATGGTATAAGAAAGTTTTAGAAGATTGGTTGGTCATTTGTATAGAGAAGACAACAGTACTCATTATATAGTACATGGAGATAGATCATATGGTATAATAATTGGTAGAGAAATATAATAATGATAAATGGTCTGAATATTGAACCAAAAAAGAATGTACGATTCATAGAAATGGATCATACAATATGACAAGTGGTAGAAGAATAAAATATTGAAAGGATGATTTGAGGTTTGAACCAAAAATGATGTATAATATATTTAGATAAATATTACAACATAATGATTGTTGAAGAAAAGAAATATTGACAAATGGTCAAGGCATTGAACTAAGGAGGAACATACTATAAGTTTATACACATAGTTCGTTAAGTAAAATTTTAATAGTTTGTTACATAAATGCTTGTAAATAATGAAGTGATATATGCTTTTATTAAAGAGAATGCTTTGAGATGTTTTAATTTTGCACTTTATTATATAGCCATAATGATATTAAAATTTTAAACTTATGGAATGCATGATTTATGTAGAATGGTATCAAGGAATCAAAACAACAATAAGGAGGAATTGCGTAGTTTTGACAATCGAAGTACTATGAAGACCCAAGGAGAAGGTGATTGTAATAGAAGAGAAATAATACCAAGGATGCAGTCGAGAAAACAAGTACATAATAAATATGAAAGGAGTTAAAGTTCTTATCAAACTAGTAGATTGGTAGAATACTTCCTAAAACTAAGACTACCAAACCTAAGAGAAAATGCAAACCTATTCAAAGTATAGAATTGGTTAAAAAGAATTGAGATGTTATTTAATAACATGACTTGAGGAAATTACTAGAGAATACACTAATAATCTTGGTACTAGATAGTGTGGTAGGATATTGGTAGATGGGAAAAGGAGAATATTATTTGGTAATAGAGCAAACTAAGAAATATCATGACAATAATTCTGTCAAGCATTTTTAGAATAGTATATCCTAAATCTACCAAGAAGAAAATATGAGATGCTTTATCGAGATTATATCAACAGTATGACGAGATATTTTCAAAGCTCATAAGGAAAACTTCAAATATGGCATTCAGGAAAAAATAGAGATGTTATCTTTTGAGGAAAGGATTAAGAGATGCTATAAGGAACACAGATGAAATTTAAATCTTATAAGAATGGAAGTTACTAAAAGAATGGAATAAGACATTTCTACAATGGAAGCCAAAAGAGCAGCGAAGAAGAGGAAATGAAAAATCTTCCTCTCATGAGGCAACAAGGCTAAGAAGATGAGGGCAAAACTACAAGAAACGACTCAGGAAAAAATCTACAATGTCAAACTTTGAAAAATTTCACAAAGGAGGATGCAAAGAGAAAGGAATCAAGAGTTTTAACTATGAAATTTTGGATATTATACTAAAGATTGTCCTCATAAGAAAATGAAATCAAAAGAAAACAAGAATGGAATGAAATTTCTGCAAGGAGTACATTAAAATAAACGTAAACAACAATAATAAGGGAAAGAGCCAAAACCTACACTCAACCTTTTATCCATACAATCAGTTAGAATGAAGCTCCAATGTCTTAAAATGTTATCACAAGTATTTCAAAATTTCTTAATAAAGCTATGATAATTTTATTCGGTTGTAGAGCTTCTCATTTGTTCATATCTACAAGTTAAAGATGCTTGATCAAAGACAACTAGAAAAATCCTTATTAGTTATTTTACCAATAAAAAAAAATCAATAATCATAGATCAATATATTTATGAGGATTTGAAAATAAATAGAACAACATTCAACTTCAAACTTTTATTAATCAACTTCAAGTTGGACAACAACTGTGGCTATCTTGTTTCTCTCTCTCACTATTCCTTCTCCTTGCTTTTGTTCAATCATAGTTTTGCAATTGAATAAAAGCTTTAAAAAAGATTTTTTTCTTTTCAAAACTGAATAGTTCAAAACCCTTTTACCCAACGGCAAGAGACAGTATTCTTGATCTGGTGTTGTCCATGAATGGCAAAGAAATGGAGTGAACCAAGCTAAGAGGACCTCTTAAGGGGTAAGGATGGCAGAGAGTGAATCTTGATCAAGGAGGAAGTGCGAAAGCGATAGGCTGCAGAGGTAAGAAGAAAGGAAAGGTCGAACTATAAAGGAGTACCCTTCGAACCAGGGAACCCACAAGAAAAATGATAGTTCTTTTCAAGCAAGGTTATCACATAACTTAATAATAAAAATAATTTAATATTACGAGGCCTAAATTCATCTATCAAAGCTTCCATATCTTAATTCAGGCATGCCCATTTGCTTCAAGCAAGTTTCCTCTTTAAAAAAAAATATAAAATTCATATAAAATTGATAAGCTGCAATGTTTATTTGCCTAACATGGAGGAAATTAACCATAAAGAGATTAATACTGTGGACCAAAATAAGCGATGTAGACTGTGTTTGTGTTGGTATTTCATCATTTCTTACTCTTTTGTTTCTTCTTTTTCTTCTTTTCCTTGTCTTTGCCATCTCTTTCTTTTCTCTTCAATTCCTCTTTTTTCTTCTTTTCCTTATCTTCTTTTTTCTTTTTCTGTTCCAGCTCTTTTTCTTTCTTTAACTTCTCCTTCTTTTGCGTCTCTTTCTCCTCCATGCTTTTCTTCTTCTTCTCCATCTCCTTTGTAGTCTTTTCCCTTTTAGCTTGCTCCCGCTTCCTTTGTATCTTCTTCATCTCTTCTTCTTCCTCTTCTTCCTCAGAGTCCATTTTAGTGCTGCTGCACTTGGAGAAGCACCACATCTCTCTTGACGGAACAACAATCCTTTAGAGAGCCTTTAAACCAAGCATGAAGCAGGGTCATATAAGTGTCCATTGTTTTGGCACTATCTGTTTCTTAACTTAAATTATTATAAATAAGCTGCTTAATATTTATCAAAACCTAACGTTATATACTACCCACCAGCTATATTAATGCTCACTTTAATATATTAACAATAAGGGCATTTTTATTTATGTAAATTAATCTCTATTTACAAGGTTTTGAATTATACATAATTTCCCAGAAAAAATAAGGAGTTGAATACATTTTTAGAGTTATGGTGTCAAATACCAGAAAATATAAAAGTGAATTTATTTATTTATTTATTTTTGATGAATTCGAGGCTCTGCTTTGACTTGGTTCATCAAGAAGAAAAACCCAAAAAGAAAAAAAAATTATAATTTCTTGAACTGTCATTTGGAAATATTCAAGAGCATTTGTCCGATTATGTGTCTATATCTGAAGCTTAGCAAAATCATGGATAATAAAATGCCAAATGTATCTCCACGAAAAATGACCAGTTACTCGATGCGAACAAGCATAGTTGTATAATAAGTGTCAGCAATCTAGAGTTTCTTTTAAAAAGAAAATTAATTTTTTATTAATTTTAGAACTTGATTATAGATTGACCCATAAATTATACTGTTTCCATCCCTATAGTTGAAGTCATCCAACATACTGATGAGAATTAGATTGGTCCGACCACAATGTAGACACAAAAAGTCTTGGTACTTATCTACATAGTTTGAAGTGCCAATCCATACCATAAGGATGTTGCATTCATGTCTTACTAAAGAGGCTAGTTGTATTAGTTTGATATAAGTATTGTTTGAGATCATCTTGTAAGATAGTTGAAATATTTGTCTGCACTCTTATTTGAGTCTTATATAAGTATTTTTGGCTTATAAAGTAAATCGTTGTAGTATGAATGCATCACTAGATGAATAGTAATTATGATGATAAAACATACAAATATGAATAGGAAACACATTCGTCAAATGAGAATTATTTTGTGTGGTTCGTCAGATTTGTATGAGCATCCAAAGGTTGTGCATTGTGACAACATCCAATTCATCCTAATGTAATGTTATGATTTGAAATGTTGTTGCATCATAATAGTATTACAAGTTGATTTTGTTTATTTTGTTTCTTATTTTTTTGATATGTCAACTATTGAAGTCATATTGAGGCGATCGCACCTTGAAATGAACAATATATAATAATTTTCCAACTTATCTACTTGGTACCATCATATTTTTACAATTACCGACACATGAATAGTAACTCTCAACCATAGAAGTACCTGTCTGATGCAGGTTATGTACCTTATGAAAACTATAATCGTGTTGTATGAAAAATGTGAAAAACATGAATGGCTTAATTTTGCACCCATGTAGGTAGGAGATATATTTAGCATTTTAAACATTGTGCCTTGTTAGATGAATGGATGCATAGAAACTATAATTTCTCCATGATGGTTTTGCTTTCACTTGAAATTGATTGTCTATCTCATATATGAGTCGAATTCATTTTTGCAGCTATCTTAGCCAAGGATCTTGCCATTATTTTGGTTTTTTTATATATTAAGCACTATTGTATGTTTAGCAAGCTAGTTTCCTTAACGATTTGCAACATGCAATTTTCTAACCTCCAAAGAATATTTTTTATATCCTAAAATATATTTTAAAGCATACTACAATGCACTTTAATATATAAGTTATTGATATGCAATTATATGTAGGGCTTTGGGCTCCTTAGTATGATCATTATCATAACTTTCAGTAAAGTTTGATTAGTTTCAACTATATCATTGACTATACTTAATTCCTCTAAATGGTTCTTAATAATTTCATCTCCAATAACACTGTAGTTGGTACTTAATTTCTGACCAACAATATTCAATTTCATCTAGTTCAAAAGTGGAGGGCACCACTTGACTGCTTCCACAACTTTTCTTGAATTGTTACAAATTGAGGTAAGATTACCATGCTAGTTTGAAATCTTCCAGTGGATGTTTGAATGAGGGGAAAATAACAAAAAATGAAATCACAATTCACTTTAATATTATAAACTATATTTGTTGTTGCTTTGTTTAATTCATCATAGAAGTTAGCATTCTTAGATTTTCAAATATTCCAACATATTATAGTGGATAACGTCAGCATAACCTCTCCAATTGCTAGATTCATATTACCTTACTTACATCATGAGACAACCTATTTCAAGATTTTATTTGCATCAAACTGTTTAATATTTAGATTATTTGCATAAATGACCTATGATTTTCTAGTAATTTTACATTCTACGAAAGCATGATCAAGTGAGTCTTTATTCAAGCAAAGAGGACACTTTGAAACAAGTTGGAAATTGGGTTTTTTAAGATTATTTATGAATGGCAATAGATTATTCAATATCCTCTAAGTCAACAATAACATCTTTAAAGGACATTTGGATTTTTTTGTAGCATCTAAGAATTAATATTTAGCTACCTTGTAGTTGGACCATAAAGAATAATCAACTTGCAATTTTTTATGAAGTTTTATAGAAAAAGCTTCCAATATATTCACTAGTTTCTTAAGACCAAGATAATATTTCTCTAGAAGAAGACTAATTTTATTCCAAGAAGTCTGGTGATGCTTAGAATCTCATAAATATTTCCCTACAAAAATAAATTCATTCTTTTCTCAACCTATTGTAAACTACATTGAGCATATTACTAGCCATTAAAGTATATACAGGGATTGAATAGAGTACATGCTTGAAGAGAATGAGTCTAGCACCATCACCCTCATAGATAGCATCTACTGTTTCTATTCAGCCAATTCATATTGAATTTCATTAATAAAATGATGGAAGTAAGTAGCTTTCTTCTGACTCGTGTATAGTTGGCAACCCAAATAAGTCTTGGGAAGGCTTGTATGATTGAATCATATCCTCTTATAGATTTGATTTATATGTCTTATACTCATTTTATTGTTGCATATGACCTTACTTTTATTTTGATTAGTTAAGAGGCTCATTGAACTATGGAATAGCTACAAGAATTTGTTAAGTTTACCAATAGTTTTCAAACCTCCTCTATTAAAAATAATTATATTTTCTACATAAGCTAGGCGAGTGATAGATGAACATTATCTTAGTTGTCTATATAGTGCCATTCTCTTTTGAGCCAAAATAATTGTTAAGGCTTCTATTAAAGAACTCCATGAATAAGATGAAAAGGATTGGGGATAGAAAATTACCATGCTTAAACCCCTTAAAGGCTAAAAAGAATCGACTTGGCAATCTGTTAATGATTATAGAAATCCATGTACTATTAGGTAATTAATAAGCACCTTAACAAATTTCTCATTGAAATTGAACTTGGTTAGGATCCTGCAAAGAAATTCTCATGATATTCTATCAAACACATTCCTAAGATCTAGCTTAATAATATAGTTACCACTTTGTTCTTTTGCTTAAGAGAATATATTAATTCTTATGCCAAAGATGATATCAACAATATCTTTACCTTTTATAAAACTACTTTGCTTTAGAGAGATTATCCTATATAATATTTGTCGTCTTTAGCTTGTCATGAGCTTAGTGAATACCTTTGTTGTGAAATTGTGAAGATTGATTGGTCTAAAATTAGTAAAAGTTTCTATATTATTAGATTTATGAATAGTATAATGTTTGTGAGGGAAATCATTTTAGGAATAAGAGATCCATTTCAAAAGTTTATTACCATATTCAACACATCATTGGATATTAAATCCCAAAAGTGAGTGAAGAAGTGACCATTAAAATATTTTAAGCCTAGAGCACTATCTAGTTCCATGTTAAAAATATTCTCTTTTATTTCCTCTTTAGTGATGTCTTGCATCAACTTATTGTTGTCCTTTTCAATTAATAGGGAAGGATGTAGTTAAGCAAACTTTCATCATCAGTATTATAGAAGACTTAAAATGATTTTAAAAATGAGTGATAGTAACTACCATAATTTTTTCCTCTTCATTAATCCAAGTACTATGAGAGTCTTTAAAGTAAGAAATTTTTAGTTTGTTATGTCAGTTCTTCACAACATAATAAAAGAATTTAATATTCCTTTCTCCTTCCTTTAGCCATCTCCTTCTATCCTTTTGTTTCTAATATGATTTAATTGTGTTTAAGATTATAATAAAGAAGAATTAGCAAAATCCAACTCTTTTCTCTAGTCCTAATTTATCTTTGTTTGAAAGAGGGCTTCTTTGTGATTCACTTCTTCCTTGCCCAATTTGATAGAATCAAAGATGTTTTTGAAGTTAGATTTGTTCTTATCTTTATAACACATTTTAAGCCTTTTTATTTTTAAATATAGAACTTTCATTTCAAAGAAATTTATAAGAAAATTCCAAATGTTTCCTACTATTTTGCATAAATGTAGGATGATTCAACTATATGTTAAAAAATTTAAATTATTTGAAACTTGAAGTGAGGTCTTTGATGAAATTCAATAGAATAGGCATATGATTAGATACAATTCTGACAAAATGAAGAGTTGTAGAGGTTGGACATGAATATATCCATTTCTAATTAGCCACCCTATTTAATATTTTCCATACCCATCAATCATTCCATTTTTCTACCCAAATAAAGAACAAGCCTAAGAAAGGTAGATGTTTAAGATGGAAAAGATTTATGCAATCGAAGAATTTGTACATTGCCTTTAGTTTAGGAGTAAATGATCCTTTATACTCATCAAAAGATATGATTTCATTGAAATCCCCACCCATAATCCATTGATTTGAGGAGTTTCTAGCAATGTTTAATAGATCTGTCTGTAATATTCTCTTATTAGATATATGCTTTTATCATAAACAAAAGTGTTGTTGGCTTTAGAAATCTAGTCTTAATGTTTGGTAGAGAGATGGGTAAACTATTCCTCATCAATATAAACATTACAACTAAAGTCCTCCTTCTAAAGGATCCCTATCTTGGTTTGTTATAACATTGCTTAAAATTGAGTTTAACAGCTAATTATTATAACCTATTCATAGATGACTGGGGTTTTTAATAATGTAACTAATCTAACATTATGCATTTTGATAATGTTAGTTAATCGCCTAACTAACCTTTTGTAAGAAGCACCCTTAATATTCTAAATTAGTATATTATTCATTAATACTAGCAATAACTATAATGTGTATAATATGGGAGCTTCTTTTATTGCATTTTAGGCTAGTTGATTTTTCCTAAATCTTCTTCAACCTTTTTCTTATTCTTCAACTTTGCATAAGAGTGAACACCTCGATTTGGATTTTAATCCAAAGCTTGTAGCTCTCTCGTGTAGATCTTCACTAAAGAGTTTTAACACTTGAATATCACAATTATGTTAAATTTTATCCTATAATGATTTATAATAAAAGACTAGAGCCTTGTGCTTATTTTTCTAAAGGATTTTATTTTTTTTAAAGAAACTACAATCATCCAAGAGCTAGCTAGCAAGACAACTATACTCTATTGTATGTATGAGTTGTCTTACATTTGCATTAGGGATGAGCTCAGTCACTTTTATTTACTACAAGCTTATGGTTGAACGTTCATAATGGATTTCATACTCGATAAGCTGACAGTTAGAGTATGAATATTGGTGACTTCATTTTGTTCTTATTACCAATTAATTTCCTATACCTCCTCATTAATATGATTTTTATTATCTACAAGCCCCTATTCCTTAATATAAATGATAGAAGGTGCCTTAGAGTGATTTAACATTTTGTCATGTTTTCATTAAGCTATGCCCTTATTTACACCCTTTGTAGTAGTTAAGAAGGTTATCATACTAGGTTTTTGAACTAAAATTAATTTTTGGTACTTGATGGAGTAGAAATTCTAATTATATTTGACAATTCTTTTGCTAAATCCACCTCATTACATACACTTTGGCATGTTATAATTCTTAGTTTAATAAGAATATGATGTATATGCCTTTTTAATAAATGAAATTGGCTTATAATAACCTTAGATTTAATATAGAACATGAAATATATGTAATGCTTTTCAAATCCAACATGTTGTAACTCACAGTTCAATATTGAATATGAGATGTATAAAAGACCTTGCTATCTTATATGTCATAGCTTTATATTTGATGTAGCACATTAGGTTTACATAATGCTTTTTGTAATGTTGCATGTTATAGATTTTGATTGGATAAAGAATATTAGATTTACGTAATATTTTATGTTGCAGCTTTTAGATTGATAAAGAATATGACGTGTATTCATTACAATGTTGTAAATTACATATAATAGCTCTTGTTTTGGAGAGTTTATTATGTGTATGTCTTTCTAATTTATGACTTTAGCATGCATAGCTTTAGATTTGATGAAATTTTTATGTCTATGCTTCCTAATAATGATAATAACCTGTTATAATTCTCAGTTATAATACTTAAATTGTGATATAGCATCAAATATAATGTTAAAATAGTGATATAACTTTTGGTTATAATGTAGACAATATGATATACCTATTGATTATAATGTGAAATTTGAGTTATATATGAAGTATCATGCATATGCTTTTAATTAATGAAATTAGCATGAAATGGCTCTTAGATAAGATGACAAATGTTATATACAACTTTAGCCTTACTTACTCATGACCTCACATAGACATTATTATGTTAAAGTGAGTTGTTATTGTGGATTTTCTTTTAGAATAGTCATATGAAGGGGTTAAAATTTTAGCACAATTTTCATTAACATTTACATTTGTTGGGTTAATAGAGCTACTTGTGTCTTCACGATTGATGGTAAAATAGTCGATACAATTATCTTGATTGAGCCTCCTCAATTTTCGAATTCTCTTTTTGTGATTTGCACTTTCACAATTTTCTTTTTTGTACTTACATTGGCATTAAATCAAAACGTTCTGATATAAAAAATAATATGACATATCTGTGAAGTGTTCTCGCTCTCAGCCCATATTAGCAAATATTTTTTCCAGAATAACAACAATGAAAATGGAAGCATAAGAAATTATGAGAAGCAAAGAAAGAAAAATAAGAAGAAGAAGAGAGTTTATACTATAGTGAAATTGAATTATCTAAGAATATTTCTTTCAAGGAGTTTTAAATTCATGAAGTTTTGATTATCAAAATTTTGAATTTTGAAGTTTTGATTTTCTTCATACATCATTCCACCTTTTTTACATAAAGGTTTAAACATAATATTTAATTATAAAACTAAAAATATTTTGTTTAACTAGAAGTATGACTTGTTAAAATTTCTCAAAATCTAGCTTGATTTGTGTCTGCGTCAGGCTTACGTACGATCACGCCAAGTGGGTTCTCTCCCATGTGCGGTTCTTGACCAACACTCTCTTTAATGCTCTTATAGTGAGTCTCTTTGCACAACCCGATGCACAATTTCAGCTACTTCGTGTTGTGTAGACAATTGTCATCAATTGTCACTTAATTTTTTTTCATCTATTTTAGATTTAATAAGTTGAAATCAATCTCTAGATCATTTATTATCTATGATTTTTTGTGATCGGATTCAATTGATTATGAATCATTTTGCAACCCATGAATAATTAGAATCAGATGTCTTAAAAGTTAACGTCAAAGCATAACCCTTGTCGGTGACTTGGCATCAATTCAATGATTAACAAGCCGCCGTAAGATGTGAATCATCTCCTCCTCTCCGCATGGCATGTCAAAGCCAGAACCATCTCGATGCCAACGCACCGCAGAGCAGATCACGTGATTATTTCGCTGCAATGGTAGCGTGCAGCGATGCATAATCTAAACCCAATAACAAATAGACACGTCGTCGATTGCCGCTCTATAAAGGGAGTGGATGTGGTAACCACCTCGTTTAGTTTGCGGAGAGGAACGGCGAGGTTTAGTTGTGAACGGGAGGAGGGAAGGGAGAGGTCTCTTTCTTCTATACGAAAGGAACGGGGTAAGGGAGAAGAAAGGAGAAGCGGGGAAAAAAAATGTTCATCGAGAGCTTTAAGGTGGAGAGCCCGAATGTGAAATATGGAGATAACGAGATCTACTCCGTGTACAACTACGACACGACGGAGTTGGTGCACGAGATTCGTAATGGAACCTATGGCTGGATCGTGAAGCCAAAGACTGTCAGATACGAGTTCAAGACCGATACTCATGTTCCCACGCTGGGGTAAACCCCTTACCGCTGTCAAGTTTAGTACTTTGTTTCTAGATTTGGGTTTCTGATGAGTTTGTGCGTTTCCCTGTTAGTGTGATGCTTGTGGGATGGGGAGGGAACAACGGCTCCACGCTCACGGCTGGGGTGATTGCGAACCGAGAGTGAGTTTTATTTATTTATGTCATCAGTGGTTATTGCTCATTGTTTATCTGAGTTGGATTAGAGATCCAAGTGTTTTTGTTTGATTTTTTCTACGAGTGATGGAAAACAGGGGGATCTCATGGGTCACAAAGGACAATGTTCAGCAGGCCAACTATTTTGGGTCTCTCACACAAGCATCAACCATTAGGGTTGGTTCGTACAATGGAGAGGAGATTTATGCTCCTTTCAAAAGCCTACTTCCTATGGTAATCTCTTCTTTTGCAATACAATATAATTTTAAGAATATGATTGTCTATTGTGGCATGGAAATGTTAAATAAAACCTTGATGTAACAATCTTTTGTTTCTGACATTGTAGATGGTTATTTTATTGTTTTCATGCAAAATTTTCCATGAAAAGTTGGAAAATGTTTGCATGCATCAAAATAATCTCTGAATTCTTTTTTATTCTAATATTTACCTTAGAGGTTATATGGTTTGATGTATCTTTTGTTTGTGTCATACTCACCGTTCCACTCAAAAGATTAGCCCGTTCAATGTGTTGAATGAGTGGCGTAGCTGTGTGAGGAGCTTTTCTTGAAAGCAACAAAGGCACAACAAGGGATTATAAATATGGTTGTATAAAAAGGGATGCTAAATCAACAAAACTTTGCCTTTATGACATGGTGTTGAAAAATGTGGAATTTTGATAACGTTTATTTTATGTTGCTTTCAAATTTTAGTTTATGGCGAGGATCTTGCCTTGTTTCTGTGTAAATTTTTGTTAACTAAAATTATGTATCATCTACAAGCCAGTAATAAATCATTGTTGCTATAATGTTAGTTTTGATTAGCGTTCACTCAGGGAAAATACCTTCATAGTTTTACAGTTTTACAACATGGTTGGGGTTTGCAAATATGCTGACATAATGTTTGATTGGATATTTCTTTCATAAATATGAGAATTTTTCTTTTATTTTCTAGGTGAATCCAGACAACATTGTGTTTGGGGGATGGGATATAAGTGACATGAATCTGGCTGATGCCATGACCAGGGCCAAGGTTTTTGACATTGATCTACAGAAGCAGCTTAGGCCCTACATGGAGTCCATGGTTCCGCTTCCTGGTATCTACGATCCTGATTTCATTGCTGCCAACCAGGATTCCCGTGCCAACAATGTCATCAAGGGAACAAAGAAGGAGCAAGTTCAGCAAGTAATCAAAGATATTAGGTAGTTTTTATGAACTTTTATGCTCTCCAATAAGTTCAATTTACATTCAAAGTGAACCAGGAGGTCTGATTCTTAGTTTATTTTTGTTCTTCAGAACTTATTCAGTTGTTGCTAAATATCTTATATGACTGAAGTATATTGAATGGTGTTTAGTGGTTTTCATTGGATCTAAGTCCTTTTTAAGATAATGGAATAAAATTATTTTTGTTTATTATATTTTTGCAGACTTTTATGAAATGAATAGATTGAAACATGGCTTAGTGTTAACTTTGATAACATTCAAGAAAACATCACTTCAATTCTTTGTTTAATTTGGCACCGATCCTGAGTGTAAATGTTCTTTTGTATATATAGGTTTTAGGAAACTAATATATCCATGATATAGAATTTTATTTTGCAGTTGTTTTGTGAAATATATGGAGTGAAACATATCTTAGTTGAAGGACCTTTAACTTGTGGAAAAATCGCTTGGATTTCTTTTTGTATAATTTGCACATATTGTGCAGCAAGTGGGCTTATTATAAGCAGCTGAGTAATCTTGTCCTTTTGAATTTGTTAATTATAGCATAAGTTTTATGCATCGTTTTAAATAATAACATCTAATAAGATAATTTCTCAGGGAGTTCAAGGAAAAGAGCAAGGTGGACAAGGTTGTAGTTCTTTGGACTGCAAACACTGAGAGGTATAGCGATGTGATTGTTGGTCTAAATGACACCATAGAAAACCTCCTAGGATCATTGGAGAAGAACGAGGCTGAGATCTCCCCATCAACATTATATGCGATAGCATGCGTCATGGAGAACGTTCCATTCATCAACGGAAGCCCACAAAATACCTTTGTTCCTGGTATAATAGAAACAAGTCTAATATGTTCTTGGTCGTTTTTTACTTATATTTAGAACTGTTTAATGTTATTGAATGCAAATGCTCTCATCTTTTGGTGCAATTTTTGTCAGGGCTTATTGATTTGGCTATTCAGAGGAACAGCCTCATTGGAGGAGATGACTTCAAAAGTGGGCAAACAAAGATGAAGTCCGTTCTTGTTGATTTCCTTGTGGGTGCAGGAATCAAGGTGAACCATCAATTGATCCTAAGTCTATCATCACAGTAACTCTCAATTGTGGACGAATGGAAGAAATAAAACAAAAACCTTTTTCATTTCTCTTAGCCAACCTCCATTGTTAGCTACAATCATCTTGGTAATAATGATGGCATGAACCTCTCCGCACCGCAAACCTTCCGCTCAAAAGAGATCTCGAAAAGCAACGTGGTTGACGACATGGTTGCCAGCAATGGCATCCTATACCAGCCAGGAGAACACCCTGACCACGTTGTGGTCATCAAGGTAAATGGAAGAAATTCTTCACTTGTGTACGATCTATGTTATTCTTCCTATAGATAGCTTGGTTTTAGCTAATACCATAAATCCTTATTTTGTTTCAGTATGTGCCTTATGTTGGTGACAGCAAGAGGGCTATGGATGAGTACACCTCTGAGATCTTCATGGGTGGGAAGAATACAATTGTTCTTCACAATACCTGTGAGGATTCACTCCTTGCAGCTCCAATCATTCTTGATTTGGTTTTGCTGACTGAGCTAAGCAGCAGGATTCAGCTCAAGGCTGAGGGAGAGGTTTGGGAACGAATCCTTGTTCCTTGTTCGTCTTCTACTGTGTTGTGTAGCGAGTGCATTTGAATCGTTATGAGACAATGCTGTTCTGGCAATTTGTTTTACAGGGCAAGTTCCATTCCTTCCATCCTGTTGCTACCATCCTTAGCTACCTAACCAAAGCCCCTCTTGTAAGTTTTTGAATGCTACATTTGTTAACTGCTATAGTTCTGAAGCATTTTAATCTGTACTCACTGTATTATTATAATTTCTCAACCTTTTCTGCTGTTTGATCTTTTGCTGAAATAGGTTCCACCGGGCACGCCAGTTGTGAATGCTCTCTCGAAGCAGAGGGCAATGTTGGAGAACATACTAAGGGCTTGCATTGGTCTGGCTCCTGAGAACAATATGATCTTAGAGTACAAATGAAGCATCATTTTAGAAAATGCAGTGCATATGTGGCTGGAGCAAGGAAAAGCTTTGAGGTTTTGCCTCACCTTAATTTATCATTACCTTTTTAAGTGATGATTTGTATTGTGAACTCTGAGGTGTCTTCTCCTCTCTGTTGGATTTGTTTTGAGGAACTTTATGTATCAGGATAGGTCTCCCCTCTTCTCTTGAATACCATAATCTTTAGCTTTCTATTAAAAATGTTTCTATATATTTTCTGTGTTGAATACCATGTTTTAAACTATTAGGAGAAAATGTTCATGCGTTTTTGCTATCTAATTAAAACAAATATGGTAAAGAATTTGAATATGGATATCTAAAAAATCAAGTTTTTGAATTTGAATTATATTAATTATATCTCAAACTTTCAATGATACGTTTAAATTAAGAAAATTAAAATTAAATTTATTTTTATGACCAATTTAAGTTAATTTATGTTAATTATGATGTTTTTTTTACATTGTATTGGTATTAGATCAATTGATTTGTCGTGGCAAGAGGTGTTGGCTCTATGGAAGCATATTCATCTGATCAAACATCCATATCGAAAGCTGCTTTATGTATTAATCTTATGAAGTATAATCCATTTCAAACGCTATTCAGCCAAGTGTAGGGGATCATGTGAGTTCATTAAATTTTTTTAAATGTCATAAAAATTAATACTAATGAGAGTTATTAATTGTATAAACAAAATAAATCCAATTAACTCGTCAATTTAATATCACTTTGTTGAATAAATTATAAATGATTATTTAAGTTGGCTTTAATATCATAATTGATTTATAAAATTAAATTAAACATAATTTTACTTGCATTCAATATCTGTTACATAATAATTTTTTAATGATATTTAATTGTAATATTTTTGCAATTTTTTTATTAAACTCCGTCATCTCTATAGGGCTTCAATTAATCTATCATCTTACATTGTTCATTTATAGTTTATTACTTGGTGGAATGAGCTGAATTTTATGGGAAACTATACTATGTGAGAATAATTTAAAACATGTTATTCAATTTGATGGCTCTCTAATTGGCCTCCAAATGGTCTCCTAATGAGCCTCTAAGAGATCACTTAATTAGCTTTCATGCAATCTATTAATTAGCCTCCAAGCCATCCCGTAATAGGTCATCAATCAAATCAATTGAATTGTCTTTTGGACTTCTTTGAACTGTGCAACAATTCTCAACAATATCTTTTAAAGAGTTTTTCAAGATCCCTTTCATAACTAAATCATTGAAAAATGATCAAAAGATCTTAGAATATTTGATGATTATAATTGTTATAATTTTGTAACTATTAGAAATTTTATTATCATAGTTTGTCTATAAATATCTTTATGAGCAAATAACTTATAATATTTTGGTCACTACTCACACTTGTATTTTCAAGCATTTATTATTATTTGTAGAAAAAGAATCTTTGATTCCTTGTACATTCATGGATGTATTTGCCTTGCCACATGTATGCCCTTTCTTAACCTTCTCAAATCAACAATGAACATTATTTGTGTCATCTATGGATTCTTATGCTAGGAAGACAATAAGTAATTAGTAAAAGTTATATGTAAACTTTAACTGTAAAGTGTTATCATTCAACTCCAAATACTCTTCAGACTCATTGTGTGGACACTTAGTCAAATTTATTACCTTATTAATGGATTTTAGATTATCTTTCAATTTTAGAATTTGAATGCCATTATGCTAACTTATGGTTGTCATCATTCTTACTGTTATCATTGCCATTCCTCAACTTTGGATCGAGGCTTTGACAGCCCCAAAAGTCTTGTATAACCTATCCCTAGGAAATCAAACCCCAAGGCAATCGCTCCAACTTTTTGTCCCATTAGGCTTAGGTTTAGGCAAAGTTCATGATTGTTTCCCTATCCTCATTGCAAATGTAGGCATGTGGCAGTTCTTTTCAAAACTATTGGTTCACTCATCTTTTGAAAACCATAGAGAAAAAAATATAAACTTTAAAATTTTAAAAATCATAATTGAAGCAAATTAAAAAAAAACACTTTTTTAGATTTTTTTTAAAACCAGCAAGTTCATATAGCTACAATGCAATATGACTATATTAAACCAAATCTAAACTATTGAATATAAAAAGTCATTGCAACAACTTATATAATATGATAAATAATTAAACAAATACCAAATAGCAAAGGCCATGAACTAACACCAACAAGACCCATCTAACTAACTAACAATTAATAGTTATAAGTAAAGATTAAAGATAAAAATTACTAGGTATTGTGAGGAAACATGAACCCTAATAGGAATCTCACAATAAGACAAGAATTTGGAATCTAAACTACAAAAGCTATTCCTAATAATACATTTCAAATATAAAACTATAGCAAAAAAATTTAATAATAAAACTATATATAATACACTAAATTGAGCATATAATAAACCATCTGGTGAATAAGAGACATAACTCAACCTGACAAAAACTATTATCCGTTATCCCATCTTAGAAGTAAGATCTTTCTCCATTGCATTCAAAGCTCCATCTTTTATTATCATGGATATATGTCATGTGATGTAAATACTAATAAAATTCTAAAGGATAAATTAAATAAAGTAATGAATATATACTAAAGGCTAAATATGATAATATATTATGAAATAATATCATGATAATAAAATGACTAAGAATCACGAAAGAATAACCATGATAAGATAAAAGCATATAACTATGAAAATAGTTTACGCCTAATTTATTTTTTTCTTCTATATTTTTAATGTATTGTTTTCAATATAATTTAATTTTCTTTTAAACTATTATCTTTTAGATCTAATAATCAATATCATAGGATTTTAACCAACATTTATCCAAATAAAAGAGTATTCTCAACTTAGCCACTTTACATATAGTAATAATGACATTATATATAAAGGCATTCTTGTCTTATTACATGATGTCATGTCACTTGCAAAAATATTTTTAACCTAATATCATGAGGATAATATCTCAAAAAATCAATTATTATATTTTTTCAACCTTTATAAATACTTTTCTAAATCATATAGCATGATAATTTATTGAAGTTCCAAAGTAAGGAGCTCAACGAACAAACACGATAGAGTATAATTACTGTATCATCATTATGGGTCAAAGTAGACTAAAAAGTTACGAAAAGAGTTGGTAGTGCTATATGACCTTATAGTTTCATAAACTACAATGGAGTAAGAGAAGAATGAATAAGAGATATGCATAAATGTGCACAAAAATAGGATAAGGAGCATATAGAACAATCGAAACATCGTACTAGGATGTCAATGCAAAGAGCAAATGTTCGTTAAAGATAATATAATATCTTAAAGTTTGAAAGAAACAAAGATACAAATATAATAGAGTGTAGAGCCAAACATTTAGTTATATAAGTATGTTAGAATAAATGCATTGATTTGAGAATGTGTAAGTATTTTATAAAAATATTGGATCAAACAATATGATATAAGTATAATGTAAAGTGTAATTATACTAAAAAAATAAAATAAACTCAGTGTAAAAGTTTCAAAGAAGAAAGATATAATAGAATGATTGTATAATATGATCAAAATATCATATCAATACATCAAAATATAAGAACATAATGTATAAGATCATCATTGGTTATTACTTTGCAAAAGGTATAAAGAATGGATCGAACAAGTACTAGAAGTAATATTACATAATATGATGCAATGACAGTGTTAGAAAATAGTTAGTTGAAGGGTTTATATGGTAGAATGATTTATAATTTATAATACGATATGATAAAGACTAGCATCATAAAATAAATTATTTAAACATAAGACCATATAAATCACAAAATATAATAACAAAAGATCATATAAATAAAGAGATGTTATATCATCAAACATGAAACAAAGATTTTTTTATATATATTTTTAATAACTTCTGGTAATTAAAAACAAATGCATAAAATTAAAAGATTACTCTTTAATGATAAATTAAAAAGCATGCAGGTTCCTAAAGATAACCAAATCTTATACAAAAGTTGATACAAAATGATTTGCTAAAACTTACTTTAACTCATAAATAACAAAGATGCACTAAAGTTCAAGCAACATATCCATACAAGGGCATACTCAAATGTGTTATAAGTTTAGACTTAGGGATCTCAACCTAAAGAAAAAATAATATAAATTATGCTCACTTAGTGCTCACATTTGTGGTGAAGTGACAAAATTCACACACAAATGAAGTTTGTAAAAGACCAAATAAGAAATTACACGATCATATGCACAAACTAGAAATTTGGATTTGACTATTTAAGTTTTTTAAATATAAAATAAGATAGCTAGGAATTTTCTAATAATTTGATACTCTTTGTGGATAGTGGATAATAGGTCAAGATCTCTCTTTTTGAGCCTCTCGCTTTCCTTTTTAAGACACCTTTAGAATCACATTATCAAATTGTTTACACACAACACGCTTGTTTCAAATAAGCTTAGTGGAAACACTTCATACTTCATTTAGTAATTCATCCTATCAAACATGAGTATCCTATCCTTATTTATAGAGAGCTCAAGAGTACAATAGTAATTTATTAATCTAGGAATACAAAAAGAGATTTTGGAATACTAAGGGTTATATTTTTTGAAATTATGAAAGACATTTTAGAATTCCAAAAGTCACAACAAATTATAAAATAAATACTTTGAATTTTGCTTAAAAAAATAACAAAAACTCATTTGAAAATGTATAAACTTAATTATCTTAAGCAGTTTCCAAACAAGTATATGCATTTTAGGCAGTGATAATAGCAAACGACAAGACAATGGACACCCTGATCAGCATGAACAAAGAGGTGCATAATGCCTCAGATTTGGCTCTTAGAAGATATAATATTGAAAAGGTTTTTGCATATTTCAATGTGCTCAATAACTTGCTTTGTTTAACTCTAACAAGTTTTCTTATTAGCATTTGCTATTTCTCAAAATGTAAAGAAGAGGGACACTAGCATCTTTTCTACATCCAAGAAGCCATTCCAAGAGTATTTTAAGAGATTTAGTAAGGACACCTACAAATATGCTCATTTTACATAAAAATGTCATGATCCATGATGCACTTATTCGTGTCCTAATACCCTCATTATTTAGCAAGTACCTTTCTTAATTCCCTCATAATTGGTAGATGAACTAATTGAATGAGTTGATTATTACACCATTTATATGAGAAAAAAAGGAAAAATGAGGACTATAAGAGAAACCTTGATCTAAAGGAAGCTTTAACTTAGCCCTTCTAGCCACGAATTGATAAGTAGCCTCAATAGTTTGAGCCTTAAAAAGATATTTTCTAAATTTATTTGATGCATCTCAATCTAAAGAAGTCTTTATTATTTTCATCCTTCTTTGGGTAAAGACCATCTCAACAATAAAAGAAAAGACATATTAGTCTCTTGAACCCATGATGGCTCCCACAACAAAGCTAAATCCCAAAAAACTATAACAAAGATCATGATTGTGACACCAAGAAATGTTAACAACTCAAAATCAAAAAGCATGTCATATCTTTATTATAGGAAGGAAACCTCTACGCATGAACCAACCCAAGTTTTTACTAAAGCTAAAGAACTCATAATGTGATGCATCCAAAACATTTCATTATGATTGTAACACATAAATTTCAATATTTGCATTTTTTTTTAAATTTTAAGAGATAATAAGAATTGCAAAAAAAAAAAATATATTAATATAATAATTAACGTTCAAAAAAATTATTTAAGTACCAAAGTAAGGAGCTCAAGGAGTATAATACTTTAAAAATCATGTTTTTTGAATTTTGACAAAAAAAAATGAAAAAAAAAGCAGAAGGCCGTGCACAGCGAAATCTGCTACGCGAGAGCAGCCATGCACAGGCGTATGGCATGTGTGGTTGGTGCGCACGCACAACACCACGCAACAATTGCACATGTGTCTCAGCAAGTTTTGTCGGCACGTGCGCACATGGTGAGCACAGCCAGATTCAATGCACATGCACGGGAAAGTGCGCAAATTCAACCCACGTGTGAACTTTTTGGGAAAAGATGGGCAGCTTCTTTAGCTTGTTGAAATTTTTTTGGAGTTTCATGCAATTGATCCTTTTTATATACTTATTCTTCTAATATAATTGTTCCTCATTAATTGAAGGAAAATCATTCGATGTTTAGTAGGTTTTTTTATAGTTTTTTTTTATAAAAAACTTAAATAATAGGTCATTCTCATACTAATTGACCTTTCAGTACTAAAAAAAATGTTGAAAAGAGTAATTGAAATAACACCTTCTTCTTTTTTTTTATATTCTTTCTCTTATAATATCTATCACTCTATTTTTTTAAATATTTTTCTTATAGTTTTTGACCAAGTTTTATTTTGTTATAAAAAATTTTAAGAATAATAATAGAATGGCTCCTTATCAATACTAAATTATCATCAATTAGTCTAACAAAAGACTCTTGAAAAAAGTTAATAACATCTTAAGAAAGAGGTAAATGGGACAATGTTATAAATTGGCTTTATTTAATACCTTCTATTTTGATAGTTATTGCTATGTCTACTTATGTAAAAATCAAAAAATTATTCGAATGAATAACATTTTAAAATTGGTTATTTGATATGAAAAATACATGTGATAAAATAGAGTTAAATTAAGTTAATATCATTATTATATGCATTATGACTTTTATGAAATGCTTAATGGTTGCATCATTTAGCATTTGAATATTTGAAGTGAATAATATGTAAAGAACAAGATATAATTAAAAATATAAGAAAATAATATAATTTATAAAAAGTATGAATTGTGCAAATAATAATAAGAAAGAAAGAAAATAATTATGATATATACGTGAGATATAAAAGAGCAAGAATGAATATGAGAAAAAATATGTAAGAATGAAAAAGAAAGAAAATGTTGATGAGATAAGAAAGGAATAGTTTTAAGATATTGATGAGACATACATGTAATAGGAAACTATGTCTAAAAAAAGAAAAGAAAAATTTTTTATGATATGATATGACTTAACAATGAACTAAGAGAAATCTAGATTGGCTTATTATCTCAATATCTAAAAGAGTGGCAGGTAACACTAGTTGAAGCTAGAAAACGGACTTAATAAGCAAGACAATGGATGAATTCTTTGCAAAGTGGTTGTCTAGTGAAACCTAAGGAGGGATTAGATAAGTCGAATATTGTGTAGTGCATGGGATTCATAAATTGTGGAGTATGAAAATAAATCATTCACACATTAAGGAAGGAAATAAATGAATTTCTATGAAAAGAAAAGATATTTTAATTGCAAAACTTGTTTTGATTAGTATAAAAATATCAAGGAGGGACCTCAACAAAAATGGAAGACAATAAAGAAAGATGCTTGATAGACAATAGAAAGATAAAAAAAAGAAAGATGTTAAAAAGGAAAAAAAATATTGTATTGCATAATAAATGTGTTTTTATTGATTATAATTATTTAATATAGATGCTTGATAATTGTAGTTTATAACATGTTTTTTTTCTATCAGCTAAGCTAGTGTTGTCGAACCAATATTAATTATACATTTTTTAAGGAGCACTTGACTTGTTGCATTGGAAGAGTAAGTAAACTATATAAATAATACTTGGTTATTGTTATAATAATTCAAAACATTTCAAAAGTATTATATAAAACTTGTATCTTTATTTTAAAAATATCATGTGATTAGTGCTTCCACAAATATGTTTTATGTTTTCTTAATTATGACTTATGTTTCTGCAATATTATTGATATAAAGAAAAGAGAAAATGGGTTACAATTTGAAAGTTTTACTATTTATTCAAATAAAAAAAGAAAAAAAATCTCCAACTTGAATCAAGTAGCTACAAGTGATAATGGAACAATTGAAAATCCTTGGGAAGAAAACTTAGATGATATTTGATATTTAATGAACATTTCGCAACAACATGACATTCGAAACTTAGATGATGGTATAGACAATTGGATGAAAATATAAAATGATACCTTAAAGGAAACGTGTGGGTAAATTGTCTTAGAAAAGGGGTCACTCAATATTAATATTCACTATTTTTCTTTGCTTATGATTTTGTCTTATATGATTGGCATGATTGATTTTCTTTTTTCTGAGACAAATGATTAAATATCAGTGTAGTTAATTAAGATAATAGCTAAATTAATTCTAATATAGTTAACAAGCTCGAAGAAAGGAGATAGTTTAATAATAGAAAAAATTTTGATAGAATGAAAACAACGTAGAATTACAACACTATAATAATAAGAGGAAGAAAATTTCTTGTAAACATCAAAAGATTAGAACACTTTTTATTCTTATAAATAGAAAAAAAAATTCTAAATAATATTATTAGAACAAAGTTTGAATTTTGTAAGTAAAAAGAATAAATCTTTAGAGGACATCATAAAATTTAAATAATTTAAAAATTTTCTAGATGATTTCAATCGATTTAAATCCCTTTATCTTACAAAAAGAAAGTCCTAGATGATTTATGATCCCTTTCACAAAAGAAAGTCCTAGTTGAAAGGGTTAGTATGATAATGAGTTTATTTCCAAAGATTTGTGGAAATTGCATTTCTTTCATTTTTTTTTCTGTATCTTTATCTTCACAAGTCATCACTTAGTTATTTTCTTGTTAGAGTAAGAAGCCAGCTTTAGAGCTCTTGTTTAATCAAGCCACTTAATGTTTCCAGAATTCAACACCAAGTATTTTCAGCTGATTGTTTTCATAAGTTTGAAAAATTTTACAAAATCTGTTAATTTAGCCTGAACATTTCTATGTTCTAGAACATTATTTTTGGGAGTTTTTAGCTTAATTTTAGTGTGATTTTATTCATAATTAGATTTGAAATTTTTGGTATTTTTAAGTACCATGAATCTACTTTTCAACAATTAGTTTTAGAATTAAATTGATTATTGTTTTATAAAAATCAAACTACAAAATGAAACTACATTTATTTGACTCTCCAGAGTCACTTAAACATCAAATTGGAGTTGCTGTTGCCTTAAAATACATGCAGAAAATCTAAAACTAGGCCAAAAAAAAAATTCTTTTAGTTGTTTTGAGTTTTTTTAAAAAACTTTTTAGCCATTAGGCCCTAATTTAAAATCTAGAAAAAAAATATGTATTTTGAATATTTAAAACATCAATTTAGAATTTTTAAATTCGTTTGGAAGGTTATCACTTTAGAAGCACATTAAAAAAATTAAAAAAAAAATCCTATCTAGTTGAAATTTTAACCAAGTGGAAACAAGCTTTTTACATGGTATTTTCAACTTCGTTGAACCTATGTTGAATAAAATTAACGTTAGAATCTTTGGTTGAATACATGTACTCTTTTGTCATTTATTTAACTATTACCCTTAACTTGAAGAGGCCCCAAAAGCTAAACCATGGGAGTCACATGTTAGATTCATGTGACTCTTACTATAACTATTTTAGGGATTAGAGAAATGGGGATATGATGATTGTTCATTAGACAATAGGCATTTTCATGAATATTGATGACCCGTTAAGAGATATAGAGAAAGAAGAAAAGAGAGAAGAATAGAGAAAAAGAAAAAAACCATCATAGGTTCTTTTATGAAAGTTATAATGGCATCACTAAATAAGTTAATCTTTACTCCCCTACAACTTATAGGAGAGACTATGTTAAGACATTTATAGATTGTCTAATTAAATTAGTATTTTGATTGATATAACATATTTGAGACTTACAAGAATGGCTTGTTAAGTTAAAGTTGATAAGGCATGCTAAAATTTAGTAGATATGTGTAGAGAGAACCCAAAGGATATCTAATCAAGGCATTCCTAAAACATATTTGAAAAGGTACCTTCTTTTATGGTTCTATTCTCGATTAAAAAACTAAATTTTGACACAAAATTCTTACACAAAAACAAAAATAGGGAAGAAAAAAAAAGATCTTAGAAAAACATCTTCCCATAACTTACTAAGAAAGGATGTTAAATGGATAAATCAAAGCACAATGACTTCATCAAAATACATAAATAAGATGTGAGAACTACTTTTTCATTAAAAGTTGGATAAGCCTTTATGTTTAACTATTGCTAGATTTAAGAATAGATTGTGGCTAGAGATAGCTTGAGCACTTTTATAGACATCTTATCCTTAGAAGGGTCTTATGATAAAAGCTTAAAATTTTGAATTTTATTTGATGGTGAGTGGATAGAAACATAAAGCATATGAACTTTATGCTAAAAAAAAAATTGGCTTCTCATGCCTTTAACTCCACACCTAACACCTAAAAAGACAACCTAACATAAAGGAAAGCTCATAGAAAGGTTGTTACTTTATTCCCTCATATGGTGATTTGATATTAACAAAATCATATATTCTTAGGTACTAATACTTTATTTTAAGTGTGAGTTCATTAGAATTAATAAAGAAAAATAATGTTAGACATGTGATGGTTAGCAACTTTCACATTGAAGAAACCATGATGGTTATCACTCTTTGATAGAGTAGCAACCATCTAAACCAAATCTTATTTTACTTTGCTTATTAGAATTTTGAAACCTATATTAATATTCTTATGGGATCTAAGGTCATGCATCATCTTTCATATTGAATAAATCTTTCACAAAACTTCATGCATGCTTGTTGATCCTTCTTATAAAACATAAGTTTTCAAAAATTAATAATTTCATTTCACTATTAGACTATCTTTTGTATTAATACATATAATCCTTCTAGAATTAATCAAGTGAGGATAAAAAAGAAAACAAATTTATTTTGAAATTTCAAAAATTGTACTAATCATACAATTTAGTTAGGCTATTACATTTATAAGATAATTGATAGAAATGTGTAATCAGTGCCTTAGTATTATCAAGTTGATTGTTTTGTATCATATCTATTTGCGTTTATTATAACTTATCTGTGAGGACAATCATATTGTGTGATAACACAAATAAAGAAATTCCTCAATATGATATAATGGGATCATATAAGTATAATATGTATAAAACTAGAGCAACTTAACAGAATAAGAACAAAAACTTCAATTATAGTATGACATATACATACATATGTTCATATATATATATATATATATATATCATGTAATATGATTATTTGTATGAACTAATAATGCTTATGAAGAGAATCATTGGATAGTTTGATGTAATGGATGATAAGGTAATTTTTTTGGGTATCATATAGTATGATCCATTTGATCATAAAATATAAAGAAAATAAAAATCACACGATAACTATCTAATCATCTTGTAAATAAAAAAGTAGTCATCTTATAATTGAGAGGACAAATTATGCCATTGTTTTAATAAAGTGAAATCTACCAAAATACAATTCCATAGCTTTCCATTTTGCATCTATCCTTTTTTTGTTCTAATATGCTAATAAGTGTGTTAGCAAAATTTATAGTTTTTATCAGATCTTTTCAATGTTTGTCAATTATGCCACTAATGATATCATACCACATACATGAATACTAGAGACACCACCACTATTGCTACTTCTAGTGCCATTATAGGATTTGTTATACATTGTTTTGTCAGATTTGTTATTATCATTAGACAATTTAGATGATTTTTTTTTCATCAAACATAGATTATTACATTATCTACAATATTAGATAATCATACACTACCATTCAGAGTTCATGGTCATTAAATTCTTCAGAATTTATAATTACATCAGTTAGTGAGTCTCTCAATCCATCAAACATATCACCACATGTTTGTGTTGCTGGTTAGTTTCTAACATTGCTTAAGATCTAGCTATAACCAATTCCACTTTTGATGATAATCATTAGTGCATATTTATAAGAGGTATTGACTTTTTATTTCAAAGAATTTTATAAATGATATGTTGATCATTCTTAATTTAATTTTAAAATAATAATTTGATTAAATAAGGAATAATTGCATATACATGCATGAATAGATTTATTATGCATCAAAATGTCATGCACAAAAACTCTTTTGTTTGTGTTAATAGTTATTATAGAATGAATGTTTTTATGGCATGTTAATGATTTCTTTACTATCTTTATAACTTCAAAATGTTTCACTTCATGCTCTTATCTATTACCTAGATATAGCAAAAGAAATTTATAGTTTAAAGGAGCTATCATAAAATATTTACTCATTAATAAGAAAGCTCTTATATTATGATTTATTCTTTTTTACATGACTAACTGTGGGGTGTTGGTGGTGGTTTAGGTAAGATTAAAACTCAAGATATAATGAATAATTTTATTAATAAACAAAGGTGTAACCATCCAAGAATCTCAATTAAGCTTATATCCATCATTATAAAAATTCAATGAAAGTTTATTGTGATGCACATATGTCAAACTTTCCTCAAGTTCTTTTTTTTATCAATGGACTCTTAAGATATAATAAAGTGTATGGTTCATTTGATAATTCAATGAAAATTGATGATGAGTTACGATGAAGTTCAAATCATTTTGTTTGTTAAGATGCGTCAATTCCACATATCATTTCTCTTTCTCTTGACACATATCATAATGATAAATGACTCATATCACTATTATCTTATCTTAAATTCTTGAAAGTTATATTTCTTTATCTTCATAAAGGAAGTGAAACATCACTATCTAGCTCATGCTTTCAAAGTCTCCAAGGAAGTTGGGATATGAGATCACTCAACTTGAAGTGGCTTACTAATTAGATGCTTCTAGCAATTATCTTCTCTACACTCATTACACTACATTTTTTTTGGGTATAATAATTGGTACACCAAAGATGTGTCATTCTTAGTTCTCTTGTATAAATGGGAAAAGTCCTCACAATACACTTGTGCTTGCATCCAATTTTGAAAAGTTTATCTTACAACCTTTGGAACCTACCTCATACACTACTTTAATGAGAGAACAACCCAACATTTAGTAATATCGTAAAGTTAGATATTAAATTTTGGATGAGATTTTTTGAAAGAAATGAGAATTATATAATTTTAAAAATTATTAAAAAATAATAATTTAATTATCATATCAAAATAAATATCTTAAAGTATACAATACTTTAAATTTTGAAAATAAAAATTAAACAATTAAGCCAAAAAGCTAATTATTGAGAAGCTAAAACAAACTATCCATTTTGTCCTTTTTAGTTATGGTGGCTATGTAGCCACCATGTGAGCAAAGTGTGGGCTACACAAAGTGGTACATGGGCATCATTTGGACTGTACGAGTAAAGATGCGTAGGTACACACAAAGATTAGCAGACAAATTTGGAGTTTCTTGGGCACATACGAAGATGTGAGGGATGTATATGAAATTAGTTATTTAATTTAAGAAAGATGTTGATTATCGATTAAGCATTGTTGCATGATTTGATATTTATTAAGGATATTTGTTGTTAACCTTAAGAGTTCAACTAAGTATATTAGAGTTTTTTTAACAATGATTTCATTGAGAATTAAGAGATAAAATCATATTTTATAATGAATAAGTTATTGAGGGGGAAAAATTCTTTTTAATGATGCATTTGAAAGTTTTCAATATATTTTTGGTGTATCTTAAATAGAAGTAGAGTTTTCTTAGAGATAGATGAAGTTTTCTCTTGAATTCTTATCACTCTCTTTTATTCTTTGGTTCCTTCACCTTCAAATGCAAGGCATCCTTATACAATTGTTAAGGAGTGTCTTAAAAAGAGTGAAAGGTTAATGAAACAATGGGAGAAGTAATTAGTTCATAATTATTAATTGACATTTATGATTTCTGACTCTATTAGTCATATAATTATTCAATTTGAATTTTAATGTTAATAAAACATATAAATCAATTCAAGAATCACTAAGCAAAAACTTATATTATACAAAACATAATATACAATAAGTTTTAAAATTAATCATGATAAAATTATTATTTTTAAAATATAAAAATCTTTTATAGCATTCATATCTTAAATTAGTATAAAAGATTAGAATTTTATAGTGGGTAGATAATAACTATTACAAAAGACTAATATTTAACACTTATTGATATTCAATACTATAATTCTATCATTTATAATAACTGAAAGTAATAAACACTATCAAATATGCATATATATATATATATATATATATATATATATATATATATATATATATATATCCCAAGACTGAATATTTGACCACACTAAGCCTCGGTCTTAATTAAAATTTTATTATTAATCGTTCTCTTTTTTGCTTTTAACCAATTCCTTTTTTGCTAATAGTTATCTTCAAGTAGTTGTTGGGCTCTCCCGCACTAGCTGTTTATCTTTATTAGCAATGAACTCTCTTATCATTGGCAAATTTATCTCGTTGAGTTTATTGAAATTTGTCTAAACTTTTTTTTAAATTTATAAGGTTAACATATATAATGAACCTCTGTGTCACATGACAATGAAGTTGATTTGATGATAATGCATTTGTGTTGATTTGATAGATGTTTGCCATAATATTTTATTGAATCTTGTTATAAATGATATGCATTTAGAATGATGAATGACTTATCTATTACATTTACTTATCATGAAACATGGCATTTAAAGAGGAGCATTATAAGATATGAATTAGAAATCATAAGCTCATTTTGCCATACATTACAATTATATGAACATTTCATTCATGAGCTATTTTATTTATTTGTTTTCATTTGTTGATTGGTAATAAAGAATGCATGATATATGTAAGAACTACAATATGGTTATCCTTATCCTATTGTTAATATAATTTTAGTGATTCATATTAGACTTACTAAGAGCTCATAATAAGTTGATCTAAATCAAATAGACTCAAACAAATCTTTGTTCTAAGGCCAATTAAAGGAAATAATGCATTAGCCATAAAGGCTAAGTGTACCCTTTTAAAACTAATTTTGTTTTATCTTTTTTATTTTTTACCAACATGTGCTATGACTAAGGCACCCTAGGAAAGGATATTATTTACAATCATTTTTATAATTAAGTTTATGTAATAAATTTTGTTTTTACGACTCTGTTTTGATGGTTACAGTGAAAATACATTTAATAAACGCCTTTGAATTTTGAGTATCAATAAAACTTTATATAATTGTTTGCTATGCTTTGTTGGTCTTTAATTCTAAAAGTACAATAATTATTATAAGGGTTGTCATTGAATCTCAAAAGCTTATATCTAACAAACCTTATGTGATTCTTCTTTTAAAGGCTAAATTTTTAGTTATATTAAATTAAATTTTTTAAAAAATTTATTATTAAATGAAAATTTTGAAAATAATTATCAAAAATCTTAAGTTCAAATCTCTTTATTTTATTGTTTCTATATTAACTTATTAAAAGGAAAAATAGAGTCAAATAATTCTTTGACCTATCATGATGTTTAGATTGATTGGTGACAGACAACAAATGATGGCCAAATAACAAGCAATGGACAACAAGAAACAGATGAAAATAATGGTAGATAAAAAAATTAATGAACATCGAACACTAATTGTCTGTCATAGTGCATTGAAGTAGGAAATTGAAGATTTGAACCCTACTGACATAAAAAAAGATCAACAACAGTGGCTTCAACAATCAATCAAACATGAACCTTACTCATGAGTATGTCCAAAACTCAACTTTTGCTACTTTGTAAATTCTATTGTGCGAAGTTGTGTAATGACAAGTACGAGGGGGATGTTTTCCCTTAGTCATTCTTTTGTGAAAGTGTTGGATGATCTAATTGAGTAATCCTTAATCAGAATCGAACACCTAACACTTATAAAAGGGAAACATAAATTATAATTAAAGAAGAAGAAATTGAGAAGATGGTAGTGTTATACCCGGTAAAATATTATATGTTTAATCTTCAATAATTCAATTGTGGCTTGGATGATTTCAGATCAACAGTAGGATGAGCCAGGAGCTCAATTGGAGGCTATTGGAATTTCTGAAATTTTCTGGGGATTTTTCGGAACACCGAGATTTTTTTTAAAACCGGAATTTGGTTTTTATCGCGCGTGAACCGGACCGAAGCGGTTCAGCGAAGGCGGGGCGGTTCGCCGAGGTGCGTTTGTGCATGCGTTTAGATAAGCCGCGGATAAGCGGATCGGATGGGCGAGATCAGCGGTGGAGATTAACCGGCTGATCGGGTGTTAAGCGGCGTTTTTGGAAGGTCAACCGGCGCTTAATGGGTCTTAACGGGTTATTACCGGTTTAAGCCGGGTACTTAACCTAAACTGTTCGGCTGTTAGGGTTTCGAACGGCGGCTAGAGGCGAGGTGTTCGCGGCGAACGGCGGTACTTTCCGGCAGCCTTCCAAGGGGCTTTTGGTAACCGGAGGTTCGCGGGACAGAGGCGAGCATTTTGGTACCGGTTTCGTTTTGCAAGGAGCTGCGGTTGATCGCGTGCGAGCTTCCCCGTCGCCGGCGAGCAAGGTAGGAAAGTCAGATTTAAATTAGTTATTTAGTAGAAATTAAAAGCATGGAATATTTTGCTTAATGAACACAAGCATGTGGATGAAAAATTGGACTTAGTTGAATGCTAATCTGCGTCTTTTACAAATTTTGGATTTTCTGGAAAATTTCCCAATTCGTCGAAAAATTTAGTTAATGCTTAGGAATATGTTAGGGATTTGTATTATCAGTGTTGTTATTGAATTAGTTAATTGATTGTTGGATTAACCTTAAATCTCACAATACGGCAATGGCGTACGGGCGAACTCCTTCGGCGGAAATTTTGAATGAACCTTAGAAATTAGTGGCATTATTGAAACATTAGGATAGTACGAATATCGAATTTTGTTTCTCCTTGTTCGCGTTCGCCGGAAATCGACGGAAGGATTGGAATTGGTCGGCGATTGCGTCGGTTAGGGTTCGCGGGCGTCGGACCGAGGAAGGAAAAGGGTTTAGATTAATTACGAATTTATTTAAGTAATTAATGGTATTTATATAATATTTATTAGTAATTATATTATTTAAGCATCGACCGATTAACGGATTATTAAGGAAATTTGGTTCGGCGGTGTCGCGGTTCAGCGCGAGGTTTCCGAACCGGCAGCGAAAACCGGTTCAGCGGGATTCGGCGCGAACGAACGGCGCGGAGGAAAATTTAATTCGGAAATTAATCCGAATTTTCGGAAAAAGGATATATGTGGAATTTAAATTTTATTCGGAAATTTATTCCGAATTTCGGAAAATGGATAAAGGGCAGAAATTGATTTTTTGAATTTAAAAATTTCCTGAAGTGAGAAAAAAGTGATTTTTAGAAATCACGTAGCCAAGTTGAAATTGACTGTTGGAAATTACCCATAAATTCAGTGCAGCTGGATTAGTTGGAAGGAAGTGTGACACTTGGGTGCTACCAGAATAGTCAGAATTTGGTACAGTTTGTGTTGCTTGGATGGAAATGACATGGATTAAGTCAGTTTACTCAGTGTTGGCATATTTCATGGATTGGCATATTGGACCGGAATACTATAGGCCCTATATGATGTTTTAGGGTAGTTGTGGTAGGTAACTGTGCAGTACAGACTTAGCTTCCACAGTATACATGTGGACTGGTATGCGCCTTGTTGTATCTGGACACATGTTGCCGAATCTTGGAGTTAGAGCTTGGCAATGACTGTAGGGGCGTGGCTTCTATGGAAATTGTTGGGAGAGGACTTCTTGGAACGGTGGCTGAGTCGATCTCTTCTGGTCCATGAGTGTAGGCCTGCGCGCCTGAGAGTGGCAGTGGCAGGGGTGACTCGCCGTGGCTAGCCAAGTGTGTAGGCCTGCGTGCCTGAGGGTGGTAGGGGTGTCTCACGTTGGCTAGAGATCTATGTGACTGGTTCTGTCTATAGTCTCCAAAAGATTGATTGACGAGAGACGCTGCGGTGTCGGGTGCTAGGCGTTGTGATGCATGCGCAGAGATGTACGTGTCCCGCTGGCATGCTTTGCTTAGGCACCATGCGTGCGCAGAGATGGGCGTGTCCCGCTGGCATGCTGCCTGGGAGCACAGAGGAGAGCTACTCTGGTGTGACTGGGGGGTGACTGTGGTTGGTCAGAGTCTGGGACTGAGAGTGCCTTTCCACCCTACATTGTTATGATGTATTTCTATACTCTTGCTATTATCCTTCTCTTGCATGAGAGTTTTTTTACTAGCTGTCTTTCCTACTGGGCGTAGCTCATTCTTTTATTATCCATATTTTTCCAGTGGCTCGGCAGACTTGACGCCACCCAGCTTTAGGTGGGATCGTGATCAGTAGGCTAGTGGAGGAGATCTGATCTGTGATTTTCTGAGACATTCTGGTTAGTTGATTGTTGCTGTTGGATGTATTCAGTGAGACTGTTATTCTTATGTCTTGTATTATGTGAGGGTGATTCTGACTCATGTACTCGGATGGATGATGTGGTATTTGATGGATTGTGATTTTTCTTATGAGTTACATTTTATACACTATCTTATTTTCTATCTTGACGGTATGGTGTGTGGAGCGCCATTTCATATCGGTGGATGTTATATATTTTTTTGTTGATGGTGAGGTCATTACATGACTATGGAACTTAATCTTGGGGGTTCAGACTTCTATTAGATCGGTTCTCCTACCGGTATGGGTTAGGAGTATTGGGTCTAGTAGGAGTAACATTGCGCGAGTTCATCTGTTAATTCAGGAGTCATGAACCTGATTTGACGGTGTGCCCGGGAGATGGGATCCACATAGTTAAGGAAAGTAGGTGTGTAATGATGTGTTATATCCTATGTTTTTCGTAGGCTACTCAGGTTGGTATGGGACGATCTAAGCTGTCTATATGTAAAAAAAAAAAATTTCCTTTTAAAAAAACTGGGGTGTAACAGGTAGAATCTTTCAAATTAGCACTAATAAGAAAATTTCAATATAGTAGACCTAGCATGGAATCATAACGAAAGTAATCAAAACATATAACTCCTAAAGTGAGGTTAAAATTCAATATTTAGACAACGAATATGTTCTTCTTATATTCAATAAAGAGGATGACCTTCTCTGTTGCTTGTTATACAAATCATAGAATGTAGGTGACTTTCAATTGCAAGTCTTTTAATGGCATATGAAATTTCTAGTTTATATCATCCACTAAGATTTAAGATATAAATCAATCTAATAATCAATTGCTAATGGTAAAACTTTTTAATTTGAAATGTTTTCTATGAAATATGTTTGTTATCATATGTAAGGCACTACTTATTCCATTAATTTAGTCACTCAACTAACATCATTGGCCATGGTCGGGTGATGAATGTTGATCCTATGAACCAAAAAGATAATATTTAATTTTGTTGATAGTAAATTTTTTTTTAAAATATTTATTATGATAATCTAAATATATTTATTTATCATGTTCTATAAGTTATATTAAAGATAAGTTAACTTAATGACCACCTACCAAAAAGTAACTTAAGAAATACTCAAATTATCGAATCTTCACAAATCTTCAAGGACATAAAGAATGGATGAACAACTCCAATGGCCTATATTAGTCCAAGTCTTTTGGAAGAACATCTTTTATTTTTAAAAAGTCATGTCAAATAAATAGTTTGATGTTTGATCTCATTTTTAAGAGCTTATGTATACACACATTTATATTTATACACATCATGTTTAGGATTTGATCTTATAATAAATTATATTTGACATATATAAGTAAATTCAATTAATATCATTTATACAAGTCACATGAGGAATGTGGAACCCATTGATCACATTCTTAATTCATGATCTAAGCATTTAAGTTAAAAATATGTGAGAGTTAAGTCATTTTGAAAAAGAATTGAATTTAATCTCCAGATAGCCATAAGTTCATTTATTGTATGTAGACTCTGACATATAATACATAATGGATACTGCATTCACATATTATTATTTTGAACACAACAAATAACATGTTATGTATTCTTTGCAAGGTATGCATCTCATAAATGATATTTGAAAAAAATGAATCTATATGCACATCGCATTGTATACCCCACAACATTGTCTTGTCATATTGAATAGTACAACATGTACACATGATGCACTTGGCGTTAGCGTGCACTACCTTATCACATGCACATGTTTGATTCACCAGCTACATATAATGACTAGTTTGACAAAAAAAAATTAGAATTTTGGCATAAAGTGAGAGTTGATTCATTTTATTTAGCATAAATAAGGTATTTTAAAAGATAGAAATTTATTATTTGACAAATTGAAAATTGTTGCGTATATATCATTACAAAAGATTATTGCAACATTTTATGTACATTTATTATGTTAATATATATTGTAGCAAGTAATAACAATTTAGTGCGATTTTGTAAATTTTTATAATTTTTTATGCAGTTTTGTAATTTTATAGCGGGATTATGTTCATCAAATCCTTCAAAAATAATAAAATAAAACTTAGGAGTCATATCAGAAAAATTTTGTAAATTGGTACGTCGAAGCTTATTTGTGATATTAGTCGCATAGCCACATCGGATAAACGACGGCTAAGAAGAAGCCACATCGTAATCTATCTTCTGAGCAAACCAGCCTCTTCTTCGTCCTCAGAACTCCTCCTACTGAAACTCCAACCCTACAATTGTGCTCCAAACATGGCTTGCATCTCTTTATTGAGATCACCTCTGCCATTGCTCCAAGCCAGAAAATCTACGAGCCCATGTGCTCAGCTTCAGCAACACCTACCTAAGTCATCAAATGCCCACATATTTGGCCTCAGGTTTCACACTGCGACCTCCTCCCCCGCAATCCTTAGAGCCAGACGGAGTCTTATTTGTGCTAAGGTATGAACAATGCATTTCATTTTGTTTCTTTTGCTGTTGATGATTCATAAAGCATGCGTTTTTTTTTCTTCACAATACCTTTTGTCACACTGAGATCTTTTAGAGGACTTTTAAATTTCACATTTTGACCGAAGACTTGGGAGATTGTATTTTCCCTCAAATTGGCTTTGCTCTTCAGGCAAATATGTCTCATATGATCCTTTTTTGATGATTGGTTGTTGAGTTCTCCGGAAGAATGGAATTTGTTGGTTAATTGGTCCGTCACTTATCAAATACTTTGGATCAGTTTGGCACTCTGTCCTGATTGCAATATAAAAAGCTTCTCTTTCATTCACATAAACTATTTTTTCAAAAAATATTTTTCTATAAGTAAAACTGCTTTTTCATCTTGCTCACTGTTGTTTTATTGCTGCTACATTGTACTGTTATTCTAGTATATACTTATCGAAGTATTCAAAGGGAGAACTGTTCGTATGGTTTTCCATTACTTAATAAAATAATGCCAGTTACTGGCTTTTATATTTATGGTTTTCATTTAGGTTCTGGCAGTTAGTTATTGATAGTCTGCAACAATTGACATTTCTTTCAGCCATGAAGTAAACCTTTTATGGTAGGGAGGCTTTAGTTGGCTATGTATCATGCTATGTCTGAAAATATTTTTTGGTGTTATGAAATTATCTTGTTTATTGTAGCATAAAATTTATCAATGATTTCTTAGTGCCAAATTAGGTTTTCAAGGGAAGATTTGGTTGCTTATTCAACTAAAAAATTGGTTTCTTTTTTCTAGCAAAAGTGTCACTTCATTAGCTTTCTTTTCCTTTTCATTTTATCAATAATTTGCTATGCATTATTAAAGCATTGCTGGTTTGAATCACTAGGTATAGAATCCAATGGAATTGTGATTTGTGGCCTTTGTTGATAAAAAGGTCTTTTAACTATAAATTGAGCTCCTAAAGTAAATAGGTATGGTGTCTACCTTGAAGGTATCCAAGGGTGATGTTCCTCCTAATTTTAATTTGAAAGATCAAGATGGAAAGACAGTTTCACTCTCTAAGTTCAAAGGCAAGCCGATTGTTGTTTACTTTTACCCCGCTGATGAAACCCCTGGGTGCACTAAAGAGGTACATTTGTAGACTTGTCTTTGCATACTCTTAAAGCCTAGGCTTTAGCTTCAATTTGTCACACTAACTCTTGAATTGAAGTTATGTTTTCTTGTTTCTTTGACATATGTTATCAATTTTATTTGAAGGGTGTATGGATTTCATGATAGTTATATATCCTATCAATGTACTTAATGTTGAATTTAAATTGTATCCATAGTGAGATATGAATGGTTTATGAGCTATTAATTATAATAGTTGTTTATGCCGGTCAGGCATGCGCCTTCAGAGATTCTTATGAGAAGTTTAAGAAAGCAGGAGCGGAGGTTGTTGGAATTAGTGGGGATGACCCTTCTTCACACAAGGTATCTATATTGCTTTTGGTTTTGAGAAACAAATGTGTCATTAAAAAATATTTTTTGAATAAAATATATAATTGAATTAAGGGATACAAATCTTGCTTTCTTTTCTATTTAATTATAAGAAAATGATATCTATAAGTAGCCAATGCATTACAACTCATATGATGGTAGCTTTGTCCTCAAAATAAAGAGTTTAAGATTCAAATCTAGTCACACTCAATATGTTTTTTGGAAAAACATATCTACAAGTAATGACTATTCAGATGAATGCTTCTTGAATGGGGTAATACATGATAATTTGATTAAAAAAAAAGGAAAATAGAATTTTCGTTCCTTTACCACTTAGTATTACAAGAAACTGAAACTTAAGATGTAATTCAGATCTATAAGCTTCTTTAATGCAAACTAAGAGAATATCAGCAATAGGAAATATTTGACATGCAAATTTATGTGCAGCACCCATAGGAAGATTGGAGTAGCTTCAATGGAAGTTGTGTTTAAAAAGTTTTGATTTTGGTGGTTAAAAAATGTAAAGTGCACATTAGCATTCCATTCAAGAAAAAGTAATTATTGTCATTTGTTCATAAATAAAAAACGTTGAAGAAAAAAAGACATAGTAAGAGATTATTATAAAAACAATGCATGCTTCTGGCTTACGAGTTATTTGATGAATTTTAATAAAAACAGATTTATGTAGACCACCCTTGTGAAGACTTGTTATTGTTTTTGCCTTGCTAACCTGAAGTGCTTCATGCTTAATGCTTTATCATGCCATATCCATGCTAGTCCTTTCATCCTTTTTTAATACCTCTTCTCATTTAGATGTTTACTTTCAGCTCTTATTATGTAGATATTGATATAATGTCATCATCGTAGCATCTACAATCTATGCTTAACATGCACAAATCACCTCAACCCTAAGCTTGTTTTCAATCAGGAGCATATCCTCCAAAGTTCTTCAGAGTGTACATATTCTCTCATCATGAGATTGGTCGTTCTTTGTGTAAGCTTTACTTACTGGAGGTCATCATATTGTTCCTAAGTACTTCAGTCATAACACATGCATTATGGATAAAACTGAAGTTTAGAATGAGGATGAAGAATGCAGACTTTCTCTTTTAGATGCCTTTGCATTTTAAACCATGATGTTCTATGCATTACCACAAATTATCTCTGAGCTTATGAAAATGGCTCAAAAATGCATTTTAAACATACAGGCCATTAGAAAATTTTGCTTATATGCTAAGCTGATTTAGGCTCATTTGATTGAGTGCTACTTAAATAACAGAAATCTAAATGTCAACATTATCTGAAAAGTTATTTAAATGAGTCATCATAACATAACATTATCTGACATAGCAAGCTCAGCTTTAATTGGATAACCTTAATCCAATTAAAGCCATTCATTATCAAGTCTTCTCTTTGCTTACTGATGATGTCCTTCTGCCAAAACCATATTTCCAGGCATTTGCCAAGAAATATAGGCTTCCATTCACCTTGTTAAGTGACGATGGAAACAAAGTGAGGAAAGAATGGGGAGTCCCTTCTGATCTCTTTGGAACTCTCCCTGGGCGTCAAACTTATGTCATTGATAAGAAAGGAGTGATTCAGTTGGTATATAACAACCAGTTTCAGCCGGAGAAGCATGTGGATGAAACCCTCAAGCTATTACAGAGTATCTGATCTCCTCTTTTTTCCATTGAGCTGTTTTCTGTGAAGTCATTCATGGCTTAGTTATGCAAGAATACGTTATCTTGCTGTATTGAACAGAAGATTTACATGTATAAAAAGTTATTCCAGCCAACAATGTTAAGGTTGATGCAGTTGTCATTTGCAGTAAATTTTTTAAGTAATTTTTTTTCCTGTAAAAAAAATGTTTTTGAACAACTAAAAAAGGTGAATTTACATCTCATGCCATTCTAATGTGATCTTTGCATTATTATTTCAGCAATCATTCTATACAAATATGCTTTATATGATGCTTTACATGTGTTAAGAAGCACTGTTGCCCTAATCAGCTGCTTAAGTCTTAAGATTTCTACATCTGGGAATATGTCTAAAGGCTTAATGAATTTTAAATTTTAAATTTAAATTATGTTATTTGGTTGAATGAATTTCTAGTGATTAGCATACCATGATTCCATGTTTTTTATTTATTAATGTGTAAATGAAAATTTTTATATTGTTAAGATTTCTAAAAAGGTGAATCTAATGAAATTTGTGGATTTGTAATGTATCTTTTAAATGGATGAAAAAACTTTGAGTCTTAGATGGAAGAAATTGTACTTCAATGTTATTTTGCCTAGTATTTTTTTTTAATTTTAATAGATGTTACTATTATCTACAAATCATTAGAATTTATTTATTTGTTTGTTTAAATGTTATTTTAATAATTTTTCATTTGAATATAGATTTAGTTATTCTTGTTCATAATTCTTACAAATTTAAGGGCAAGCTTGAGTAAAAAGTTTCAATCTCCAAATTGCCTAACATTTAAAGCATAGATATAATGAGCATCATTGAATTTGTTTTCATGAATCTACTTTAGAACGATAATAAAAACATCATATTATTGTTATTACTCTTATAATCATTATTATTAACTTTTTGGTTTGAAATTGTATTTTTTTTTTAATATGTTGTGGTTAAGGCTAAGTTTCACAAGTTAGCTCTTTTAGTTATAAGTTATTAGAAAGAATTATTAAAATAAAGACTTCTTATCAAATATTTATTTCAATATGTAATTGTTAATGATACCTAAGGGTTTTTCTTCAACTCCTCTATTAGTCTTTATATATGTTGGGTCTTCTCTCCAATTCTTTTTAATAGTCATGGATGTTTTTTGTGAGTATATTGAACTCTTTTATGAGTAAACACGAGTTTATTCCCATTCACATCCATGGGCTGCCTATTTCTAATATGGTACCCACAAACAACCTCTATCATTTTTAGGTAGGGAAGATATTGGTTCACTTCATGCCCTTTACAAGGCTCTTTTCAAGTAACAAATGAATTAGCAACTTATATGCTAACATGAAGTAGCAAATGATCCTGCATTTATTTTGGGATTCTTAATCACATCCCTCCTTATCACTCATCTAGATGCCCCTTGTCCCTCCATAAGATATTCTTGGCAAATTACACTACTTCTACAAGCATCCAACATAAATTCAACACTTAAACAACTTGACTTATGTGGTGACCTAGCCCACCTTTCCTAGGTTTGATGTTACATTGTCTCCTTTTCACATTTTTTTTGGTTTTCAAAATCATCAAAATTTTATCTTTTTTTAATAACATTTAGTATTTTTAGAATTTTTCCAAACTTAATATACTTTAAAATTATAATTTATAAGTTTTTCTAAATTATCTTTGATTGTTTATTCTATACTTGTTGAGCATCCTTTTTTAGCCCAAAAATTTATTAAACTCATCATTTTATACTCTATGCCTTTCACAATTTTTCTTTGTTCATTTCATATTTTTATAAATTTTTGATATTTTTGAAACCTTTAAACAAATCCTTATAACATCCAAATTCTTCATTTAATTATTAAAAAAATCACATATTCATCATTTTTATGTTATAAATTTTTTATTTTTTTTTTACTAAATTTTCTTGCTCATTTTCCACTTTTGAGGTATAATAATACATCCTTTTAGTGATGTATAATTTTTTTTAAGGAAACTATTATAATTTTTAAAAGTTTTCAAATTTTTGAAAAAAATATAAATAATTAAAAATGGCTTTAAAATTAAAATTTTTCATTTTTTATGTTACAAACGCTCTTTCCTTAGAATTATCAATCAATATTAAAGTTATAATTTTTGTTAATTTAAACATTCAATAATTAAAATCTTCAAATATTTATGAAAATATTTACTCTAACTTTTGGGGTGTCATAAGTTCTCATCTTAGCATTTTGGCTCTAATCAGTTAAAACATCAATTTCGACATACTAAACTTCTAATGCAAAGTCTTCTCTATTCTCAAAGAACTACTTCAAACTAGTTAGCACTTCATCCTCAATGGCTCATCCCTAAGCATCTAGTAATTTGGTGGTAGCTAATGTTATCTTAATAAATGCAACGAACAAAATCAACCCTATTAGCAAGTTTTAACCTTAGAATTTATCTTGAAAACTTAAATTCATTCCAAATACTTCTAGCAACTTGAGTTTGAATTTGTTCGACCAGTCTAACTCTACTAGTTGGAAAGTAATTTTTGCCCAAGGAGATCACATGTGCCAACACCAAAACTCGAATGGCCTTAGTATGAATAAAATTGTTCCATACTTGTTTTCTTTTTATACCCATTATGAGCAACAACGATTTTATTTGGATTAAGTGATGCAAACTAAGGTTCAACATCTTCCTATATCTAGTATATTATAATTGATTAAAAACTAATTATCAGCTTAATATGTTTAGTCTTAATGTGCTTAGATCTTGCAAATTATGTTTTTTAGAGGACAAGTCCTACAATATGATACTTAGGATCTATGAAGGCAAGAAGTGAATACCAAGTGATATCTTAAGAGATGAATCATTAACCAATAAGTGACTTCTTGTAAACTTTAGGTGAAAGATTACAGGAATGAGTTTCTTTACATTAGTAGTTAAGATAGTTATTATGACATTTATATGAGATGTCATTGTCATAAGATATTGAATATCCTTTGAGAAAAAAAATCAATTTAGATTAGAACAAGTTATCTTAACGGGATAATACCTCAACATAATGAGACAAATATTTCACATTATCAAATTCAACATTTTACTAATTAATGTGATTTAAAGATGAACCAAATAAAGCTGGTGGCCTTGTGAAACCCAAGATTATAGAAAAAAGGGAGTGAATGTCTAGTGATGTTCTAAAAAAATTACTAAATAATGAGTGGCTCATAACAAGTCCCTAAATGAAGGGGTATAGGAATTAATTGTCCTATATTGGCTAATAAGTGAGTAATTCTGATGTTTATGTAAGATTTCTTATTCTTAAAATATTGAAATATTTTTAAAGGGTAAAACCTTCTTGAATTGAGATGGGATAACCTAAGTGTATCTCAACATAATAATACCAAGATGTCACATGCAGGCATTTTTTTTTCAAATGCAAAGTAATGATTGAGGCCATATCCAAATATTTCCTTGTAAGGGTGAAACTGCTCTAGTATCAATTGAAATATTTTTGTTAAGGTGTACATTGCTTAAAATGTCACATGGATGAACAAAGTCACAATTGCATTCAAAGTTTACAATAACTAGAAAAAGAAGTATTCAAATACCTTTACTATATTTCACTCTCCAATTAGCTTTATTATGACATGAATCAAATCTAATTAAGACCTCTTATTAGTTATCACTCAATTACATATGTTCTCCATTGATATTGGTCAAAGTGTGCTTTCCACAATTAATCAAGCACTAACATAATCACCAAGGGGACAACTAAGGAACATTCACCAAGGGGACAACTAAGGAACATTTGCCTACCATCTTATCAAATCTCATCATTCATCTTATTATCATGCAATTTATTTACTTAGTTAATCAACCACATCAACTAGTTACTCAATCAACCTCACCATAAGGCATGATACGTAAACCTCACCATCTATTTATATTATTTTTTAGTTTTAAAAATAATATTTTATATTCTTTAAATATTGGTACATTTATTTTCATTCATAATGATTATGATTTTTTAGGTAAATTTTGAATTAGAAAGTTTTGATGTAAGGATTATATAAGGTTGCCTAAAGGATATAAAATCAAGAATAAAAATAAAATAATTTTTTATCTCAACCAAAAAATATAAAAATGATGCCTTGCTCAACTTTTATTGATAGTCTCAAATAATGATAAACAATTTTGAACATTCATGTGTGCATGTTGTTCACGGCTTAAGGAATTGAATCGTATCTTAAAGCTTAAGGCATAAAGGAAACTCACAATAAAGAACTGCAATATCATAACTATGAAAAAAGGGAAAAAAATAAGTCAAATGGAAGATGAGAATCAAAAAATTCCAAAAAAAACTTTTCAAATTCAATAATTGTTGGCTGGTCATAAGTATATATTATGGAAGATAATAATAAATATAGTTTATGAAAAGCTTAGGTATATAATATGATACCATCTTGTAAACCAAATTGGATCATTGATCAATTTATAGATGTAAGTGATCAATAATGATTAATGGTTGTTTATAAATTAATAAACCTACTCTTTGGATCATATAAGTTAGGAATTTAGATAGATCACTTTGTTTAGAGCATTTATGAAACTCTAATTCTAAAAAGTCTTCAATCTGTTCAAGAGTAATAAACATCTTAGGAATTTTGAAAAATGATCTTAGATTAAAGCATTGAAGACTCATATGACATATTTTAGCATGTATATAAAGAGGTCTTTTGATAAAAGTAAGCATGTCCATATAAAAAAAAGAAAAAGAGAGAGAAAGGAGAGAATTATTTGTAATGAAGGGGGACACGTATTACTTGTAATTTGAGAAGTTTTACACTTTTTTTGTATCACACAATCTAACATTAAGAAGACTTTAGGCACACCATCAATATTTTTTTGTATTTGATGGGTTTATATGATAAAATCTATTGTCTCATGAATTGTGCGATAAAATCTTAGCTAAACAACTGTTACACCCCATTTTTCCTAGGCTGATTTTTGGCATACATTTTTTTTTTTTACATATAGACAGCTCAGATCGTCCCATACCAACCTGAGTAGCCTACGAAAAACATAGGATATAACACATCATTACACACCTACTTTCCTTAACAATGTGGATCCCATCTCCCGGGTACACCGTCAACTCAGGATTCATGACTCCTGAATTAACAGATGGACTCGCGCAATGTTACTCCTACTAGACCCAATACTCCTATCCCATACCGATAAGAGAACCGATCTAATAGAAGTCTGAACCCCCACGATAAGTTCCATAGTCATGTAATGACCTCACCATCAAAAAAAAATATAACATCCACAGAATAAATATATAAATATAGCACTCCACACACTATAGCACCAAAACAATAAGTAAGACAGTGAATGGAAACTACATCACAAGAATAAGATCCAAGTCCAACAAGTGCAACATCATCCAACCAGATACATAAGTCAGATTCATCCTCACACAATACCTGACATAAGAATAATAGTCTCACTGAATACATCCAATAGCATCAATCACACTAACCAAAATGTCTCAGAAATCACAGATCAGATATCCTCCACTAGCCTGCTGACCACGATCCCACCTAATCTGGGTGGCGTCAAGTCTGCCGAGCCGCCGGAAAAATATAGATAATAAAGGAATGAGCTACGCCCAGTAGGAAAGACAGCTAGTAAAACTCACATGCAAGAGAAGGATAATAGCAAGAGTATAGGAATACAGCATAACAATGTATGGTAGAAAGGCACTCTCAGTTCCAAACTCCGACCAACCACAGTCACCCCAATCACACCAGAGTAGCTCTCCTCTGGGCTTCCAGGTAGCATGCCAGTGGGATCGCCCATCTCGAAACATGCATGGCGCTTAGGCAAAGCATGCCAGTGGGATACGCCCATCTCGAAACACGCATCATAACGCCTAGCACCCGACACCTCAACGTCTATGTAGCATGCCAGTGGGATTGCCCATCTCGAAACACGCATCACAACCTAGCCTGGGGTTTCAGGTAGCATGCCAGTGGGATACGCCCATCTCGAAACACGCATGGCGCCTACCAGTCACATGTATACTGTGGAAGCTAAGTCTGAACCGCACAGTTACCTACCACAACTACCTTAAAACATCATATAGGGTCTATAGTAGTCCGGTCCAATATGCCAATCCGTGAAATATGCCAACACTGAGTAAACTGACTCAAACCATGCCATTGCCATCCAAGCAACACAAACTGTACCAAAATTCTGACTATTCTGGTAGCACTTACCCAAGTGTCACACTTCCTTCCAACTAATCCAGTTGCACTGAATTTATGGATAATTTCCAACAGTCAATTTCAACTTGGCTATGTGATTTTCAAAAATCACCTTTTTCTCACTTCAGGAAATTTTTAAATTCTAAAATCAATTTCCGCCCTTTATCCATTTTCCGAAATTCGGAATAAATTTCCGAATAAAATTTAAATTCCACATATATCCTTTTTCCGAAAATTCGAATTAATTTCCGAATTAAAATTTAAATTCCACATATATCCTTTTTCCGAAAATTCGGATTAATTTCCGAAATTAAATTTTCCTCCGCGCCGCGCCGTTCGTCCGCGCCGAATCTCTTGAACCGGATCTCGCCACCGGTTCGGGTCTTCACGCTGAATCGAGAACCCACCAGCCGAATATTTAATCCAAATTTCCAGCCGACGTTTAGCATTTAATTATTAATAAATATTGAATAATTACAATTACTTAATTAACTAAACCGTAATTAATCTAATCCATCTCCTTCCTCCGCCCCGCGCCCGCGAAACCCTAGCCGACGATTCCTCCGGGAAAATTCCGTTTCCCCCGTCGATTTTCGGCGACCGAGATCAAGGAGAAACAAAATCAGATGTTCGTACTATCCTAATGTTTCAATAATGCCACTAATTTCTAAGGTTCAATCAAAATTTCCGCCGAAGTTTCATCCGATCCTCATTTTAACAATCTATGAAATTAAACAAATTTCAGCATTTGATACCACCTTAACATGATTAAAGCACATAATCGAATCAACACATGCTCGGTAAAATTTCCGAATTCGGCGGGTATAATTTTCCGAAAACCCTAAAATGCTAAATCAATAATTTGCATTAATCATTTCCAAAAACCACAATCCGCATGCTCTGGTAGCTATTTGCAAAATAATCCATATTTTTAATTTGCTAAATAACTAATTTAAATCTGAATTTCCTACCTTTCTTCTCCGGCGACGGTGAAGCTCGCACGCGACCAACCGCTGCTCCTCGCCGAACGAAACCGGTACCAATCGATTCTCCTCGGTCCCGCGAACCTCCAGGTACAAAAAGCCCCTTGAAAGGCTGCCGGAAAGTATCGCCGTTCGTCGTGAACACTTCGTCTCCGGCCACCGCTCGAAACCCTAACAGCCGAACAGTTTCGGTTAAATACCCCGCTTAAACCGGTAATAACCCGTTAAGAACCCATTAAGCGCCAGTTAACCTTCTAATAACGCCGCTTAACCCCGATCAGCCGATTAATCTCCACCGCTGTTCTCGTCCGTCCGATCCGCTTATCCGCGGCTTATCCAACCGCACGCGCAAACGCACTCGGCGAACCGCCCCCGCCTTCGCTGAACCGCTCCAGTCCGGTTCACGCGCGGTAAAAAACCAAATTCCGATTTAAAAATCTAATGGTCCGATTTAAATAGATTTTCGAATTTCCAAAAATCCAATTAAACAGGGAAAATTACTTAAAAATTTCCTCGGTGCTCCGAAAAATCCCCAGAAAATTTCAGAAATTCCAACAGCCTCCAATTGAGCTCCTGGCTCATCCTACTGTCGATCTGAAATCATCCAAGCCACAATTGAATTATTGAAGATTAAACATATAATATTTTACCGGTTATAACAACAACCAAATCAAATTCTTAATAAAAATCATTTTAATTAATTACTATTAAGAGAAGTCAAAATTTTAAGTCAATATTTTAGCTTTGTTGTTAAGATTCAAACTTAAGATGTATTATTTCAATCCCCCAACAAAAGAGCTTGTTTCAAAGTTATAATAATGAAATTGAAGTAAAAAAGAAAAAAATCTGGAAGAATAGAGTGAAAGAGAGTTTTTATGTCAAAAATAAAGAATTAGAACTCAATTAAGATGCTCTCTTCATAAGAGATTTAATTACATATTTATAGTAGTATAATAATAGTACTTTAGTTTTTAATTTTTCTCATATTTTATTCAAAATATAAAATCACCAAACTCTATATTTTCTCTTTCTATATGTAAAAATTCTATACATGGGATATTGTTGCTACACATATTGTACCTACTACATGTGTAACTCGCATGTTGATGGTAGGTGGGGCATATTGCATATAAGTGCATGCACATGATTATGCTGATGATCAATGTTTGAGGTTAGCTACATGCTTGAGCACATGGAGGTCTATTATGCATTAGTCTATCATGCACTTCTATGCACTAATCTGTCATGCACTTGTCTGCTTCTCACTGTCATATACTAGTTTGTCAAGCAATGGTCCACTATGTACTAGTTTAGCTCTTGTTAATCTATTTCATACCATTCTATAACACAATACTACAAGTTGGTCCATTGCTTGTCGATCCACTGCATTCTTATCTAATACAATACTCTATTTGTATTAAGCTGACTTGGACCTTCATTGTAAATCCTTTTATCAATTGTGTATGAAACCAACTTATGTCCTACTTGTTCAACAAATTATGGTATCATACTATATAAGTAATGTTCTATACTTATACAATCCATTTCTCTCATAGAATAATTAACATAGCATAGAGTAAAAATTGTTAAAATGTTATCATACAAATATATTACATTATATTAGATGTGTACAATCTTCTTATAGAGTATGATTTAATTAAAATACTTTCATGCAAATATGATGCTCATATAGTACATATATAAAGAAAATAATATATTGGTATCAAGTAAATGATTTAAGAGAATTGTTGTATTGATACCATCTTGATATCATACTTGTATGAAGCATATGTAACAAAATCTAATAGTTCAAACTCTCATACTGTTATGATTATGTATCACAACAAAAATTAGAGAGTAACATAAAAATTATTATACACATATTATCCCTTTATTAGATAAATATGATCTAATGATCACTTAGAAAACCTATTAATATAATTGTATTATACTCATATAATCTTTATGTTCATCTTATATGATATTTATAAAATCATTATTGATGTGAGTTAAGTAGAGATTATATAATATGATGCATTCAATCATACTCATACAATATAATTTATGTAAAATCAAAGGTTAGAGAATACTTTGTTGGAATGATCAATTCTCTTTATTTATCACCGTGGTATGATCTTCTGATCATACTTGTATGAATGCAAATCGATACTTCAATGACCATTTGATCTTCTAAGAAATGTGATTTTAGTCATTGAAAGTGTCATGAATGATGTTAAATAATATAATAGTATAAATAGAAGGAGATTCAAAAAAGAATGGACTAATGATTAAATTACAAAACATTCAAAGGTCACAAAGGAAAAACTTGCTTATATCTCTCTTGGGCGAAGCTTACCTACACTAATTAGAATATGTTTTTGCTCGATTTCATGTCATCTTGATTCATTTCAAATTTTTAATAATTTTCTTAGTTTATGTAGTCATTTTGACACTCTTGCTTATAGCATTAAAGTGTAAGATTGTTGTATCAATAACTTTCAAGTACTGCATTTGTCCTTCCTTAGCTATTGTGACTCTTTTAAGTAGTTGTTGGTCACTTCTCTGAGCCCTTTTATAAGGTGTATCCCTACTTGCTAAGATAAAATGGAGTAATTTTTATATTGTTTAACCCTACTAACTACAACAAACGAAGTGGTTTTAATAGAAGATTGGTAAAGTCAATTGAGGTGATGTAGACACTAATAAGGTTGAACTACTTCAAAACTCTCATTGCATTTTTTTACTTGTTTTTACTTTTTTTTATTAAATAAGAACAATTTGCCATAGCAAGAGTTTTGGAATCACAAAAAAGCTTTTGAAAGTTCCAAAGTAGTTTTAAAAAATTTCTAACTTCCTTGTTACATCACAATTCAGCCCTCTATGAGATTCACTCCTCTTTAAGCTCAACAACTTGGACCCTAATCAGCAAGTATAAGATGATAGAAACATTTATTGTCATCTTTAATCAAATGCAAAAGTTAATTGTTGAGGTTAGATAATTATGAAGTGCAAAATAAGCAACATAATCAATCATATTTATCTACACTTAGCAATAGCCAAACCCCATCAATATTATCACTTCATCCTTGGATATGCTTACTAAAGCTTATGCGCATGACTCTCAATATATTGGATTCTCATAAGTCTTTAAGCAATTAGTGGATTACCTTTTTCTCCTTAGTATTTAGAAGTTTGATCACCATTATGACCTCCATCACCTTTTATTCCTATTCTTAATGACTCAATCATAGCTCCATAATTTTTGTTGCATTGAACATGCATGTAATCTATGCTCTTCACATTTTCTTATGTATATTTGTTGTCTACACCTCTTTAGCACTTGCTCCACTAACCTAGTATGGCATCCTATTTTAAAAAATAGATTTGTCACTTGAATTTTGAAAATATTTTTTATTCTAAAACTTTGTACTTAGAAATCTCCTTTATTTTAGAAATCTTTTTCAATTTGATTCATTTTTTAAAATCATAAATCAAATAACTTCTACAAATTAGACAAATACTTTTTAACATAATGTAAGATAATAAAAAAATAAATATGTCAACTCAAATAGGCAATTTGTTCACATTACTTACAACAAAAGTAAAGTAAAAAAATATTTAAATCAATTTGTCATCTTTTCTATTGATGATATATTGATATATTTGAAGTCTACAAAAAATGTACATATCATTTGCATATTGTATTGCAAACATTTCAAAAGATAAACTATATATCAAATTTTTTAAAATGTGAATTTTTGTAGTCTTAATTCTCATTCTTGGGATGCATTATAAGCAAAGAAACGATCTCCATAAATCTACAAAAAATCTCAACTTTTGTGAACTGGCCCTTGATATGAATTATGTGAGGTTAAAATATTTAGTAAAACATCATATCAGAGATTTGTTTATCTATTAATGCATAATGAAAAAGTAATTTTATATAGATCTCATCAATTGAAATCACATGAAAAGAACTATCTAGTTCATAATTTAGAATTGGTAATCACTATTTCTTGTAATGAAAAGTTAAATATATTATTTGTATGTAGTGAAATATAAAATTTTTGCTAATTACTAAAGTTTGAAATATATTTTCATGCAAAAAGAATTGAATATAAAGCAAAGAAGATGAATATAATACATTAAATGTCATGATTTAGATATTTTGTATATTCTTAGTAAAGCTTATATTATAACTAATGTATTAAACCATAAAGTGGGTATGAATCTACTTATAACCCAAATTGATGAGCAATATATTTCTTTTGAAATTGATAGATATTAGTTGTAAATATAAATATATCAAAATGTGTTCTTACTATCTCAAGCATCAAAACTAGCTAATTGCATAGATTCTATTAAAGAAAATTAACAACAATACAGAGAAATATGTAAAGTGATTTAGGAAGTAAAAAAAAGATAATGTTTCATATTATACTATAGATTTTAATGAAATTCTTTTCTTTCAAAACAAATTGCATATCCTAATTCATCAATAACTAAAATAATTATTACTACATAAAACAAATAATTCTAAATATTCTATCCATCCAAGAGTAATAAAATATATTATGAATTGAAACCAAATTGTTGGTGGCCAAGAATGAAGTGATATATTGCAAATAGATTAGTAAATATTTAATATGTAAACAGATAAAAAGAGAACAATACAAGTCAAGTGGAATTTTGTAGCCCCTGTTAATTCTGGAATAGAAATGGGAAAGCATTGAAATGTATTTTGTGGTTGGTCTTAGGAAATCCCCTGAATGGTATGATTATATATGGGTGATAATCGATAAGCTAACCAAATCAGCTTAATCCTTAGCTATCAAAATGTCTTATTCTACAAAAGAAGTTGGCTATATTATATGTGAATCAAATAATATACTTTCATGGAGTACATAAGATGATTCACTTAGATAAAGATCCCATGTTTACTTCTTATTTTTAAGAAAATATACTTCAAACGTTTAACATAAAGCTAAACTTTAGTACTATATTTCATACTTTAACAGATAGACAAATAAAAAGAACAATAAATAATTCAAAAAAAATATTATGAATGTATGATCTCTAATTAAATTTTTTTATAATAATAGCTTCCAAGTATTAGCATTTCACCTTATGAAGTTTTATATAGAAAAAAATATCAATCCCATTTATGTTGGACTAAAGGCAAAGAAAAACAATTACTTAGGCCTCATTCTATAATTGAAGCTACTAAAAAAAGTAAGACTAATCAAATTAAGAATTCAAATTGCCTAATATAGTCAAAAGAAACATGATCTCCTTAAAGGGTTTACTTTCACAAAAACATGATCTCCTTCATATTTGGAAAAGCAAGAAAATGTGACTAAAATACATTGTTACTTTTAAAATTATAGAAAGAGTAGGTCAAGTGACTTACTAATTGGTATTACCCTTATAACAATGAGAACTTATGACATTTTTCTTGTCTTATTTTTTAAAAAATATATCTCTATCTTTCTTATATTATCAAATATGAATTTGTCGACTTTATTTTGTAGCCAAAGATGACATGTTAAAAACCAATCTGAGTTTTGAATTATAAAGATAAATTGAAGAATAAGATAATCTCAATAAAAAAGTTTTATGATCAAATCAAACTATAAGAGAAGACACCTTGGAGGTGGAAGAAACCAATATTTTAAATTTTTTTAAATTATGGGAAAAAATATCTCTAAGAGAAAAAGAATGTAACATCCCTAAGATATAGTTATTATATGAGATTGTAATTATAAGACTAAATATAAAATTAATTCTTATAGAGAAGTAAAACTTATGTTTAAAAAAAAATATATAATAATATTATTTTGATATTATCTCAAAAGGATGTGAGATTTTGTAAGATTATAATGAATGTCAAAAATAATCATATCATTGAGAAGTGTTAATTCAAAGGAATGAATTGATTCATGGTTTATAATTTTTGATACTAAATCAAAATTGTTGTGAATTAAGAAAAATTTTGATATTTTAATATACATATATATTAACACACAAAGAAATAAGATTAGTTGGCTTATCCACAAATGTCAACTATAATTGCTTGCAAAAGGAATGTTTTAAGAAGCTTTAGGAATTGAAGTGAGAGAAGAACAATAATAAGTGAAAAGAAAACTTCAAGAAATTGAGAGAAAGAGGAGAGGAGAGAGAGAGAGAGAGAGAGAGAGAGAGAAGGGAAGAGGAGGAACTCAAGAGAAAAAAAGGGTGTGCATAGAAGAAAGAAGAGATGCAATTAATTAGTAATAAGAGGAAGAAAGGCCAAATGAAAATATCAAGAAAAATGTATGTTTGGATTCAATTATAATTTCTTGAGCAACATTTGAGTTGTGTTTTTTATGCTTAGAAGACCATTTTATGTTCTTTTAAAGATGTGGTTAAATTGTAACAAGAAAGGAGTACATTTTGACTTAAAGGATTGTATTCCAACAGTTAACATATAATACATTGGCATATAATGTACCGTGAGCTAGGCTTAGAAGAGAAGAAATCTAGTCTTCTCAAGAATAAGTATGGTACATGAATATTTGACATACAATATATCCAATTCAATAAAACAAACAATAAGATTCTTGAGAAAATTGTAAGACACAAAATATTATTTTCGACCGACATTAAGGTTAAAGGGTATGATGCATTACAAAAAGAGAATTGTTCAATTAATTGTGACCTATTTTCTAAGACTAATGTGTAACACATTATATATAATGTACAATAAATTAAATCTAGACTAACAGTTTAGAACTATTAGATGATATGCCAAAGCAGTCATTTAATTTATTTATCTTGCATTTTTTTCCAAACAATAGAACATAAACTTGATCATAATGCAATTCTTCATGTTCTCTCCCAAAAAAAAACAAACCAAATTTCACTTCAATGCCATTCCTTAAGCTTTTCAATTTCTCATTAAGAATGCAGACAACATGCCAAGAAACTTGTGTCATCGACTGATATGTAACATTTATGTTGTTTCTTCATATGTTCACAACTGCCAAGGTAACTCGATAACAGCATAAAAAATAATAAATAAAAACATTGCATCAGTAACATCTGAAACAATACTGAGGTACCTTATCTCTGCTCATTTTCTCCCTTCCATTCACTTCATGTCTATCCACAATCGTTGCCAAATTGGATCACTTAAGACAGCATCAGAAACATTAGCTCATAGGGCTATCGTCTTAAGCTCTTACTCTCGCTTATCTTCTTCAAGGTCATCTTTGTGAGAACCCACAGCATCCACTTTGGTGTCTGCTGTAATAGGCGTACTCTGACTGTCCTTGGATGGGAACGGCCCAGGTTTGATCAGCGAAAATGTTTCTTCTCTGTCGTACTCTTCACTTGCTTCAGCAGAATAAGCATACCTGATTCCAGATACAAAGTGCACATCTCAACAAAAATAAAACACATAAGAGCCAAGGAGGTGCTTCTTGATTAGTTTTTTAGTTGAAGTGATACGAAGGAAACCTTACCTTGACGAGTTCAATACCGTAGTGTCATCATTTTGTTAATATGATTTGGATTATTTGGTTTGATGTTTTCTAGAAGGTGATGCTATCTAATAACTATTCTTTGTGAAATCTATTTATAACTTGTCACTCGATGTCAACCTACAATGATGAAGTTATGCATATTATGCAATGTTATGTAAGGATATTACAAAATTAAATAACTAAATTTTTAAATCTATTGGATAACATTTCATATAATGTCAACAATTCCCAAAACATACATTATAATTGGAGGATTTAAACCAATTTGAACCATGCATTATAAACATTGGATCTTTCAAAATAAAGCTCAAAAGAATTGCTGTAGTGAACCATTTATGGTAGAGCAAACTAGTTAAATAGTGCTGATCACAGTCAAACCAACTAACTCATGGTATCAAATTTTGAATTGGATTCAATAATTCAATTGTTAAATATTATCTTGAATTCTAAAATTAAAAAATATTAAACATTTTGGTTTATTAAAACAACTATAATTAGTTCAATTAGAACAACCAAAAGCAACGTTCAAAAAATGAGAGAAATTTAAGGAGACAATAGCGAGGAGTGATATTCATTAATCATTCTAAATAGATGCATCTCAATTGAAATTCGAAGTATCAAAAGGAAAAGAAGAGAGAAGAAAGAAGTGTAGATTACAATATCTAAAAAATAAAAACAATTTTAAAAATGTAAGAATGTACAAATCTAATTTTAAATTTTCAAAAGATACAAATTTAATTATGATGAATGAAATCCAAGTGAGCCACACGCAATATCAATGAACATGTTTATCCTACTACCATCAACTTGAATATTTTGCAATTATCAAGCCTCCATGTCTTGTCATGACCAAGTCCTTGTACATGAGACCTCATTAATCGTCAACCTAGTTATTTTGATCACTTATCTTTGGGTAATCTATACACAACTAGACTAATTAGAGCTAGCTTAATTAGGTTGCTATCATAAAAGACTTATAAGCAGTTGAAAGCTCATGAAACTAACAATAACTAATATTGTTACTTCTAAGAAAGAATCTAGATATCTTTTAACATTTATTGAAAAATATTTTTAAAAAGGCTAGATATAGATATTTATGAAATGTTTAAGAATTATCAAGCATAAAACAATTGTGCAACTCCTGAATAGAATGGAGTTATAGAAAAAAAGAATAAAAAAAGCCTTAATAGAATAAGATGTATGTAATATAATGTAAATTTGGGTAAAGATTTTCCAACAAAGACTATCTATTGCATACTACTTGGTAAATTGATCTCCAATTACTATTGGATTGAACACTCCAAAACATGCGTAGTAAAGAGATCCTATAGACTATATAATGCTCAAGATATTTTGTTGACTAATTTGTGGGTATACAAAAAGTGATAAGCACGATTCAAGTGATGGATTAGACATGCTACAAAAAAAGCTGAGCATTTTTGACAACTTTAGATGAAGTTAAAGACAGCAACAAGTTGTTTAACTTCAAATTAAATAAGACCAAATAGTTGGCTTATCACAAAAACCCACCATATTTGATCATCAACAAGAGGAAGTATTGCAATCACAATAGCACCAACAAAAGATTCATGTTTCCAAGAGACTGAAAAGACATATTTATGCACTTACAGGTATGATTTTGATGATTGAACTTACTCTAATATGAGTACTTTTGCTTTTAGAATAACATTTTTTGGTTATAAATTAGCTATTAAAGAAAAACAAGCTAAAATATAGATTGGTGTAATTGAGACAGACAAATCTTAAGTCTATAAAAGAAATAGGCATGTGAATTAGTAAAGCTTCTTAAGAGAATTTTTTGCTACCAGTGATTCTAAAAAAAGTTCTAAAGATTGAAGGTGTTAAATATAAAATATGGTTAATTGTTAAGGGCTATAGTCAAAAAGAAGTTGACCTTAATATGGTATTCTCTCCCTCTCAATTTATATTTTGTTTGCTCTAATAACATCTTACAACTTTGAGTTTGAATTACTTGAAGTGAAGGCTATATTTTTTCATTATGATCTTGAAGACCAAATTCGCATGCAATGACATCATGATATTAAATTTCTAAGAAAATTTTGTCTACTGAAAATGTCTTTATAAGACCTAAAACAATAGCATAAGGAGTTTGACTATTTTACATTAACGTATGGTTTTTCTAAGAGCCCATATGATAGTTGTGTCTATCACACATAGCTTTTAGATGGATTATTTATTTGTTGTTTTATATTGATTATATGCTGATTGCAACAAGATATATGTCTAATGTGCAAAAACTAAAGTATTAATTAAGTATTATATTTAATATGAAAGATCTAATGATATAAAAAAAAAGTTAAGATAGAGATCATTAAACATAAAAAGGTTAGCCTATTGTCTCTCACTAAAAAAGCATATTAAGAAAATTTGGGTGATATTTTCTATGCAAAATGCTAAACCTATTGGTTCTTTATAAGATTTTCACTTCCATTTATCAACAACTTTGTCTCCTCAATCAAGTAGAAAAGAGAAGTATAAAACTAATGTGTCATGCAAGTATAATGGAGAGTATTATGTCATGATTGCAACCATATTGACATTTCACATGCTATTAGTAACATCAATAAATGCATGGATAAGCTTAATAATACTTTTTGAAATAGTGAAATGAGTTTTGATATAATTGAGAGGCATTAAAGATCTTAACTTGCTTGATAGTAAGAATGATTTTGTTGACGGTGTTTATTTTACTCATTCAAATAATGTTGATGATCAAGATAAAAGGAAGTCTTAGACGAGTATATTTAGTTTCACAATTTTGCCATCAATAAGAAGACCTCTCTAAAACCCATAAAGACCATATCTACTATTGAGGTGAAGCACCTAGGTAATTAGTGGATGGAGGATTTGGTTGAAAACTTAAGATTGTTATAAAATTACTCAATTATTTACTATGATAATCTAAGGGCTATACATCTTTCTTAGAACCAAATATAATATTAAAAATAAAATAAATTGGAATCAGATATCACTTTATTAGAGAAGATTGAGCGCAGTAAAATTTAAGTTACAAAGAAACATATATAACACAATCTTGTCTACATACTTACCACAGGCATATCAAGTAATAGGTACATGACAAACTTGAACATGGATGGAGTTTGTGGTTATTAATACCCTTCAAATCTCTATGCATAATGCTTTGATATTAATATATATCTTGTTTTATAAGATAAAAAATTTAAGAAAAAGAATTTTGTTAAATATTATCTTAAAATTTAAAATTAAAAGAAGAATATTAATTATTTATTTCATTAAATCAAATATAATTAATTTATTTGGAAAAATCAAAGGCAATATCACAAAAATATTCAAGAGAAGTTGACAATCATATGAATTAATATTCATTAATCTTTCTAATTAGATATATCTCAATATATGATTATTTCTCTAATTTAATTTTAAAGAATCACAAAACATAAAAAATATAGAGCAATGCAAGCATAATGACAAGAAAAAAGGAAAACAAATCATTCAAAAATAACTCTCTGCTTTGCAGTAATTCAATTTCTTGAATGTGACTCTTCAATAATAAAAAAAATAAAAAAGGTTGTTGGTAATTTGGATTGGATTTAGATGTGAGATCAACTTTCATCTTTGATGAGTTCTTTCTTATTTTTCTATTTGATATTCTTATAAAGTGTTTTTTCATTTTTATTTATTTTCTCTTATTTGTAATTGTTCCCATAATATGAATGTAAACTATATCTTGTCCGAACACATAAAATCTTAATGCCACCTTAATTACTTCTTAACTATTGTAATTGCATGATGCATTTGGTTACATCCTAGATAATTTTCCTTTTTCAAGTATAAAGAAAGCCTTTGATACAAAATAATCAAATCATTTCATGTATTCTTTGCATGTGAAATTTTTTTTGAAAATTAAAATACCATGTGTTTTGTAATAAAATATTATATCTAAATCTTTATATAAAAAAAATAAAAAAGATGAATAAAGTAATTCAGAATTCTATAAATTTAGAACTTCATGAATTAAAAACTTGTTGAATAGAAACTTCTTAAAAAAATTTAATTTTCTCATAACAAAAATCATTTTTTCTTTCCTTTCTTCCTTAATTCATCGTTATTCCTTATACTTCAACTTCAATTATTACAACTCTTAAAGGAATAACTATTATCAAGGGCTCAGAGAGAGAATACCTAATATAAATATCATATTATTCTTGAGATCATATCACTTCAATTCAAAGTCGATGACAAAAGCTAAAAAGAAAGTAGTTAAAGAACAAGTCATAAAAGAGAATCAGGAGATTGAGAAGACTTTAATCGAAGTAACCATACCAACTATTTTACCATCAAGCTCAGAAGCACAGGTAGTTTTGCTAATCCAACAAATGCAAATGCTAATGAAATGGTGTTAAAACCCTAATCCCTTCCTACGAAGCAATAAAAGCCGCACACAATGGCTCACTACAGGCGTGCTAAAATACGAGTTGTGTGCAAAGACACTGCTGCACGCATGAATAGGTGAGGCACAAAGGATGCCCGTGCGCTCAATCACCAATACGAGCACACATGCGCATGTGTTGGCCACCAACTAAGCATGCGATAGGTGAACCTACCAATTTGTCGCAGTCAACGCGAGCGTGCAGGGCTTATTCATGTGCTAGAACAATAATCATGTACGTGAACAATACCCCAATAAAAGTGAACACGTTTTTCCGTTTGGGGCACAGATTTTGTAGAATTTATAGAAATATGTGATTTTGGTCAAAACCACATATTTCTTTTGAAAATTAAAATATTATGTGTTTATAATAAACTATTATATCTAAATTTCTATATAAAGGGATAAGAATAATGAATAAAGTAATTCAAAATTCTATAAATTCAGAACTTCGTTAATAAAAACTCTTTAAAAAAGAACTTTTTAAAGAATTCAATTTCTTTGTGACAAAAACCTTCTTTTGCTTCCTTTCTTTCTTAATTCCTCATCTTCTCACAATTCAATTTTTGTTGTTACAACTCTAAAAAGATTTATTATTTAAGACTCGGGACGAGAACACCTCATAAATAGAGCAACTAATCAACTGACAGTTAGATTTAATATGTTTAATATGTGCTAGTCAACAAGGGTGTCTAGACTATTGAAATCACCCAATCAGATTTGGTGCAAAACCAATTTTTTTAATCCACATTATGTGACAAGCACAATATCTAACTGGTTACAATTAAAGTAGGTTGAAACTTGTTACCAATTGACACTTAATTCAAATGTGCTATCCCACAATTCTTTGAAACACTAGCGTAATGATATGGAACCACAAAAGTGACATTAAGACTCAATGGTATCCAAACCATAAGTGTGATTGCACATAAATTCCCCAAATATATCTGAATTTCTATAGGATCATAAAAGAGGATAGAAAAAAACCCAGTTGAACCTAGCTTTTTCCTAGTTCAAACAGTTTTATACAATCCACAGGTCTCTTAAGCAACCGAACCACTAGTTTGACTGGTTCCAGGGTAGGACCAACCAGTCGGATTCAGGTTTTATAATACAAGACTCAACTGGAAAACATACAAACCTGCTATACTTGCGATGACAGCAATGTCAAGAAAAGTCTATCAAGGGCAGTAAAGATTCACTAAGAACAATATGCAAATGAATATTTTTATATAAACACAGAATGCATCACAGATTAATTTTCTTACTCAAGCTATCAAGCAAATACCTAAGCTAAAGGGTGTTAAATTTGAGCCATATTGACAAGCAGTTATAAATCTTTCTGGAAACTTGCAAATGTGGATAGTTTATATCCAGCTGAATCTTTAACTTTTGGAGTATGCATATTCAGCAGAATTTAAGACAATCTATCCAAAACTGATAACCAGAAGTTTCTCAACCAGAAAGAGCCCAAAATTAAGTCAAATGGTGCAAGAAAACAAAATACACTGCATCTAATACTTGGGCCAATAAAGCTTTACATAGTATATGGAAAAGAGATGAGCAAAAGTTCCTCAGATAACAAGTAATTTAGATCAAAGGTTAAAAAAAAGAAAGATATTGCACAAAAGGGATTGTCCTTTGAAGAGGACAAGTGTCATAAATAATCTCTATAAAGTAATACCCTAAATTAGGAGCTCACCTCATTGAATTTTGAGAAGGTGCCCATAGAACACAAATCACACATAGGAGGGAGAAGGAGAGGATATGCCAAAAGGCAGGAATTATCCAAGCATTCTGCCATCTCTCATTGAATACATCAGTTGACTTGAAATAAAGCTGCATGAAGCAAACAGTGAACTACAACATCACAACTCACAAAGACTGATCAAGGACCATTACAATATAGGATTTAAACTAAGAGAAAGAAGACTAGCAATAGTCAACCAGTACATGGTAAGGAATGTTCTCAAGAATCAGAACAGAAGATTAATATAATAAAAGAATACAAATATATTAGGATCCTTGTGCATTTTATCTTCACAAAATATAAAAAGGACTATTGACTTTACTTGATCAAATGTTAACATGCGTGAGTTGATCACACATGTAACTAACTAAACTCATCTGAATAAACTTCAGCGGTCCATTTGATGTGAATTCAATGCAGGTTAGGAACATTACCTCATAGCCAATCCAACCAACAGATAAAATAACAGTAACAGCTAATACATTTGTGAATTTCCTGTAGACATATAACTTAGCCATCAGCCTTCTAGCCTGAAACATTAAAATCAAAAACAAATTTCAAAAATGCAAAACCTCTTCATAAATTATGATCCAGCATCACCAATTGATTCATTTCAACATCAAAGGACGAGCAAGAATTCTGGATAAATAGATGCATACCTGGAGCTTCTCTAACGTCTTGGAGAGAGAAGTGAATATCCATAGAATGAAGAAGGCATCCAACATAGCAACTGGAAGGACTAAAAAAAGTCTAGTTTTTCCAGATAGATCACTTACAGCACCAAGATTCTCTACTAATTCAAGAATCTCAGAAGCTATAAAAAATGTTGCTCCAAGCATCTTTACCTTTGATGAAAGACCACCCAATGTAGGCCTTACAACACCATAGCCCATTGAAACAAGTAGTATAATCAGCCGTGCAATAGTTTTTTTAATAGTTCCAGACGTTACAGCCCAAAAGGTGATACCCATGGGACGGACACCAGTTTTATTAAACTCGGCATACTCAAAGTACCATAATGCCATTTCGAACATGCCTAAAGCAATAACAAGAGTTATGCCATTCTGGAGTGGGAGAACCTCTCTCCAAAACCTTGCATACTGAGAGAACCAGAAAATTCCAAGTACTACAAAGGCAAGGGAGATCAATCCATAGAAATTCATAAGAGGTGCCATCCTCCCAGGAAGGTAACCAGAGGGATTTTTCCAAATAGACTTTCCTTCAATGACCAGTCCATTAAGCATAGGATCACAAAAAATAAAGTATAGATTATACATCCCAGTTTTTGGAATGGATATTGTTTGAGAGGGAAAAATCGCAACAGGATCCTTTCCAGCAAATGAAGCAAACAACATTTGTGGCCAGTCAGGATTCCGAGTGGAGGGACGATAAATAAGATTTCCTTGAGTGCAAACTCTTAGCTTTGCCAGATCCGCTGTGCAACAAAGAGCTCTTTGACCACCATAAGCAGATCCACCAATTATCTCTCGGTCTTCCACTTCAAAAATGATAGCATGAACCTTTACGGGATTAGTGTCTTTAATTGATGAAGCAGCTTCCCCAAGCATTCGAAATGTGATCTTTTCAAACCTTGTTCATACAAAGTCAACAAAATTGAGAAGGGTGCTCGAAAAATCATTACGTAATTATTGCTATCTCCTTTCAACTTAAGTAACATCTTTCAAAGTTTTTTTGTAGAAATAAAAAGTGTCAGTTACAACTTCTTTTAACAAGTACCCACGCAAAATACTTTCTAATGAAATAATGATCAAAATAATTTGCTAAAATTTGTTACTCTAGAACAAATAAACAAATTTGCACTACACAGAATTCATAAATATTCAAATGATAATGGACACCAGTTGAAGCTCAAATCCACCGAGACAAAGAAGAACGAGAAAAAAAAGATTCCCTCCTACTACCCATCACTAGCATACCTATTTTTTATATTCCCCAATTTCCTTAAAAAATGGATCCCCCAATTCATAATAACATGGTTTCAGTTACAATTTGCTAGCTTAAATTATCTTTCCAAGTTTATCCCATAATAATCTCTCTTTAAAACAAAGACTGCTCGTCATCAAATGGTTGAACCTCATTCATGGAAGAGACAATCAATCATCCCATTTGTTTATAAAAATACTCTTTTATAAAAATCAACAATCGAGAATAAGCAAACCTCACAAAAGCCAGGAACTATTAGCTCAGAAAAAATAGAAAGATGCTAATGATATTTTAAAAAGGAAATCACGATTAATAGAAGGGTTTTTTTTAGTATACAGTTCTCAAATGTCCTTGTCAAAGTCAATTGCTTGGCTACAACCTATTTCAAGAGAAAAGAGTCAAATTACTCCTAGCTAGGTATACGAATAGCAATTTGAATTGTTATCTGCTTGAATTGCTCAAAAATGAACCAATTTTGAAAATGTAGGGCAGGTATTGGTCATTGCTCTTGAAAGCAAAGTTCCAAGTTAGATATGGTTTTGTTTTCAAGCATCACAAACGGATCCAATTAAATACTCGTCCTACTAATTTACATTATATGACACAGGTTGGCTAAGGGTTTAGAAGATATTTACAAAGTGGTAAGAGGTAGGTTAGAGTCAATCAGGAGCAGCTACCAATAGAGATAACAATTTACCATGAGGGTGTAGGATTTAACCAACCAATTCCAATCCTACCAACCCTAGTCCCTACAGCTAAATAATCATCAGTTTTGTTAAAGCATGGTGATCAAAATTCTATTTGGTTTAGCCTAATGAGTTAGCAAAATAACAAATACAAAATTTTTTTTGGGAATCTATGGTAGTGGCAGAAGGATCGGGATAGGCTTGATCCTATAGCCCATCACCGATCTCATCGAGGACACAGGATAAAGCCCCATAGCATGAACCCTTTTTTTGTTCTACTAATTTAAAATCTATCCTAGGACTAGGGTTCATTTTACATCTTACATATGATGTTTCATGATAGATTATTTTATTTTTGTAACTTTCACATTAAATAGTTCCTTCTTTTATATCCATCTTCAAAATAGAAATCTCCTCTACCCATGGTTTTTTCAAATTTGGAGTTTTCCATGATCTCTATTCTTGTCCTTGTTTTTCTTATGGTCTATTGCTTTTTTTGTTTACAAGCTCTATGTACAAGTTTCTAACAAATATTCAATTTTTTTACAATATGTTTCAATTTCCTGTTCTACACCAAATCCAATAAACAGCATTATGTTTCTCACCAGACAATTCAAAGGACAACAAAACCTATTCCTTAGCTAGAGCCAACTGCACATCATTATCAATAAACTCCAGAATTGAACTTCAACAAAGATTTCTTCTTAGCCAAGAAAAAAAAGGGAAACAGATGGTTTAAGACCATCATTGCTGTTCTCCAGCACTCAAGTTTGAATTTCGCCATCAAATTTGTTTTGTCAATCTAATTTTCTGTTTTCAAAGACCCATGCTAAGAAAAAAAAACAAGATTGGATTTGTATTTTTGTTTTCTATACGCAAAAACAAGTATCCTTCTTTGAAGTCATCTATGGTACAGTTTTCAATTGTTTGTCAAAACAAAGCAAAAACAAACAAAAAAAATCAAACGATGTAAAATTTCTTTTTCCAGACATTGTATTTTTGCAGATCCATAGAACGTAAAATTAGAAAGTTCCACATCAATATTCAATATGTTCAACCAACATCTTTGAAATAACACAGCATGCCGTATCAAATATTAGCAAAGACCCTAGCTCAATGAAAACAAATAAAACAATACAAAGGCTTCAAGATAAACACCGGCAACCCAAATTCAATTGCATCGCCACTCGCAGATCTCAACACTCACGCTAACAAACCCATCAGCATTCATAAATATCTACATTTACAAAGCCCTGCCTCCACGAAGACCATAAAAAACAGAAGTGAGTTTATTGGATCTGGGCGGGCAAAGACGAGGGAAGATTTACCGGATGAAAGAGTCTCCACTTGTGGCCACAGAGGACGCATTGGGGTTAGGTAGAGATGAATAGAGTCCTTCGCTGCCGCCGTGAAGGACGAATGCATTCCCCTTGCTTACGAACTTAGATCCCTTGTAATCATGTACAGAAGCAGCAGCTTGGCGAACGACGAAGAATAGAAACGAAAGTAAGATGGTTGAAGAGGCAGAGATATTGATCTTCTTCGCCATTGGATCACAAGAGAACATCTCTTTCACTCACTCTTGTAGGAGTGCGGAGGCAGAGTATAGCAAACTGGTAGATCTTGGCCGACGTAGCCGAGAGAATGTGACGCAACTGTCGTAGGTCGGCAAAGTCTCCTCAAACCCTCCTGTCCTGCGCGTTGAAGCCTTTAGTCTTCAAATTTTAAGTGGAAGTTAACATGTGCCATGTGCATTTGGCTCGGTGACTGTGCGGCGCATAGGATTTAGTGAATAGTTTAAAAAAGAAATTAAGAAGTATTGTCATAAATAGTTTTATTGAAACTTTACCTTTATTCTCATGGTTTTTTTATTTTTTAAATCTTATTTTAAACTAGTAAATTATTAGCAAATAAACATTAAAAATAATGAACAAAATGATAAGTTATTAGTAAACAGAAATAAATAAATAGATTATATTAAACTATAGTGAGATTAAAAACATAAAATCAAAACTATATTATTGAAATATTATTATTAAAGTTGTGCATCACATTCATGATTCACATGATTATAATTAGATTAATAGAATTATTTGAATTAAGTCAATTTATGTATCACATATAATTGATGTTATTATAATCAAGTAATTAAGATTTATATAAAAATAATCTTATTGGGAAGAGAAGAAAATAATTAGATATTATTTTTTTTTGAAATATATAAATGTATCTCGAAAGAATTGGAAGTTAGAATACATCAACTCGATTCAAACTATGTAAAATCATATCTATTTTATGGTATTTTTATTCACATGTTAATGCTAAATTATCACATGTTATTTTGATAATCTATTAGTTATTTGATATATGTGGATATAATCATTAGTTTTTTTTTTCTTTTTAAGAATTCTCAAGAAATAGAATATATAATATCTCTTTCTTAATATGAATGGTTAAGAATCACTTATCTTTATCATCATAATAAATAAAGGATTGCATATAATATATTATTTATTAGACAAAAACATTTTGTTATGGAACAGGCTATATGTTACATGTGTATTACATAAATAAGTAGGTATTACATCACTAATGATAATATTAATAATTTATCTATGAAATGTTGTCATCTTCAATCTTCAATAGCAAATCTTTTTCAGAATAACAGTAACAGAAATGAAAGCTTGAAAATAGATAGAAGTAAAGAAAAAAAAAAGGAGAGAAATTTTGTCTCAAATGATTAAAATCTCCAAGAAGATTCTCTTCAAGAGTTTTTTGAATTACACAAAATTTAAAAAAATAGTATGATCTATTTGTGAGGGTGTACTCACGTTGAGTTATTGTAAATAGACCTTTTTTCAAAGTTGTTTGTAGTGGAGATGGAAGCATGAAAATGTCTATGAACAAAAGAAGGAGAATAAGAAGAGTGATTTTTCACAAATGATTAAATTTTTCAAGAAGATTTTTTTAAGATTTTTTTAAATTTCACAATTTTTTTATTCTTAAAAGTCTCAAATTTTTTTTGAATTTGCTCTAAAATCTTTTCTTCAAAATTTCCTCATAATTCCTCCTTTTTGGTGTCTTCCTTTAATATTTTACCCTTTTATATCGGGGTTGGATACAATTTTTTTAATACATAAAATTTAATATTCAAAATACAAAAACACACATTTTTCCTTGACTAAATTCTAAAATTTTAAGTCATCTGACCCATTACTTGTGCATGTAGAAAGCCTGCTTGCATGCATTTTCAACATGCCAATGATGCACATGCATAGATTTTATGCTCATGTGCACCTTCCACTTGGTCATATGATTTGCACGTGCTAAGGCAAAAGTTGTCCCTTTTTATGGTCAAGACATGTACAATTTCAATGAAGTTGATGCCATTAGATTTTTAATAAATTATACTTCACTATTTCAATTCCATCTCCCCGCTTTTGGAACTCTTAATCCATTTTTAACCAATGTCACAAATTTTGCAAATTTAATAAATTATTAAAAAAAATATAATTCTAATTAAAATTTTAAACTAATAATTTTGCCTATTTTTAAAGATATTTATAAATTTCTCCTTTCTTATAAATTCTAATTCACCTTATCATCAAATTATATAATGATTATGTTTAGAATTAAAGAAATTAATTAAATACTAATGGTTTTGGGATCTTACATTTGAACAATATAAGTAAATTACATATTTATCAAAAGTAATTATTTAAGATAATTATACATTAAGTCTTAGTCACATAATTGATATTTAGTATATTTTTATCTACAGATAGATGAACAATCAAAGAAAATCATTAAAACATTAAAAATTACTAAAATTATGAATAGTAGATTTTTGAATAAATTAGAAAAATTATCTTCCACTAATTGAATTTGTATATAATCATAATTACAAATCCAATAATTACATGGTGCCTTATGAAATGTCAATCACCTTTGAGTTAATATGAAATCAAAAAACTAATTATTTGGTTCGGGTTGCTTGATGAAGTAATGGAAAAAATAAAGATTATCCATAAAGAAGTCAAGCAACATAATGTAGACAAATGAAGCATTGTAATCCAATATATAAATAAGTTGAATTTTAAGAAGAGGATTAGGTGTTTATAAAAGTTGGCCTAATAAAGGTGTTAAACTTTATTGTAACATGGGTAAGATTGAAGCTTAAGTATATTTTGATTGTTTCCAATTTTGGAATGGATTTAGTTGGTGGATTATTATATACTATTGCTAACACAAGTACTAATTATTCATAAAGCATTTCATGTGTCATTGTTTAAAAAGTGTGCTTTAGATCCCATGTTATTTGTTATGATGTTGAAGATATTGATGAGATCTAACTAAATATAACCTATAAAAAAACACCAATATAAATTCTAAAAAGAATAGAAAAGACATTGAAAAATACAATGACAATAATGATCAAAGTATAATGACATCAAGCTGAGTGAGAAGCTACTTTGAAAATTGAATCTAAATATATAGAAAGATATCTTACATTATTGTAAAATGCTAAGGGCAAAAGTTTTCTAATGTATGCAAAATGTAACACCTTGAATGTTTTCTTTTATATATATATCTATTTAAATAAGAGTGTATGTCATGAATAAGAGTGTATATGCTTTAAATATAAAGGATTTGATATTAATGAAATGAGAACTTGAGTTAGGAAGTAATAGAGTAGATTTTTTGTGACAAATACTAGTTTATGAAATAAGTCAAACTTTAAAGATAATTAATTTTTTGGATATGACATATTAAAATGAGTCTAATATTAAGTTATTGGTAATTTTTGAGATTATATCAATTTATTATTATTTTGAAAAAATATTAAAAAAATAAGATATTTGTTTTAAAAGCACATCCAAGCAGTTCTATTTTAACTTCTCCTAATACTAACTGCCCCATGACTCGCAACCTTATTTTTATTCATATACCCATGCCTGTGTGGTGGGGAAAAACCTAAAGGATCTGTGACATAACACCAATATCAGAGATGAAATGAGCACATGGTACCAAGAAAATGGAATACCTATCATTGACTGAAGACCTTTTTGTAGAAGATATTTTATTAGAGTTTACAATAAAACCTAATTAACAAATAATGAAATAGACATCAAGTAGTGCATACATTTGTGACAAGAGCTTAAATTAGGCATTCAAAAGGACCATAAATAAGCAAAAAGTCCCCTTTTTGGGTTGATTTGTGATGTAACTCCAACATCAAAGGTGAAATGTAAACATAGAGCTAAGATAATGGAAGACTTATCATCATCTGAATAATCTTTCATAAAAATTGTTCCATTAAAGTCTACAATAAACCTAATTAGTACATGATGCATAGACATCGAGTAGTGCACATGCTTGTGACAAGAGCTTAAACAAGGGCTTTGCAAAGGACTAAAAATAGGTAGGAAAATCTCTTTTTGGGTTGATTTAGGAGTTTATTTAATTTTTTTTATCAGTTTTGATTTATGTAATGTGCTTAATATGACATATAAGTGTTAAGTAGTTAGTTTGCTTTTATGGATCTAAATAGTTGATATAATAGTTATTTGAGTCATAAAAGCTTTCCTAAGATACATTACATCTCAAAACAATATTGAAGCTTCATTTAGGCTCCACCTTTGCAGAAAAATTATTTTAGGTGCACTTAGATAAGAAAATCCAAGCACCATACCTCAAGAAAAGATAGCTTTAAGTGTCACATCATTTGGATTGATTGTTTAACATTTCAATTATTTATGTGTAAAAATAACTCGTAGAATGAAATAACAATTAATGAAATTTGATAAATTTTAAAATGATAAACCTTAAAGAGCTTCGTTTCTATAAGAGTATACCATTACCAATAGAGAATAATTATCTCCCTTAGATTTCTTTTTTTCTCTTTTCTCATTCCTCCCCAACCTTACCTCATGGCTAGATCTCCTTCAAAACCCTTATTCTCTCCTAAATTCCCCTATATAAATAAGATCTAATGGAGAGCAAAACTCATAGTTGAATATACCCTCTACTTCCCTATCTGAACAATAATAAGAGAGAGAGAGAGAGAGGGTCAAATAGTAGAAAAAAAGTAAGAACCAAAGAAGTAAATCTTGAATTAAAGAGGAAAATTCTCGAAATGAAGGGGAGGAAGAAGGTATGGAAATTAGAATGTTTCATTTTGATTTGTTGTCCAATTCCTCTATAAAACTTTTCATGGAGTTTGAATTATGAAATTAATGAAATTAATTTTATACTAAAAGAACTATGCTCTATTTTCTACTGCAAATTTATTTTAATTTTGTGAAAATTGATCAATTTTGTAAGTATAAATGTTTAAGTCACTTTCTCACGAGAAAAAAGTGTTTACATGATTAAAAGTAGAAAAATGAAAGAATAGTAAGTTCTTAGTTTCTATTGAACGATTTGCTCATCCATCTAGTTCATGTGTTGGACCAAGATATAAGAGAAGAGTTTAGATAGCTATATTGGAGTTATTATAAGAAAGAGAAATTGGAAGGCATATGTAATTAAATATAATAAATATTAAAAAATTGAAAAATATTATAGATAAATAAGAATGATTTGAGGAATTCAAGATTAATAGAAATTATGCATTATGGTATTGTGAAGGACCCAAAGAAGAAATCTAGGTAGGAAGTAGAAACAAATGGCTATGATAAGTGAATTTATATCTTTGATGCAAGTAAATTATTTGTTGCATTAGTTACAAATGTAAGGAAGGTTTAGCATGGTAACCTAATAATAATTGTCGTGTCTTATCTAAGGATAATAAATGATATTTCAACCATGTGTGACTTAAGATTAGTGGATGATAATCTTGGCCATGCATGATTAAATTTAGAAGATGATAATCATGGTTGTGCTTCACTTGTATTAAAAGATGATATCCTTGATCATGCATGATTCAAATAGGAGGATGATATTTTTTTTAACCACCTATGATTCTTAAGGATTAAGAGTTGGACAAACTTAGCAATGTTTAAGATAATCTAGCATTTATATGTAAGAGACTTGGACTTTTAGTAGATGATGAAGCTAAGTTCAAGTGAAGAGCTACGTTAACCATAATTAAGTTTAGATGTGAGTTATGGCATTTCGAGGAATATTAGGATGATTAAGGTAGATGAGGTAATTCTTTGGTAAACCATGACTTAGATGAGATCTTCTTCTTAACCAAATGCAATGATGAATTTTTATGGTCAAGTAGGTTTTGTTGCCTTAGGTTAAGTATTGGAGCTAAGTAGTAAGGCTCAACCAAGGACTTTGGATGCATTAAAAGACTTTGGAAATGACCTTAAATGACTTTGGGCAAGGAAAGACTCTCAAGTTTTTAGGAATGGCGACTTAAGAGTCTTGGGTTGGCTCTAAAGGGGCTAAGGTTGAATGATAGTCTTAGAAAAGCTTAATAAAAGGGATTAGGGTTTGCTCAAATAAGGTACAAGAATTAAGAAATTTTTGAGTTTATTATTCGACTCAATTAACCTTAAGTCAGGCTTAAAGGTAGGTTGCTCTTATGAATAAATCTTAGAGTTGAAATTTGAAGAATTTAGGTTTTGATGCTTAAATACTTAAGATTTGAATACATAAGGTTTGAAAATTAAATTTCCTTGGAGTTGAAATGTAAGCTTTGAAATTAAATCAAGATAAGGACTCGTGTAGCTTAAGAAAACAAATAAGTTTAGTGTTCTTTTTTATTGACCTAAATAAAGCATAAATTAGGTTTGTTTTAAGTTTAATTGATTCTTAAGATTTTAGGTTTTTTTCATCCATAAAGACAACATGTACGTTAGACCAAGAACACAAGCACTTGGTGATAACTTATGCATGCTTCGTATAAGGCCTTAGTTTCAATTTTTTATCTTTGGGAGTGAGATTCGACCAATGGGATTGGTTGTTCCCTTGAATGTTGGCTAAATCTTTGGCAGAGTGAGGATTAGTAAGTGAGACAATGAGTAACCCCAAATTAGGCTCTTAAGACATGGGTTGGACCCCCTAGATAGTGATCTAAGGTTTATAAGAAGACTTAAGAGAGTCTTTTAATGTAATATGTCGAGCCAATGCATAAGAGAATGGGGTAAATTGTGCTTTTAATCTTTTTGCTATTTTAAAAATATTTTTTGAAATAATAATTCGGTAATTATAAAATTATTGATTTAATAAGTTTATTAAATAAAAATATAAAAAGAAAATATAAATTTACAAATTTAAAATATTTTTAATTAACTATTTTCTGTTTGATAAAATAATTTTGAAAAGTTCTTTTATATCTGTTTTTATTTAAATATTTTTAAATAAGAGAAATATCAAAAATTGCATAATAACAAAAAAAATAAATGAGACGAGAATTTTAGGTGGTTTGACTTAACTTGTGACTACATTCATCTCCATTCAACTCGACCATCATTCTACGATCAAAATCACTCTCTTTTCTCTTAAGAGAGAAGTAATCTTCACAAACCACATCCTTTTATCATAGTAGGTAGGGTTCACTATCATAGTTTTAGTTATAAAAGCTTATAATATTAAAGCATAATTATAAAATAATAATTAATTATAATATTTTATTATTCATTTATAAAAGCATATATGATACAAGTCTATAGATTATGATGTTTAAATATTAGTGTATATATAAAGATACAACCTAAATGACTTGGTTTTAAAAAATTAAATCTAAAATATTTTTCAATATGTACTGACATAATTATGAAAAATGGAATCAAGAAAGATATTACCTTAATACAATATTTTTTTTAAAAAATAAAAAATAAAAAATAAAAAACTAATTTTAAAGAAGTCACCAATAAGATGTGTGATTAAAGAGCATGCTAAAGCAATAAATTGAAATAAACTAAAGTAAGCCATTATATTAGCAAACTAGTTGCCTTCCATCATTCATTAAAGATTTCATGGAAGAAGTAACAATTACTTTGGGAGTTAATAAATTAGAATACTTCTTCATAAGTTATACTCAATAAGAATAAAAGTATGTTTAAAAGTCAATGACTTAGTTTTATGAAGTAGAGTTGTAATTATTTTGATGACAAAATCAAATATTCAAAAAGGTGTAATATTAGTCCCTTTTTTTAAGATAACTTCTAACCAATTAAAGATCTTTAAAAAGAAAATGCAAGATCCTACTTCAAGTGGTACTTAATGTTTAGTGAAGTAGCAAATATCAAGCATTAATTTGAATAAGTTATTGGGATCTCCTTTTTTTCAACATGCTTTGTTCTGATACCAAATTATATAGACAGAAAGGGGATTAAATGTAATGAAAAGTATGATAAAATGGCTTAAATATAGAGAAAATATAATTAAGAGGATAAAGAAAAATAATGATTCATTAACGAAAGTAAATTTAAGAGAATGCTGTCATGCCAACTTAAACATTTAAGTCACAAAATAAGATACTTTTTTTAGTCACAACTAATTCATCATTGATTTATTCATGAGAGATCTTTGAATAAGATATTACAAGTAATTATTTAATACAAAAGATAAATTTTTTATCCACCTCTTGAAGATTTGATGCCCATATAATTATTTAATATAAAAACATATTTCCTACTTGTCATACCCTTAATGTGATGATCACAAAATCAAGGTTAAGTGTTTATTAATATATTGTTTAGCTTAATATTATTTTAGTTTATTCTTAATGAGTATTGTAATAGTTTAGATTTGTTAGAGTAAGAACTATAACATAAATAAAATATAATTTGATGGCTCAACCTATTGATTTTGGAGCCAAGGACAACAATCTTTGTGGTGGGTTAATCTACAAAGAACTTTATTTTTTAATTTTTATGATTAACATGTTAGAATTTTAAATTATTTATAATTTTGGCACATAGGATAATCATCTTTCATGAAAATGTGAATTTGGATCGAGTTATATTTTATTTGAAGGTATTCGAGTTTTTAAAAATATTATAAATATCCAAATATTTTTTATATAATTTTTTTTATTATAAATATAAAAAGAATTTGCTTAAGCACCACCACACCCCACTATTAAGCCCAAAGGGATTTGATCAAGTGGATTGTAGTATCAAGAGGCATGGAGTTTTGGGACTTGCAGGCCAAGGACTCGACCAAAATTGAGAGGGGTTAAGCCCAAGTATCAATCAAGTCATGGTTACTATTGCAACCTTTGGGTTAATTAGTTTAGGGCATTACTTCTGGACAAGCTTAGGAGAATCGAGTTAGGGTAGACTCGTTAATTAGTTTACCTAAATAGGTACAAATCAGACTCGTAAATGCATGTGGGTGACCTGGGATGACTTCCCAAGAACACCATGGGGTAGCCAACCCTATTAAGCTGAATATGATACATAGTGAATGTATTATAAGTACAAAACACTTGAGTTATTTTTCAATGTAGGACTAAACAAAAATTATTACCAAACTTGAGATTTCTGTACCAACTTATTACACGTTTTTACAATCAAATGGTCTAGATTCTGCTTGTTTTTTTTAAATAGCTTTCTTTCTTCAGTCATTCACCTAGTTTGGTTGAACAAATGGCTAAGAGTCTTTCCATATGTGTGAACAACAACATGATCATCATTAACATCCATCCAGCTTTCGAATTCAATGCTTCAAATCTTTTCTTGCTATGATTAGATATCCTTTATCAATTAATCCAATTTGACAGTTACTATTTCATGAACTTAATCAGATGATAGTTTTATCGTGTTCTCAATCAATAATGACTAGCTTTCCAAAAAAATAAAATTTGACTATTAGAGGAGGGTTTTTTTTTCATTTCAACTATAAATAAATTCATTTACTAAACATTAAAAATTATTGAATCAAACTTGAAAATTTTCATACAAGTTCAAGTGAAGTTGAAACCTCGAGCAACAAATTTCTACGTAATTATACGGGAGTTGCAGATTTTCATTGATTTTTATTTTTCCTGCTTTTGATCATAATCATTTTTGTATTTTTTTGATAACATCTACTTCATTTATTGTAAGACTACTCTTGTTTAAAAATTAAAGATGTAGGTATTTTTGTAAACAAAAATTATAAAGTTTTTCATATAAATTGAATCTCTTTGATTTTGGTGTCTCATTAGAATATCAATGTGTAGTTGGTTTACCCTAACAAAAAAGAGTGGTTAATAAAAGCATGATTATGAATCTATAATGGATGTAAGCATGGGTTTTGGTCAAATCATCTAAAAATCATTTGTGTATTTTATTTATTGTTGAATAATTTTTATTTTATTGATAATTTTTATAAAAGAAAATTTTATTTTAAGGTCAAAAAGTTTTCTTCTAATTTTTGGAATCGAAAAATTTTTTAAACACACAATTCACTCATTCTCTTTTGTTTGTTTTACCTTACACGTTTTATAACACTACCTACTTCTTAAAGATTCATGTTTATATAAATTTTTAACATAAAAATATATCTTTTCCTAATCTCTTGAAGACTTTCAAGCTTAAATAATTAAAACATATTTTTTATCTACTTTTTAAAGACCTTTTATTTATATCTTTAAAAATTTTAAATAGTTTCATTAATATAATACTAATTTTATACTCATAATAATATATAGATAAATCATGACTTTTTAAGACTATAATTCACATATTCTCTCAAGTGTTCTGTATGTATTAAATTTTAGAAAACTTTAGCTTGATTGATTTTAGTTTGAGATCTTATCATGAGTCTATATTATTGTGCTATCATTTCTTTTTTTGTGTTGCATTATAACTACAATCTAAAATATTTATATTATCATAATCATATTAGTATGACATAATCTTATTTTATGAATCTATCTACCTAATTAATTTTCTCACTCAATTGTATAGTATCATAATATGATGTCGTACTGTATGATATCTTAAAATATTGAAATATTTTAAAAAACTTTTAAAAAAATTATAAATTTTTTTAAAATATATTTAAATTAAAATCATTATTTTATAACTCTTCTTTTCTTATGATCATTAATCATTTCTTAATATTGCATATTTCTTTAAAATAAATTACCTCTTCTCTTAAAATGTTATAGGCTACTTATCTAGAATTCATCTTTTACATATTTGTTTGATTATAATTATTAAATCTCTCACTTGATACTAATATGACACATAGGTCTACATCTATCTCAATCATATATGATGTAATGGCAACCTTTCCTCACATAAGTTAAAAGTAAACAAATAACTAAATAATAATAGAAAACTATTGTTTAAGTAGTTTAATTAATCTTAAATTTGTTAATTAATGAGCATGAAATTATGTTGACATAAAGTGTTGAATTCAACTTGCATATAAATCCTATAAGTATATTAAAGGTATATTATATTGTATGATGTATATATTGGTTGAGTTTAAAACTTTTTATCAATATAATTTCTAGTTTAGCATTAAATATAAGTTTAATTTAACTCCTTAGATTTTAATTTTTCATTATTATTTATCCAATTATTTACTATTTAACTCATGTGAAAAAAATTGATATTTTATTATGCATGAGATGGATGCAAACCTATGTGTCATAGTAGTATTAAGTGAGGGGCTTAACGATTCTAACTAAAATAACATATAAAAAATAAGCTCTATATAAGCAACCACTCTACCAAGAGCTAATACTTATAGATTTAAGATTTGGAAATTGAGCCAAATTTGAGCAATGCCACCAATATATTTTGACTAATATTCAAGTATCGATTACTCTAAGAGTCTTAATTGTTCAAGCTTTCTAACATATTGATTTGTTTGAACTTAAGATATATGATCTAAAATAATTAATGTAAAATATTATATAAATAATACAATGATTTTGTTACCATCAAACTAAATGATACAAAAGATAAAAATTTGACACTTCTTACTTTATCACGTTGAGCACAATCTTTGGCATATCATGGTGTCTTAATTCAAGCATATTATGTCATAAGATAAGATCAACATATATTTTTATAAGGTTTTTATAAGACTTTATTTTGCTTTAAGCTCAACAATACCACACTCAATTATGCTAAATTCAATTTTGATAGATTCAATTATTCCGCTATCTTGACATTAGCTCAAAGACAACCAGATAACGTTCTCGGTTATGAAATTTTAAGAGGCCCTAATAATGGGACACATCATTACTTAGTCAAATGGATGATTTAATTATAGTCAAAGACACACAAATACCAACGTTGAACCTTTGTATACTTTTTTTAGACTTGCCTAAGGAGTCCTAACATGTAAGATCAACATAGGAGACTTTTAGCTATTTAGGTTAAGTTGAAACAAAGCTTCGACATTATTTTTTCTTTCCCTCAAGTTACTCCTTATATAAAAGGATGAATGTAGGTTTTTTGAGCTCCTTATGACTACTATGAAAATGTATTTAATGTATTGGGATTTTGGTGTGACTCTTAGAAGACAATGACAACATTCATTTGAGCAATTATCTCTCTTTAATCTGACATTGATTTCATACGTTTTAAGTAAGTTTGTAAACACTTATTATTTGCACAATTTTATACATTTTTATTTTAATATTTTGAAAACCCCTTTTAGGTATTCCAACTCTTAAAATATTGTTTCTAAGCATTTTATTAAAGTTTGAATTAATATTGAGACCTCAAAGCAATAAAACTTTTTAAGAAAAGTGCCAACGTATATATATATATATAGTAAGTACTTCAACAGATATTTTCACATGAAGATCATGCTCACATCTATTCGTATGTTTATTGGAGTATTTATGACAAAATTTCATTTTATTTAAACTTTTATTTTGCTAAAAAATGCATTTTAACATAAGAACCGCAAACTAGTCACCCGATAACACGATGTCATAACCTGTTATGGATTTACAAATTCGTGATTTATAAAATTTCAGATGCTGAAAGTTGCTAACTTAAATAAATTATTTAAGAATAATTTTAAAAAATAAAAAATCATAAAAATAATAATTTCCTTCTTACACTGTTTTAAGGTTTTTTCAGTTTCATCTTTACCCTTGTCGTGTTATGCAAGTTACGGGTGATGACCTGTGGTGATGACCTGTGGCATGCAGTGATCGAACAACGAGGCCAGCTCTCCCTTTATGGGCGAATAGTGAGGTATCGATGGAGAGGATTCTAACGTGACAGTGCAGGAAGCGGCGAGCAGAGTAGCTTACGTCGGCGTAAAGCACAGTTTTGCCCTAGTTAACGAAGGTGGCACGGTGGGTAGCGAGTTCGAACGAGGCCGAAGTTTAGACTGCGTTTTTGCGGCGTGAAGGCACGGTGAACAAGTGTCATGCCCGAAAGAGTCAGGGCCTTGATTTTGATCAGAATGTTCGCAGAGTTGGTCGGAGCTTGACCTTTTTAGTGTAGGCAGCAGTCTTACTGGACGATTGGCGGTGAGTTTGACTTTGTGCTAGCTGAGGAAATTGCAGGTACATTTTGCCGCAAACCTTGTGGGTGGCTCGTTGCTAGAAGTCAATAACATTTTTTGTAATTTTAAAAAGGATGAAGCTTGATAGACTTAGAATTGCTGATAATTTTTTTAGGTTGGGCTTATGCCTGGAAATTCCTGCATGATATACATAATTGCTTATCTGGACATGAGATAAAACTAAGACGAATTATTTTGTAAGTGTAGTTACTCTTAAGATTGCAAGTTTACATAACATTATATCTCATTCATACATTTATGCATTTGTTTTAAGTTATTTATGGTTCAGCTACGTGCTTTTGGAGATTAGTGCAACTTGCTTTTATATATCAACACTGTTAGTTTTCATTATAGGAGTCTATTTATTGCAAATTGAATCATTATCTATTTTGGTCAAATATTTTTGTTGCTTTAGTTTTGTGATATTAATGAGGTATTATTACAATCATAATTAATTTAATTTTATGTTTATTTGCAAGTTGTATTATAGAGAAATACCAAGATAGTTAATACCTTTTGATCCATTTATATACTTTTTAAGAAAAGTATTTAAGTAACTTCAAGTAGTGATCGATTATTTTTACTTTTTTTTAAATGAGTTTAATTCAATAAATATTTTTCGTTTTATTTAAAGATTCAAATGTTGTAGATTATTTTTAAAATTTATTTGAGTATTTAGTATTTTAATTAATTTATATTATTAAGATTGTTAATGTTTTATATTTGTCTATTGATTACAAAGTGAAATATTATATTAGTTTTCTCAAATTTTGATTGTATTTGTTATTTGTTTTTAATGTGATTTTATTGTATCTCTCAATTTATTTTTAAAATGCATTATAAGGAAATTTAATAATAGGAAATGCAATTTGAATTATTTTATAACTAATCTAAAAAAAGTACTTGAGTATTATTGAATAATATTTGTTTTTGATGTTTTTAATTTTTTAATTTGTTTTAAATGATTTTTAATTTAATAAATGTGTGTTTAAGTAGATTTTATGTAAGTAAATGTTATATATTGTCTTCATTATGTTTACTAGCACACATGCATGTATATATAGAATTATGTATATATTTATGTATGTATTTATATATTTATTTATGTTTGTATTTATGTATGTATGATCACATGTTTCACTTTAGCCACACACATGCACACCCTATGTGATGATACATACATAAACATATGCATGCATGCACTTGTATATAAAAGCAATTGTTACAAATGAAATTAACTTAATCCCTCAATGATCAAGTGATAAGACATATAGGTTAGTTGTACTATAAGCATCATTAAACCATGATAAAAGCAATTTCTTGTAACCAACCAAGTCATTTATATCTATAGCAAGTTCTTGGTTTGTTAAATGAGTTAAATTCATTGAAAAGTCCTTTTTAGAAGGCAACATATCTAATATACTTAATAGAATTATTCCTTTATATAAAGGACTTGCCCATATTACTTATTAAAGCCTATATAAATACAACAAACATGTTGAATTTATCATGTTAGTAGTAGCCTTTATTTATTTTAATTTGAAAAATATTATTGCAAATTAAATGAGTTTAAGTGTGCTAAAATGATATTTCTTATCTTGACTTGTTTTGCACCCTTAGATCATCAAATGCCAACTCACTTTTATTTGATTGCACCTTCGAGTAGGTCTTATTTCAAAACTCTTCATTGATCTCACTCACAAATAGAAATTGAATATCATATTATGACAACATATATGCAAAAATAAATATTATATTTGTATATATGTACATATATATATATACATATATGTTTGTATATGTAGGTATGTATGTTGATATATATATATATATATATATATATATATATATATATATATATATATATATATATATAAACACACATATATACACACACAAACAAATATAATGATAAAAACAATTATAATTGTAGGTTCAAAGGAAGAAAATCTTGACTAGAAGATAGAATATAATGGTTATATGTGCACGTACATCTGATTGTGTGCTTTTGTAGATGTAGTAATATAAACAATGATGCATTGTGAAGTCATGTTGTTTACAAGATATGTTTGAATTCATAGCATGTTATTACATATTAGTGTGGGTATTGGCTCACACTCAACTTAATTGGCCCAAATTGATAGAGACTAATGATGAATTGAGGCAAGTTTAGGTAATGTGGTGTTTACTTCCATTATGTAATGTGTTTCAATCAGAGAGTTTACAATGGATTATCAAGTTGGCTCGACCAAGTATAAGTTTTTTACTTATATTGGTTTAATTTGGTGTGTATCAAGCAAGGCCTACCTTTTGCTTAGGTTTAGTCCAAATAAATATTTCAACTCTATTTTTGAGTGAAATATTTATGATAAGTTTAGTATTTCAAGCCATTATTGAAATGTATAAATTGATTGAATATCTTTGTATGCATTTTTTTGCTAGAAATCATTTAAGCTATATTAGATTAATACTCAGTTTTGCAACATCAAATTGTTATGTGTATCATAGATACTTGTAAATACTATACAAGTATATCTAATGTATTTGTGTATACAAATTTTATGTACACAGAATTGTATATATATGTATATATTTTTTATTCAAAATATTTACTAAAAACATTGTTCATTTTGTGGAACCTTGAGTCTAACTGTTTTGACTTTTTTGAATAAGAACGTGCATAAGAAATTTACTTTTGTAGTTTGTCATCTTCTTGAATCGTTAAGAGTTGCACTTTATTGGGGGTCTGACAAACTCAACATTTGCTTTGTGTTTGGTAATATGGTGTTTATATGTCATTATTTTGTTAATTATTTTGCAATTTTTCCAGCTCTTCATGAAGAGAGAACTTATTGTTGCGAACTCTAGTTCTCGTTCTATTCGGAAGGAGGGTTTAGAGTATATTTTGAAACAATATTTTGGACACTCTGGATTTAGGGGAAAGCAGTTGGAGGCTATTGAAGCAGTTTTGTCAGGTTTCTCATTACCATGCTTTAATTTTTGAATAGGACAAAGTTAATAGTATTACAGTAATCATCTATTCATTTTGATTTGTATGACAAGCCTAATATCATTTCTCCCTTTCCTTTAATTTGACCCTTTGATTTTGTGTTTGGGCTTGTAGTTTTAAACACCAGCATGCACTTTTGTAGGAAGGGATTGCTTTTGTCTCATGCCGACAGGGGGAGGGAAGTCCATGTGCTATCAAATTCCTGCATTGGCTACTTCAGGCATTGTGCTTGTAGTTTCTCCTTTGATTGGTACACATCAAATATCCACTACGATTTTGGAAGCTCTAAGTGTATTTTGAAAGAGAATTAATACATCCCAATAAGCTAACAAGTTATGGTTTCTCTTATGAACCCCTGTGAACAGCATTAATGGTAAGTTTAGCTTCCATAAGTTGTGTTATATTTTTTTCTCTAAATCAATGTTTTTTAATTATATTGTTTTCTCTATAAATAGGAAAATCAGGTTACAGCATTGAAGGCTAAAGGAATATGTGCTGAGTTTCTTTCATCGATGCAAATGTCGCATACTAAAGAGAAGGTAAGATTTAGTATACAATAAGATTATTCATTATGAACCAACAACTAAATATCATATGAAAGTTTTCTTTGATTATCCATGCACTTGCCTACCACCCTTATAAGTTTTGTTCTTGTTCTAAAAATAGCTTTAAAATAATTACTTAGATCAATAATAGCCAACAAAATATCCAATACTTTGGTTTAGGCTTATTCTGAAATGTTAGTCTATTGCCATGCCTGGTAAGTCTGCGAAATATTTTTGTCTCAGGCCCTCATTAGCAGACATTTCTTTTGGAGTAGTAGCAGTAGAAGTGAAAGCGTGAAAATGGTGAAGAGCAAAGAAAGAAAGAGAAGGAGAAAATGGTTTTTGTCACAGGAAGATTGAATTATCCAAAAAAGATTCTTCTCAAAGGGTTCTTAAATTCATGAAGTTTTGATTTTCATAACTCTTTAAATTTTCTAAGTTTTGATTTTCTACAAGTTTTAACTTGCTTCATATATCCTTCTCATCCTTTATATAGAAGTTTGAGTATAATATTTAAGTATAAAACCAAAAACATGTGATTTTGATAAGAAATTTAAAATTCTCCAAATTTTACAAATTCTGTGCATCCGTACGGCTAGCCAAGAGACCGTCAATGCGTGCGGGTACTGTTCCCCCGCACAAACAGCTTATCGTGCATGCGTTGACCGTTGCGACGCAGTAGGTGTACCTACTGCGTGCTTCATGCATTTGTGGTAGGTGGCGAACGGCATGTGTGTCGGTTTCACCCGAACATGTGCCCTAGCTCGATCGAGCTTTTGGTGATTCGTGCCATTTTGTGTGCTCGCTTGTGCCTCCACGCGAGATGCTCTGCCAGCACGTGATCCTGTTATTTTGTGCCACATCATCAATTTTTATTGTTTTGTCTTCTCTCTTGATTTTCTTCATTCATTTTGGATTCAATGAACTTGGAAGTAATCTCCTTATCATAGGTCAATTCTTTTTGAGATTCGAGTTCTATCGAATCTTTTTTGTTGATGTTGAGACTTCTATTAGTCCCATCAAAGAGTTTTTTTAATTTTATTAGTAGCACATATCTTTGGCAGGTATTTATTAGCCTCTTTATTTAATCAGTACCAACAATGCCTTTTGTCTATGATTCTTTGTCTCGAGTCAGAAGGAAGTGTTGTCCATCCTTCTTGAATTGATATCATTGTGTTTGTCGGTAGATCTCGATCCCATAAGTAAGGATCTCCAATGTAATTTGACAGACTTCTAGAGGTACCATATCGCATATAACCTTATCCATGTAGTCTTTGGTGATAACAAACTTCATTTTGTATTATTTTTTAACTCACGTCTCAAAGTTTTTATGAATTTGTTTCAAAAAATAGGGTCTTGGATGTGAAGTCTCTTATTTTAGTCTTTTCACAAGATTTTTTGATATTAAACTCTTTTCGTTTTTAGTGTTGAGAATAGTATTAATGAGCTCTTTCTTCACTTGTATTCGGATGGTGAAGAGTTTTTTTTGCTTTGTTTTATAAGAGATGTTTTTTGGATTCTCCATAAGTGATAAGCTTTTATCAATTTGTTAAGGAGTTTTAAGTACATTTTTAGTCTCCAATGTAATAATTAATGTCTTTCTTGAACTTTTTTGGAAAAAATTTAGTGGGTAATCTTTAGCATTTTTCTTGTACATGTCTTGTCTTTTTACAATGATACACAATACTTTTGATTTTTGCTTGTGGCTGTAATAAATTTTGTCGGAGAATACTCATCCTTTTGTTGCCAAATTTTGGACTTATAATTAGATCTCTTGGTATTTTGTCTTTCTAGTTTTCTCTTTAGATTCATTCTTCTTTTTGATAATCATAGCAAATGTATTGGTTTTCTTAAAAAATTGAATAAGAAAATGAATAATTTGGTAGCAATAAGATAATACATACAAAATACTTTGATAAAATCTGCATCTTTTCAATAGGTATTTCCAAACTCATAGCATTGTCAGAATTCTGTGATATATTTTTGTATCGTTTGTCCTTGTCAGTGTCATAGACTATGCCACTTTTTTCATGTTTCATCTATGTAACCTATAGGGTAAAATTTTTTTCTAATTAATTGTTTAAATTGGCTCAATATCACTTCTATAATTGTCATTTCTTAAGTAAGCATTCCATCAGACTAATGCATGATTCATCATTTTCAATTGAATATACGTTACTTTATCTGATCATGAATAGTCATATAGAGAGAAATATCTCTAGTTTTTTTTAACCAGATATCTAGTTTTTTTGTATCTACTGTACCATCATAAATTGGTAAATTAAGTGTAGCATTTACCTTGAAATAACATTGTTAATTCTTGTGCGTCGAAAGAGTGAGATTGATGTCATCCTCATACTTAGTTTTAATTATTTTGTAATTTCTACATAATCCATAATTAATTTGAGTAAGAGTATTTTCTTTTGATGGATTTTTTTTTGGATCTGTCGTAGGAAGGGTTTGAGATTTTAACACCATCTTTATTAATACTTGCATTTGTTGGGTTAATAGACCTATTTGTGCCTTCAAGCTTAATGGTGAAATAATTGGCATAATCACTTTAACTAAAACCTCTTTAATTTTTTGATTCCCTTTTACGACTTGTTCTTCAACTATCTTCTTCTTTGCACTTGTCATCAGTGTCAAATTGAAGCACTTTAATACCAAAAATAATATGATATATCTGCAAGGTGTTCTCTTCCCGAGCCCTTATTAGCAAACCTTCCTTTTTGAGTAGTAGCAGCGGAAGTGGAAGTGTGAAGATGGTGAAGAGCAAAGGAAGATGGAGAAGAAGAAGAGGGTTTTTGTTACAAGGAGATTGTATTTTTTAAGAAAATTTCCTTCAAAGAGTTTTTGAATTCATAAAGTTTTGATTCATAACTCTTTGAATTTCTTAAATTCTGACTTGCTTAATACATTCTCTTCATTCTTTTATGTAGAGGTTTGGCTATAATATTTAATTATAAAACATGTGATTTTGAGAAAAAATTTAAAATTTCCCAAATTTTGCAAATTCCGTATTGTTCTGTGCTAGTGCCCCCCACGTTGTGCATATGTACGGTTGCACTAGAGGGGTTGTCATTGTGCTTGGGTATTGTTCCGACGTGTAGATTGCCTCTTGTGGGTGCGTTGATCGTGGTAGCATAAGTAATGTGTGTGCGATAAGTGGCTTACTGGCGCCAGTTTCGCCCAAACGTGAGTGTCAATGCGCTCGAGCCTTCGTGCATGGTGCTTGGCTAATGTGCTATAGCTCACGCTCCGGCATGCCTGTAGCGTGTCTCTGTGCATGGTCCTATTGCTTTATGCTGCGTCGTCGAGTTTCGTCTTTTAACTCTTCCCTTGATTTTTTTCATCTATTTTGGATTTAATGAGTTTGAAAGTGATTTTCTGATCAATACCATACTAAACAAAACCATTTTTACTCTAATTAAAATGAATAAATTACATTGCTAGTCCCATAAGAGCAATGTATGTAGTTGTTAAAAAAAATTAGCTTCAATATCATCTAAGATTGTTGTTATACTCTTTGTATTTTTTATTTGCTAATACATATAATAATATCAAATGTGGTTATAAATAACAATTTTTATATAATATAGAGAATACAAAATTAACATTAGATGAGAATGATGATAAAATTGAATTTAAAATAAATTTTAAAATCATATTTTATAAAAATAAAATGATAATTATAATATCACTTGCACATTTATTGAAACAAAATCAATTGTGGTAAGGCTTGTAACATAAATAAGAAAATAAATTTTGAAAACCTTAACAAATGAATTTTTATTTACAATAATATCTCAATCTAAAATAATAATAATGATTAGGAATAAAAAATTGATATGACATTTAAATATGTTTCAAATAAATTATGAACAGTATATTCTATGTCATACATGTGCACAAATAAATATTTTATATTTTTTATACGAATATCACATGTTCTCTAATAATCATATTTTATTTCTTTTCTTTTCATACCTATCACTTAGTTTTTTTTTTATTTTTTTATTATAAATGTGTCGAAGTTTTTTCAAATGATTGTTTTCTCATTTCCATATGATCTCATCTTTATTTCATTTTTGCTTGACATCTAATTATATCATATCTAAGTTTGACTCTGTAGACATAATATAGCTGAATAACCTTAGTAATTATATCATATTTTCAATCTATTTTTTTCTCTCCTCTCCGTTTTATTTTATATCATTTTTGTTATCATGTCATTTGCATTTTATAAAAAACATCAGAATACATATACATAAATAATGTCATACTAAAAGTTCAAATGCACAATTTTAAAATTATAAATAATATTTATATTATCGTTAATTTAAATTCACTTACATGGGTTCATAGAGATTGCTTTGATTCCATTTTCTTTTTGTTTTATTACATAAACCAATTTATGCAAATATTTATCACAATCTAGTCATTTTTTTGTTAACATACTCCTTAATATTCAAATTGCTTATTATATCAATCCACATTTCTTTTAATTAAATTTGTTTATTTGCAATTTCCCAAAATTGTTTTCTCAATGCTAAACAGTAATTGATAATCCCATAACAATAATATTGATAAATTATAATAAATAGGATAAAATTCTTACTAACTTCCCTTAAAAGCTCAACTTACACTCAAGAATTCCTAAAACAGGGATCTTTTAATTTTTCCATTATTCTAAAGTATCCAGATGTAAATTTTGAGCCCAAACAGCACATGAAACTTATTAGAATTGTACTTTTTACTTCTCATGATTTCCAGCAGCTCAGAATCATTCCCTTTATGGTTACAGCTATTCCTGGTTGCTGTAACACTTCATTTACTCGCTGTTTTCCCCTTTTTATAGTTGCAGCTTCAGCTTTCCGCTCCTGCTGTTGCTCCAAAGGTGTCTCCAAAGTTTTGTTTTTCTTCACAACTTTCCTAATTCTTTTCCAAATTGAAACTATCAGAAATTCCAGAACAGTCAACTGCAGCAACTAGGTTGGTCCAAAGCTATTTCCTTCAATTTCAGCATTCTTCTTAGCTTTCAAACAATAGCTTAGAATTTCCCTTGTTTTTCCTCAGTTCTAGCCACTTTCTGTACTTTATTCCTTTCGATTTCTCTAATCTGCTTCTTCGTTAATTGTAGCTACCACCTCCTGTTCTTACTGTTAGCTCTCCTTGAATTGCAATAGCAACTGCAAACAATAGCTCCTCCTCCATGCTTCCGTCTCTAACATTCCCTTGTCAGCTTCCTCTTTTTATAGCTCCATTTTCCTTCACCCTCGTAGGCACACCCCTAGTTTCCCCTTTTTTTTTCTTATCTAAACAAGTTATGGTGGTAATCAATGGCATTGACAAACTTATCCTTGCTATTTTATAGCAATCTGAGTTGCTATAAAGAAACACCAAGTTATTTAATTAAAAACTATTTTTTTTATTCTCTTAGTTTTGAAAATTTACAATAAATTTAATAAAATCTTTAAAATAACAAAATAAATATTATTAAATTCATTTCAAAGAGTTCTATCCAACTATATGTTTAATTTCAAATTATGAGCTATTTTGTAAATTAAAACATATTTTAATTTCTTATGAAAATATTATTATTTTATTTTGATATATCGAATTTTCAAATGTCAATTCTATTATGTCAAAGTAAATATTTTTAAGGTCATATACAAGAATTCTTATTGATGCACAAATTTGATGAAAGTAAACTCTTGAGACTTTACAGTCTCCTCTCTAAGATATTTCATCAAATATAAGAAAAGCCCGAATATTGAGTTTTTATATTTATTTTCATTTTTTATGTTGCTTCTTATTTAGTTTGATTTTGCCAAAGCACTATGATCATGGTAATCACTTTAGTTTTTAATTCTTTATTTTGTTTTTCTAAAATCCAGATTGATTTCTTCTGATTTAATATATCTGACTGAATTTTAATTTTTTGTATTATATTTAATGATATATGAGGGATTTGAATTATATTTTCTCAAAGAAGAGATACTAAAAATATCATAATTCCTATCAAATGTGTTGATAAAATTATTTTTGTAGGTTATTTGACTTACTCTTTTTGTAATATAAAATAAGTTAATATACTTAGATTTAACTTTTTATTTTACCAAGTTTAATTGTACCTTTCATTGGATTAACCTTTAAAAAATATGATATTTTTAGAATTCAGTATTTCTTTTTGTGATTTTAAATTAAAATATTTATTTATCTGTCTTGAGTAATTTAAAATTTTTTAATTAATTTTATTTTTTTAATAATTTGATCAACAAAATCAACTCAACTAATTGTATATTTTTGCTCTCAAATTGTTTAAAAGAAGATTGATTTTTTTCTTCTATATAAAATTTTATAAGAAGCCATTTTAATACTAATTTGATATCATTATTATATGCAAAATCTACTTAAGATAAATGATTCTCTCACTCCAAGATCTAGAACAAATAAATTCTCTAAACTTTTAGTTGTTTTTTTCAGTTTGGTCATTTGTTTGAAGGTGAAATACTATGCTGAATTTCAAATGAATGCCAAAGGTCTGGTGCACTTTTTTCTAGAAATATGATATGAATTTTGGACCTTTGTTTGATATTATTTTTTTGGGCATCTCATATAATCTTATAATTTGTTGTATATATATCTTGATCGATCTTTTAACTGAACATTTCTCAAATTGTCCAAGAAATGTGTAGATTTAGTTATTTTTTCTTTGTAATGTTTTAGTTGCATATTTTTCATGCTATTTGGTTTGTCTTAAATTGATGTGTAATGGAATTTTTTTACATTGTTAATACACATTTAATGTTAAGGGACCTGGATTTTTGTGTGAACCTTCTTGTTGAAGTAGTGTTGGTGTATTATAAAAGCATAAGAAAATCAGCTTTAGTAATTTAAGGCATGAAAGCATAAAACCTTGGTGAAAATAGGAGAGAAGGTGCTATAGAAATTTTACAAGGATGAACATATCATGAAAACAACTGGAAAGAAAGCTAGGGCTTATATGGAAACATGAAAACAATGTGCAAAAGAGGGAATTTAACAAAAAATATGAAAAGGATAGCTTGAACTACAGAGGGGGCATATGCCACCTAGGGCTTGCTTTTAATTTTTGCAAGCACGATGGTGGATCTCACATTTAGTTCATGTATGCCAAGAACACCATCCTCATGTCATTTCAAGCGCTAGTTAGTTTAGCAACATTTCAACCCATTATATGATATGCAAGATATTACACCAATGAGATTTTGAGTGTACCATTGATGTCATCTAAGATGCCTGCGATGTAAGCTACACAAGTTCTGTTGTACCATACTTAGGCATTCAAAAACAATTTTAAGTTGCATAAAACTTGATCTCCACTTGCATGTTGTATTCTATGTTTGTAGGGAAGCTTAAGGTTGTACAGACTGTCTATAATGCTTGTATTGACCACATAAATGATCTATCTCTTAACCTCTGCATGGCAAAATCTTAAATACACAAAGAGGATCCTTTTTTTAAGCATGTGATTATTTCTTGTTGCTTAGCATCATTTTTGCGGTACACGAAAAGAAATAATGGACCATACATTGTATTATAGTGCTTGACATAGGTAATTACTATTTTGATGTAAATTATGAGATTAGGATAGGAACAGAGTTTTATTTTGATGAGAGCAACAAATTATAGTGGGGGAGTTACAGAAGGAAACTTGACTGAAGTTCAGAGGTGGGACTTTGTTAAGGAAAAGTATAGAAGATAAAAGAGAAATTACCTACCCAACTCAAAGTCATATATGAGATCCAAGACCAAAAGAGATTAGGACAGCATTTTTGGCTTTTTTTAGTCTCATAAATTAGATCTTTGGGGTCATATATCTATAAAAGAATAGGTTTGTTGAAGTTTGAGGATGCCATATCCCATGTGTTGGTACAATTTGTAAGTCGTTATAATCATTTAAGGATGATTTCTCTGATCTAGAAAAGGTTGATATAACTGTCACTGACAGTTAAATTTATGCTTCTAAGCCCAACGATCGATGCCCATGCATCCTATTAGCAACCTTAGCACAATGAAGAGCTTGAAGGTTGAAATCCTTTGTTGATCATTATGTGGTATTGCTAGAGCAATGGAAAATATGAATATGCCCTTGGCACCAAAAAGGATCATTGTAGCCTCCTTGAGTGCTGCATGGTGTTTGAAAGGCTTTTAATGCTGCAAATAGTTGGGTTATTTCTTCAAAAGCTTTCCTACAATTAGGTACCTTTCAAATAGATGGATGGTCCAAGATGCTAGACCATCAAGATGGTCCAGTGGCACATGAGAAACCTTTATGATTTATGGACAGGATGAAACATTGGTTGAATCAAGTTTCTTGATTTAAAAAGGCGTGAAATCAAAATTTTGATTAAGGGCTACTGTAAATTTTACAACTTTATTCATCTCTCATATATTTGCATTATCATTTATGTGTTTAATGAAGAGTTATTAAACTTGCAAACATATTGACAAAAATGTGTATATTAGAAATCATGTAGAGTTGAAAATGCTCGATTTCAAATAAATTCTGAAACTTATCTCCTTTTGCTAGGTCTGAGGTGAGCAAGAGAAAGAGTATTCCTTTCAAGATAGATGAGCAGAAATTCACAAAGAATTTGTCTATTGAGTCATTTCAGAGATGCAAAGGAAAATTATTTTGATGAAATGTTTGAGGGTATCATCTCTGCATTCAGTCAGTCTTACCTAGATGCTTAATGGCAGAAGGTGCCAAGTTTCTGATACAGAAAGCTGTGGTCATGCTTGAAGCTGATTCAAGAAATTCACACCTAATGAAGGGGATTTTTGTTGCTATGCTAGACCATCAAAGATCCAGAACTTATAAGGCTAAAAAAATATTGGAAGGAATTCTTAAGCGATTAATTAGTTAAACACCCTAGTTTTTCTAAAATTTCTTGTAAGTATTTGTCAAAACATTTTCTGAATGATCTATTTCTAATCATATTGAATGGAATTCCTATCTTGTCTTATGTATATCATGAATATGATATTTATGTGTAGGACCTATTATTTACATATGTCAAAACTGGTGTTCAATCATTTGTGTGCATAAATAAGTTAAGTAACCATGTTCTCATGAGAATAGAAGAGAATTAGAATGTTCTCCAGTTTTTACACAAGCTATTCAAGGAGGTTTAGATTCATAATGGAATGTTAGTGGTGGAAAGAAATTGATAGTCTAAGCTTTTAAACCAATTCTAAGTATTTAAAGAAAAACCTTTCTTTTTTTAAGAAAAATGGATTCCTGAGCTTTTGAGTGGTTTTACATCGTGAATCAATTAACTTGTCAAGAAAAAAGTTTGATGCATTTAATGATAAACGCTTTATAGCAAGGAAAATCTGATCCTTGAGTGTTTAAATAGCATAGTTGATGGGATTTACTTTGCTAAAGATAGTCAATCACTAGAGAAAAGGGATGCTCTTAGATGTTTGAGACTAATGTGCATTAAAAAAAAGAGAGAATTCTAATTAATGATGCTTTTCTCGAGTATTTATGTAAGATACATTTAGAACTTTGACTTGCTTGAAATTGGTTCAAGAATGATCCTTGTTTAGAGAATTGGATTTTTTTATTCCTTTGAATAAAAGAAAAACATTTTTAGAAGTTTTTTAAATATTTCATACGGTGTAATAATGATGAACGATTGAAATTGTTGGAAGAGAGTGGATGTGAGTGTAAGTCTCTTGATTTTTCATGTTATGGGACAATGATAAAGAACTAGAAAAATCAGAAGGTAAAGGTTTTAAGGACATGTCTTGAATCCTCCATATCATACGATGGAACAACTTTATGGGAATGTCTTGAGTAGAAAGAATAAAAGGTTTTGAAACAAAATGCAATGGCTAAAACATAATCAGGGAAGATGCCTAAGATTATTTGAGTTAACCTTTTGCCTTGTGGGTATAAATGCATTGAATCATCGATGACATTTTGAGTAATATGATCATTTAGAGTCTCCAGAGCTATTTTCCCTCGACAAAGATTGCTAAGCTCTTTCTAGACATTATTTGCAATCATGTTGACTTGTGTGAACTTCACAGGGTCTTCACATTTCAAGGAATTATTTACTTTATCATATGGCTTGATGAAATGTGAAGTATACAATTTTGACTTCACACGTCATAAAAGATTGTTTGTTTAGATGGGTTTCACATATGAATATTCTCTTAGATATCCCATGTATTGACTAGTTGCGTCCTACTCAAAGGGTTTTTTGAATTGGTTTGAACTTGATACCATTGTAGAATTGGGTTTTGATGGCATGGTTTATCTAAGAGATTTTATAGCAAAAGTTACTAGTTAATTGCTTGCATCAAATTTTTTTTTTTGAGAACATTTGATGTTTTAAATGATAACTTCGATTGTACAAGATTAGGCTAGGAGCCAAGATGACTTATGAATTGCCTTAGTTCACATTTTGAGGCAAGCTTTGATTTGTGAATACTTCACCCACTTTGACATATAAGATTAGGGTATAAATGCTCATGTCTTGAAGACTTGCTTTAATAAATGTAATGGGAATACACTCAGAGAACTTGTCAACTGAGATTTCAAATCACTTGATGTTTTGCCTAAGTTTAAGGAATTTTGAAATCTGAATGTAAAAATCAATATGGGTTGACGAAGGTATCACGCTGGATACATTCTTGCAAAAAATCTAGTTGAGTTATTCTAGGATGCAATTTGAACTTTGATTAAGTACTTTGATTATAGAGATGTGAGAATTGGTTATAGAGATGTGAGAATTGATTTTTTTTAGTAGGTATTTCCTAAGTTTGGAACTATTTGAGAAGGATTATATTTTATTCATAAAGCTTCAGGGTTCAACCTTTTTTTAGTGATTTTTTATCAAAATACAAAGGTTCCAATCAGATTTGCCTGAAACTTGGAATCTAGTTTTGTTTTCGTAAGCTTCAGGGGTTCGACCTTTTTTTAGTGATTTTTGATCAAAATACAAAGGTTCCCATTAGATTTGCCTGAAACTTGGAATCTAGTTTCGGTGAGTTTCGGACGTTTTGGCCAACCAAAATTTATACCTAAATAAGGTAGGTTATGCACATATAATTACATACAATAATTTGTTTATGCATGCAAAAATTTTACAATTTACTGAATTTATCTGTGCACAAACCAGCCTAGGCGTATAATTATATGCATATAAATTAGTTTTTGTGCTTACTAGTTCTACAACTTAGTAAATTTATGCATATACACAAAATTGTTGTGTGTAATTATCCATGCATAAAGCAGTTTATATGAATATTAATTTGGTTTCTTATTGAATTTATATGCATATAAATTAGTTTATGCATATGAATAACTTTATGTGCATATAAATTCGATATTTTATTTTTTTTTAATTTTTAGTGATTTTCAAATTTTCTTAAATTAAAAAAGTTAAAATAAAGAAAAGCCAATTTAAAAAAGATTAACCAAAATTGAGCATTGAAACTATTGAAATTGGATGTTCGAGTGAATGATTAAATTATAGTCACATTGTGAATGAAATCTTGAACCTTGGTATTTATAACCTAGACCATAATCTTCATTTTATTCCTTATGCTAACTAGAATTACAAAGCTTCACCCCTTTATCTTGGAAGAGATATCTTTTCAAAATGATTTATAAGAATGCCATGGGCATTATTACTAATGTTTGCATCATAATATTTGCATGACTATCTTGCACTATACATGTGGATTGATTTTGCCTTATGTATGTGGTTCCATACCTTATTAATACTTGATCCATGCTTGAATGACATGTTTTACATTCCTAGGGAAGTTAGAAATATACATAAAGTTGACCAGATGTCCTTAAAATGCTCAAAGTGCACATAATATTTCTTACATTTTGGAAGCACAAAATGTATTAGTGTCCCAATTACAAAAAAAAAAAAAAAAAAAAAAAAAAAAAATCTAAACTTGACATTTCAAAGAAGTTTCTGTGGGTCTGACATCCTTTTTTTTTTCAGTCATCTTCTGATTCTTAAAAGAATTATGGCTCAAGATGATTTTTAAGCTTCATAGGGGAGATCAACTTTGATATCTCCTGATCACCATAAATCCTGTATCATCCTTTCTTGGGTTTGTTATGGTGGAAGGTAGCTTATCCCTAGTAGCATTTACTGATAGTGTTCTCATCATGTTTTTGATCTATTTGTATACTTATTATGGTCATGTTAGTAAAGAGTGAGGCTTAATTTATTTAGTTATTCTTGTCTTCAAAGGTGACCATGCTAATTGAAATCATGCTTTGGATTTAGCAAGTTATAAGGTTCTTATTCATCTAATATTTTGTCTATCATTTTCATGGAGGAAGTTTATGTGCTTGAAGGGAAGCGCTTGACGTTGTGGCAAGTGTCCTTGCCATGCGATTATGGACCTTGGACCCATTGTTTCTCAGATCCCATGTGTAGTAGAATTTTTATTGAATTGGGGTGCTTCTTTTAGGTATTTCATATACCTTGGCTTATTCTCTCAAAAAAAGTGAAACTCCATTCCCTTAAAAGAAGAAACATTGTTCCAGAATTGTAACAAACTCCAAAATACATACATTAGAAAGGAATGTAGTGAGCGGAGGTGGAGCAATATATATAGGCTACTAATCTTTCTACCAAACATTTGCATCCAGATTGCCTCATTTGTACACATGGAATGTACTAACTCCATCATTTTCTCCCTTAAAGGGAAGCAAGGAGACCAAAAAGTAAAGATGCTTTTTTGTGTTACTCATTTTCAACAAATGCTTTGAATGCTATGCAAACGCAAGGTAATGATCTGAAGGAAAATCTCCAAGCTTTGATAGTTTTGCAAAGTTGGCAACAAAATGCAAAATACATCTATGAACAAAGGAGTCAAGAGGGTGGAGATACCATGTTCTGAGGCAATCAAAGTTCTCTTAGTCATGCTTAAAAATAATTGGGGCTGTTTTCCTCAGCAAAACAGTTTTGGATTGCCTCATTTGTTAAATTGAGTTTTGTATTATTTCTAATACAACGCAGCTTGTACTTCACTCTAGCTTTTCTTTTGACTGAGCATCGAAGAGTGCATTTTCTTGCATGCGAAATAAAATACACTCCATGTAATAAGTGCAATTAAATTGACTGTATATTGGTTGTTAATTCATATCCAAAAGTACCATTGTAATGACAGTTTGACATAAGCATGCTCACTTTTGTAAATTTTAGATGGCTTCCTTTATGTGATTTTATAATATAAATTCATCTCTCTGACTATAAAACTTCATGAAGAAAGCTTCAGATTTTTAGGATGCTTAGGACCATAGATTCTTTGTTATATCTGACAACTGTAGACTATAGAATTCTAGAACTTGAGTATAGTAATGAGAGTATGCAAAATGCAGCAAATTTACAGCATAGAGAAAGTTTTGGATGTCTGTAAAATAGATACCGATTGTCCGATTATTATGAATTTATGGCTTGTTCAGTATTAATTTGTTCATGTGCATTTGACATTGAGGCTGATGTTCTAAAAGATCAGTTAGTAATTTATCTATTGAGCATTTTTTTGAAGTTGTTGGTGTTGAGTTTTGAACTTTTAATGGTAATTTTTTATTCACAATAGATACATGAGGACCTCACCTCTGGAAAGCCCTCGATTAAGTTGTTATATGTCACTCCGGAGCTGCTTGCAACAGTAGGGTTTACTGCAAAGCTGTTAAAACTCTACAACAGAGGGATGCTGAGTCTCATTGCTGTTGATGAGGTGCTATTGTTTTTTGTCAAGAATCATGAACTTTATTACGTTCTATCTTTATAGTTTTTAATGTGAAATCCTTGTTTATATAATGTGTTTTAATTTTGTGCATTAGGCCATGCTTTCAGGTTAATATTGTTTTACTATATCGAGGAATCAATTGATGAAATTTACCTTACGATCAATGATTATTGTTTTGATCTATTCTTTTGATGCGGACTAGGCACATTGCATTTCCACATGGGGCCATGATTTCAGGTTAATATTTGTTTTACTATATTGAGGTATCAATTGATGTAATTTGCCTTATGATCAATGACGATTGTTTTACTATGTCAAGGAATCAAATGATGTAATTTGCCTTATGATCAATGATGATTGTTTTGGTCTATTGCACATTTTTGTGATGCAGACCTAGCTATCGCAAGCTATCTTCTTTGAGGGTTCATCTTCCGGATGTGCCGATAATAGCCTTAACTGCAACAGCTGTTCCCAAGTAAGTTTTTTGTTCTTAACTTGCAGAATTTTTATCTTTGTGCTTATTAGGAGCAACTTTTCCTTCAAATATTTTATTCTCTTACATTATAAGTGCATAGCGCTTATAGTTTTGGTAGTATTAGGCATTTGGTTGCAGACTTACAGTGAGCTACTGCTACTTGGAGGATTCTCTGTTTGTTGCACAGAGTTGGGCCCCATATTGTAATGGTTGCACTGTTAAACCTTTTTGTAGGATCAGAAAAATTGGAGTCTTATGTCTTTTATATTATTTTGATTGAATGTGAAATGTTAAGTTAAAGAAGTTCCTAATGAGTCCTATGCAGTTGGAGAATATCATAAGGTGTTAAGGTAAATTTAATAAAATTGCAATTGTATTGTTGCCACGTCTCTATTGAGAGATGGTTAATTCAAATGAGTTCAATGGTTGCTTCTGTGTGAAGGCAAATATCTTGAGGTCTATTTTTGCATGAATGACTTTTTCAGCTTTCATTCTAACACGTTCTCTACCCTACTATTTCTCCTCTCATTTGCATCAACTGAAATATGGTTCTTGGAATTTGTTTAGCCTATTTTGTGGTTGTTATTAATGAGTTTGAATTTTAATTTTGAAATTTGATCTGAGTAGATCACTTAACCAAATTCTGTGGAAATTCTAAACAATCCAAATTTGGTGTTCTGTTTCTTGTGTTCTGAATTTTGGCACAAACTTTTTTGCCTTTACTTGTTGAGCAGATTTGGTGGTGACCTAGGCCTTTGAATCACATTGCTGAAGCATAACCAAAGTTAATACATCTAAATAATCCTACCTCAATAGCCATCTTAAAATAGAACAAATGCTTTTGCTTCCTTTGTGCCCATGTGTAAAGGAAAAGCCTTCTCCAATCCTAGTTGCCATTATCTTAGCATGTTATCCTCCAATACTGCTACCCAAAACAACCTTGAAACAGGAAAATACATTTGCTCCCATTATTCTGACATGCTAAGTAAAGCCACCTTCCATCCTATTGACCGTCACCTGAGCATTTTAGTCCCCAAAGTGGTGATGGGACCAAGTTACATAACTCTTCTGAGGTTATTGTTATAAGATATTATAAGATGTGAGAGTTCCGGTGATAGAGATGGTAGTGGGATCTCAACATCATATTTAGTGACAATTGGTGCAACCGTGTCTTTAAAATTGTGTCTGTGCTGAATCTGCAACGCCCAGTTGGATTACAGATTCATAGAATGAATCTGTAACACCCACATTTTTAAACTCTGAAAGACAAAATTCGACATACATTTCTGCAATTAATGGATAACATTGAGTTGCTTTTAAAGATATTGCATCATTATTTTGTAGATGGCTTTATAAACTTCTGAAGCGTACTATTAAATCTGATATGTACAGCATTTATGAGTATTAACTTCTGAAATTTGCCATCTGGAGTAACTTTTCATTCTGTTTGTCCTTCCAAATTCCTAAACTTCTGAAATTTCTAGATCATTTGAACCAGGGTGCAGAAGGATGTAATTGATTCATTGCAGCTGAGGCATCCATTGATTCTTAGGGCATCATTTAACCGCCCTAATATATATTATGAAGGTAAGGTAGTGATTTTATATTTATTTTATGAACTGGCTGCACCATTAAGAAATAAGAAATCATATTGTAATTTCATTTTGTCTTCAAGTTACATTTAATGCGTCCTTGTTTTTTGCTGTGGACCATAGCATCTATATAAGTGTCTTCTTTTGAACTTAATTGCTTGTCTTGCAACTCATGAAAAACTAAACTTCAATGATGAATATTGGGAAACTGCAGTGAGGTTCAAAGATCTTTTGGGTAACGCATATACTGATTTGTTGAGCCTACTCCAGAGCAGTGGTGAAGTTTGTTCAATTATTTATTGCCTAGAACGTTCTACTTGTGAAGACTTAGCTTCTCACCTTTTAAAAAATGGAATCTCATCAGCTGGTATGTGAATTTTATCAAACATACTGTTCCCGTTGCTCTTTTAGATAATAACGTTGTTTGCCTTTCTTGTAGCCTATCATGCAGGGCTTAATAGCAAGATGCGGAGCAAAGTTCTAGATGACTGGCTATCATCCAGAATACATGCTGTTGTTGCAACAGTAGCATTTGGGTAACTTGTATTCTTTACATTTCATTTAATTGATGAGTTAAGTTTGTTCATATCACCCTGTGTGTTATCCCCTTTATGACATCTTTCCTAGTATGCAATGTGTAAAGCACCCTGCCGCTTTTATGTTAAGTATTGCAGAACCAACTAAACTGTTTCTCCAGAATGACCTAAATTTTCCAAACTTACATTACTGATTTATTTCCATTTAGACATCATTGGTTTTTGTATATTGGGATGGATCATGCTAGAAGAGCCTAAGATTGATAATTGAGATTGGCATTTGGAAGGTCAATGCATGACAGCCAATTTTGCAATTTATACATTCATGTTCCATGAATCTAGATGTCGCACTATTCCAACTCAATGTTCATGGTTTTAGACCAAAACCCGGTTTTTGTTGGTTTTGGTCTGCAATTTTATATTTAAACAAAATTTTTTCTAATGTAATAAAAAGAAGTTGTGGCTTGGTGGTACCTGGGATGCTCTTTAGGTACTTTTGCTTCATGGGAAGTGTGGGATTAATTCCTAGTGTCACTTGCAGCTACTGTTTATTAACCACTTTAATAGAATGTTTTATAAAATTTTTACACTAGTTTTTAATATAATTAATTAAAAATTGAGTTGTTCGTCTTTACATTTAGTTAGAATCCACCCATTTTAGTATTTTATTTTTTAAAATATAACTTTTTTATTTTTTTAGTGCATTCCTATGTAAAATTGTTCACAAAAAATTGAAACTAATTTCTTAGTAGAATTAATTCAATGATTTTGCTGCTTTTATGATAGGTATTTCATTTTTTATTTAGATAGGTTCATGAATAATAAAAAAATAAATTTATTTAGATTTTTAATGTTATATTTTCTTATTTTATTTAATTGATATGATACTCAAATTAATGAAAAAGATTATAAATGATTCATGATTTAATATTTAATTTTTTTTTCATCTTTACATTTATTTATTTTTTTTAATTTTTTCATTATTTTATGAATTTTTTAATTTAATAAGAAATAAAATTAATTTTAAAATACTTAAAAAAACTAAATTAAATATACTAAAGATTTGTTGAAATTGAAATTTTTACTGAAATTGACAGAAACTATTCATCTGAATCGTGATTAAAACAGAAATTGAAATCAAAGTGCCAAACTTTAGTTGAACCTAGATTACATGATTGGTTGTTATGACAAATTTTGCTCTATAGTTACAGATCTATTATTAAGAATCTAAGAGCACAATATTGCCCTTCTTTGACATTGGTCAAAATTTGGTGTTTGGATGAAATGAGCAAAACTTGAAATGAATGGTTTTCTAATTGATACATATCTATCTCATATACATTTGAGTTTGCTAAGTGCTTTAACATACCTATTGATACGACCCTAGTTGGAAGATTGAAATCAATCTTATAATTCCAAGAAATCAATTCATATATAAAATCTAGGATTATTTTTAATGATTTCCTTTATTTTCATGCTTTGTCTTTGCTCTAAGATGAGAAAAGGAAATCTTGAATAATGCTTGAGATAAGGAAAATTCAAAATTTAGGTGAAGACCCTAGTTTGAGGTATAAAATGAGTAATTCATCATTTTACTTTTCCTTAACGTTTGGATTCCCTATGGTTGGCTCCATGGCAAAGAAGGCTTAATAGTGTAGTTCTTGATCCCCAAAGCTTCATGGGAAAGGTTTCATGAGAAGGTCAGTTGCTAAGCTTCTTTACAGTTGTTTGCTTGTTTAGTTTATTTTTGAATAGAAATAAAAGGGGTAAAAGTGCATAAAAGGTTTTCTATCTTGTAGAGTTCTCCATCAAATTGTAAAAGTTTTTGTATGGAAGCAACAATAACGTTTGATCCATTTCTTCTTTTAAGTCTCAAAAGATCCCTCCTCTTTTGAGAAGCATAATGAGAAAGTTTACTTAATAAGGATATTCAAAATTCAAAATTAGAGAAAAATGATCAATAATAAAACTTATCACTTCTATAGTTGATAACTTGTAAATTAGGGCCACTTTTGGATTTGTTGAATTTGTGGATCTTTTTGTTATAGTTAGGCCTTTGGTTTGGTCTTATTTATTGATAGGTTCTTTACCACCATTCTTTATCTTTGTTAGCACCTCTCATCTTGCAATTGTTTCCTTAAATTGCTTGATGAATTTGTGTATCCTTGTAGATCTCCAACCCTAACTGATTGTGGATCCTTATTGATTAAAAATGTTATCACTTGCAATAGGAAAAGGAATTTATCATTGAAGTTTTAGTAGAGTATTTAGAAAGGGCAATTCATAAATTTTAGAATTTTTATAGCACAACAACAAAACCATGAAGAGCATCTTAATAATGAGATGATGTCATCTTTTATTTTTAGTGTTAAAAAAATGGAGCTAATTATGTTTATTTATGAACTAGAGAGATTTATGTGATTATTTTAGAAGTGTGAGGGACTTATTTGCACAGAGTCAAATCAGACGAACACATTTGCTAATGTGTTAATGTTTAATTCCTTGAAGTGTCTAACTATGAGTTTTATTTCAAAAATTTCCATAGTAAAAGATGTCATCAACTCGTGTAATAATATTGTGCAAAACTACCCAAAAATTCAAGTGCTTGAAAACCAATGATTTGGGGTTGGTATTGATTGTGTTGGTTTTAGTACCATGAATTGGGGGAATTAAATTAGTTTGGTTGGTACCCCATTTCGTTGGCCAAGTACCAAAGAATCAATCCAATTGGACCTAAATGAAAAACAGTTCTATTGAGCACAGGTGCTTGTGCTCGTCGTTAACTTATGGGCATAAGATAAAGGGGCACAAATTGCTTCTCTCATCAGCGACCTTATGGAAAGTGGGGTTGATTATGCCCTTTAGTTATTGAGGGTCATGATTACTCCCATTTATGTTTAGCAAAAGATTGAGAGGCACAAACAAGGATATTTTTATGAAATTGTATTTTGACCTAAACTTATCCCAAAAAATTTTGGTCTTTTCTAGTTCAAATTTGGTTCTAACTTGGTTGGAATTGACCATGATTGGGTAGGATACAAATTAATGCATAACTCTACATGACATAGTTGCACTCTTAATCGTTAAGTTTTTAGGCTTTTTAATGGTAAGATTAGATAACCAAAACGACCATTTATCCTTTCCTTCGCTTGGTCGAATTGATCTATTTTTTTAAAAGACTTTTTTTTTGAAAAGAGTGGCCAAAGCCTACAATATCACTTTCTAAGGAGGTTCATATAAAAAGTTAGTAAGCAAAACAGAGATTAAAACTTTAGGAAGGGGCATACTTCGGTCCCACCAAAGTCTTGATATATTGCGTGATCGGCTATCAAATTGGCTATCCTATTCCCCTCCCTATGGTTCTGAGTTAACCACGTATTCGCAAACTCGTGATGCTGTGTAGTCATTTGATTTAATTCCTCATGTGCCTTTTGATGGTTGATAGTTATAGACAACTCAGTGATAATAATACATGAATCAGATTCTACCCAAACTCTTGTAGATGTGGGAAACTAATCAACAGCAATATCAATGATGGGGGTACCTATTCTTCGTCGGCGGTACGGCGCGCGCAGGGATCCCTAATAGTTGGCTTCTCCATAATAATTGGGTCTGTAGAATAAACTGTATTTCCCATAATCAGTAAAGGTTGGCTCATGCTATCCCTGATAACAATGCCAATGCCGGCTTGAACATCACCACATATGGCTGCATCACGATTTATTTTGCTCCGAAGTATGGGTTGGAGGAAGCCAAGAAAAGCATGAGATTACTTGTAACGCTTTAGGCTAAATTGGCTCTAACATTCCATATCCTTACATTTAGCATATTGTGATATCATGTAAAATATATGATGAAATATACCACACTGATGAATATTGCACGAATACACTTTGTAGTTTCTATATAATATATTGCATGGGCAGCCCAATTGACAACATCTGCTTTAATCGGATGTCTATAATAATTCCCCATCCCATCAACCATTATCCCTCTTTTTATTTTGTTTGTTCTATGCATCTTTTTGATTGTATGTATACAACATATACACCAAAATATATGCATTACATGTAAAACCACACGACATAAAATCTGCTCCCATATCACACACTAAAACACATGAATATTGGCTAAACTTAATGTATTACCATGTATTTCTTTCAAATATAAATATTATTGCATTTATTATTGTAAACATATATTTATTTAATTAGAAGTGGTTTATAACATTAATGACTTAAATAGTTCAGGATGTATTTTTACTAATTTTGGTTTCTATTTGATTTTTAGTAGAATTGACTTGCATAGTGCTTTTATTTTTAAATTTCAAATGAATTAACTTAACTATATTAACTTTCTGTTTAAATTTGTTATGCCAACTAAATTTTTATAACTTTGTAAATTCAAATGAACTGTTGACCCAAACAAGAAAAAAGTCAACATATAATAATTAATTAAAAAATGATAAAAGGTATTATAATGCATTTAGTATTAAATTAATACCCCATTTATGGGTCAATTAATTGACAAGAAACCATGTATTAGATAGTGCATTTGTTTTTGAATAACTAAAATTTTAAATGTAATTTTAGGTATGTGTTCAATTGGCATCATGGAAAAATGATATATTTTAGGTATCAATCATAAGCCATATAGTTATCCTGGTTTAACTATAACACTTATAGACTTCTTTATTAGTTAGCAATTAGTGTTTTTGTTACCATAAACTCATATTTCACAAAAAATTGGTTGAATAAAATTTCAACTATATTGTTTTATGCATGTTTTGACATTTAGCAACAGGAAGGACAAGCCATTTAAAGATAAAACAGTCATGTAAAATTTACTAAAATCCAGTGTTACTTTAGATTAGTTGATTATTATGTTGTGGATAGAATCGATTTCAACTTTAATTGTTTATAATTCTCCATTTAGAAAAGTTGTACCGAACAAGGGAACCATAGGAGGTATGCAAAGCACGTGAATGGAGCAGGGGGATTGTTTAGAACGAAAAATACAATTTTTTATTGGTTTCATGATCAAAGAATAGATTTTCAAGATGATGAAAGAAGTTTAGTTAGGAGCAAGAGCAGGTTTTGTGATTTGAATAGCTGAAAGACGTACAGCCAAAATTTTTTCAAAAAGAGTCAATAGTCTAATTCTGTTGCATTGTGTCTAAAGCTCATGATTCTGTGCTTTTGTTTTTGAGATCAGGTTCAAATAGAATTTATTCACTGTAGGTATATCTAAAGAAAATTTCAATTAAGCATACTATGCAAATGTCATTTGGAATGGACAAAGTAGCAATATATTCGATCATATATTAAAGCAAAAAAAGGAATAAATGAAAAATTGTCAAACTTGTTTCCAGTTGGTATCATTATATTGTCTACTAGATGTTAAAGCATTGAAAACATGGAAATTAGATACATTTTTTGCTGTGCTTAAGAGGTATCTAAAGTGTTTGTGATATCAAGACAATGACTCTTTGTAAGTTTTGTGCTTCTTAGATCCCATAAATAAGATTAACTTTGGCTATTTTGTTTTTTCTTATAATTTGTCAAGAGAATAGCATAAAATGCTGAACAGGTGCGGTTAGGTGGTGTAATCTTAAGTTTATGTGATAAAATAATTAATTTTGCATGTGAATGGACTACTCATGTGCTATCAGCTAATTTAGTGTTCAATGAAATTTGTCTCTTACTAAATAATAATTTTTCATTCTAAATTTTTAGGTGCTTATATGATTCTTTCTGACGTTATTTTCTTTCCTTTGACAATTTTAATTCTTGAAATCTTTGGTGTTGCTGCTCATGGTGCTACAGGATGGTATGTAATTTTAATTTTTTCCCTTCTGTAGTCTAGTCTGAAATTCCTTTGTGCTATTGGCCTTAGTATACCTAAATGAATTTGCTGTGGGATTGAACAGGGTATTGACAGGGAGGATGTTAGATTTGTGTGCCACTTCAATATTCCAAAGTCGATGGTTGCATTCTATCAGGAATCTGGAAGAGCTGGCCGGGATCAGCGAACTGCAAGAAGTGTGCTGTATTATGGCTTGGATGATCGTAAGAGAATGGTAATTTTGTCATCCCAATGCATCTGCCTGTGTCAATCCTGTTATTATTGCTCATTATACCTAAAGGAGCTTCTCTTCCATGTTCTTCATGTTAGGAATTCATTTTAAACAATGATGCTAATATGAAACCACAATCCTTGCCCTCTGATGAGTTCCTGAGAAAATCCCTTGCAGATTTCAAAATGGTGGGATTCATAATACATGAACTAATGAACTTATTTTATACATTACATTTTGTTACATTTTGTTGATGATTGGCCATATATGCGTAGATGGTTGACTATTGCGAAGGTTCAGGTTGCCGTCGACAAAAGATCCTTCAGAGTTTTGGAGAATCGGTACTGAAGTTCATTGTACTAAGTTCTTTGATTTTAGATGGGGACACGTTTTTCTTTCTTTGTGCTAAATATCCAATACTATTATCAAAAGGCATCAGCATCGCTTTGTCAAAAATCTTGTGATGCATGTAAGCATCCTATCCTACTTTCGACAAGTTTAGCAGAACTTGAAAGGATTGGTGGCATTAGCAAGAAGGGAGGTCTTGCACCAGTTTTTCTCCAAAGGTGATCACTATCTTTATAGTCGAAGCACTGAACTATTTTTTGCAAAATTGCTATATATGCCATGATCTTGCTATGCTTGTGCATTTCTTCTGCAGCTAGGTTTGACATGTTATGGTCTTCTTACACAAACATTACTCATCATTTCTAGATGCTGTTCTACTTGATTCCAGATGAATTTTGAAGTTGGGGTGGATAATCTCTTCTAGTAATTTAATTCTAGAAATCAAACTATCTGAAGTTAAAACTAAGCTTCACCTTTTCCAAAAATGGGAACAAAAATGGACATAAAAAAACTAAAGCCCAATATTTTGAAAGGTGTTCAATGGAATTCTTGACCGATAAGAGGCCATGGTACTTTGCATGGGGAATATGTTATGTGGTATATGATTTTGGAGTTCTTATAATTTATTCTTGTAGACTATTTCCATTGGATTATGGTTGACATTTGTATATATGTCAGGTGCTGTAGATCTAGGTACTTGCTTTTTGAATAAAACATGATCCATTCCGATAAGAGGCCATGGTACTTTGCATGGGGAATATGTTATGTGGGATATGATTTTGGAGTTCTTATAATTTATTCTTGTAGACTATTTCCATTGGATTATGGTTGACATTTGTATATATGTTAGGTGCTGTAGATCTAGGTACTTGATTTTTTGAATAAAACACGATCCATTTAAGCTGACAGCTCTTTTGTGAATGTCCTTGATTGTTGATTCTTTTTGTTAGAACCAGTGTGATAGGTGTAAGACATGGCAACTTCTCTTTCTTATCTAGTTATCTGTTATCCAATCTCTTTTTTTAGTTTGCTTTAGAATCTGTTGGAATGGTGATTGATACAAGAAAATGACTTGTTTTTTAATGGAATCCCTTCAATAGAATGATTTGGATTCACAAGTCTATGTGATCCATGTGTTCTTTAATATCTCAAATTGCTATGGAGACCATTTAAATTATGTTATCTGTGTAATTGTATTTTTAAAATAGTTAATGATGTGTGTGTACTTTAAAGGGCTTGTTTTATTACAAAGGAGTTTGATGATGGAACTAGGAAATATGAGATAAGTCAAAGAGAAAAACTTTTGTTATAAAACATGAATCAATGGTAAGAGTGAAGAATCATGAGTATTAACTAGCATTTTGAGAGGCTAGATAAACAGTTAGTGATGCTATGAAATAGTTTTTGAAAATTTATATAAAAATTTAAATGCTAGAAAGGGAGAAAGTGACATAAATAAGCTTGTCAAAACAAAGGAAACAACATAAATCTATATCAAGTAAAATATATTAGGAACGATGATTATGGGTTAGTAGTTGATGATGAGGCATTGGTTGTCTTTTAAATATGCTTTTTAATGAATATTATTATAAGATAATTTTTATAGGAGAGTTTAGATGTTTGATAGAAAATACTAATTTTTCTTTTTGTTGATACATTCATGGTAATCAATATTGATAGAAAAATGATAGTCCATATGTTGTTTTATAGTTTTAGGAAAATAAATAAAAGATGAGGATATTTCTTTCTTGCTAAGGTATTCAACATTATTTTGACAAAAAAGTGCTAGATGAGTCGATGAAAAAAAAAAAAAAAAAAAAAATATATATATATATATATATATATATATATATATATATATATACACCTCTTAGATTTACAAAGCACAAGAAGAAGTTGGGTTAGCTGATCACTAGGCCAAGCAAGTTAGTGGCTAATCCAAGGATTAGCAACCTAGTCAAGCCAAGCACACCCAACAAGAAATTTAGTAGTATTAATCAATTTCAGTTCACTTTAAGTTAATTTAATTCAACTAATAACCCTCAACCAAATACATCCTATTAATTAACACAATTTGATTCTTCTAATAACTAGTACCATTCTAAATATGACTTTTGTTGTTAGAAGAATCAAATTGTGTTAATTAATAGGATGTATTTGGTTGAGGGTTATTAGTTGAATTAAATTAACTTAGGGTGAACTGAAATTGATTAATACTACTAAATTTCTTGTTGGGTGTGCTTGGCTTGACTAGGTTGCTAATCTTTGGATTAGCCACTAATTTGCTTGGCCTAGTGATCAGCTAACCCAACTTCTTCTTGTGCTTTGTAAATCTAAGAGGAAGGAGATTGGTTTGATTACCCCCCCTAGTTGGCAATTTTGTGTCAATCGTCGCTCTTCTGCAATGGTTGATGCTAAACCATTGCCCATTGGTAGTGGCTTGCGACCATTGTTGCCACCATCCTCTCATTGCTAATCTAAGTTATTTTCTAGCCAAATATGAACCTACGCCACCCAATTTAACTTGATAAAGCAATCAAATATAGTCTTCCTTTTAACTCCAATAACTTGCTTGGTGTTCATGTTAACTTACCTAAGTGATCTAACATAACATTGGTCTAAGCATTCTCTTAATTCTTATTAATTTAGAGAAGGGATATGATAAATTATTATAATAAATATTTTAGAAGAACTTGGAAATGAGAAAGGTTTGCATTGCATATGTTAGAGATATAAGGACATGTATGATGGAGTAAAGGCATGTGCAGGCATTAAAAAGAAGATTGACTAAAGATTTTCTAATTATAATTAGCCTTCATTAAGGCTCTATGTTAACTGTTGGATTATCAATAGATGAATTATTAGAGCATATGCTTCTTTCTGATGATATTATATTGTTGGTAAGATTAGGTAATAAGTAAAAACTACATAAAATATGTGGGCGATTACTTTGGAATCTAAGAGTGTGTTCGTTATAGTTTTTTCTATAAAAATACATTTTCTTTGTCTTTTAAAATTTTTGATATTTGTATTTTTTTTTTTTATGATTTTATTAATATTATTAATTTTTTTATTTATCCAGATTTATAAGAAAAATAAAGATCTTGGTTTTTATTTTTTGTATGCCATGATTGTTAAAAGTCTTGCTAAACATAACCGGGTTTGTCTTAAAAGATTTATGAATATGTGGAAAATAAATTTCATCATGTTTAGAGTACATCTAACATAGATATTATAATTTGGGATTATAGAATTTTGAAGTATGAGATTTTATTATCCTGAACTTGTATTTCAAAATGGTGGTGATATTGATATAATATTTTTAATAGTATAAATTGGGTGAAATGGAGGGGCACTTTTGGTGCATTGTGTGAATAAAATATCTCTTGTAAGAATTAAGATAAATTTTATGAGACTAATAAAACTAGTAATTTTATATGGTATAAAATGTTGACATGTGATGTTCATACATACCAATAAAATAGGAATTTATGGAGAAAATTTTGAGATGGATCAATGGCTATAGTCAAAAGTATGTGATTAATTGGCCTTTATTATGGCTCCATTTTAAGTTATTATCTTTTGGATTAGTTATAGATGAATTGTTAGGACATATTGATTCTTCTTAATGATATTATATTCTTGATAAGATTAGGAAATAGGTGAAAACTAAATAGGATTTATGAATGATGACTTTAGAATCTAATGGTGTGTTTGGCATAGTTTTTTCTATAAAACGGATTCAAATTTTTTGTAGTTTAAAAATTTTGATATTTATATTCTTTTTTTATGACTTTATTAAATTGTTAATTTTTTTATTTATCTAGATTTATAAGAAAATAAAGATCTTGGTCTTTAGTTTTTTTTATGTCATGATTGTTAAAAGTTTTGCCAAATACAACAAAAATAGTTCATCTTAATAGATTTATGTGTATATTAAATATAAATTCCTTCATGTTCGGAGTACATCTAGCATCAAGATTATAATTTATGGTTATAGAATTTTGAAGTATTAGAGATTTTATTATTTTGAATTTGTATTCCAAATTGTTAGAGATATTGATATAATGTTTATAATAGGATAGTTTGGGTGAAATGGAGGGGCACTTTTAGTGCATTGTGTGAGCGAAATATCCAATGTAAGAATTAAGATAAATTTTATGAGACTAATAAGACTGGGAATGTTATATCGTATGGAATGTTGGTATATGAAGTTCACACATACTAACAAAATAGGTAGTTCTAGAGATGAAAATTTTGAGAAGTACATGTTTTAATGAGAGAAGGTTAATGTATCACTGATTGAAGATAAGCTTAGGAAGAGTTGGTTTAAATGATTTGGACATGTTTATCATTCATTATTTAATGCCTTATTAGGAGATGTGTTGTTGAAATTTGCCCCTGTGATTTTAGAAAAAGTTAGACAAAAAAGTTTGAGAAACTAGTATTACAAATGACTTAACATGATATTAAGGGAGATTTTTTCATTGATGGGGAGAAATTTGTTAGAGGTTTCATGTTGGGAGCTATGTTTGGTGTGATTAAGATTTGTTATTATTGTTGTTATATTTACCTTGTAAAGGTTGTTTACTTGATCATAACATTGTTAGTGGATTATAAACTTATTCTTGAGGTTTTGTAGTATAACATCTATAAATCTTCTCTTTTATGTCTATGAAGGTTTCCTGCGTCATGTAGTCCTTGCAAGAAGGCTTTGAGAAGTTCTCTATATAACATCTCCTTTTAGCTCCAAAGCTGCCTGGAAATTTGCATAATGCACTTTTTTCGTGCACACCGAATCAATCCTTGAGCATGATCCATAGTTGGATGGGACCGTTTGAGTAGCTCAGAATCTTCCTACCCTCTGATTGATTCATGGATTTATTGAAAGTTGCATCCCCTTGCTGTGAATGTTGGAGAGGGACAAGATAATCTTGTGAATCACTGTATGCATGAACTTGGCCATTATTCATGGTTTCAAATGCTATCCATATGGGGGAAACTGAAAATGTGAAAGGCAAAGCTGCATACTAGTGGTTTAAACTCAGACTGGTAAATAGCATGTGATTTAAGAAAACCAGTTCTACTGTCATGGATTTGATCAATTAGTCATTTTATCTTTTCAAATAAATAACATTTAAGTAGAACCAGCAAACCAAAATTCATCATGTATAATAAAACCTATTCAAGCTTAGTATTATGACCATTCTACTTTAATGTTGCTTAGTTATGTTTGTTTATCTTCCATGTTAAATTTAGACACCAAAACCCCATTAATCAATTAGGCAAATGGAGCACCTTTTATGAATGGTCACACACATGGAAGGATGAGCTACAATCATAAATATTGAGTTTCCTGTTAGGACCAATAATTGAAGCACTTGTTTCTTTAGAAGGGTCAGGGATGGGGAAATGATTGTGAGCTGTGGAAGCTATTTCACCTAGTAAATCACTTGTAACCTGAGAAGTTCCTTGTTTAATGTTATGAGGAAAAGGGAAGGCTTTAATTGGCGTGAGGAAGTTGTGAGGCTATAGTTCAATTTTGTGGGTACGTTCATGAAGTTGTTCAGCAGGGGGACGGCATACAATTCACCTGCTCATTCGGATGACAAATTGAAGTGTCTACAACCCTTTTTTTAGATATAGGAAATTGCCTGCCATTTTGGTGACATTCAAGGCATTGGTAGGTGGTGTCAAGGACCTATCACAAGTATTTACTTAATAAAATTGTTCATAAACCATCTTATTCTTTTCAGAATCCACTTATTAATTTTTCCTGTGGAACAATGCGCACATGGTAAATTCTCTTATTGTTTGGTGTATTTAATCTAAGTTTGTCAACCTAATTGGGCTTAATTTTCTAGTGGCTGTTGGTACTTGATAGAGACTATTATTTGCAAAATTTACCTTCTTATATCTGGTACAGATTAGTCTGTAAACTTATATGAAAAATTTTTAAGCTAATTTTTGTACCTTCCAGATCACTTTGCACAGCTTCAGACAATTCAGTGAGTGAATTCTGGAATAGGGATGAAGAAGGGAAATCAGATGAAGAAATATCAGAATATGAAGGTCATTACAATGAAACTGCTAAACAGTCGTGTTTTCATTAAGCTTAACCTGTTTCTTGATTCAGATCAAAATCAGTGAAAACCAAATCTAGTTCTAAACTCATCGCACCTCATTCATGTTGAAGTCTGTGAAATGTCATTTACATTTTTTGTTGGAAGCTTAACTAGAAAAAAGGTTCTTTATAAATCTCAATGAAATCTTACATAGTCAAGGCTTTGCTATATGTTTCAATATGGTAAAATATTCTAAAATGATTGAGGAATATCTGGGTACAACAATAAAATTTTACATTAGCAAATTAATCTATCATTTCCATGATAGAGTCATCATTACGTGAAAACAAATTATAGGATATATTGGATCGCATCTTAATCTATGTTCAATCATCTTTTGTATGATTATTTCATAGTTCTTCCTAGTTAGCATAATACTGAATAAATTGTTCTTCGAAGTAGATATTGAAGTATTCTTTTTTCCACTCATTTGAAATTTTTTTAATCTTCTAAATAACTTAATAAGTCAATTGACATCAGTTACTGAAATTTATATGAGTGACTTTAAGTTTTACTATTTTCTCACATTTTATATTCTTTAATGCTTCTTTTACTTTCATTTTTGTCATTATGTCTATAAAAAGAAGAATTAAAATTTTCTTTACAATAATTAAGTTCTTTTAAGTTATTTATTTATCATAATCTTCATTGAAAGTTTATGAAAATGACTTGTGTAGGAATAATATCATCATCATTTACTTAATACCTTTTTATTATCGTCCTTTTAGTTTTTCAAGCACACTTTTAACTACCTTAACAAATATTGTTAGCAAACATTATTTCATAAAATTTATTTGTCATTTATTTTTCAAGAATGTAACTCTAGGATTCTGTTCTTGTATAATCCTTTTAGTTTTAACAGTTTTATATTTTTGAAAGAAAAAAATAAAAATCTATAAATAAAATAATTAAAAAAAGAACCTTTGATCCTTGCCTTTAGTCCCACATTTGCTCCCCTTATCCTCAACCACTCTCTTTCCACTTTTCTAATTTCTTCCCTTCATCTCTAACTACTGCCATTTTCTCTCAACCTTCACCTTTACCCCAAACCCTTCACTTGCATGTCCTTGAGACAGAACCTCTCATTCTCATCTCTTTCTCCCTCTCTCCACCTCTCAATTTCTCTGTTTCCCTCTCTCTTCCCTTTCACTGGCCTCTCTTCTCCTTCAACCTTGACAACAGCCCCTCCAATTGCTATTGCTGGCAGCCTTCTATCATGTTGTCTTTGATGGTTGTTGAGGATTTAATACTTGGGATTGAAGGCAATTAGAGAAAAAGGGAGGCAATGGGTTTTAATCAATCGAATCTCATTGGGATGATTGCAACAACCTGCTCCCTAGCCTTTTTGCAATTTGAGCAGCAGGGAGTCGATTTCTTTAAAGGCTCAATCTAAACTTGAATTAAGCTCATGTCCAATTCGAGCCAAATTCAAACCCAAGTTGAGCTGAACTTGAACCCATCAGACTATGAATAATATATTGCTTATGTTGTTCTCTAACATTACATGTATGGAAAGCAAGGTTGTTGGAATTGGACCATACATAACTATTTAAGGAGACATGATTGACAACAACATAATATTGGGTTTGTGCATAAGGTGTTATTAACGCACGATAGACAACCCAATATGTAAGTTTATAAGGGTTCCCCTTGTTTTGTATCAAATTGATTTATCATGCAAAAGTCTAATTTGAAATGTTTCTAGAAACTTGTAGGTACAAAAGACAGGTAAATTGGCATGGGGTGTTTGCGTAACGTGCTCATTATTGACAACTTGAAATATGTCATTTTAAACTTTGCATTGGGCTTCTACATGTTATGCTAGTGAGATACAATTGGCTACATAATAGTCAAGTTTATAATGGATGTCTTAGTTTTATACAAAGGCATCTATTATGTTACAACACTATTATAGTTTTGGGGAAATAAAATATTAACAAAGTAATGAACAAATAATTAAAAACAAAAGTATAAATAATTAAAGCATACAAAATCTAAATTTTTCTCTTGGTACTTTGGAAAATTGCTGGAACCTTTCATCCTTCAAAAATGATCAAAGTGCCCTTAGGGGAATAATCAATGAAATGCCATTTGAAATATAAAAAACATTCGAAAATCATCCCAATGAACTAGTATGGTCATGTCATTTTTAAGCTTATTTTCTAAAATTAAAAAGATGTCATAAAATGTGCAAAATGATTATTAATGGATGAATTACGTCCAGTTTGATCCCAGCTATTGCAAAATTCTTTATATCTGCACCTAAGAGATTAGTAAGTTTATTGAAAAATCTTGAAAATCTGAATTCTTCAAAGTAACCCATTTTTAATCATGAAAACAATTACCAAAATATTGCTTCCAAAATTGACTCAAGAACTTGAAGATTTGTTATAATCTTTTTTTGTCATTTAATTTTGAGTTTCAATCATTGTGGTTAGAACTCATTAATTTGTGTTTGGCACTGTTTTGTCTAAAAACTACACATTTTGATTGTTGATGCAGGATGTTGTCACCAAGTTTGATAAAAAAAAATCTCAATTATCATTTAGTGCTTAAAATTACTATAATTTTTGTCTTATTATCAAAATATCAAATAGTAATTTTGTCCTTATACATTTACTTTATCTCCATTATAGCATTTCGGCTATATTTTACTAAACACTTTTACATTCTAACAATAATTCCTCCTCTCCAACCTCAGTGTTGTTTTTTCCACCTCATTGTGTTTTGATGCTATCGCTGAAACAAATGATGCCTTTATGATAGAAAAATAAGCTTATTTGATGATTTTGATTGGATACCAAATGTCGAGCCATAAGTCCTAAAGAGGAGATATGACGTGTTGAAGAGCTTGATTGGATTGCTGCAATATGGCATGTGGAGCTTACCATGTTTCACTAATAGATACTTCACATATTTTTATGTTCTAGACTTCGGTACTATTTAGTTTCTATTCAATTTTTTATGTGGAAATTATCATGTTTAGATGCTTTTAAGAGTCTTGTTGTGGTGTAAATGGCTCAATTTTGTAGTTGGAGTTTTCTTTAATGCATATTGAATTGTCGACCCCTCCTGATTAGATGGTTGGTACATGTGTCAAAGGGTCATACATCAATCGGCCTTGTCTGACAAAGAGGCATTCTAAAGGGCATTGATTTGATGCTTGAGTCCCTCTTTTCATTCTTGGGTGACTGAGCTCCTGGCCCCCCGTGTATCTTCACGCGATCAGGTGTGTTTGATCATTTGATTGTGTGTGAGTGATAGGGTGCATCCTTGTGCCTAGTATTCTATCGGATGATCGAATCACTTCAATTAGGAGCCCGATTCATAACGAGCTTAGAATCTTAGTTACATATTTGAACTACATTTAAGGAGTTATGGATGGTTTTATGTGTTGGACTATAAATATTTGTTGTTTATTGTTTAAATTTTTTGCTTTCATGAAAGTTGATTTTTGCCTCCAATGAATGGTGATTCATCCTTTTTAGTGGTATGATTTTGCCAAATTGTGGTATGATTCATCAATATCTTTTGATCTGTTTCTTTCTTATTTTTGTGATTTATCTACATCAATTTGTTTTTTTTATGTGGTTGATTTTTTCATGGTTTGTCAAATTGATAAGTTGTTGACATTGATATGTAGTTATCTGCAATTTCTATGCATTCAAATCTTGATCTATGAATTCTAATTGAGCTTGTTTTTTTTGTGAATCTTGAATTTTGGATATGAAATTCTAGGTTTAATTTATAACTAATTATAAGAATTAATTGAATTTATTTGGATCAATCATTTTATGAAGGTTGCATCAACATCATACAATTAGGGTTTTTTGGGTAATCGGCATAGCATTTGACATGCTTAATATGTCATATTGCATCATATTTTGCTAGTTTAGGAAATTGTTAATTTTTGCATTAGGTTAGTATTAGGTTTCATTCATTGAGTGCATTGTATGTTCACACATAAAGATATTATTTATAAGAGCACACCACCCCCTCTGCATCTTATGATTGGCTCACATTATATGAGTGGTGTATCTAAAGTGAATGAGGTTGAAGACCTAAGGAAGTAGGTTAATAAAGATTTTGAGAATATTAAGATAGAGATTAGGGTTAACCCAATTAATCCATCAAGTGCTACAAGTTAGGAATAATGATCCTCAACCTGATCCTTTATTGAGGGTTGACAGATAGATCATGAGCATAGACATTTTTATCGTGATTAAGAGAAGGATATTACTAAGGTTGAAGGTCTCACATATGATGACATTATTGATGCCAATTTCTTTTGTGATTTGGTTATACACAAAAACTTATTTAAATTGATAAGATATGTTCGATAGATATGGAATTAGGTTACTCAAAAATGAAATTGATAAGAAAAATTTAGAGATTTTTGGGTTGGAAGAGAAATGTAGAGAGATTGTTCAAAATGCAACATGTGATTATAGTGTTAGCTAGTTGATAGCTAAAGGAACAATATGCATGTGCATATTAGCATGACTATTTGTTAAATGAATTGGCATCTTTGAGGCAACGGTCTAGAATTATGTCTAAATATATATGAGATTCATGAGAAGAGAGGATTATTTTGTCCGGATTTAAGAGTATATTTAAGTATAAAATCTATAGTGAATTTATGGGTTTAAGCTTGATCTTCAATATTTTCTTGATATAGAAGTCCATTAGAGTTTGTTTATGTATAAGAATACTTAATATAAGGGGAACTTGGAAGAGGAAAAATTGAAACCTGAGACAAGTAGGACTATTATTATTATGGCATGAAATCTCAAGGGGAAGCTTTTTTTTTTAATCAGAAGACATGTTACTAAGATCACTATAACATGGGCTAAGTGTTATGTTTGTAATCATGTATAACATTATGCATATGAGTGACTTATAAAGAATAAAATTTTTGCAATTAAAGAAGTTAATGTGGTGATGATAGTGATCATTAAGTTAAGGTAAATGATGAAGACATTATGGAACAAACAATTGATGTAAGTGAACCTATTGATATGGAGGATGACCTCAACTTGATGGTTATTTGGTATATTACGGTTGCATCCCACCTTTTTGAGGATAGAATACTAATAGTTTTTGTACTTAATTTTAATATAGCAAGAAATCATATAAATTTGTTGTTGATGGTTGAAATTGCATGAACTTAATTTTAGATGATGCCTTAAATAAGGTAATATTTAAAATTGAACTGCATATCGAATCTTATAAAGTTGCATGAGTAAACAAATTATCATTCTTGTGAACCAAAGATGTTGGGATGTTTCACCATATGAGTTTATTTTGATAGAATTTTGTAATGTGTATATCTTATTTTGTTGGGAAGGTCATAGTTGTATGACTGTGATGTTACTATTGAAGTGCTAACACTTATGCATTTAGGATAAAAGGTAATAAAATTGCTTACAACTGGTTATACCAAAAGTGTTTTTTAGTATAATTGTTAAAGATCTAGTCTATTAATAGAAGAAACAAAAGTCTTTTTTATTCTAAATTGAAAAAGACTTGATGGCCTTTTTATTTAGCTCTTCTCTATTATTATTATTATCTTTTAGAGTGTTGGAGGATGAGGAGTCTTTATTTAGAAAATTTATAATTTTGTTAGAAGATTATAGAGATACTTGTTATAAAAAGTTGCCATTTGAATTATATTCTATGAAGAGTATTTTACATTCTATATTGGGCTTGTATTTATTACATTGTTAGACAAACCTAAGTGAACATGGGGAGTTGCAATGATAAGGAAGCTACTAGCAAAGACGTGTATTAGACATAGCATGAGGTCGTATGCTATTCCTATGTTGTTAGATCTTGAGACAGATTATTGCTGAAGGATGTGTGGATAATAGAGTTATCAACCAAATTAATGTTCAATGTAGATTTTCTATTTTTAGGTTGCATGATATGCTGGGTATAATGTTTAATGCTATCATATCTTCAAAAATAAATTTTAAGTGTGGCTATCATTGGATTAGGATTATGAAATGAGAACAACATAAAATTGCTTTCAAGGCCAAGTAAGGTTTATTTGAGTAAGTTAGTGATACATTTTTGTCGATTTAATGGTCTTAGTATATTTGCTAGGATGATGAATCATGTTTTTAGGTCTTTCATTGCTAAATTCAAGTGCTCATAGTATCACTTTATATCAAATATTTTGTCAAGCACTTGTGCATTTGAAAATTATGTTTGATATGTATAAGATGAAAAATTATATTTTAATTTGAAGTATTTATGGTTAACTTAGTAGTATTCTTAGGATATTTTGTGAATTTTAAAGAATTAAAATAGATTTTAAGAAATTAAATGTTATTAGAGTCTTGAACTAACAATATTCTTGAAGTTTGAGGTTTCTATGATCAATTGTTTGTTATAGGAGATTTACATTTGACTTTAACATTGTGACAACACAATGTTAGGTTGTAAGAAAGGGGAGAATTTAGATAGACTACATTTGCTACTAGTGCTTTTAAGGTTATTGTTAAGAAATTTGTCCAAATATTCATTAGATCTCTCACATTATTGCAAAAGCTTTGTTGTAATCAATCAAGGAGTATTGTCTAGTTAATTAGTTGATTCCTTGGTTTTTTAGTTTCTGAATGATACTTGGTTTTGTGTTGTGTATTCTAATATTATTTCGTGAAAAACCATAAGATCAGATTTCTTTTCCATAGTTTTTGAATTGTATTAGAGCCGAAGGTGTAATGCCCTTAAATTGGTTCACATGTTTACCTTCTTGATAATTATTGTGTTGATTATAATTCTTATTGATCTTCTTGATATTTCGCTTATGCCATTGCCTCGCTTCCCTAGAGTTGTAATGGGCACCACGGAAGCCCATTGCACATTTGCAGTGCCATTCATGAGAAACTTTGGAATGACTTATTGGAGAACTCCAAATTATCCAGGCATTGTATGGGCTGCACTAGAGAAATTATCTAAAGTTTTCTCATTTAATCTGTAGCTTGTTGAAGGAAGAAGGAAAATTGTGACATATGGAGTGAGTCGGATCCAAAGTATGCAGCATGAGATGAAAATTCAGTGGTAATACCTTTCCTGTAGAACTCAATGTTACCTGAAATCAGTGACTATGATCCAAAGTACGCAACATTAGATGAAAATTCAGTGGTAATATGGTGCCTGTAGAACTATGTTACCTGAAATCAGTGACACTATGTTGATCTTGAACACTATCGAGGAGATTTAGGGCACAATCAAAATCATATACTCCAAAGGTCCATGATACTGCCATATTTATGAGGTCAACGTTGAAGTCGTTGCTATGAAATGGGGGTCTTTGAAGAGTCATGGAATATGCCAATCTTTCTACAAATATCAAGGCAAGATATCCATTGCCATCAATATATTTAAATAAAATACAATATGGATACTTATTTACTAAAAAGATTTAGTGAACAGGAGAGGATTTATGATTTTTTTGATAGATCAAATCCAGAATTTGAAATAGTAATGATCCTAGTACTGGGAAAGGATGATCTATGCTCCTTAAATGAAGTAATATTTATTGTACAAGCTGTAGGTAAGAGTTGTGTCATTCTTGGAACCACACCCACAAATTGCTCAACTGTAGGCATGGTTAAGAGCCCAGCATAAAAACAAACTGATTAGAGAAGAAAAGAGAGCTTTAACATGATAAAAGTTATCAACAGAAGCTTTTCGTGGTGTATCTATTGTAGAAAACCTCAACACACCGAAGAGAAGTGGTAGCCATTTTCATGGTAGGCCCACAACAAATTGGTTGGCAAGAGGACAAGGTAAATCCATCATAGTTAATGCCTAAAAGCCCATTATTGAAGAATCTTAGGAATAATTTAGTTTAATTGTGCTCAACAAGGCAGAGATGGACAGTTTAAGGAGTTTGTTGAGATCATTGGAGAAAAACTTAGGCATTAAAACCTGCACACTTGTCTTTATAGTTTTATCCTTGAATGCTATACCAATCTCCTGGAAGCATGGATAGTTAATTTAGAAGTATTGAAGACATGGAACAATCTTCATAAATTTATCTCATAGATCCAATGTCCTAGTAATACAAACATCATGTTATTCCTTGTAATAAGACAAGTGATTGCTGACATATAACAAAAAATTATTTCAAATAGTTAGTTATCATGGTATTCTATGGCTGCAGATTGACATATCAAATTCACTCAATTTTTGAAAAACCTTGTGGAAGTTTATGGGTGTCAAAATTTACTGTCTATCAAACACGAATAGATGGACATATAGAATTGATAAATAGAAGTTTTGGTAATTTAATTAGACATCTAGTGGGTGAACGTAATGTTAAGTGGTTTTTGATTCTATCACAAACTTAGTTAGCTTACAATAATCCATTGAATACATTCATTAGATTACCTTAAATGAAGTTATCTCTATACATTTGATTTTATTTTTACATTAGATTACCTTAAAAGACTAGTAAATATGACAACCAGTTCTTTTAGGGCTTCTAGAAAGATAGGAAAGAATGTACATGTATTGAATGTTCCATCTAATTAATTACACCCAATTTTCATTGTTTTCGATTTGGTTTGCAACAAAAAGTCTTCTAGTCCATAAGACTTTTGTTGTTCCTTCACCGTGTTCCTCTGGGATGATGAGCGATAGATCTGGGACTTCCAAATTTTGAAACGTCTATTCCAATTGTTCCAATATCTTTATTTTGTTTCAACATCACTTGATGCAACACATCCATTTCTTAGTTATGTTACCAAGTTATCATAGGAGATTACTAGTTTGGAGGGAGTTTTACAGGATCAAATTGTGAGTATTATTGATTGATGATTTCAAAGATACATGGTTTGTTGGAGAGATTGATCGATATCACTCTAGACTTGGGTTCTACTTGAGGATATCAATAGGCTTGACAAGGCTGCATCGATGTTATTTGAACTACTCATGGACATGAGTAGTTTTAGGTAGAAGATTGATGGAAATCTGCTTATATCTGATAAGTTTGAGTTCAAAATGCCTAAAAGCTAATCCAAATTACCACATGGCATGAGTTTGCTATATTTCATTACATATACTTTGCATATTTTTATTTTCTACTCTTTAGTATTACTTGATAGTCATTTTATTATTTATCTAGACATTATCATATTTTAAGTTATTTGGGATGGTCAAGTTGTGTAAATGACTCGATTCTTGACTTTGAAGTTTTGTGTAGCATGGATTGAATGGTTCTTCCTTCTTGATTGGATGCTTAATACATGTGTTGGATGGACTGTGTCCATTTGCCTTGGGTGAGAGGGGAATTTTGATTAAGCATTGATTGAACATCTGATTCCCTCTGGTCATCTTTGGGTGATCGAGCACCTGACCTTGTCCTTATGTTTTCCCAATTACACGCTTGATCATTTCATTGGACATGGGCGACGGAGGGCATCTTTGTTAAGATATGTGAGCCACAAGGGGGTGAATCGGGAATCACAATATTTTCAAAATAATAATTTTAGCTAAAGATCATGATTCTTATAGTTGGCTAGTCTAAGAATCTTTTAAGAAAAACTCTTAATTTTAAAAAGATTTGTGTAAATACAATAAATGAATAACATTTTGATGTGTTTAAGTGATTTAGTCACAAACAAAAGCTAATATCAATCTTAAGTTCTGTATTAGACTTACACTCTAAAATATCAACATTTTAAACGAGTTAAGTGAGAAACCCTCACAAAACATAGGTTGCATAGCTCAAAAGCAACTTAAAAGAGCTCACAAGCAAAGCTAAAAATAGCCTAAGTACACGAACTCATATGAGTCAAATAGCAAAAGAAATATGATTACAACATTGTTTCAATTTAAATATACAAAGATTCTATACCTTTTACTTGTAACTCAAGTTATATAGCTACTAAATGGAGTTGAAAGATATTATCAATTTAATGTGGTGAGCAAGATGCAGTAATAACAATTCAAGTGAACTAGGTTATATAGCATGCTTGATCTTTATGTCTTTTAAGAGATATGCCAATAAAATTATCAATATTTTCTCAAGTGTATAGTCTATTATTTATACTCTCCATTTGATTAAACAAAAATTTAAGAAAATTCTCAATGGCTAAAATCGGATTTCTAATGAGGTTAACTAATAGAGTTCATGGGTTTTTTTCATGCAAGTACAATATGGAGATCATACCAAGGTGATATAGAGAAAGAACTAATTGCTTGTGCGACTTACTCATTTAGGTTTCTTAAAATATATCATGCAAATATAACAATAGACATTGTATTGTATAATTTATGCATAGCAGACAAGGTTAAAATTGCTTTTGGGTTTTTAAAATTTGGACGATAACAAGGATCGTGCAAGTACGTTCCCCTTAACACAGATATGTTATTATTGTATTTGCATGATGATTTTTAGTTCTGTTTATCACCTAAGTTTTATTAAGTGTTTTGTGGAGAAGGTGGATCATACAAATTTGATAAAATTCTTTGTTTTATACATTGTGTGTAGTTATTTAGAATAATGAATTGATAGCAGTATCGTACAAGGCCAATAATTGATATTGTCCATGTACGATCATGCCATACTAAAGAACTTGACAACCCACAAAAGAGGGGGTAAATTGTGAGTTTTAAGGTTGCCTTTCTTTGAGCCATGAGTAATTATTTTAAAGGAATGAATTACTTTAATCTCAAGGTTATGATAGTAGTAACAAAACCTAATTTGAGCATAATGATACAAAGTTTATTGTTAATCAAATCAATTTAACTAAATGTATATTGTTTCAATCAATTCTATTTAACTTTCAAAACATTTGATTGTTAAGTAATAAGTAGAAATCTATTGTAGTAAGAAATAAGGCATTAGTAAAACCAAATGTGTTAAGTAATAGTTTGATTTTTGGAAATCTTTTTTTACCTTTTTCAAGCACTTTGTTATTAATTATGAATAAAACTGAAAATGTAAAGATAATTAATAAACCATATGAACATATAAGGCAAGAGGCACATTCAAGTTTAAGTGGTTTGGTAAAACCTTTGTCTATATCTATCCTTAGTTGATCTAACTAGTTTTACTAAGCTAATTGCCTTTTCCCCAATTGGCAGGTAGCTCTAAAATTATTGTATCATTGGATCAACTTGATCAAACACACCTCCAAAAAGCTCACAACAATAGCTTAATTTGGTTGCACAGATAATAGCAACTCCATTAAGCTTACAAATAGGCTACACAGCCAAATACAAGCTAACTGCTTGGTATTATCATAATAGCTAAAATACTAAGGTATATAGCGTTTTAAACAATTTGTATGACTTATACCTCAGTATTTCATTGCAAAATGTGGCACAAATGCTAAATGAGTGAGATAAAGTATTAACAATATTTTACTAATAAAAAATAACATTCAAGCTGAGTTTAGAATGTTGTAAGTCAATTCCAGTGCTCCAGTCATAAGTTGAGAATACTGCTAGGCAAATCGATTGATTAAGGTATTGTAAGTTAAAGCATCATCTTTTTCTTACAATTTTTTTATCTCTATTTATATAAAGAAGTGCATTAGATACAAAGAAGGTAAAGGACTAAAATTGTGTTCTCAAAATGCTCCAAATAGTCATTACGCTCTCGGGATTTTGATTATATTAGTACGTTGAGGATATCGTGGCACAGTGATGAGGTCTGCACAGTGATAGTCCCGACGATGCACCTGTTCGATTAGCTCATTTTTGTTAGTGCAAATGTATTGTACATATATGATGATAACATCATATGGTACGAATAGGACAAAGTGTCTAGCAATCAAATTTTGAACTCTTGAGCAAATGTTGTATAATTGTACAATGTGATCCGTTGTATGACAATGTATCGTATAAGTCTAAGATGACTCTCGTATTGTATGGCTCTAATATAGTAAATAGTTCTTAAGTTTTGATATTAATCATACTAGTCTGAAAGTAGATTGCCACTGTACAGTATGTATTTTCACAAAAACAGAGCTCTCAAAAAAATGCCATTCTGTAATCATAAACTTCGAATGCTTGTACAATTCATTTATTAATTAGTTGAGATAATCGTATTATATGATAAACCTTATCGTATTAGCAGGATAGCAAATGTTGTGAAGTGACTATCATACAAGTTCGATACAATGGTTGTCTTAATACGATGTGTAATATATAATAAGTGATGAACATACTTCTACGATATTACTATCGCATTTGTAAACGATGTCATGCTTATATTTTATGTTTAACAATGATCGTATAAGTCTAATGCATTAATATTCTTATATATGAAATAATTTTATATATTGGTTTATATACTCGTGTGATACAAATATTGTACTCCTATGATGTGGTAAGCGTGTTCATTAGTGAAGGTACTATTATAACACAAATATTTCGTATTATACGGTGTAGTAAGTGCATTTGTAAACAAGCGTATAATTATGACACAAATACTTCATACTATATGGTATGTGTAGCGTTTGTCGATCCACACATGATAGAAAACGCTCATATTAATACAATATAAAAATCTTATTCGTTCAATAACTACTAAGCTTATACATTTAATTAATTCTGACAAGAAATAAACTGTGTATTCGTATAAAAAGGTTTTCGTAGTATGATGTCTGGGTTACTCTCAAAAATCGGATAACACATACAAAGTTGATACTTTGTACGATCCGATTCATTCTTCTAATAGGTTGTTTATTTGACAGTCGCAGTTGTACAATGAAGATATCGTACCTATAGTGACATGATGACTTTACATTTTAGTTGAGATTTTAAGCCAAAATATTGATCGTCTAGGTATAATATTGGACATTATGCTTCACAACCAATAGGTAGTGAATAACATAGTTTGAATTAAGATGTTTTAAGAAGATTTTTTCTAAACTCAGACTTGAGTTAGACTTGGAACAACCCGAAGTAATATGTAATAAAATCTTATTATAGTTTTAATGATCATAATAACACCAAAATGATATTTAATAAATAAATGCTTTTAATGTAATCTTAATCGTGTTACATAAGCATTTAAAAGAAGAGTTTGATAATCTAATCATAAGTAATGTTTTTATCCAAGTAGTTTAGTCACTTCACAAAGAGAAACCTAACTAGCTTTAGAATCTAAAAGTTGAGCGAAGCTTGAGCAAAGTCATCGGCACTTCTTAATATGTCTTTACAAGTAGATTGTTCTATGAATCATTTGATCAAATCTCTCCAATTGATGAATCTCTTTTTATTCTTGAGAATCATGATCTGAACCACACTCAAGGAAAAGTATCAGAAACAACAGTATAATGGATTTGTGTTCATTAAACAGGTGGTACACAACTAAGGGTTCAACAATCACAGCTTATCTATCTCATGTGAATAGTGGTTGTACTAGTACGATAAGGTCATTAATATTCCTTGACATTTCTTTACAAGTGAATTGCTCCATGAATCATTTGATGAAAGCTCTTTAATTGATTAATTCATGTTTGATTTTGAGAAGCATGATCTAAAACATACTAAAGGAAAAGCATCATAAACAACCACATAATGGATTGTATTCATCAAACAAGTGCTGCACAATTAAGTGTTTAACAATCATATCTTATCTATCTCACTGTGAATATTGGTTGTACTAATACGTTAAGATCATCATACATATATGATATGTAAGTCCACATATATTAGATATTAGAGATAGAGCAAGCAAGCTGATCGTATATGTACAAAAATGGATATCATTTTTTATGATTAGTATGTAATTTGAATACAGATCTTTGTGTCTAATTTATTCTTTTTTATAGTTACTTATTATTAACCCTAAAATGATTTTTCATGAAAACAAATAATTTTTAACCTTTATTTAGTTGTTAATCACAACTTAAGACTCATGTATGAGAGATATAACACAAATGGATGAATGATAGGTGAATGGAATTGAAAAAATGCATTCCTATGTGTCACAAGATAATAAGTGAATGTTTGACATTCTATCTATAGAAATAGTAAATGATGAGTTCTAGATAAGCAATTACTCCACCAAGAATTGATTCCACATAGCTTTTTAATATGAAAGTTGAGTCACCTTCCTTGAGCGAAGTCACCAATCCTTGTACACGTTCCTTACATACGGATTGCTCCAAGCTACTTTAGTCTCCATGAACCTATATCTATGCATATCATCTCACACAGCGTATTAGTTGATAAATATTTGGTTTTATTATCATCAAATTTCTCAAGGCATGAGATCAACGTCTTTGTTTCTGTTATCTGATAGGATAATTTATCCCCTTTAATTGGGCGCTTGATTCATGGTAAGTCTTGGATTAGAGTTACTTATTTGAACGAAATGTAAGGATTTGTGGATGCCTTCATTTGTTGAATTGTTAATACTTGTTTAGTGTTTATTGGATTAAGATTTTCAGGTTTGATGAAAACTAATTGTTGCTTTCGATGGTGATCATGTGTAATTCTTCACTTCCAATGGTGTGAATCTACAAAACTGTTATGTGAAACATCAGTATTTTTTTTATCACCTTTCATTTTCTATTTGATTTTGTTTATGTCAATTTGTTTTTTTATATGATTGTCATATTGGTAGCTTGTGAATATTGATTTTTGAGTCCTATGCATTCAAACATTGATTTGTAAATTCTAATTTAGCTTGTTTTTCCATTGCAAAATTCTTACTTGATGAAAACATTTCATCTGGATTTTCTATAAAACCCGAATGTTGGATAAGAAATTCTAGTTTCCTTGGTAATTAATCTTTAGAATTAATCAAATTTATTTGGAACAACCTTTATGTGAAGATTGGATCAATACCTTAGTTGTAGGTGTGAAGATTGGAACAAGTCTTTCGATGGCCCTCATATGTGCTTGACCTTGGGTCCTATACTAGGGTACCTAATTAAGTTGTAGGTGTGTTTGACCCCAACAATCCTATCCCATCTTTTGGTTTACCCTAGTCTATCTTTATTATTTGAGTGAAGTATGATTTACTAGATTAGTCATGTTTAGAATTTCTTTTTTCTCCAAGTCTAATAAAAGCCAAAATCGTTTCATACCATTCCAACCAAGATCACGTTAAGGTATAAGATTTAGATTATTTTTAAAGTTAAAATATATATTATTTGTATAAAATATTTTAGGCTTGTATAAAGTATTTCACAATGCCACTTGTCTCTAACACATTGGGAATGTTGATAGGATGATCTACCTTATGAATGTATATTTCTTGGTTATAATGATTGTTCATTAATTTATGCTGATTACTAACTTAAAAATAAAACTGCGATTTTTTACTAGGAAAATTTATGTTGCAATTAAAGCTCTTTAATGCCAAGGGTTAATAATTCAATTTGAATTGTCCCAGGGCTTTGTTTTTCAAGCTTAACTTATTATTTGTTTTTATCTTGAATTGCACTTGAACATCAATTGGAGATTATTTTTAAATTTTGAGAGAATGATTAATAATGGATGCTGTGCATATTAGAAGTTGATAAATTCCCCTAAAAGAAAGCCTTCACATAGTCATAAAAATCTAGAGATATTTTTTTCAAATTTGAGAAATACCAAGTTGTCATGACTACCCATTTCACATATTTCAACCTCATGTCATCCTTAAGATTCAAACACCTAATCCTAGAACAATGTTGTTGTTTCTCCTACAATTTTAAGTGGACATTTGAAACCACTAGTTCATGTGATTGGTCAAACAAGCTCCTGGTATAACTTTGTAATCTTTACTATTTAAGAGATTCCTTTACCTCATAAGAAAGTAATAAAGTTGTGTTTTAGATGCTCCACTCTTTTATAGATTTGTGTTTTAGATGCTCTACTCTTTTAAGCAATCAAATGCCCTTCTCTTTTTCTTAAAGAGTGTATTAGCAATCAATCAAATGCTCCTCTTTTTCTTATAGAGAATGTTAGCTATAGCTAATACGATCATAAGCTAAGGCAATATCTGAGCTAGTTCTACTTTCTTCAATAGCTTTTCCAAACCCTTAACCATCCTAATTACCTTTAAATTCTTTTCCTTCTTTTCATAAACAAGAATATTTGACTAGTGATTCCTTCTATAAATAACAACAAATCTTTCCAAATCTTTTACATTGTCGCAAGCATGTTGTCATATTCAAGTTATGTTTCAGCTATCGGTAAATACATGTATAAGTATATTAACATCCTAACGTCAGAATATTTAACTGGGTGGTTTGATGGGCAGACCATGACCAGGTGGATGCAAGTTTTGTCCCCTGCCCACTTCAGTTCTTCCAGCATTTATTTCCGTGAGCTTTTCTTGCATATGAAAGCACATTACGTGGCACCTCTCAGTCTGGTTTGTGATATCTGTTGATATTATCTTTAACTGCCACGTTGGTTGTTGGCTAGCATAATTTTTAAGGGTGTATCCTATCCTTTGGAGTCCCATATGCAGCTCATCTGCTACTTGAGAAGTTTATCCTGAAACGATTGCAGTATTGTTTATTTGCCTTACGTTTGAGTAAAAAGTGTTAAGTGACTTGTTCAAGTGCTTATTATGTTTTTTCAAAATTAACTGACCTGTAGATGAAGCGCCAGCAATAGATGATGTGTTAAGTTCAAAGTTGCCATCAAAAGCTGGACTTGATGAGAAGTTTGAAGCTTTACAACGAGCAGAGGAAATTCATTATCAGAACAAAGGCAAAAACAAGGTTTTCAACTTTCCTTCATTCTTTATTCTCTTCACTAGATTATTCAGTGATTTTAGTTCTTTTTAATAAATACTGCAGCAAGTCTCCTTGCTTTTAGCTTTTGATCAATTTGTGCCAACTTCTTATGTCATTGTTGCATGTTATGATCCGCTGAAGACAAGTGCTTTCTAATTTGATTTTGGATTCTCTATAATCGTTATCTTAGAAATGGCAATTATATTATTGCCTAACCTAAGAAGATTAACGAGACATTTGCTTTGTCTGTCATTATGTCAAGCACAGTCAGATGTGCTTATCTGTTGGATTGTTCTGGTGTGAATGTATACTCCCATAACTTTTGATTCTTTCTTGAAGTTTGTATACCATGAAAAATATTTGTCTTGTCTTTCAAAGTGATCTTCCAAAACTCTGCTCTATTGAAACAGAGTAGTGAAGCTTCAATAATGTTTTTTGGTTTTCTGATTTCATTATTGTTTGTTATAGAAGTTGCCAATCTTTATGAACTTGAAGTAAATGCAGTGTATTCAATTTTTTTTTAGGATCGACCTAGTTCACATTCAGTGGTGTAAATTTTCTTCTTAAGAAACTCTTCTATGATATTTGGAACTGGCTCATACTTAGAGTCACAGCAATTGAACTGACTCGAGGCCAAACTATATTTGTACAATCCTTTGAGAATGAAATCCAATATTGCTATGGAAATAGATCAATTACGATATGATTGTGCTCGAGTTTAGCTGTCTATGTATGTTGCTTGAATACCTTTTTCTTGTTCAATATGAACTATTAGAGCTGGATGGTCTATTCACTTCAGCCTATTTAGGAAAACGTTTACCACTCTGATGTCTTATTATAATCTTGATCTGGTAAACTGGCTCCTTTGGTCGTCTATTTTGGTTACAAATTTGGTCTTTCTAAACTATTCATTTTCTCATGCATTGTAGGACTATGTTTGCGTTATAATTTTCTTTCGCTTTTGTCTTTGGCTTAATGATGCCCAACTATTTGAAGTTGAGAGCTACTCCAGCTGAGGGCTAAATGTGCAGGAAACATTTTATTTGAGAAGTATGCTTTTGATGGGTGAGATAAAAAAAATTAAAAAAAGCGAAATTGATGTAAAAACATGTTTAAGTTCATAGAAATTGTTTGTCATGTAGATTTACTTCATTTTATTCTACTAGAATCATAAGCTTAGGGTTTTGCTCAATAACCATATTAATGCTTGAACGAAATCATGAAACTTTTCATGTCATTCTATAAATCCTTTGTATTTGGGTCACAGGTTAAATGTGGGCTTGTTGCCAGGAACATAATCTCTGAAGCATTACGAGAAGCAAGCAAGACGCGACTTCTAACAGCCCTGAATCAGGCCAAGGAGCGGTTGGAAAACCATTTGTAAGCATGTTTTGCATTACTTATCACCATGACTCATCAATTCTACCTCCATTTGATTATTAATTAAAGAGTATTATGTTTAGACTCTGTGGCTAACGCTGCACATAACTTGTATCACTCTTTTTTGGCATTTTTGTGTCTAATAGTGCGCATCTTTGATATCATTCGAACTGAATCCATTACTAAATGGTCTTGGTTGATTGGTTTTCCCTGTTTGATCAACAAGCTGACATTGACTTCCAATCAAAATATGAAATAATGAATATAAAAAGCACTAGAAAGATGAATCATCAGGAACAGTAAACTAATAAAAGAGCTGAAAAGGGAATCATCTGCATTGCTTATGCACAATTCTGACTAAAGGATAAAAAATTCATCTTAACTAGTTTGAACGAGTTGTCTTCTCTAAATGAGAAGCAAGTTGTGCTCCGGTCTATATCTATTTTTATTCATACAACATAGCATTGACCTTAACCTTGTGTGAACAATTGCCCTTTGCAGGTTTGACATTAATGGCATCTCTTCTTCGCTTGAATCTGACTGCTTTAGTAAGTACGAGAAGGTCGGAAAAACCTTCTACAATTCGCAGATCGCGGCTACCGTAAGGTGGCTATCATCAGCAAGCTCTGCACAGATAAGTGACAGGCTTGGCAGAAATGCCACTACTATTGATTCCCAGAGTAAGCAGCGAATGCTGGAAAATGCTACAACTTCGGCATTACAGAGACCTGCAGACCAAGAGATTCCATTAATACAAGAGGGAGAATTCAAGGCTTCCATTGCAGAGCTCTCAAGAGAATCTGCAGTGAACTTGTCCCAAGAGATGATCCTTCTTCCAGCAATCCCATCTTTTTCGAAGTTCGTTAATCAAAAGGCAAAGAACCAAGTAAGATCTACCTCTAATTTGAGCTATGGTGACCCTGGTCATGTACAAAAGCGTCGAGTTGAAACCGAGAAGCTGCAAAATTTACAATCAGACAAGAAGAGGAAACAGAAATAAACTGTATTTTACTTGATGTTGCAACATTCACACCAACCACATTTTTGAGATGCTTAGTCTTGCCAACTTTTCAACTTTGGTGTCAAATGAATTGTGCTTCTTCTTTCCCACAGAGAGTTCTAATGTTACAATAATATCAGCCTTTATAGATGAATGCCAAAGAGAGCTGATTGGAAGCAGAGCAAAATTAGGGATTAGGGATTTAAGGATTAGTAATTAGGGATTAGAGATTAGAGATTAAAAATTAGGAATTAGAAATTAAGAATTAGAGATTAAAGATTAGGGATTAATTTATATTTAAAATTTAAGTTTTATTATATTTAATTTATGTTATTTTCTAATTTTGTAATGTTCTAATAAATATTTCTTAATATTCATCCATTGTTGCTGCCCTTGATTCTGGTCTTATATTCCATTAGATTTCAATAGTTATTGGAGTTCCATTTTGATTTCACAAGCTTTAGTATTGATGATGGTTGAGATCATTTGTGAGACAGTTCAAATCTTCATTTTAGATGTGAATATGGTGTTTTACATTCTTTGTGTGAAGCATTTAAATATATTATCGGCAAATGAAGAATTTAGATTTTCCAAATTCTTTTTAAAGGCAAAAGCCACTCGAGAAATATTTAAATGCTTTTGTATTGTATATTTATTAGAAATATTTAAAAAGAAAGGTATTTTTTATTTTTGTTACAATTGAATTGACTTAAGAATAATGAAATTTCTTGTGCATATCTAACAAATTAGGATATTAGGATTTAAAAAAAATTCCTAATGAGATCTTAGATAAGTTATTAAGGTTTATAAAAGAACCATAGGATATCTTATATGAGGTATTAGGGCTTAGAATGAAATCTTATGATACCTTAAATAAGATATTATGATTAAAAGAAAACCTTAGAATTCTTCAAATAAAGTTATTAGATATTATGATTTGAAATGAGTAATAAAAGAGTCATAATAAAGATGAAGAATTAAAGTTTATTGATTAACCTATTAGATAGTTTAAAATTGCTAAGAAAAAGTGGAGGATGATCCTTTATGTAAATTATAAATTAGAAATAAAGTTAGTTTATTTTCTCTCCTTTTGGGTTATAAATTTTAAAATAAGATTAAATTTATAATTCAAATAAAAATATATGTAAATTTAAAAATAAATAAAAATTTAATCACCAAATAAAAATAAAATATATGTAAATGCATATTTTAGAGAAATATTGGTTTGAAATCAAAATAAGATTCAAATAAGTGATGTTGGTCCATAATAAGTGATGAAAAGATAAAAAATGATGAACCAATAAACATTTTTATTAGACATATCACAATAGAACAAATGATCCATTTGAACTAATTAGATGTATTGATTAGGCTTTTGTCAAAGAATTAGACATTTGAACAAGTATTTGTAAAATTGGTGGTTGACTTGTTTGGTTGTGGAGTTTAATTTGTTGAATTTTTTTCTTTGACTTTTTGTCATAAATAATTTTTGTTCCACTTTGTTGAAACTATTTATTGGCTATTATTAAAAGTTTAATGCATATTAATAAGCTTAGACTTGATATCTTAGTTCATTGGATTGAATTTAATGTTAAATTAATAAAAAAATATATTGAGAGGAATAACATAGGTATTCTTATTCATTCTCCCTCACATTAAACTTTTATGTACATAATATTATAAACATATTCATTTAAAGCTCTTGTTTTGAATTGATAAAATAAATTGAATAGACTATATATTATGTAAGAGTTAAGCATTATTATTTTATGCATTTAAATGATTATTTAATAATATTTTAAAATTAAAATTATATATAAATAATATTAAAGATTTAATATTATATGCTTAAATAAATGATTTTTAATATTATGTGTATATATATATATATTTATGCACATATAATTAGGAATGAAAAGAGAATTATATTATGATCAATTAAATTATTGAACAATAGTTGACATAATGTTACATCGGAAGTAATCTTTTTGCCACAAAATACAGAATGGTTGCCTAATTGCATTGCTAAAGAACCACAAGCTGAACTACAAAATCCAAAATAACAAAGCTAATTGACTTCAAAGGCTTGATTTCTTGTTTGAAGAACATCGTTTTGGATGTCAGAATTCACCGAAATTGATTGTTTTCAGAACAGCTTTGGTCGATTGAGGTCGGCGAACAACGACCACGCCGACTGACTGCCGGTTGTGCTACACGACTAGGAGCACCCTCTTCTTCCTCACCAGATCTCGGCCTGGCCGACGTCGATCTCAGCAACCTCGCAGAGGAAAGACTACGGCGGATCAACCGACGTGTGGCGGTTATGAGCAGCTCTGCGGAGTCCACAGATTTCCGAGCGGAATCGCGCACGCGGAAGTCACGGGAGAAGCTCGCGTGGCGTTCGATTGCCTCCTCGTTGGAGATGATCCGTCCGGCCCGGCGGATCTCGTCCTTGACTGCCTCGGCACATAGGCCGCAGAGCCATCGCCCGAGATGCCTCTCCCGCACAAGATCGATGTACTCCGGTGTGCACTCCTCCGACAGCCCGCAGCATTCGCACATGGAGACAACAGATATCACCATCTTCGGAAGACGAACCAAATCGATATGTGGAAGCTGTCGGCTCCTCCGCAACTGATCTGTCTCTTCTTCGCTCGCCGAGCAGAGTCGGAAACTTTTGATTTAGATTACGAAGAAATGCCCCGCCTCGACGGTCGACCCATTGCTCTCTCTCTCTCTCTAAGGCAGTACTTTTATACTGAGAGAGTAGCGTAACGGAAGCGATGGAATGCCCGCAAAGTAACCGGCGAATATACTGCCCGATGTATGTATAATTCCAGGGAGGTAAGTTCCAAATCAGATATGATTATTCACAATCTTAACTCAAATGAATGGTCTAATTTTAGCCGGTATTTTCCTATTGTTAATCATAACGCCACAGGAATAATTAGCTGATTATCTGCTTATTTAATTCAGTCATTATAGTTAACAATAAACTTAATACCGTTATAGTTAATTTTATTCTGTATTTCAATGCATTGTAAAGCAAGATTATAATTTCAATTGCGACCATGCTATTTTTCATTTGGTTGTAAAAGTTTTAAAGCTTTATGGTATATTTAATTTTTTTTTTCAATTTAAAATAATAAAAAAATATAATGGCTGTCACATCGACCTATGTTGAGGCACATAGGATCACGAGTCATTTGCAAACTCATGGGCCTAACACATGGCATAATCTATTAATCATACATTACTCAAATGCTTATAGGTGATATCACTCTTTGTGATGCTTCTTGTTGACTAGCATTGTTTGATTTTTTTTTCAATTTCTCAATCAACTTTTATATTACCTAAAGAGGCGAGTCTCAGTTGTTCATTACAATATTGATTCTGTTCTTATTGCTAATTCTTTTCTATCTCTAATGGTAGAATCTAGATTATATGGCTTATATTTATCTCAATATTTCAACTCTAATGAGGGTAATTTTTTGTAGATTCTTACATAGTCTCTTATGTTAATAATGCCTTTAAGAGCTTTGAGACCTATTTGGACCATTTAATTCCCTTTTTGGTAGATCCCCTTTTCAATTAGATCAAAGTTAAACAATGACATTACTTCATCGTGTGATTTAACGAATATTAGGATTGCCATTTAGGGCAATATTGGGCCTCTTATTCTTATGAAAGGGTGGAGGCCAGTTTGACTTTTTCATTAGTAATTGAGGATTGCATGCTTTACAAGACTATCTCCTTTTTACCATGCTTCCACTATGAATGGTTTGAGAGTAACTCATTCTCCATTGTTTAGTGCTTTAATGGCTACTACTTTAGGGTTGATCAAAGTTTGAGTTTCCTTTCTCCATTCCTTGTCATCCAAAACTTCCAGAACAATAAAATCACTCATGCTTTAAGGGAGAAAATTTGTTTTGTCAACTTGGTCACCAAGTATGTGTCCTTAAGTACTGTATATAGGATAAGGGTATGCCTCATCCTATTGAGTTATTCAACATCTTGGATTTGGAGGTCATGTATGATCCACCTTGATTTATTAATATCATCTGTAATGATCATGCATTTTTAAAAAAAGAAAAGACATCCCTTGAATGTTATGCCATTATTAGAGGAATTAAAAGATATATTTTTAGTTGAATTGTCAAATGAATTACATCAACTATATATTATAAGACATACCAGTGAATTGAATCCAAGGTTTATATTACAAAGCTTGCATCATTATTATATGAATCATAATGAACATGCTAAGTTTAGACATCATGTGAATGAATTATTTTATAGAAGCCTATCATCACGCATCTTTCTAATGCAACATACTCCAAAGAAGGATAGAAGTTGGTGAATACATGCAAAGAAGCAGATGAGTTGGTGAATACATGTATATTTTAAGGCAATAAATGAGATAACTATCAAATATAGTTTTCCAAACATTAAATTGGATGTTATGGTCAATATTACAAGAGATTGAATCTATGGATGAACTCTATTATTAACTATATGATAGTTGTCTTGAACACATTGTAGTTTTGCTTGAGTGAGTTACAATATCAAAACCTATGCTATTCTACATGTAGCATTTTAACACAAACTATGCAAGAGGACATGAGATTGGTATTGATGGGTGTCAAGCCCCCACCGACATCAATACCATTATGTCACAAAATGAACATCAGAGTCGCCAATACAACATCTAAGTGAGGACAAATAAACAAAGCCCAAAGGTGGGGACCCGACGGTAAGACAAACACTAACTCAAAATCCAAAGTATATATATATAAAGACATATTTTTAAACATTTAATCACACTAAAATTTTCCTTCTCACACATCTCTTGGAAAGGGCTCTCCTGTAACAGCATCATTCCCAGTTCTCGGTGCAGTGATTTCATGACCTGTGATGTAAGCACTAAATGAGATTTTATAAATCTCAGTAGATAAATTCACATAATTAACCAAGGAAATAAAATGGCATAACAAATATCATTAACAGTAAAGATGAATGTCATACATACATATAAGGTAATGCCAAATGGAAATCATAAAGAATGTCAATTTCTTATATAATGTGTTATTATCGGGCCCAACTCCCTTTGACACATTATCCTCTGGATCCAATCATCAATGACTGTCCTCTAGCCAGCATCCAACCAAGCACATAACACTAGGCAGATATCTGATCCGAAGATCGATACCCTGCGATCCAACACGCTGAGCCTAGTGCCAATAGGCAGGTATGGTACCATACCCTGCGATCCAACACGTTGAGCCTGGTGTAATCATCATGGAGTCATAGCACATAACACTAGGCAGATATCTGATCCGAAGATCGATACCCTGCGATCCCACACGCTGAGCCTAGTGGTGAGGATAATGTTCTCTGGGAATCTCATTGTTTTATTTGTCATTTTCCAAACATCAATCCATGCCATATCAAAAATCCTTTCATGTCACATTGTTTCGTCTCTTTCTTTAGCATATTGTACCATATTATTTCTTTCCTTTTTAGTTGTCATGCAAATAAAATAAACATCAACATATAGAACAACCAAAACACCATGTAACTGAAAGAAAACCATGTAAAGCAAATATATAGTAATGTGCTACATCACAGGGTTAGGAATCTATCTACCTCAATTTGCTGTACCAACTATCTTACTCACTTCTGCTTCTTCTTGATGTCCTACAAGCCCATAAAATACAAAAATAATTAATTTAAATATGCTTATTAGTCAAAAATTGCTTTCTAAAAGCTTTCCCAAACACACCCCAAAATAATCCCAAAAATGGGATTACGCGGCACTGAACCGCCCGCTGGACCGCGCGCGCACGCTCGGCGCTGGACCGCCCGCGCAGAAAAGCTTTCTAAAAGCTTTTCCAAACGGCATTTTTCCCAAAATTTCCTTTCGCGGTGCTGGACCGCCCGCTCCCAGCGCGCTGGACCGCTCGTGCTCGGCGTGCTGGACCGCGCACTCGACATGCTGGACCGCGCGCTCGGCATCCGGTTCAGCGTAACCCGGTCCAAAGCCTGGACCGGTTCACGCCGCCCCCTCTCTCTCTCGCGTTCGGCGAAACCGAAACCTTTCGCCGGCGAAATTCGAGACCTCCGGCGTCTCCCGTCGGCCAAATCAACCCCTCTCGATCTCCGTCGCTTACCGAAAAAAAACCCTTAAACAATGACGACAAAGAAATTCGCGTTTTCCTTACCTTATGGAACCCTCGCCGACTTTCACCGTCGCGTGCCGAAATTCCTCGAAGAGGACGGTGGCTGCTGTCGGAATCTCTTCCTTAAGAAAACTCTCGCCGCAGTAACGTTTGTTGCCGAACCTCGCACTCTGGAATCTCTCTTTGCAGCTGCATGCAGTCGAATTTTCGCAAACGTAATTCACCGGATTATATAAACGCTGTTGCAGATATGTGTCAAACTCTCCCGAAGCAACGGCCAGGTGTCTCGTAAAACAGCTCTTTTGCATAAAACCCCCTATAAATTTTATATTTGCAAATATATCCTCCACCAATCAGATTTGAACTAAGCCGACATTTAAAATTTACAGATCTATCCTCTACGTTACAAATTTATCCCAAATCTTCAAAAATTCATAATTTATTCATTAGAGCTCCGAAAATTACAAATTAAACATCGTTGGATTCGTCTCACAGAGCTCTTTCTAAAAAATATAAAAATACAAATAAGAGAAAACTAGGGCTGTTACAATGGGTTTTGCTCCTCCTTTCAAAAAAATGAAAATTAGAATGTCTAAAGCTATTTATTGAGGTCTTTCATCTATTAAGAAATTGAAAATAATATGTACGTGATAGCTACAAGAAAAAATTCTAATACAAAAGGTATAATCTAATATCATAAACGTAATCTAATTCGTGCCTTTATTTTTCAAGTTGGTTATTGTTCAACTATGGAGGTCTCATAAATAGCTATCAATAAAGGCTTAGAGTAGTACAATAATAGCAAATGTATCATGACAAAGATTGATTTACAACTATAGTGCATTAATTACAAGGATCCAAGGATATTAATTCCATACTTGAAAATTATTAATTTTATACAACAAACTAAGATGGTAGCACAAGACTCGTGAATTGGAAGTTGACATATAACGAGAGAAACAAAGTAGCTCATAGCTTTGATAAAATAGCTAGGAAAATAAAGAAAATATTGACTTCGGATGACTCCTATCTCAATTTAAGGCTTTTTATAAACATGGAAAAAGAAAAATTGCATTATATTTGCTTATCAAATAAGGTATAAAATCTAATTGTCTAAGGAAAACACCAATACAATGTTTAAATTCAAAGATAGTAAAACAATCTCCACTTCAACATACAAAAATGAATTTCATCAACTTACCAGACTTCATTTCAAGTCCTGGTATCCTGCATTGATAGCTGTTCAATTCAAATTATTACGTTGAAAGATCATCTTTGGGTACATGGGACTTCCTAAAAATTGTTCACAAATGTGGCACTTTGAACTGTGACTTATATGCATTAATCTTATACAAACTAGGACTAATACTGTTCATTTTTTACTTGATCATATGAGGATGTTGCACTTCACCCTAAATATCAAACTAATATATTTCTATACTAACCTTCAATTCTTTGATCAAGCATGCTTTATTTTGGCATCAGAATGCCATTGATAGGATATTATTCATCTAATCATGCCTTTAGACACAAACGATGATTAATTTATATTAAGATATGCAACAAGTATTGTTCACTTTTATGCTTCATCATTACTGTACAAGATGACAATATTGTTAACATTAGACAAATACATTGAGATGTATCTAGTATAGCCTAATCACTCTATTATGTCAGCTTATTCTTCAAACCATCAAACTAGTATGATCAATAACTAACACTTTTCAAGGTAAATCAATTCGAGGACAAAGAATACATATGTTACACATTTAATCACATTAGATAGTGTAAAACAATGAACCATATTTTGCATATCATGTAAGATTGTAAGTGTGGAGGGCAACACATGCTCGTTTGTCAGCTTGTACTATATCTAATAATTATTAATTATATACATCTATTGAAAAACTTATAGCACTTAGGATCATGAGTCACAAGTCATCTTGTATATTCAATTAAATTCCTTTATCAATCTTGAATTATCTTAAATCCTATTATTTTTGCAAATATACTCTCAATATTTAATACTTTTAAGAGATTTTAATAAACCATCTTTTTCAAAAATTATTATAAAGTGGACTTAATGAATGGTATATTTTATATGATCATATAGTATGTTTAGTACGTTTGTTTAGGTATGATATCAAGTGACATGTTTTGTTGAGAGGATTAAGAATCCAAAGTTTATCATATTATATGATAATTGTTATCATATAGTATGTTTGGATGATCAAGTATTCTGTTTAAGAAAATGAATGATGGGAAAAGTTGAGAATTTTATATAGTATATTATTCATTAATGCATGATACATTTAAATCATCTTTGTAATCATACTTTACTAAGCTTAATAAAAAAATTATTTGATGTATTGTTTTTTTAACCTTGTTGAACCTCAACTAATGAGTTTTGCATGATATATTATTTGTTAACAAATAATACATTTAGAACATATTTGTATCTTGTTTTTGCTCAACCATAACCATAGACTTGCAACTTGTGTATGATGTATTAATTATTATCATATATTATGCATAATTCATTTGATTAAACTATATATATAAAAAGAAATTTACATTACTAGAAATTGAAAAATAGTCATTACTTAGCCTTGGGTTTGCCTTAACCTATCTTATACAAAACTTATGCCTACAAATACTCTTATATAATAGAGGAAGTTATTGCAAAAGCTTTCAATCAAAAGACCACCTTTTTAGATTTTAATAAGGAACACTATGCTATAACAAGCTATATCCCTAGAAATCCTTTTATAAAGCTACCTTCACTCTCAATCTCCAATTATTTCTTCCAACATTTATTGGTAACATCATCTTGTTCATCTATGTAGTGTGCTAATTCTTTATACTAAAGCTACAAAGTTTATTTTTTATCATTACACTTTGAAGGTTCTCTATATCTAGGCTCTTATAATCCATTTATTTAATTAGCTTTTTGGGCTATTTTTAGATTCTTGTAGATCTTATTGTAAGGGTGTTCACTTACCTATCCTTTGACTAAATATAGTTGTATTTAATAAACTTAATCTTGCATGATTTAGGGCAATAAGCTTGTGTTTATGGAATTATCTAAATATCATTGAGCATTAATTTTATTACAATCTTATACAATCTCTATCAGAACCTTGTAATGTAAAAACACATGAAACTTTCATTTAAAATCTTTTTTGTATTTTACAAAATAAATTGAAGAGAAGCACAATTCACTCGTCTTGTGGGTTAGTGATTCTTACACTTCATGATCTTAAGCCATTGCCTTTGCCTTACATTCAACTTTTTTTGTGTAAAGGTATTATTTCGGATCTTATCATCTATAAAAACTTTTCTTTGGATTTTATAAAGATAATGCTTCCAATTTTTAGAGCAAAAATAGTAGTTGTAACCTTGGGGTCATTAATGGGATAATTCTTCTTATGTTCCTTAAACTTCCTTGAGGAATTAGCTACTACCCCACCATGTTACATAAGAACATTACTTAAGATAAAATACAAAGCATCACTAAATATTTGAAAACCATTTGCTCCAAATGGATGATAACAATGGAAGTTGTTGCTAAGAAGTGCTTAAGCCCTTCAAAACTTTTCTTATAAATATTAGACCAATCATGTTTAATAGACTACTAAGCAACATAAGTCAAAGATCAAGAAATATTGAAAACTCCCTCCACAAAGTATCTATAATAATTATCAATTTAAGGAAGTTGTGAAGCTTTATGACATTAGTTAGCTTTGATCAATCCTTCCCAACCTTTACTTTAGTAAGATCCATAAAAATAAAAGCACCATTATTGATGTCAATTATTGATCATGGAAATAAAACAAAACTTTTGTTTTATTAAGAGCTTAAAAAGAGATGATAATGTAGAGGGAGGCATGGACTCACCTTCTCTCATTCCATATTGTGATTTAAAAGGTAGAAGAGAGGCATGGACTAGCTTTCCATTTTCCTTTTTCATTCTTCACTATCTTTCTTTCTTCTTTCTCCATCAATTAGTGTCAAAGCTCTAATCCTTCACCAATTTTGGCATTAGAGCTCTTGTCTATCTCCACTAATTTGTTTATCAAAGCCTCCAATTGTAGTGTTCTAACAACCAAAATATCCCTACCACTAACCCTGTTGCATCACTCAATTTGCATGCTTTTCTAACACTATTGGTTATTTCTATTATTTGTTGACTACGTATGACGTAAAAAAAGTTTAGTTATTGGTTTCCTGTCCTTGGCTTTCATCTTTTTCTATCATGGTGGTCCTAGTTGGCTACAACAGAGTCATCCTTCCTCTTTCTTGAACATTATGAAGATGCCCTTCACCTTTGTAGCCCTTACTTGGCCCATTGTTTAGATGCCATCCATATGAATTTGCCACTAGCTTGACCAAAGTTGCATGACAATCCATGCTAATCACCTTTCCTAAATGTAATTTGCTAAACAAACTTAGGAAACCCTATTTCCATTACCACCTCATGTCTCTAACACTAAATTGGAGATCCAAAAAAGGAAGACTTAACCCTAAATTTGAACTATTTTTTAGCACCTTGCTAAATTAAACATGCCTAAATTAATTCAAGTGCATACATGTCAACTAAACTAGAACTGAAACTATCCAACTTAAATTAAGGTAAGATTGGTTTATTAGCAACCTTAAATAAGATAATTTTTTTTTCTGATTTTAAATTTAGTTTGGTAAATATTTTTTTGTAGCACTTTGAAGAGATTTTGGGCCAAAAGTTTAGTACATTTTAAACTAACCATTGTCTTCAACACAATATTCATAAGAATTAAAAAAGATTATTATCAAATACAATAAGAAAAATATGATAACTAATAATTCTACAAAAGAGATAATCTTAAATTTCTTGAAATATAATTTTCTTTTAGTTAGTAGAATTACATAAACTTGAAGATTAATTTTTCATCTTTCATGCATTATTTAATCAATTTAATTCTATGAATATCTCTTTATTTGTATCATTGTTTTAGTTAAATATTTCTTAAATATGTCTTTTAATATTTTAATTATATCTTTTATTCATCAAGTCTCTTAAACATTCAAATAAAAAATTTAAAATATATTTGAAATAGAAGTAATAGAATAAAAAATACTACTATTAGTACAAATGAAAAACTTGATAAAATGGAAAGTATGCTTGCTAATATTGAATGATTAGTAGATAAGCTTAGTATGCCTACATCACCAATTCCTAAAATCCATTAAAATATTCATAATGACTTATACAAAAATGTTAATGCCCAAGCACCCATATATGATGGTTCATATGGTGCCTATAATTTTTTTTATTAGTACAAATAAAATATTCTTTGATTACTATGCTATGAATGATAATCAAAGAATTATTTTTGCAAAAATAAGACTATTAGGTTGTCTTAAAAAATTTTAGTTATACCATTTATATAAAGAACAGAGGCCTAATAGGAGTGTTTCTACTTAATTATAAATATAAAAAAAATATTAAGAGATAAGTATCATCTTAGATAATATGAAAGGATTACTAAAATAACATCAATATACGTATCTTTGAAAATACTAAAAGTTCTTTATCCAATTAGATTTTAAAAAACCATATTTATTTTCCTATCATATCAAATTGTAGTGAAAAATTCATTTATAAATATTAAGGATAAGTTGTAAGATTATACACCTAAGGAGAAAATTGAAGTTGATCATCAAAAGCTTATTTTTAATTTATAAGAAATTAAACCCTTACTAATAAGCAGAAAAAAAATATAAGACAAGATATATATATATATATATAAATGAAATTGAATCTTTTAATGATAAAGTGAAAAATATAAGATAATAGAATTGATTAAAAGAAATTAAACCCTTTAATCATAAGAAAGAAGATATAGAAGAAAACAAATTAACATAAAAAATAGAAAAGATCCATGACTAAACCTTAGGAAGCCTAAGGACATTTTGAGCACTTCTATCTATATTAATATTTCTTCTCCATGTGAATCCAAAATTGATCTTTATTGCATTCTCAATTTAATTAAGTAATAGATTTGGTCTAATAATTCTAAGTATAGTAAACCAATAAAATAAATTGACCCTCTTAAAAAATTTAGTGAGGATGATTAATTATTGGTGTATTTATCGAGAGAATTATATATTTTCACTTTTCAAAAACAAGTTATGTGCACCATTTGAATATGCAAGAATATATTTAGTACTGCATATGTTTAAAATTATGTGTTCTTTTTTTAACTAACAAACACACCAACTACATTCAAAGATCAAATAATTCGCACTTTCAAGTGGTAGACAACTTTATTATAGTCTTTAGTGATGATATTCTATGTTACTCCAAAAGTACACAAGAACATAAGAGAATTTAGAAATGTTGCTACAAAAATTGAAAAATTATAAGTTATGTGCCAAATTCTCTAAATACAATTCTAGTTGATAAAAAGTGTCTCCTTTTAATGACACATAATCAATGTCTATAAACACAAAGAAAGTGAAAGTAGTAACTAATTGACCTAGGCCTACTAATGTTAGAAAGATCAAAACTTTACTAAGGTTAATAAGGTAATACAAAAGATATGTTCAAAGTTTTTTACAAATGGTGGTTCCGTTAACCAGGCTGATGTAGAAGAAAATTCTATTCACTTGGGACTAGAAATGTTGGGAAACTTTTCAAACATTAAAAAACAAATTAACCTTAGAATAATATTAGCATTACCTGAGAATGATGAAGAGATATAGATATTTATGGATGTATATTTACAAAGGTTAAGTCTTATCTTATTACAAAATGATAAATTTATTTTAGAGGTAAAAAATTGGATATAATTTCATCAAATAATAGATAATCCTATTTTATTGGTGTCATGTTACTCCCTAAATGGAACTTGTCAAAAGAATGGTAGGATTGCCTAATTAGTTTCCCATGTGAAGGAAACCTTTCTAGATAATTGTAGCCACATGAGAAAAATTATTCTATTCATAATCTAAAACTAGTTATCATAATCTTTATACTCAAAATTTAAAGACACTATTTATATGGTATTAGGATTCATATATATTTTGATAACCAAAGTCATAAAGACATATTTATTCAGAAAGAGATAAACATGTGACGAATGAGATGGATGAAACTAACAAAAAAATATGATATTAACATCGTATCATCCATAAAAGGCCAACATAATGGTTATGTCTTAAGTAAAAGAGCACATTTAAATTTGATGATTTCCAATGTAAAAGAAGAACAATTATGTGTAGAGATGGATCGACTTAGAATAAATTCTATCTTAACAACAAATAAAAAAAGTTCCACTCAATTGGAAATTGTAATAGCTTTGATGCAAGAACTCAATTTTTTAAGATGATGAAGTATAAAGTATCAATGACAAACTTTGGAAGGTGAAGAGTTTAATTTTAATCTAAACAAAGATACTATACTTTAAGAATAAATTGTATATACCAACACAATTAGATAAAAAAAATACTATTATGAGAAGCACATCGAATAAATATAATACATCCTAAGATGACCAAGATACATCAAGATATGAAGAACACATTTGGATACTTAAGAATGAAAAAAGATATTCAAGACTATTTAAGTAAATATTTACTTTGTTAACAAGAAAATGGAGAGTGTTATATCTTTGAGGTTGATGATGACAAAACCAAGGTTTTGGCTACCAATGAATCCTTGGAGTGTTATTCATATGTAGATTTAGATGATGAATGTAGTGAGTGTTACAAATAGAGCAAGATTCATCCACTTGTAGTTGGATGAAGCTTAAAGATCTTTGCTCATAGAGTTATGAAGAAAAGTTTTTTATGGAGTTCCTAACCACTTGGAGTTGATTATTTTGTAGAACTACTTGGGTTAGAATGTTAAACCTTTACCTTTTTACAAAATGACACTTAGGATTCTTTTAACTCATGCATGCATCACCTTAATAAATAATGTTCTTGAGCTACATAGTCTTCTAAAATTATATTAGTATATTTGTAACATTATTATAATATATTCTTGAGATCATATGATATGATGGTTAATATTACATTTATATGGTTTGCATTTTAGCTTTTATTAATTATTAAATTTGATGTTTATCATGACATTGTATAAGTATGCTATGATTATTTGTTTAGATGTGATTGTCATTTAGGCTTAGAACAAGTGAGTAGACTTGATTGTACAAGGTATCAACATTGTATATATTTTGTTAATATTCTAAGATTTGAGTAATAATTATCATTATATGAGTACATCATTCATTTTCTCTCAGAATTTGTCATAAATAAGCTTTGTTATAGTAGACATGAACAATGCATTTACATATTAGCATTTTTTTGAAGAGGATTTACATATTAGCATGACCTTATGCTTAATAAATTATGAAATTATAGCTTGGTTGTACAACTAATCTCCTTATATGAAATTCAACTTTAGTTTTGTAGTATTCTTAATTGCTACATCATATATTACATAATAAAGTATCATAATTGTATGATTTATTTCATATCACATATAACTTTAAATGCCTAAAGATGAAATACATTCATTTTGTCATACAAATATAGTATTTATGTCGTATGAGTATAGTCATTATCTGATACAACTCCATTTTCTCAAGTAAACATTAATGTATGATGGCAATAGATGTATCACACTTGTACAATTCATTCTCATTTATAATTAATGTAAAAGACTTAGCACAAAAGTTTGTTATAATACTATAACATAAGAACAATAACTCTATCATATGTGCATGATCATCTTATTAAGTGTTGTTAAGTTAACTATCACATCGCACATCATTTTTTTGAAAGCTCAACACTCAATGGCAATCTATGTTTGCACATGTACAATCTATTTGAATAATAAAAATGAAGTTTATGTACTTATATGATCTTTGTGATCATTTAATACAATATCTTCAAAACTAAAATGATATACTGTGAATTTGTATCATGTAGTATGAAGAAGTTTTACATGCTTGTATGATAAGACATTAATAGATGATTTATGCTAATCATATTTTTGCATCATTAGGATAATCTCTGTTCTATACCTACTGTCCTAATGCAATTATTGAGATGTAATAATACAAACATATTCCCAAAGATGAAACAACTATTTTAAATATTTTTGGAAAGCTTAATTAGCTTTTAAAAGGTCCATAATTGGATTTGGGACTCTCATTAATATAAATAAGAATACATTTTAAGAGAAAAGCTAATGATCCACAATTCAAAATCACAAGAAAAGAAAAAGAGCTCAACGTGGTTAACCTTGTCATGATTAAAGTGATTATGCATTAAACATCACCTATTTCTACTCTTCTTACTTCTTTCTTTGTTCAATTACATCGGTAACATTCCTTACTTATATAGAGTTGTGTCATTCTTGTTTTTAAAGGGATTTAAGATATAAGTTTTTTAATAACATTTATTGTTAAGTATTGTAAACATTTTGTTTTAGCTATAAATCTTTTGAGTGTTTGTGGTGTCTCCTCAACTAGCTACAATGAAATTGAGTAGATTAATTAAAGCCCAATTAGATTAATTAGATATAGATTTAGGCATAGGTTAAATCAAACCACTTGAAAAACACTTGTGCAATCTTTTACTCATTTGTTATTTTGCTCTTTTTTCATTTAATTTAGTAATGCTATGACTAATTTTTTAATTGTTTAAAAGAGTTTCAAGCTCTTATTAAAACTTATTTGCTTGGCATTATATTTAAACTATAATTCATTCTTCTTTTATAATATTTGATCTTCACTAAAACTAACAGAGAGTATCATAAATCTTATGGATTATCATATCATATGCTATATAGTTTTAATTAAACATTTTCATTAGTTTCTATTTATTCTAATTCTAAGTGTGGAAACCCTATTGTCAATAAATCAATAGATGGGAAAATGAAGAGGTACTAAATTGGGAAAGTTATGATTATTCTTGAAGAGGAAAAGTTGATTTTAGTTGAAGCAAGATGTAATGGCATTAAAAATTCTATATGATAGCTATCTAATGGTTTTAAGAATTTGGGAGAACTACTACATGTAGGATTTTAACAAAACTTGAAGGGAATTTGAGAGAGAGTGAAGGGAATTAAGAGATCTTGGTTGGAGAAAGCTATCATAAGAAACATTTGGGAAAGAATATCATTTTTGAGGAAAAAAAAAGGAAAAGAGGGGAGAGAGAAATTTGAGCACAAATGTCATGAAGAGGTGCACAAGCAAAAAGGGGAGAATAAATCATAAGGTAAGACAATGATTACATAAATTGAGGTAAGAAGATTATATAGCTAAATGCATATGATTTTTTGATTGTCATATTGCAAGAGTAGGCCTTAAATTAGAAAATATTCATATGCTTGAAGTAGAATATATATCTCATAAACATGTACTTTTTTATTTTGTAGTTGTAATGCAATAAATGAGTTTCTTTTAAGTGCAAAGATTAGTGCTTTTGAATGATCAAATGCTATAGTTCAATGGATTAAAATAAAAGTTTAATGACTTAATTATATTATTTAATTTCGCTTTTTATTCAATCTTGTTAGGGTTAGCTAATGATTTTTATTAATGGTGCAACAAAATTTACAACATATGGCATATCACATATAATGTAGTTACATGGAACTAGAGAAAAAATGAAAATGATATTTTTTTAAATCAAATAAATAAATTGATTTTATTAAAGGAATCAAAATTGAATTATAAAGCATGAAGATAGAGGTTAGTGTTTAGGAATAATGCCTTAAGACTTGAAATGTTTTGATCATTGGATCGTCAGAAAAAGCATAACTTACTCTTTACAATCCAAAAGTATAATTTAATCAATAGACCAAAAACAGAGTATATCTCATTTTAGAGTAAAGTCTAGTGGTGTAAACTAAATAAAAGGTTAACAAAAAGTTTAAATCTCAATTTCATCATAAAAAGAAAAGGAAAAACTTGAATAAAAGATTTCAAGAACCACGTCAAATGGAAAATTTTAAAAAAAGTGGCAAAATTAATGGAAAAGAAAAGATAAAAGAAATTAACTTAAATGGAAAGAGCATTACATTGTCATATTAGTCTCATTTTAGATAACTTTAATTTACATTAGCTATTATATGTCATATTATTTAGAATCAAAATGCAACATGATCCTAATTTTATCTTAGTTTGTATTTTTATTATATGGATTATGCTTGCTAAGCATGTATTGACTCATCCTATTTTTGAACATTTGAAATGCTAGGTTGCACAACACAATTCCAAGGGAGTAATCAAAGAGATATTTAACTTTATAATTTCTTTGCTATGACATAGATGAATGTATTAGGACTTGAATCATATGAGATGTATTAGATAATACTATAACAATAATGTGTATTGATTTAACATTTGACATTATTGAAATACTTAAATTTTCGATGTGATGACAAGTTTCATAAGTATTTTATGTGTCTTTCTAAAAGAAATACTAATTTTTAAGCATTTATTTGGTATTCAAAAAGAAATTTTATTTGAGACAACAAGGTTTTCAAAATAAAGATATTTTCATAAATAATGATTTTTGAAATTCTCTAAAAAAATAGACAAAACATTAGGTGGCAGCAATGGTCACCAGAATCACCATGCCCTCTCTTAGCTTGGATGATTGTTGTACACTCCCCATTCATGAAATCACTTTTTATAAAATCCATAAAAATGAGTATTTATACTTGATGTTCTCCCTTGGGACCTCTCCTAAGTTTTGACAATTTTCTTTTGTTCATCCTCTTCATTATGTGTATTACCCTTCATTTTCTTTACTCGCCAAACTTGCATTTTTTGGGGCCCGCTGCTTTTCTCCCATTTTTCCCGCTATATGCCCCCCAAACTCCATAAATCATTAAGTATGATCATTTAGATAACCATGTCATTCATGGGTTGTCTAATAACCTTTAAATATATAATTTTCATGTTCATTTCCCTTTGTGATTTCTCTTACTTTCTCCAAAAAAAAACAAAACCTTACATAAACCACCACTATATAATTGACTTCCAATATTTTCTATATTTTTTGTGTCCCTTTCACCTATGTTTCTTCATATCTCAACCATCGTGCTTCTATATTTGTTATTTAACACAAAGGTCAATGTACCCATGATTCCCACCAAGTGACCTTGCAAGAGCCATAGGGCCTCACTTTTATTCTCATTTGCATCCATCGATGAGAGTGAGATATGTGAATTGTTAGCTTGTAAGCAATTGATAATAAACCTAGTTCTATTAATGTTTGAGGAATTCAACACGCAAAAGATATTCTCTTCCTCTTCTCGGGGCCTTCCTTTATCATGTAATAGTTTCTATAGTGTTGTTAAGATTAAATAGGGATTAAGGGTACATGCAAATGAGTGTTGCACATTGTTTTGTGTTTGTTTGCATAAACATGTATTATTTGTGCAAATGAATGAAGTTATGAAAGTCATTTTGAGTTTATATAACACTACTTTTAATAAGATAAAAAATGAGTATCTCTTTCTCATTTCATTTAGAAGATTGATGAACCAACAGACTTCCCAATTCATAATCTTATGTGAAGCACACATAATTCCATGGCCTCAAAACATCCCAATTAAAATGCATTAAAACCTTACAAAGATAAGAAAACACGTTCCAGTACTTTTGAAAGGGTAAATCTCATGTAGCAATGTCTGCTGCACTATAGCTGCATTTAACTTTTAAGATACCAGCTATTAAGGCAAGCTCCATGCATATGACACGGGACTTCTGACGTTATGCTGGCCATCATTCCATGTGATGGAACCAAACTCCATTTCGGCTGCACTGCCATTTCCTTTCTTTGAAGTGAAGCTAACTGTGTATCTCAGCTTCTGCCCAGTCTTCTTAAACACAAGCGTCGCCGGCTCAACCACCACACCAACGCTCGCCGGCCCGTCGACCTCGACCGTGTAGGAAGATCCAGGAGGGCCAACATTTGTCACCACTCGAGAATACTTCTGTGCTTTCTTGACCTTGCTGTTGAATACAATGGAGAAGGAAGGGTAATTCAGGCTGCCTTGATTTGCCAACTTCTTCGAGCATGTGATATTGGCTTTTCGGGTGATTGATTGAATGACTTTGATGTTGGGCTCGACCAAGCAGAGGAAAGCAACATATTCATCATGTGTGGCATCATAGATGAGGCCTGGAGAGAGGGCCTTCTGAGGGTTGACGTAGCCAGAACCATAGGCCAAAGGAGTGGCAAGCGTGCCGCCGGATGCATCGCGAACGCCGGAGCCAGTGTTGTCGACGACATAGGCCGTAGTCATGAGTGCAGATTTGATGGCACTTGGGCTCCAAGTAGGGTGCGCAGCTTTCAGGAAAGCAGCAACACCACTAATATGTGGGCAAGACATGGATGTTCCTGGATTGTAAATAAAAATCAAACTTGTGGCTGTGTTTCTCTAAATGGGTTTTGTTTTCTATCATGATCTAACATATCTAGATGCACAAATGTAGTGTAGTCATGCTGAAGCAATGAGATCAAATCATATCAGTTAGAAACACAAAGGAAATTTACTTTTTCCTGGAAGAGAACGATTTTTTTATCAAAGAAGAAAATGAACTGTAGCTTTCAAGTGTAACAAGATTGACAGCCACTGGTTAATAGATGCAAACTAGATATAAATAAAAAGAGGAATACTCATCAGAATTCCCAAATGATAAAAGGACATTAAAATTCAAAAAGAGGTGCCTTTTAGCTTGAAATAAAGATATAAAATGCATATTTTAGTTGCCAAATCACATCTCATCTTTATGTAGCACTACTGCTTCATTAATATTACCAATTAATTTTAGCCAAATATCTGTTTGTCCACAAGAAAAACCCATCCTTTTTAAAATTAAATAATATCGAAGAGACATCATGAATCATGATTTATTATAAAATTAAACATCCATGAAGATTTCCACAATACCATCAAATTCTTCAAAATACTCCAATCAACAGCCTTCTTAGTCTTTGTAATTTGTTAACCTAATGATGAACTAAAGAACCCAAACTTGAAAAATCAATTTTATAGAGAAATTGAGAAAGAAAATACAGTTGATGTCATATGTTTATTAATTTGGCTTATAAGTTTCTATCCATTAGTGCTTTGACCAACAGACACAACGTGGGGTATACCCACCTCAGAAAAAACATAAGAGCCAACTTTTGGCCAGGTAGATCACCAATAAGCTTCCATTGTCTTGATTACCTTCAATCATGGTTCAGCAAAAAGCTTTAAATCTCACATGGTTGGATGGAATTGAAAGGGCATTCGAATTCAGACAATACAAATCTAATTTTTATTGTTTGGCTTGATGCAATAATTCTGAGAAATCAAAATCTATTGTTTAATAAAACTCAACCAACACAGATTAAAAAGTCATTTACATTTGGGGGAAGGAGATGGGCTACTTGGAATCAAAAGGACTGCAAGTTAAATCTAGATTTGAAAACAAATCCTTCTTTTGAAAGGATTTTTGAGGGCTTAAATCTTCACAAAGTTGTAATATCATCTAATCAAATAAGAAAATCGAAAGGATTTCATTTTTTTTTTCTAAACAGGTATTGAAATTTCAAAGATAGCGATCCTGTCCTTGTTTTGTAGCTTATATTCTTCAAAGAAGACAGTTAGAAGTTGTAGATCTTATTGACTTCAAAGTTTAACTCTAAAACCAACAAAAATGTCATACATATTGTCTTTAGAAGAAGATACAGGCGAATCCATGTGTAGCTATTCTATCAAGATTTGAATCGACAAAACAAGAATCAGTTTAAACTAATTCGAAGAATAACTTCGATGGAAAGATGAGGCAGTTTAAACTAAGTGTCTAAGCAGTAAATAGCAGTTTTTACCTGACAAAATGTTGAACTCCGACCTCCTCTTGTCCTTGTCCAGACCCGTCGGACCGACCACGCCAGTCCACCCGGCCAGTATGTTCACCCCTGGTCCGATCAAGTCAGGTTTCAATATCCCAGGCACCACCGTGCTCGGCCCCCTCGAGCTGAACGCTGCTACCACCGGGGAAGGCCTGATATCCACTACAGTTCCTTTGAAACTTAGTACCGCCGTTGGATTAGATACCGATGTGACATACTTCCTAATATCATCTCCTTCCTTCAGCCCCACCGCCACCGCCGGAAGCAAATGACTGTCGGCCACCAGCTCCTCGCCATTCACTGCAGTATTGGCCAGTATCATTCCAACGCCTCCAGCTTCCTTCACCACAAGCCCCTTCTCCACCCGTGGACTGACCCCTCTGTCACAAAATACCACTTTCCCCGTCACTTCTGTCGCATTCAGACTTCCGGACAAGCAAAGTTTGCTTGTATTGGCATTAGATTGAGACCCTTTTCCATAGACGATGGGCACTGGCTTTGAGGTCACGCCTTGTCCACTGGAAAGTGAGACACCAGCGAAGCGCTCCCCGTTGCCGAGGCCGACATAGGCCGGAAAGTCGCGGTCTAGCGTTCCAGCGCCAATGGTCGCGATCCAGGGGGCAGTGTTGGCAAGCGTCGCTAGGCCAGGGCCGGAGTTGCCGGCGGAGCAGGAGACAAAGATTCCTCGGGCAATAGCTGCGAGTGCTCCGGTAGAGATTGGGTCGTGGGAGAGTGTGGTGGAGCTTCCGCCGAGGGAGATGGAGAGAACGTCAACACCATCGGTTATGGATTGCTCCATGGCAGCGAGGATGTCCGATCCGAAGCAGCCGCTGGTCCAGCAGACCTTGTAGACGGCTAGGCGGGCGAAGGGGGCCATACCTCGGGCAGTGCCAGAGGCGTAGCCGAGCAAGCTGGCGTTGGAAGCCGGCGAACCGACGGCGGTGGAGGCGGTGTGCGTGCCATGACCATCGTCATCCCGAGCGGAGAAACGCTCATGTTGCTTTGGATCCTCGGCGGAAGCCGCACGGAAACCGTGGGAGAAGGAGCGAGCGCCGATGAGCTTGCGGTTGCAGAGTGAATGGGGGAAGTCGATGGCGGACTCGCATTGGCCGCGCCAGCGGGAGGGAATGGGGGAGAAGCCGGAATCGGAGAAGGATGCGGATTCGGGCCAAACACCGGTGTCGAGGACACCAACGATGACGTCAGACGAAGAAGAAAGGGCAGGGGGAGGAGAGATGGTGGGGAGGCCTAGGAAGAGCGGGGTGCGGGTTGTGAGAGGCCATAAGACGGGTTCTGGGTACAGGAAGACGACTGCGGGGTGGGAACGCAGAACCGGAAGGTGGTGGGGGCGAAGAGAAGCGGCAAAGGCGGTGATGAGAGAGTAAGAATAGAGGAGGTGGCGAGAAGGTTCGATGTAGAGAGATTCGAGATGGGAAGCGTACCAGAGAGAATGCGTTTGGATTGGAGTCGGTTTCAAAGAGGGGTTCATGAAGACAATGTACGTCGTTCTGTTGTTGCAAGAAGAGAGAGCCACCATGGAAGAAAGCAAAAAGAAGATGAATTTGTACTTCAAAAGAGAAGAATGATAGGGTGCCATGGAAGTATGCTGTTGAGTGAGACACTGAAGAGAGTTCGACGTTGGGTAGTTTATATAGAAATTGGAAACGAAGACGATGGCATCGGTAACCAATTCCACATTTAAAATTTTATTCTAAATTAGATACTCATAAGAATTTTTACTCTCGAAAAAATTCTAAGATATTTATGTCATTAATAGAAAGAATAGTTCTGTTAACAGTACACTTTGTTGTGCACGGCGCGTGAAATGATTCATGCGCAGATCGGGGAAGGATCACTCTACCTTCCTAAGAATAAAACGTAAGGAGGTACTTTAAAGCAAGATGCTAGCTGTTTGTTGTCATTTTACTTGATTCCTTTTTTTTTATTGAAAAATAGTGATATTTAAAATATTATGAGTAAATCATATTATGAAATTACAATAAATATCTAGAGGTAAAGTTTTTTTATTTTATATTTAATAAAATAAAATAAAATTATAATATCTTAAAAAATTAAAAAAAAATTGGATAATAGAACCCACATGGAACCTTACATGTATTTGAAATGTTATAATTGATTTGTTTTTTAAAAGTTGGAGATGAAACGACTATATTATGGGTGACAGTTCGACTTTCAAAGGTAATATTTTGTTACTGATTAATAACGAGTAGTTGTAATCTATAGTGGGTTAATGATGGTAAAGATTGAAAACAAAAATCATATAATTGATCTTAATAACTATGCTTTGATGATTAGTTAATGGGATTCAATTTCTAATCAATAATAATTTTTTAACTTAATAAGAATGGACGTTGGTGGGTTACAAGAAATGGTTATCACTGATGTTATTTTTGTAATAGTCTCCACTTAGGCACTTTGATAGTTGGATGCTATAAAAATTAATGGTGGTAGTAAAAAAATGATTTAGTAATATGGTTGTTATAAAGTGATGTACAATGTGGTGGAAATGATTTTAGTAATTTTATAATCAAATTGAAATAAAGTGAAAAAATATTATTCCTTCATCTTGATAAAAGGATTTAGTCTTTTTAATTTGTTATTGTGAAAGTATTGAGGTCAATATAATAATGTTATTAACAAATTTTACATTATTAGATTTGGCATAGGCATCATTGATGTAGGTCTTCAAGGATTTTTTTTTTTGCGAGGTTGATCATGAGAAGGAAATTATTAAACGTGCATAATGTAGTAAGCATTGATTGAATTAGTGCTAAAAGAGAGTAAGGGAAAAATAATATTTATATAGAAAACCCTAGAGTTGGAGAAACCTTTTTTAATATAGTGATAAAAAAATCACTATTTAGTTGGCACAAAGTGTAAGATTAGTCTTAATTCTTTATAAAGGAGGCTAAGGTTTTGGGATTAAAGAAATGTAGTCTTTTAATCCTCATAAAGGTGAGAGAAGCTAGTGCTTTTTATTTTTAAGATTCTTGGTTGAAATTAGAGCAGTAGATGAAATGATCGAGGAGTTTCACATGATGAGGTGATTGTTTAGATAGAATTTCAATACTTGATGTATCTTATCTCACCTTATTCACTTCCTCTTATAATGTAGACTATACTCGAACATTAACCTTTGTTTTCTTATGCTTGAAGTCACTTATGGTTGATAGAATTATTAATTGGAAGTTTGTAGCATGTTCATCTCCCTTGTGTTCATCATAGTACAAGTCTTGTCAGCTTCTCTAATAGCTTCTTGAAATAATAGAGATTTCATTGATCAATATGCAACATAACTTTATCATGATCAAATACATCCCAAAGGCTTGAGAAGGGAACCACCTTTTGTAAAAATCATAATACATGATTATAATTTATCAATGAAAAGGTAAAGATGGCCCTTGGTCTCAAAAAACATTGGATATAGTTAACATAATAAACTAAACAATAAGTAAATAGTCATTTATGTTGAAAATTTAGAATATATTCTTCTCCTTAGTAACCAAATTCTTTATTTATGAAGGAACGATGGAAAATGATGACTGTCAACAATTGATTAGATGACTAAAATTAAATTAATCTAATCAATGTAGAATTTGAGGGTTATGTTTAAAGTTTCTAAAACTTTAAATTAGAAGACTAGTCTTTCCCTACAAATCATAGAAGTTAAAAATCTTCTTACTTTTGTATTATCTTTTACTTAATCACCATTGAAAAAAATGAGAAAGGGAAAAAACTCATTTTGAAAAAGAGTTTATGGAAAACTTGATTACAATAGTAAAGATCAAATTTTTGAAGCTCAATTGACTAGAAAGCAATGATGATGATTCTTGGAGTGACCACTAATGCTTAGAAGGCTATGAGGATTTGCATTAGAAATGGCAATAATCATGTGCTTGGTGAATAAGAAAAAGAAGGAGACAAAGCTCCTATTTGGAGGGAGTTTGAAAATGCTTCCTTGAATGATCAGATGAAAGAAACATCAAGAAACTTTACTTCCAAATTAGGCTTTTTATAATAGTTTATCAATCAAGAATCCTTATCCCTTACACTAAGGTTATGATCTTTACTTCATGAACAACTATTCCATAATTGGAATTAGTTCAAATTGATGTTAACATTATTGAAGAAAACAAGAGTAATTCAAAGAAAGAAATGATGTAGGCATGAGCAAAAGGTTTAATAAAGGATCCTTGCACCAAATTGGGATGAATTCCATATTGATTAAAAAGCTTATTGAATCAAAGAATACATTTGAGAACAATAAGAAGGATTCCTTGAAAGGCAACACAAAGGATTCACTTTATTTTGATCTATTAGATCACTAGATTAGTCATTCTCTTTTTTCCTTTCTTTTCTTCCAATTTATTTTTATCATATACTTTAATTTATAATATTTACAAATATATGTCATATATCAATACACACACATGTACACAAATATGCATTCACATATACATAAAGACATTAAGGGTAGTAGAGTGATATCATAAAATTACAATCTATGTAATTCATGTTATGTCATATAAATACTCATATTTTTATGCATATGATAATCATAACCAAGAAATTTAGTTACTCACTTATATCATAATTATTTTATTTTCTTAGCTGACAGCTCTGAGAGACTTCTCCATTCTTTTTTTTGCTTTTATTTATTAGTTTTCTTCACTTTTTACACAATTCATATTAATTATAATAAATAAAAATTAATTTATACTAAAGAAATACTCTCAAAAGATTTTCTAAATCATACATTAACAAATTTCTCTCTTTCATATTTCTATATTTACGTAATAAATCACCCTTATCATATTATTTGGTCAAAACTTTACCAAACCACTCCATTATTCTGATTATACATGTTTGATCTCCTTAGCATACAAGTATCATCCATGATAATCATTAGGTTATACTAAGGATTAGACCAAATGATCTATAATAACTTTGTTCTTTAGCTAATTGTATCAATCTAATTCTCATTTTGTATTTGTAGGATCTATACTTTTTTCATATTTTTACCTTCACATTATAGTATGATCACCCATATCATATCATATGATCCATGCCTTATATTGTTTAGATAAAAAATCATAGAGTCTATATCTATTATATGATTTTCTTTGATTTTTATTTTTCCTAGTACTCTTATCTTAAATAATTGGATGTACCATGTGATGTGCATATATCATATTGTACTAAACTTTATAGCTTTTTTCTTTCTATAAATTATCATTAATGCATGATTGTACTTGTATGCTAAGATATATCATACTATACAAAACATTTTGGTTGTTTTCTTTTTTTGTTTACTTAGTTTAATGCATGATTGTATTTGTATGATAGGACATATTGTAGTATACAAAACCTTTCGGCCTCCTTTTCACTTAGGTCATTTATCTTACTAATTGATTATACTTGTATGATAAAACATATTAGATTGTGTGAAGCTCTCTATTTTTTCTTCCACTCAAGTTTCTAAGCTCATAACTTGATTTATTTGTATGATGCCAACATTTCCTATTACACAAAAGTTTCTAGTTATTTTTTTCACTCCATATGGTTAGCTCAAATATAGGTTGCATTGCACTATGTTAGTTATCATACTATATGTTTAACTTGGGATTTCCAAGTAAGTTTTTATTTTTACGTTTCAATCATCTATACTACATGTACAACAAACTAGTCACATTATATGATAAGTTAATTATACTATACAATAAGTACAAATTTTATCTTTTTAAGTCTAATTGATCTCTTTCTAATTTTTACTTGAATAATCATTGAAAGAAAATATTTATTAATGTAATTCTTACCAAAGTTTTATGAAAATTCATGATTGAAAAGTAAATTCATATTGGCATGCTAGATGGTTTGTGAGAGATCAATTTGGCATACAAGATGATTTATGAAAATGTGTGATCTTAGGTGCCACATGAATGTTTGTATTGTTCATCACATTTTATCATAAATAAAAATATAAAAGATCCTCAAGAAGATGTTAGTTTTTAAATATTAAATAAAAAAACTTATCAATGTGTATTAATTTTATTAATAAAAATAGAATCAACAAAGATTTTTTATTAATATAATATTTTCTAAAAAAATAAAAAGCCAATAAAGAAAAAGAACAAATTATAAACATAGCTCCATAAAAGGCTTCAAAATTGGATTATAATTTTTTATTTCATTCGTACTCTTTCAAAAATATTGATATAACAAGGTAAAATGATCAACTATCCAATTCCAAAAGCCCATATATTTATATTAAGATATTTTATGCTAAAATAATATTTTTTAATGGCTAAAAAGGGATCACTAGAAACAATCATTACAAATAAGAATTTCAACCTAAAAAAACACAAACAACATTTTGGAACACTATTTTTGAGCAAGGCAGTGTCAACCATCTGATTTGGGTAGACAAAACAAGACTTGCTTGATTAGACTTATCAAATGGATGGTTAGATGGAATTTGTTGTTAAAAATGGCTTAATTGATCATAACTATTCGATTAGGCTCATGGAATGGATAATAAGATGGATCATGATCCATGTTTGATCACAAAAATGCACTATTGGATAGCATTTATTTAATCCTAATTTGGAAGCATATAGGTGCTAAGGACTTTAGTTCTACATTACTAAAATACACGTATTTTTGTAGTTTATCTTAGTTCCCTCATGTGTGTAAAGCAACCTAAAGGGGTTGGCTATCTCATGGTGCACTTGGGGAGATTATGACCCAACTCACCATGCAAACACACACATGTCTGACCTAACTCAATCCCCTTACTTGACCATTTTGAGTCTACCCCAACTTGATCTAGCCTAAATCAAGTTCAAGAGTGATGTCATGACTTGATTTAATCCTAATTGATTTAGGATCAAATCTTAACCGATTTGGGCTCAACCTACCACAATTTCAAGTAGTCTCCTAACTCACACCTACCTATCCTTATAGTGTCTTTGCTTTGGCCAAGTTATGCTACACCCAGCTCCTTTGGCTTGGTTATTTTGTGGGCTCAAATTTTTTGCCTTTTTTTTAAAACCTTTTTTATATTAATTATTTTTTTTACTTTTAAAGTATTTTTATAACTACTAAAATAATAAAATATTTATCCAAATGGAATTACTTGAGAGCGACTACAAGTTTAAATTAGGTTGTGCCTAGACTGATGATATTTAGCATTTTTAGGTATTCTTACAACATACATGAATTGAAACCACAACCACCCCTATAAATTCCAAAAAATGCATACTAGAAAATTGATACTCATCATAATTATCAAGATGGCTTATTGAATGATTTAAATATTTTGAAAGAATGTTCATGTTTTGAACTTAGTAAGGATTATAACTATTAATTACCTTACATTTATCCTCAATAATAGAATTATGTAAAAAATCTAAATCCCATTTTAAATTAACATGCCTTTTAGTGAGATATAAAATAATTATTTTATTTAAACTCATTTTAATTTTATAATATCTTCTTTATTTATTAGAAATCCCTTATAAGTTCTTTTTAAAGTCTGTTCAATGCAAGCTCTTTTGTTAGCCAAATGTTCAAAGGCCTATCCAAGAAAGCTCTTAACAATTGTATCAATCAACGAAGTGGATTATCTGGTGTGTAGTTTGGTGATGGTATGTCTTTGAAAAGTCTACTACAACTTTACTTCAACAAAGATAACTATTGTGATATTAATTAATCTAGAGAACATCTCATAGACAGATCATGTGTATGAACTATAATTTTAAAATAAAAAATAACTCTTTTATTCAATAATAAATCAATACAATTTATGACAAATCTAAGTTCAAATAAAGAAAATTTTAAATATAAAACTTGTGAAGAAATAGTTGTTAAAGTGATTTCGGATGTATGACAAAAATGTATAGTTTCAATATAAATAATTAATGACTTAAAGGGTTCATCTTCTTGTAATTGCTCCTCATCACTAAGAAGGGCATCTTCCTTTTGTACAACCTTAGAATCATGTTGAGTTATATTAAGTTCTACATGAATAGGCTCATATAATGTACAAAGGCTTGAATCAAAAGGATAAAATGTAAGTAAAAAAGTCAGAGGTAAAAGTATATATATCTTATTATGTTCAACCATTTGTAAAGATATTTGTTGCAAATTTGTACATACAACAATTAGGAATATATCCTTCTATAAAGTCATTCTTTGTTTTTGTATGATTTTCATGATTGTTTAGATCAACTCTAAACTCTTCATTTGTTTATTATAGATAAAATGAATGTGATGTCGTTAAACCGTAGGAATTGACAAATTATATCTCAATTGTATAAAATTTTCATGCCCTAGAATTTCTTCAAATGTTTTATGCCTATTCTAGAATTTTCTACATTTGTTTTGGATTTTCTAAAAATTTCTAAAATTTTCTAAAACATTTGATGTACTCTCAGCTCAATTGTTGTTATATCTAAATTTATGTAGTCCAACCTATGGTCAAATATTTAGAGTCTTCTTTCCTTAACCCTAACCCAAGTTCAAGGTTGCTAACAATATTATACATGCCTTTGTTCAAAATATTTAGTTTAATTAGGTAATTTACAATATAATTTACTATGAATCATGCTTTAAATATCACTTATAGGGATTAATCTTGCATAAAATTAATATATCATTTTGTTAAGCCAAAGCATATGAATTATTTTTAACATTGTGCTTTTGACCAAAAACTAAAAATAAACATTTTTGAAAAACAATATATTATTCCTACTAACTTTTGATTTCGTTCTCATTTCATGCAAATCACATATATGCAAGAATTAAAATAAACAAATAATAGTTTTCTTAATTATTAAGTTTAACATAAATGTAACACCTCAACCTAATAAAGCTAATGATCCATAGCTTATTTACTTTTGTATTTACAAAAGAACAGAAGTTTAATATTCTAAACCTTATTGATTAAGTTTGCTTATCTGAAATGAAAAAAAAAAAAAAAAAAGAAAAATAGATCTAATTTCTTTATGATTTATTTTTTACCTCTTATTTTTTTTTTAACAATACTTTAATAATATCAGTTAAGATAGAAAATACAAATATTAGGATGGAGAAATTAAAAAAAAAAAAGAAAAAAAAAGAAAGAAGAAGAAACATGAGCAGTTATTGTACACGTTTGCTAGTTTGCCAAACTGGAGAACAATTGGGAATTCTTTTGTCATACTAATGTTTCAAAAGCATCTTTACAGAGCAAAAGCTTGTCCTTTCCATTTACTGGTCGTCGTTGCTATGAAGAGAACACGTCGAGTCTTTTCCTAATCTTAAAGGTACAGTCTTTGATTGACCCATAAGGAAAAGGTCTCAACTAATGGGTCCTTATTTAGGGTTGGTTTAACTCATTGGTTTGTAGGTCCACCGAGTCATAAATTATTTTTTTGGTCAAAAAATTATTAGATTATATTTTAAGAATAGTTGGCTAGTTTTTTTTTTTAATTAGATGAATTATTATTTTGATAACTGATGAAATCTGCTATTGTTATTTTATTATGATCCTGTAATAAATTTGATAATCAATTTTGATTTTGACCTCTGTTACTAAAATCTAATATTAATTTAATTTAATATTAGATTTTTTAATTTATTATTTTAAAATACAAAGAGCTTGTGAAAAACATTAACCTTTAAAATGTTGAAATTTTTATATTTATTAAGATGTTATATCATATAAGTAAGAGTTAAAAACGCATATAAAATTTAAATAATTTTTGTTTTGATTACAATAATGTATCATTAGAATATCCAAATCTATGATCCATTTTGAATTTCTATTTATTGAAACAATATATAAGTGAAATAGTTTTTTATTAATTTATTATAAAAATAATTTTAAAATCAAAATTATTTCTAAAAATAAAATATAGAAATGTATGAAAAGTTAAAATGTCCATCATAAATATAAAATATACTAATATATTAGCTACATGATTATTAAATTAATTTTGGAATATTATTCAACTATTTATGTTCATTTTCTTTAAAATAATTTTTAAGAAAACCTTCATTCACTTATACTCATAATCTACGAGTTTGCTCTTCTTTACATATGATTAGAAAGTTGTGGCTTTGTTTCAACCTTCTTTTCGTGAAGAATATAAAATATATATCAAACATTTGAAAATTCTCCATTATGAGCACTCTTAACATCAAAAAAATAATTATTTAAACAAATTCTTATATCTTTAAGAAGTTACAATACATGACTTATTAATTCCCTAGATATTATTCTATCTTTATATGATTTACAACCATTGGGATAATTTATAGCCACCCTAACAATCTTTGACCTTTGCATGAATTACTGACTATCTCATAATAATTTAGATAGATAGTACAACTTCTAAAATTAAACCACAAAATACAATGTCAATCATATAGAAAAATAATATTATTTTAATATATATATATATATATATATATATATATATATATATATATATATATATATATATATATATATATATATATATATAATAAAATTATTAAAAATATCATGCAACATAAGAAAATTACAAAATTTATAGAGCTTGTGGAGTAGCATATTTTAAAAGAATTTAATACATTTTTTAAGCTATTTGAATAAAAAAGACTATAAAATATTAAGGCTTATAATGTTATAATAAATCATTAATTAAAATCCTAATTTTCTAAATCCTTACTCTAACAGTGATGAATTGAAGAACCACAAAATTGTGACTATCTTAGCCTAATTAATGGCAACTCAATATGTGAGAAAGTGATAAGGAAGCCCAATGAAGCAAAATGCATGTAATAGCCATTTTTAAGAGAGAAAGGGTTAGCTTCAAGTGAAATTACTGAAAAAAAATTATCAAAGGTCATTAGTGGTTGTATAAGTATTTATAGAGAAATATTAGGAGAAATTTTTTAAAGAGCAAGTACTAATCATCATGGTGAGAGAAAGACATTGTTGAGGAAAAAAAAAACATACAAGCAAATGAAGATATGTTTCCTAAGTTGTAAGAACTATATCATAAAATTGAGATAAGAATGCTATGTAAATTATGGTGCCATTATTGAATGTTTGATAAATTGTAATTCAATAATTTATTCTTATGATTTGATTAAATGCATGAATAAGTATGATAATTATCTATTTTTGAACTCTATCATATTTAAAATGTGTTTTTTACTTATATATGACATTATAAATGTGCAGTATGGTTGCATGAAATAAAAAAAAAAGAAAAATTGATTGTTTGATAAAAATAAATAATCATAATAACATTCATGACCAAATAAATATGGAAGAATACTCATTACTTAGAAAAGAGAATGGAAGAAGAGAATCACTTACAAAGAATAATTGCAACAAAGATTGAGAGGTACACCTATGGTTATTAGAATAAACATGCCTTTAGATAAAAAGGATCACTAATGCCTTTTGGCCAAATAAAACCTACCATGCTAAGCCGTAGTATTGAAATGCTTCTTTCTAGGGTTGGTTCTACCCGTTGCCCTATTGCTCCACCAAGTCATTAAATAAAAGATAACATGAGAAGCATTGTGCTTGTGCATTATAGTAATAAAAACCAAGTATTGGGTTATATTTAAAGAACATTTTGGGAGTTTTAGAAAAAAAATTAAAATACATTATTGAAAAAAAAATTATTTATTTCAAAACAAAGTTTTGTTGAAATTATTTCCTTGACAATTTGGTTTTGATTTTGATCTCTGTTATAAAACATCTGTTAGTTTTGACAATACTTTGATTTTGCATTTGTTAATCATTTAATTTATTTAATATATTATTACTTTTCTATTTTTTAAATGCAAGGAATTATAAAATAAATTGGATTTTAAGATATTGGAAATTTCAAAATAATTAAAATATTATATCAAAAACAATATTTGAGAAGTATAAAAATTTTAAATAATGCTATTTTTTATTAAAACATGTATCATTAGAATATTCAAATTTATGTCCACTTTGTATTTCTATTTATTGAAATATTATATAAGCTACATTATTTTCAGTTCATTTCATTTAACAAACAAAAAAGATTTATTTCTGAATAGTGAAATACAGAAATATTTAAAAATTTAATTTGTCTATTATAAAATAAAATACATCTACTATGCTAGCTACATGATTATTAATATAATTTTATTTAGAAATCAATTTTCAGAAATTCTTTAAAGTAATTTACTTTAAAACAAATTATTAAAAAATTAGTTTAAAAAATATGAAGATATTAGAGATCCATCTCATTTGCTATCTTATAAAGAAAGGTTCGTAGTTAACTCAAACTTCGACTAAACTTCAAAAAGGCATGGTTGAGATTCCCGTGACACATTAGCCACGACACAGTTTTAGCCCGATTTCGAACCTATTTAGACCAAAATCAATTCAAAATAAAATGAAACTTGGATTTTACTCAAACTATAAACCATTAATGTAATACTCTTATCATTCTTTGAGAAGATAATTTTGAGAATTTTGTTTGATTTGACAAAATTTTAGTTCATTTTTTGTTGAATATTACAATAATAAATAAAAATATGTTTAAATAATATTGTTATTAAATTATATTATAAATTATGTATTTAATAATTTTAATTATGAAATACCATTTTATAAGTCCTTGCTAAACTACATTATTTTAGCTAGAAATATTGTCATATCAAAACGTAGAACATAAGTTCTCATTCGTTTTCTTTCACTTTGGATATTAGTGCTTCAAATGTGTTTACTTTCTCTTGTGCATTTTACTTAGCACATTAGATAGATACATGCACATAATTATGATTGACAAAACAATTCTATGCATATACAAATCATCTTTACATTAGTTGTATGTCAAGCTTTTAATGTTTACAACAACACATTTAATACATATTTTCATCACATTATCAACAATATGTAAATCACAATAAGGAATATAGATCACATTAACATTTTTTTTCATTCATCTTGTGTGCTACACCATAAAACTTGAGGAATAAATCATAAGTATAAGAACAATAATATGAAACATCATAACATTACAATAAACATAAAAAGCCTAGTTTGCTTACCTCAAAATGCCAAATATTATCCATCTCATTATCCTTTTAACGAATATTAAGATTTACATAAAATTACATGCAATTTATTCAAAACCTTATTTTTCAAACACATAAAAAATATTGAAGCCTTATCTTTTCTTTCTTTCATACAACACAGTTTTCCTATTTAATTCTATTACAAAAATTCTACTAAATAATTTGCATTTAAGTTCAATTAAGTGATATGTCATTTCATTCTAAAGATTATATCATTTGAGTCCTTCATTGAACATGCTCTAAATAACAGTTCCCATTATATCGTAGTCATTTAAATTATGATAGGACTAAGATGAAAAATCCATCAAAATAAACGATATTATAACCTGTTTGATATCAATTGCATTATTTCTTGTAGAGTTGACTAAAAGTTTTGATTTAAGAGATTAGAAGGTCCTTTCATGAAAGAGTTAGAAATTGATAAGCAAAAAATGTTCTCCTTCACTTCTCTCTCTAAAATATAAAAAATTATGAAACAACTAATTAAAAACTCAAGTGGAGGGGCTTAAGATGAATTGACTACACAAAGTTTTTGCAAAATAAAACTTTGAATCAAAAATCCAAATCACAACATAATGGATAATAGATTTAATGCATAGTAAATATGAGTGCAAAAATAAAAATGCAACAAAAGAAAGATACTTCAATTTATAGGTGGTTTCACTCCTACCTAATGAGCCTACATACACCCTCAATTGAACTTGGTTTGGTTCTAATCATTTCCTCCTCTCCTTTATTATAATTAGTGGAGAAACTTATACCAGTGTCCTTTTCTTGAGTCTAAGATACAACCTCCTTTCCTTTACACCAAACTTTGAAATAGGCTATCATCTTTACACTCTAAAAACTTAAGGTAAGATTCTCATCTCCATACTCGTATTGGAGCGGAGTAGACCCTTTGTAACAATTATAATTAAAAAAAATATTCCTCAAAATCTCTCATAAGAGTACTTTTATATTTTCACCAAGATTAGTAATGTATGACTCATAAGAATATAGAATGATCTTATAGAATTAGAAGTTTAAAGGGTGAAGAATATTGAATTGAAAGCCTCTCTGAGATGGCCACACAAATAAGTTATTTTCCTTAAACAAAATGAATATTGCAAGCATGTTGTAGTTATTGTATTATGCCATAGGAATGGGATCTTATTTATAGTTGTTGGGTTCTTAGGAGGCACACTAAGAAAAGGATAAATTGGTGTTGTATGATTTAAACCAAATCTTTTAATAAACTAAATAATTAATAAATATTTTAAAACTTTTTGTTACATAATCAAACCCCTTGATGATGTTTTTTCAAATTTTGTAAGAATTTCAAAGTACATAACTTCTTAAAGTTGTAATAAGATAAAATAAAGCAAGTGCAAAAAATAAATTGTAAAAGAGATACAAGAGCCTTAAATGGTTTGCTTTAACCTAAAGCCTACATTAACCCCTAAACATCATTATACCAATCACCCCTTCATCGTAGTTGAGTGGAAAAACCCAAGTATAAGCTAATGTTTTTAATGGATCAACCACAATTCAAATCCACTCACCACTATCTAGATATGAGCTTGACCAATCCTCTCCACATCAAGTAGCCTGATGATAGGGACAAACAAAACAAATCAAGATAACTAATACAAAGCACAATCTTACATAAAGGTGAACAAATATACAAAGACAAGCACTTAACTATATATTGAAGAATAATATTACCAATTTATCCAAGAGCTTTGTGGTGTGAGAAGTGTGAAGATGAAGTTGAAATGCTTTTCTTCTCAATTCTTATAATTTTGCACTAGATTCCTAAAAATAGAGATGAAGATCTCTTTGACTATTATTCTTGCATGTGGAGATTTTACAATGATTGTTTTTAAAACTTTTGAAGGTTCTCAAGTATTCTTCAAATCTATTTTCCAACCTTGTTTAATCATTTTTTTGTTTTCAATGGTTAATATAACATAAGATCATATAAAAATCTTTTAAAAGCATTCTTAGGTAGTTATAACCCATTTTCAATGGTTAGATTTATACAAAAACTAGCCATTATGCATTTTGCACCACCACTGCATACCTTACGATCATTTCAAATGTACCATATGCAATTCTTAGGCTTTTGGCATGTGCAATAGTTTGGTGAAGTGGTTGGGGTGGCGTGAAACATGTGGCGCCACAGGCATGTATATAGGTAACATAGGTTTTTGTCACAGTATGATAACTAAAATAATTTTAGAATTTTATCATTTTTTTAACTATCTTAAGGATGACATCTAAAAACATAAAATATAATTAAATAATAGAGCCATAAATATTTAATATTATTTTTGAATATTTTTAAATTTAATAGAATTATGAATTCAAAAAATATTTATAAAATTTTACATAAATTATAAGTAATATATGAAGGTACCTTCATTATTGAGAAAAATAAAATAAACATGATGACACATGTAAGTTATTTAAAATTCTTTCAAATGAGTACATTTAAAATCATATTTATAAGATTTATTAATATTACTAATAGACTTGTTAGTTTAGAAAAAATTAATTTCAATGAATGAATAGGTGAAAAAGATACCTAGAATTTTACCAAAAGAGTATATTCCTTTGACCGCCATCATCAAAATAGTTGAGAATATTTTTATTATGACATTAGATGATTTGATGGGTGAGCTCACAACTAATAAGCTACAAATAAAGAGAAAAAAGAAAAATAATATTTAATTAAGAAGAACAAAATAAAAAGAAAAGAGTAAAGAATAGCATTGAAGATGGATGAAAGAACTTCAAAAGATGAGTCTACTAAAAAAGATGGTAATTATTTAATCTCTAAAGGTTTGTCTAAATTTCTTGGTATTACAAGAAAATATAGAAGTCAAAGGTCCAAGCAAAGAGTAAGAAGCAAAGAGAAGACTATTTGTCATAAATATGATAAATTAGAACATATCAAATAGCCATATTCTATCATATAAGTAAGAGTTAAAAAGAAAAACAATAAGATAAAAAAATAAGAAGAAAAAAAAAATTAAAAGTAACTTGGAGTGATTCAAGAAAGACTAATACAAGTGAAAAAAAAGACAACAATAAAGGATTCTTTTATATGATGCCTTAAAAATAAGATGAAGAAAAAAATATATCTTCAAGTGAGAATAAGATAAATTATTTCAATAGAAAATTAGATCAATAATTACTTTATGTTTGTAAAATAATATGAAAATTTGTGAAAATAATACAAAAAATTAAAAGATAAACATTGTGAATATATAAGACTTTGTGATCAAATTAAAAATAAGGTTGACACTTATTTAAAAAATATAATAAAAGTCAATGATAATTTAGTATAAAAAATTAATGAGTATGTATCCTTAGTTAAAGAATTTAATGATTTTAAATCTTTGTACACTAATTATTCATTTTCAAAAGTAAAGCAAATTTATATATAAATCTTTGTTGCAAATAAATTGTATATGCATAAGCTTAATAATAATACTAACACTTAACATAGTTATGATAATAAACTTACATGCTGTTATTATATTCTTCTTGAATATACTTCAAGTGCAAATGGGATTAGAAATAACATTTATTTTAAATTTTCTACTTTTTCATGGGTAGTGTAGGCAAATCATACCTCAACTACTCTTAAATGTGCTAGACCAAAAATAGTTTGAGTTTCTAAATCTAATAATTAATTTTTTAGTATAGACATATCTTTTTTCCAAGGTCAAAAAAGACATGATTCTTGTATATTGGGTATTCAATACACATGAATAAAAACATCAAGCTATTCACCAAACAAATGGCCAATAACAAAGGAAAATTAGTGCTTGATGATAATTCAAAAAAATCTAAAGGAATAAGTGCTATTGAAAACTCTACATTTTTAATTACTAAACTTTTAATTATTCAAGATTTTAAATATAATTATATAATATAAAAATAAATTTTATGATAGTGGTTTTACCATTTTATTTGATATCATTACATATAAAATTAGCAAAAAAAAAGATGTAGTAATTATTGCACCTAAAAGAAATAAAACGCATTTACTTGATTTGAAAATTATAAATAATTCTCTAATAAAATATTTTTTATCTTATGTTGTGACTCAAATTTATGACATATGAGATCTTATCATGCTTGTACACATACATTAAGAAAAATAATTAAACATAATTTACTAAGAGGCTTACCCAAATTAATCTTTGTAGATAATCTTATTTGTGGACTATGTAATTTAAGTAATAAAATCAAGTTTTAAAACCAAGAAAGATGTAAATTTTAAAAGGATTTTACAACTTTTACACATAAATTTATTTAGTCCTATACTTCCCATGAGCTTAGGATATAAAAAATATGAATTATTTTTAATATATTACTATTTAATCTATACATAAGTCATATTCTTAAGAAAAAAGAGAATCATTTAAATAATCTTAAATATTGATAATTAAATTACAAAATGAGTTAACAACTTAATTATCATTAGAAGTGGTAATTGAGAAAAATTTAGAAGTGAGAAATTATTAAATATTATAATAATAATAAAACTTTTCACATATCTTTGTTACCTAAAACTTTACAACAAAATAACATAATAAAGAGAAAAAATAGAACTTTATTAGATTTAGTTTGAAGTATGTTTCATGAGCATGATGTACCTAAATTTTTTTGAGTAAAATTTATAACTTATTATGTTTCAAATAGGATATTTTCTAAGTCTAAGTTAAAAAAATTATTATATTAACTAATATATTATAAAAAAACCAAAGATTACTTATTTACATGCATTTGGTAGTAAATGTTTTATTTTAAATAATAAGAAGAGAGAATTAAGAAAAATTTATCCAAAATTAAATGAGAGAATCTTCTTAGAATACTCATTTAGTGATAGAGCTTATAAAATTTATAATAAAATCACTAATTGAGTAAAATTTATATATATAAATATTGATGAATCAATTCTAACAAAATAAAATAGTTCAAACATAGATGATGAATAAAAAAGATTTAAGAAATTAGCCTTAAAAGATTTAAATGAAATAAATAAATAAATAATTATTAAAAAATATAATTCTTAAAATCTTAAAATTTAATGAGAATCATTCTAAAGATGAAGTAGTATATAAAATTTTGGATGATGTTAAAACTAGATCTTATTATAACCATTCTATTTTTATAACAAATTTTGAACTAACCTCAATACTAGATGTCTTAAATAATGAAGTTTTGGTAATAACAATGAATAAAAAATTTAATCAATTTGGAAGAAATTATTTGTGAGAGTTAACCCCCTAGATTATTAGATAAAAGTATAATTAAAATAAAATAAATATTTAAAAATAAAATAAATAAAAATAAAAATATAATTAAGAATAAGGAAAAATTAATAGTAAAGGATATAGCCAAATTGAAGGTATAAATATTGAAGAAACTTTTGCATGCTTAACAAGAATTAAGGTGATAAGAATTTTGTTAGCTTATTTTGTTACAAGCATAAGAATTAAATTTCATTTAAAGTAATAATCTTTAAAAAATACTAGATTTTTAAAAGCTTAGTTTATCTTACCTTGGCACATTAAGAATCATTTTATTTTTTGATCCTATCTTTCAAAATTTTATTTCAATAACTTGTTGCAAAATATATATTATAATAATAAAATCAATTATTAAAAAAATCTAATTCTACTTGACTTAGACTATTATAAAACTATATCTAAAATATCAAGCTAGGGCAATACTCAAGTCTTACGGATCAAGTAACTACTAAGAGATTATAGTGTTATATTAAGATAATTTTTTCTATTGTGATAATTCAAGTATAGTAAATTAAAATACAAATACAACTATTCATTCTAGAAAAAACATATAAATCTTAGATATCATTTTATAAAATAATATATTAAATTTAATCATATTGTTTTGGAATTTATGTCTACTAATGATCAATTAGTCAATATTTTCATAAAATCAATTAGTTATGAATAATTTACAAAACTTAGATTGAGTTTAAGAATATTAAATTTATTTAAGTGACAACAAAAAAGAAGAGAGAATAGAAATTAAAAGAAAATTTAAAAAAATTAATAATGAGTCCTAATCTAATCAGGGCATACATGTAGAAAGAGTTTATTTATGAGTGCATATTCAATTTATAAATAGGTTATATTTTTTATCAATTTTATTAAAGGTTTTATTATTATTAAAAGGGAAATATTATTGAAATGATAATTCTCAATCATTGTATTTTATTTTATGATAAAAAATTTTAAATATTTCTAATAAATTTGGTTGAAAATATTTTAGATTTTGGATAGTTTATAATCATGTTCATAAGAGACTTTAAAGAAAAAAATGAGAAAATATTAAATGAAAATTCTCTCGGATGAAATGACAAACCATCAAGAGATTTATTTTGTATTTAACTTTTAGTATTTTTTATTTAGATTGGAATGTTAATCTTGATTAAAAACATTTTTATAAGACACAAAAAATTAAATTTTATTTAGATTAGTGATATTAAAAAATATTTAATTTTTTAAAATTTTTATCTATCTTATCTTGACTATCTTAGCACTCATTTTATCTTTTAATTAATTAGTAAAACAAATAATACAAAAACCTAATACTATTTGGCTTGGATTAGTTTTAACCTATATCCTAAATTTTGGGCCATGGCAATACTCATAAACCCATTCGCTATAGTAATCGAGTTAGGGCATCAATCCCTAACCCGTATGAAATAATATCTAATTCTATTTGTTTTAGACTAGTTTTAACCTATATCCTAAATTTTGGGCCATGGAAATACTCATAAACCCATTCACTATAGTAATCAAGTTAGGGCATCAATGCCCAACCTGTACGAAATAATATCGAATTAAGACATTACTCCCAAATCCAATAATCAAGCATAATCATTTACTAGCAACATAGGTAATTAAATTCCAAATGAACTAGATGTAGCCAACCCCAATGTCACGACTAACTCTTAGGCATAAGTAAATGCTTATAGAATAGTATTCTAAGCTCCAACTAGTAATGTGGGACTAAAACTCAATAGTAGTTTTGTGCAACTGAGTTTTAAATTGTGGGAGTGATATGTACCATCCTATCGTGCCATTTACAATTGAATGGTTATCATCTCATCTATTTTTTATATATGCTAATTTGATCAATAATTTGATCTCACCAATTCACGTTCATATAATCCAAGTTTAATCTATGCTTAAGATCTAGTAGTCTATATCCAATTCTCTTTTCTAAACTGTACCATTTTAAATCTAGTCATCTAATCGAATAGATTTTGTAATTGAATAGTTAAAAATCCATCATATGATGTAGTTTTAAGCATAACAACTATTTTAGTCATTATTTGTGAGCCATTAGACCTTTTATTTAAATAATACGTAAGTTTTTAATTTAAAAAACTAATTTTATCTCATTTTAATTAAAATAAGTTAACGAGTATTTTGGTTTATTTGATAACTACTTTTAGCCTTTTAAAAATGTCTATAAATAGGATATTTTTTTATATAATTTATTGATAAAATTTTTATAAAATTTTAAAAAACTTCTCAAGTCATAACATATAAGTCGTCCATAGCTAGTTAAATTTTTATATTGATTATTTTTTCTCTTATTTGGTTTTTGTTAAAGGTAGACTTAGTCTTGATTTTAAGTCAAATTACCTAAAAAAATATTGCTATATCTTTTAAATTTTTATTAATTTTTTATTTCATAATTTTTATAAAAATTTATTATTAAAAGAACTTAAAGTGTTTTAAAGTAAATTAAAATTTACACAATTACTTTTAAAAACTTGCTCAAACTTATTTAAAATTACTTTAAAATATTTCCTTTAAATAGTTTTTATAAATAAAACTTTTTATTCCTAATAATTCATCATCTCTTGTTAAACTAAACTTAAACTTAAACTTTTTTTGAAGAATTATTTAGTTGAATGACATTTAAATTCAATATTTTCTAATTCAATGATACCTTAACAATATTTGATTTTACTTTTTAAATCAAAATAACAAAAGAAAGATCACCCATATTTTTATGTCATCAAAATGACATTTTTGAATTATAAAAATATAATTTTTAATAAAGATATCATTACCATATCAAATACCTAAAGATATCTAATAATGCCACATGATACAAAAATATCATTGAACCAAAATACCCTTAAATCTCTTAATCACTATGCGACAACATAAAAAAAAACATTCACCTACGTTGCAGTTTATTACAGATACAAATGCTGTCCCATGTTTGGAAACCTAACATGTGATGCTTCATCATTTATTGATATTTAATACCTTACACAAAAGAAACAAAATAATGTTGTGTGCACGCCGTGAACTTTACTCTTTATCTCGAGATAAAAATTTTATAAAAATAAAGTTTTTTTTTTTGGATTTTACTTATTTGTAAAAAAAGAGATATTAATAGATTTATTGGTTATGAAATGGAACCTTGGAATAGTACAGCGAGACCGACGGATCACGCGGAAAGTGGTGAGGTCAGACAGCGCGTACGGCAGCATGTTTCAACAATCTTTCCACGTGTCATTTATTTTAATTTAGATAAAAATTCTTAATAATAAAAAATGCAAGATATTATTTATTTGTAGGTATGGGATGATGGGGCTCCTTTTTTTTTTTTTTTTTAATTTGATATTTGTAATTAATGCTCAAGAAATCCCATGTGCGCTGATAATTGACGTTCGGTGTAAATTAATCATTAAACCTAAAGTTGAGTTAGGTAATATGCCAATAAAATGCAATGACATTACATACCAAAAGATATTGATGCCGTATAGATTTTGAGTTTAAAAAAGAATTATAAAAATGGAATTATTTTAAAAAAATTAACATGTTTTACTGGTTTCCTTAAGTAATTTTGTCGGTTTTATTAATTTTTTCAAAATAAAATATTGTCAAAGGTAGATTTTAAGTAAAAAGTGGTGAACAAAATAGAAAAAAAAAATTTTTAAAAACCAAAATTCCAATCAAAGAGAATTGAATTGGGTCATGAGAAAATCTGATAGATGTTTAATGTCTTAATCGTGCAATTAGACACAATGGATACCACATGGTTTTTGCCAAAGTATTATAACCTATGATTGAATCGCATGTGATAGCAAGCTTAGTTATCTCCATCACACAATTGTTGATAGCAACCATAGAATGGTCCAAAGATGAGTTCTATGCTTGAGGTAATGTATCTTTGAGGTAGACATATTCTTTTGGACCAATGATTGATAGCTTCAAATCTCTTCATTCTACTTTTTATGGATGTCATGTCATACGAGAGTCACATGTTAGATGTCTTGAATGATGTTGCAAAATTAATGACGTGGATGCATCCCAATTTTTTTGCATTACTATCAATGGACAAAGAATTTAAAATGGACCCATGTAATGGTTCCATTTTTTACTGAAGCGGTCCATTGTAATACATTTATGAACGATAGAATATATATGTAATTAAATTATTAGAATTGTTCTTACTTTTACTAGATCAGAATTTACAGTCTATATTGCTTCATTTATGTCCTATATGAGATCAAAATATTTGCAAAAATTAAATGAATTCTTACATGTGATATTTATGAAATATCCCTATTCTATATCTTCATTCTTCTATTCTTAGGCAATGGATAATAATTGTAATAGAAGTTAGCATGAGCATGGTGTCAAAACAATGCCATCTTATTTATTCTCATAGTTTCTTTTCAATTTTTTTATAATTACTTGTCAATGATACTTTTAATAAAATAGCAATTTGATTTTTTTTAAAAAAATAATTGTTTTTTATTTAGTTTCTTAAAAATCAGAGTGATAAACGAAGATGCTATCTAAATGTGATTGGAAATCCAATATGGAGATTATTCAATGATTGCTTATAAATCCATTGTCAACCCCAAACACTATTGGCTAGAAAAGATTGGTCATTTATTTGTTTCAAGATTACCAAATTTAATTTTTTCATGCTCTTCCCAACATTTAATTTGGGTCTTCTTTGAACATTTACCAATCCATTTTTTTTAACAAAGTGACCTTGCACTTTTTTACTCTAGCAATTGGTAACCTTTTAAAGGTGGATGTTACAACTTTAAACTTAACTAAACCAAGTGTGGCTAGAGGTTTTGATGGATTTAGTTAAAGAATTGCCTAACCAAATTAGGATTATGAAAAGAGGTAGCAATATAATATTATAATCTACTTAGTTATTGCATGTTTTGCTACAAGTAGGGCTACTACTCAATTCAATGCAAACATCAAAAAATGGAATCTAATACACAAGCACCAACTAAATCTCCTAAAATTCCAATCAAGCTAGATGAGTAGAACACTAACAATGTTGCTCATGTGAAAGTATCCAAGATGTTGCTCATGTAAAAGTATCCAAGTGAACATTGGTGCCACAAATTGCACGCTTAAGGAAGGCTAACCATGTTGTTATACCTCAATGCAAGCTTACAAAGTTTTCATAAATAATTTTGTTGGCTCAAATGACATATCAAATAAGCACTCAAATAAGGACATGAAATGCTATAATTTACTTGAAAGGGATAAACAAATAATTTTGAATGAGATTTCAAAAGATTATATTATTATTATAAAGTTCAAGATAATGATAATAATGGAGGTTCAATGTCTAATTCAAAATTATGGATTTGAGAAGCTCTTCTTTTGGCCTTGGGAATGTTAGCGAGAGGCTTAAAAAGAGAGATCTTAACATATTATCCAATATCTACAAAAGCATCAAATTATTAGGAAAATCCTTAGTCACTTTATTTCATATTTTGAAATTTTTATTCATCGCATCCATCCCTCTTGTTAATACATGTGATCGAGTGATTCCTTGTTTGACAGTTTGCAAACTCCTCTTGTACGTGTATCATGCCACTTTACCATTAATGTGAGTACTTGTGTGTGTGTGTTGTTTAATATCATTTTTCTTTTAGATTGAGATCTCTTATATTAAAAATTAGTGTAAGTCCTTAGCTTCTGAAAAAGTTCTTACTTACTTGATGATCATAAGATTTTTTATTCTAAACCTATAACACCTTTGAGTAGGAAATTGTATAGATATAATGCTTGAACCTAAGTCTTTTTTTATTTTCTATGATCTAAAATAGTTTTACCATTTCATCATACATCAAAATTATAAAAATATATTCAACAAATCAAGTAAAAGATATAAATAATCAAGGTGGATTGACAATTCATTCACATAAAGGGAAACAAAATAACTAGATCACTTGTAAAAGTGGTTGTTTAATTGAGTAAACTCAAACATGGAATCATTGCAACATTCCATCAGATTACAAGGGCCTTAATAAACATGGATAAAACTCACCTGTCTTACATTCATACATAATACAAGGTATAATGACTAGTTGTTTTAAGTCAAACATCATACAATACAGAATATTCAAAATGTACAAACCGATTTTCTAAATTGTACTAGACAATATTTCATTTTATTCCTTCTCATCGTCAAACATTTGGACCACTAACTTTGTTGAACAAGTACAATCTAACATCGCCTCCAACCAATTGAACCATAGTCGTACTATTCACTTTGACACGTCATTGAACTTGACCTTTGGCCGTTTCATTCGTATACTAAGTAGAATTGATACTATTCACATCTTGAGCCTATTATAGCATAGCTATCTACCTACCTTAAATAATCAAACAAATACATTCTTATATGGCCAAGTCAGTGCACTCAGATTGAAATGATGCCATAAGTAAAATCTTTAAGCTCCAATGATCCTCAAGTTAGGAGCTATGCTTTGTGTCTTCTAGAGCAGCTCAGCTTAAGATGACAATTAAATAATCTTACGTATGTTGTTCAACTAAAAGTACATTATAGATGAAACATTTAGAGGAATCACTCTTATTGGTGTATCACTCTGCTCCTTTCACATTTGGTTCTATTGCCTTCGCTTCCTACCATCGTCAATCACAGCATCCTCACCTCCTTCAGCCACTAGTCTGGCCGCCGGTTCTACCTCGCCCTCCTCCCACCAGTTGGACTCTCTCCCTTATCCCATCATTGGTTCCTCTCACTCTCGATCTATTAATGCTCATCGCCTTTCTAACAAAATGCTATGCTATTAATTAATAATAGTAGAATAATTTGAGTCAGCAGGAAAACCACATCTTTTAATGCTTGAAAGATGATATCTCTTTCCAATTGAGTTGCTTATCAATTGGAATATTAAAAGAAGACAGCATTTATAGAAATTGGAAGAAAAACCAGAATTATAATAGGAGCTAAAATGCTTAATTGTTTCATTAATTAGTTGCCTTAAGAAGGATCATCAAAGTTTTACATGACTTCAAGTTCTTGTCTTGATGGATTTGTGAAAACATTTATTGTTATCATCTCCCAAGGTTAAACATTTAATGAATGAAACTTGCCAAAGCCTTGATTCCTCCTCCCTATTCAACATTCTATAGTTCTCAACACATACCTTTCACTCTCATATTTAAAGGAGATAGCCTTATATGCTTTTGGATGTGTTCAAGGTTTTTCTTGAGAGATTTATTTCTGAAGCTTATTTTGCTGAAATTAATTTTGTTCTAGCATTTTAAGATAAATTCTGAGAATGCTAAAATGTTTCTAGAATTTTAGAAGAGGATTCCCCTTGAGTTTAAAACTCTAGGTTGCAAGATCAATTTACTCACATCATTGGCTGAAAAACCAATCTCTCTTATAAAATTTGGTGATAATTTATCAAATAATACCATTAAAGAATAATTAGAATTACCTAGTTCAAGGAACTTATACTTCAAAATTAGAATAAGAGGAAAACCAATTAGCATTGGATAGGCTTTGATTCAAATGTCCAAGGGATAGATGGAGCAATAAATGATGTTAGAAATCAACCCATCTAAAGCCCAAAAGCCTCTTCCTTCGTTAAGATGACAAGATACATGTATACAAGATAACAGCCAAGAATCATTTGTAAAAGGGAGAAGCAACTGATTAGAAGCATAAACCTTTAAAAACAATAATCTTCCTTGCTCACTGAAACATTCTATTAAACCAACAATCTACTAACAATACATATGAATTACTCATCAAGAAACAACTTAAAATAAGATTTAGTAATTTTGTATTCTCCAATTTATGATCTGAAAAAGTAAAAGGAACATATGTTAAACGTTTGCATAATGTCAAAGTAGTTCTTTTTCTTCTCTGTTTCATGGACCCACTGTAGTATCAAACTGCGAAGTTAAGCATGAGATTATAATGAATGCTTGGGGTCTCAAAGTAGCAATTTGAATCGTTTTCTAGCAGTAATTGCTCCTCCCTATAAAACTTATGCATCTAATCTTCTTTTCCAACCTTTACCACATTCTTTAATGAAATTTTTATTGTTAGCTTTTAATTCATCTATCCTATCTTCATAGTCAAGAAATAGACATTGGACTTATCGTTAACACTCTTCTCTGAGATATCTCTACAACGACCAGTCACCTTTTCAGCTATCCTCTTTGTAACGTTGAATACTCTCCTGCCTAATCCAATGCGAATTAGAGGAACCTAAAGCATAAGTTAATCTGTCTTCACTAGGATCTTCCAGGCTCTTGTAGATTGAAGGGTAGGATCATAAGTATTTTATTTCATCATTTTGAGTTCAAAGATATAACGGAAGTTAACATCTAATCCTAATTGGAGTTGAAGGTAGGGAACAGTCGAAGTCATTTGAATGATAGGAACGTCTTTTTTTTTTTTTTTTTTAAATCAGGAGGTATAAGAATTTAAACTTTTACTCAACCTTGAAGACTTGAGAAATCAAGCAAAAGGCTCTCAGTGCTGAAAGCAATAACTTTTAAATCTTCCTCGACGATTCCATAATCTCTTTTACCCTGGACAAGATCTTGATATCGAAAAATTTCCAAGAGATGTTTGGCTAACCTTGTACCATTTGTGAAATATCCTTGTAGTCAATCTCAATGATAACGTTTAATGGATCTAGTTTGTTGTATAGTAGAAAACTTAAGAAGATATTAATTTCTTTATTTTTGCATTATGTGTTATCAAAGAAAGTGGAGAAAGCTTTAATTATTTTTCCATGATGGTTATGGATAATTCCTCCACAGTAAGTCAGGCTATTGTTATCACATGCAAATCCATCAATATTAACTTTAAACATTTTTTTTTTTCGAAGGAGACTATTTAACAACTTCGTAACATTTGTATTGCATGAATGAAAATGGAAGAACCAAACCTAGTTGAATCAATTGAATATCTGCTTGAAATGACTGAATGAGTGGGAAATAGTAATAGATATTGTAGCAATTGAAGATGACATTGGGAATACACTGTTTACTGATTGTTTGGTTTCCTCAAACCTTTTGAGATTTCTAGCTTTGTAGATCTTCTAGTAGATAATTGATTGGAGAATTTGAATGACCTTTGCTATAACAAAATGATTATTTCTATGCTTCTATAAATGTGATAGCTTTGTGATTATCTTTGTAGTATTGGCTTCATTAATGTTTAGATTATTGGCAATGGTAGACTAAACTTTATTGGCTTTGTAGAAACTTACAAATGCATTGTCTAATGAATCTTTATTTTAACAATCTAAACTTTTTGATGCTATCTATAAGTTGAGTATTCTCAAATATCAAGGCATGATACCAATTTGTTGAATTCTCTCCACACTAGAAGATAAAACTATATAGAAAATTTTGAGTTCCAAATTCTTTGCTTTGATTTCAATATTAGTTCTTTGCTTTTAATCACTTCCCAAGATATCAAAGTGCTAAAAGTCACATCAAATGTGAGCAACTAATAGCTGGTTTTTTGTTAAGTTGGATATTTTAATAGGCTTCATCCACATCTTTGATTTTTTCATACATTTTCATACATTAGATATGACAACAGTTTCTGCTTGATCACATATATTTTTTTCATTTATTTGGCCTACAATGAGCTAGTTGAGAGAAGTTTTCAATTGAGTTTTGTTGAAAAAGTTAAGCTTAGTTCCTTTAGTTTTTTAAAGCTTAAGACATTCTCTAAGTAGACTAACTATATCTTAGTCTATTTAATGGTGCTTGTGATTATTCTGTAAGTCACCCAAAAAAAATATTATTCATCTTCTTAATTCTATGTAAAATTCTAAGAGGAGGATGCATGATCGTCAATAAATATATAGGAATTGATTCTAAAATGTGTTTGATTAAAATGAATCTTCCTTTTATAACCAATAGTTTCTTCTTTCAGTCTGCAACTTTTTTACTAATTTTCTCAGTTAGATGTTGAAAATGAGTTATTTTTCTTTACTAATGAAAAGTAAACAATCCAAATAACTTAAAGGGAGTTTATTTCTCTTAAAGTCAACTCTCTTACTAATTCTTCTAGTTTGGCTTAGATTCATTTTGTTACTCCAAATAAACTCTCTAACCCACACTAATGCCAATGAAAGTTTCAAATTTAGATGAAAATTAAGATGCCATTGGAGCACTAACATTTTGAATTCTACTATTTTCTAAGATCTATGAAGCTAACAATACCAAAAATCTTTTTCCTTAGTAAATTGAGTCACAATGTGCCGATGGACTTTATACTTACTAATAAAAAAGTTAAAAAACTAATTCTATTACAAGTTGAATGAATCAATCTATTTTTGGGTGACCATGAGAGTATCTTTATTAATATAAACTTTTAGGGAGTTGCCATTTTAAACTCTCTTTTTCTTTAGATACCACCTTGGGCTCACACTTGAACATTATAAGTGGCTTAATTCAGATGGATTAAGGATTTGTGTTACTGCCCAACACCCCTACAAAATGTTTATTGGGGGATTTGAAACCCCTAGGACCTATCTTTGTTGGAGGGCCAATATATAACCTAAGCCTAAGAGCTATAAACGAAGTCACTAATAGATGTTATATAAGATTACCTATCTATGGAGATCAATGATTCAGAGATTGATGAGCTTGTCCTCTACAAGTTCATTGGATGCCACTTCCTCATTCAAAATCATCTTGCTCGCGATTCCCCCTTTATCTTATTTTTTCCCAATTATTTAGTTATGTCATCTTTATAGTTGAGAAAGTATTTATATTGAAGTATAATGAAGAATGTGTTAAGATTAGAACAAGGAAAAATGAAATAAATAGCAAGAAAATAATATAAACTAGTTCAAGTATATTAAAGGACATGGAATGATCAATGAGATAAGAAAATATAGATAACAAATTTGTATAATCTTCATAAGACTTATTAAACATAATGTTAACTTTTGTCCATTTGTATGACTCTAATAGAAGCTTAAGTTTGTTGTTAATCATTTAATGCCTAAATTTTGTAGTTTGAAGGATTACCACCATTGGGAATTCATTGTCAAATTTCGGCTTCTTTGTCAAATAAATAGAATATCTTCTCTTTCTCTCTCTTTTATGTGCAAAGGTTCTCAAGTGTTTTAATAATAAGATGGATCTTAGGTAAGATTTGATGTCTTGCATTAGCCTTATAAGGACTTATTATTGGCTACATAGTCATTGATGTAGTATTCAACAATTGTAATTGTTGAGTTCTAGAAGCATGATAGTTATATTTGTTTAATTCTATGACTAACATAGATTTACTAATGTGGATTTGATAAGTGTCATTCTCCAATTAAGAAAATGATATTCTAACATACTAGGATTATTAAGGTACTTGTGCAAAATCTTAACTTTTTCAAGGAATTAAGATTTGATTCGTGACCAAAGACATAGGGTGGAGAAGTATTAGATTTATGATAAGTGTTAGGAAAAGAACATGACAATCATTCTTATCATATTTTTATTTATGTTGGAGGTCTGGATATGTTTCAACTTAGTTTAATAGTATTGAGTGTCTTTAGCTACTAAGATTTGTACTACGAATCATAAAGATGATTATAAGAAGTTGAGATAAAGTGTGAAGATATGTAAGGAGCTTATATTTGGAATTTATGCTTATATCTATGAAACTAAAATAATATTAATCTTATAATCTTGTCATAATTGTAAGACATGAATTTTAAAAGATTTTTACTTATTCAAGAGATAAACTTGTTAGAATTTTGATTGGAAATGAGAGGATGAATGAATAGGGTGGTTAGGATTTAGATGTTTGTGAGGTAGCATGGTAGGTTGCTACTTAGGACAAAAGGATGTGTTAAGAGAGGATGAGGAAGTATATTTTGATGGAGAAACTATGCTAACAATAATGTTGGAGGCGCTTTGATACAAAAATTCAACAAAGTGTGGTGAGGAAGAAGATTTGCTAATTATGGAAGAGATAAAATAAGTTCTGAAGAAAAAAACATAGATTAGAGAAAGAAAATGATAACATAAGGAATCTTGTGGATTTTGACCAAGATCTTCAAGATAAGATGTTAAGTATGTGACAGAATGAACTTGGTCTAGTTAAATTGTGATTTTCATATATGTAGGAATCAACTAGAAATGAAAAGTAATAGAGAGAAGAATTTTTGGGACTTAAGAATTGGCTTAATTTTAAGGTTTCTTATAAGGAAGATGGATGTGATAGGCTTTTAATGATGCAAGAATTGGTTTAGTTGGGAAGCCAATTTCATTACAAGAAAGCTAGTGGATCTTGTGATTCTTCTTACTATTTTCTCACATAAATCAATTCATTCTTTCATTTAACTATTGTAGGACTACATTAAGCAAGTTACTTGCTATCAAAGCATATAATGGAATTGAGGAAGGACATGCTTGATAAGATGAGCATGCTTCGTATTGATGGCATCTACTTCTTCCATCTTGAATTCTATTTTGTATTTTATTAATCAGATGTTAGTTAAATGTTGTTTTCTTATGTTGCATTATAGCTGATAGCCCAAATAAGTCATAGGAAGATTTGTATTTTGAAATCATAATCTCTTGCATATTTGTTTCACCTTGCATGTACTTATTTTGTTGCCATGAATTCCTTTCTTTTTATGATTATTAATTACAAGGCCTATAGAGCTTTGGAAGATCTATAAGAATATCCTCATATTTCTAATAATTTTCAAATTACCCCTAAAAAATAGTTATGTTATCTTCATATGCTAAGTGAGTGATACTTGGATAGCCTCTGAGTTGATCATATAACATTGTTCTTTTTTTAGAAATGAAAATTGTTTAGTGAGCACTTGGTGTTCCATTAATCATCATCGAGATTCATTTATTATGTAGGTAATTTGTGAGCACCTTAATAAGCATCTCAATGAAATTGAATTTAGAGATTATCCTAAAAAGAAATTCCCATGAGATGCTATTAAATGCATTCTTGAGATCCACCTTAATAATATAATTGAAAAATTTTATTCTTTAGTTAAGAGAATACATTAATTCTTATCCCAAAATAATTTGTTCTAAATTATATCTTTACCTTTTACAAAGCTATTTTACTATGAAGAAATTATCCTAGCTAGAATTTGTTCTATTTGTTATGATTTTAGTGAGGATCTTTTTGATGTAGTTGCATAACTTGATTAGTCTAGAATCAAGAAATAATTTTGGATTGTCAGATTTAGAATTAGTATAATATTTGTGTTGGAAATCTCTTTAAGAATTAGAGACTTATTTAAGAAGTCTTTAACCATATTCAATATCATTGGATATAAGATCCCAACAACGAGTGAAATATATTTCATTAAAGTTGTTTGGAGCTAGAGCACTATTTAAGTCCATATTAAAAGTTATCTCTTCTAGTTCCTCCATTGTGATGTCTTGCATCAATTTATTTTTGTCTTCTTTTGTTAACAAAAGGATGATGTAATTAAGTATATTTCTTTCAATTATTGAGAAAGTCTTTAGAAGATTTTGAAAGTGTGTCATTACTACTTTAGCAATTTTATCCTCTTGGTTGATTCATGTACCTTGTGAGTCTTTAATACATGTGATCTTTAGTTTGTCTCTTCGATTTTTCACTAATGAATAGAAAAACTTTGTATTTCTTTAGCATTCCATTAGCAATATATGCCCTACTTTTTGTTGCCAGTAAGATTCCACTATGTCTAACATTTTTAATAAAGAATTTTTAGCATGATGCAACACCTTCCCCTTCTCTTCATTTGGCTTGCTAAAAAGAAAGCTTCTTTGTGTTTCACTACATCCTCAATCGATTTGATGGCCTCAAAGATATTTTTAAATGTTGATTTTTTCTAATCTTTAAAGCACATTTTAAGTCTTTTTAATTTTAATGAAAAGGCCTTCATGTCAATGTAGTTTATAGACAAGTTCTAATTGTTCCCCACTATTTGAATAAATATAGAATGATTCAATCACATATTTTAGAATCTAAATTGTTTAGGAATTATAGGTTGATCCTTGATGAAGTTCAATAATAGAGGTGCATGATTTGATCAAATTCTACATAAATGATGTATTGTAGAAGTTGGAAGTAGGTCTATTAACTTCTAATTAATTAGCACCATATCTAAGCTTTTTCATACCCATTTTCCCTTCCTTTTCCTACCCATGAAAAAGAAGCTCTTGAGAAAGGAAAATGCTTAAGGTGGCATTGATTTCTAAAATCAACAAACTCTTACATTAGCTTCAATGTGGGAATAAATAATCCTTTGTATTCATGAAGAGATGTAATTTCATTTAAGTCTCTACCCACTAGACATAAAGTTATAAAGCTCTCAATAATGTACATTAGGTTAGTACAAAATAATCTCTTTTCAATTATTATACTTTTAGCATAGACAAAAGATCAGCTAGATTCAAAAACTCATTCTCAGTATCTGATAGAGAGATGAAAAAACTTGTCTTCATCGATGAGCACATTACAAGTGAGTTCCTCCTTGCATATGATCCATACCTTATTTACAAATTTCTAAAGAAATGGTGAAAATTGAGTTTATTAGCCAATTATTGTATTCTAAATTTGTAAGTCATAGGTTCCAATAAAGCAATTAGTCTAATACTATATGTTTTGATAATATTACCTAATTGTTTGATTGATCCTTTATTAGTTGCATTCTTGATGTTCCAAATTAGAAATTTATTCATTGAGTCTCTTAATTTTTTATAATTTAGATTACACAAGTTCTTCTAATAGCTTCCAATAAAGAAATTAGTCTAATATTATATGTTTTGATAATATTACCTAATTGTTTGATTGATCCTTTATTAGTTGCATTCTTGATGTTTCAAATTAGAAATTTATTCATTGAGTCTATCAATTTTTTATAATTTAGATTACACAAGTTCTTCTAATACCTTTTGGTCTAGTTGGCTTGTCCAAGATCTTCATATTTTTTTGTGTCCTTAAACTTTCCACCAAAGTGAACTCTATGTTTTATATTTTAAATACCATGGCCACTACTCTCTATTGTAGTTCATTTCTAAAATGTTTTAATGCTTGAAAATTGTATTGGTATTGAGTTTTGTCATGTGATGTTCCTAAATCAGAAACTATATCCTTATCCTTATTTTCTTTTAGTCTTTTTTTTAGATGCTGTAGTCATCCAATATCTAATTAGATAGTCAGTTATGCTCCTTTGCAAGTATTAATTATCTTTCTACTAAATTGGAAGTATGCTTTGTCCCTTTTGTTGCATGTGAGACATATGTTTGATCATTTGAATTGGATTTTCTATCCAAAATATTGTCAACTAATATTGATAGATTGGAAACTTCATTCATTTCCTATCCAACATAATACACATTGTATTTAATCTCTACTTATCCCCATTCCTCAATTTTAATGGAAAAGGTGTCTTAATGTTAGTAAATGATTTGCCATGTTTGCATTGATCCATCTTGTGACCTTGGTTTAAATATTTGAGTAAATTATCATATTGAATTTTCTACAAAAAGCTATTATTAATACCATGTTTTGTTAGGATTCCAATTCTATTTGATAGATCTTTTGTCAAATCTACCTTAATGCATACTCAAGCAACATTCAAACAAGTGAGAATAAAAGTTATTACATTTATCATCAACAAGGTACTAATAGCTAATGTTATAGAATATAGTGTTGTTTTATTGAATATATGGATTGGAAAGTGTTCTATTGAGAACCATATTGGAGCAATTTAAGGTTCTAAATTCAATTGAAATGTTGGATGCCATTTTAGCACTCGCATATTAATATTTGCAATGCTCATGGACTTAAGTAAAAAAGCAACAAAGGCAGTCCTCATTGTTATTCTATTTGATGAGGATGTGTCGATGATCCAATTATCTTACAATGAATATGCTTAGAAATATAATTTTGTTAAACACACTTTTGATGACCTTCATGTTAGGATTTCCTTGTGAGAATTTACTAGTTTGGGTGAATTTGGAAAGAGCGATCATTTTGGCAATTCCATCCTCCTTAAAGATAACATTATGTTGGCCTTTGAATGTTGTTGGGGTTTTAATTTGAATTGGGGAGTTGTTCATAGCCTCAACCAGAACATCAACAAAGGAGAAATTAAGGGAAATGTGACTCCTGTGACCACCATTGTGATAATAGAACATAGGTTAATGCTCACTAATTGTAACAGGTAAAGGATTGGAATATGGTCAAACATATTCTATAAAGACTTATTACTATTAAGAGTAGAGAGACTTACTAATTGTAACATAGGTTGATGCTCACCTAGTAATGTTTTTACCAATTTCATATAATCTAATGTTTTGAACAAAATTATAACAAATTTGATTGCATGTCTCATTCATCTCTGAAATATAGAACACCATTGTTACTCAAAGCCAATCATATATGTAGCATGCTTTTATAATGTGGTAAATTTTTATTCACACTCTTTAATTGCTAGATCTTTTTCAACCATGCTTAGTAGATCCTCTATTATTTTTTCCGTAGTAGACATAGGAATGTAGCACATTTGAGATCATCTATAAATTCTTTCATTGATGTTCCTTTAACCAATCATCAACATCATTTTCAATACCAATGTAGTTAAAGAAATTCTCTTATCCTCAAGACAACTCACATCATTACAGATTTTATTCATTTATTTCACCCATCACTTTATTTTTAGGAAATTTGACCCTCTAGTAAAATGAAGAGGATATGAGTGATAGAACTGATTAATTACTTTATCTATCAGTGAGCTTTCTTCTTTTACTCACATTTGTTGAAAAGAAGATGATGTCAATGACATAAGAACATTGTTGTTATGATCTTTGCTTTAATTCTTTTCTTTTACTCACCTTTAAGAATTTAGCATTATTTCTTGTTCTCCTATCCAAAAAATTTTGTAGATATATTTATAAATCTAAATAAATAATAATGTGTATGTTTGTATAGGTATATCATATATATGTTGTGCAAATATCCCTATTTATAGAACCTATAAGTTTATTAATAGTCTTTAATATCACCAGTCATGCTCTCTTATTGTTTTAACTTAATAACATATAAATGCATCTAATCATATTAAGTTAGAGTCTATAAATAAAAAAGGACACAAATTCAACATTTAGGTGATGATGATAATAAAACTATATAAATGACAACACTTATACATTCACATGCATACATCTTAAGAAAGTCCTAATATTAACATATCATATATTAAATCATAATATACTTAATATAATATTTCTTAAAACATCTTTCTACAACAAATAACTTAGCTGACATTCTACTCTAATTACTTTCTCTTTATATATCCATAACATGATCTATAATGTAGGTCAAAGAATAGGCTTTGCAAATCTTAGCAGATAAAACACCATCTAGAAGTAATATCTCAATGCAAAATGATGATAATGAGTAATCAAAATAAAAAATAGTAATATAAATATGATATTTCAAGAGTACTCATGTTACACCCCATATTTTCTAGGCTGATTTTGGCATAAATTTTTTTTTTTTTTTTTTTTTTTTTTTGCATATAGACAGCTCAGATCGTCCCATACCAACCTGAGTAGCCTACGAAAAACATAGGATATAACACATCATTACACACCTACTTTCCTTAACAATGTGGATCCCATCTCCCGGGTACACCGTCAAATCAGGTTCATGACTCCTGAATTAACAGATGGACTCGCGCAATGTTACTCCTACTAGACCCAATACTCCTAACCCATACCGATAGGAGAACCGGTCTAATAGAAGTCTGAACCCCCAATGTTAAGTTCCATAGTCATGTAATGACCTCACCATCAAACAAAAAGATATATAACATCCACAATAAAATATGGCACTCCACACACCATACTCCAAGACAATAAAATAAAACAGTGAATGAAACTACATCACAAGAATAAGATCCAAGTCCAACAAGTGTAACATTATCCAACCAGAAACATAAGTCAGAATTACCCTCACATATTACATGACATATGAGAATAACAATCTCATTAAATACATCCAACAACAACAATCAACTAACCAGAATATCTCAGACAATCACAAATCAGATATCCTCCACAAGCCTGCTGACCACGATCCCACCTAATCAGGTAGCGTCAAGTCTGCCGAGCCACTGAAATATGTAACACAGGAATGAGCTACGCCCAGTAGGAAAGACAGCTAGTAAAACTCATATGCAAGAGAAGGATAATAGCAAAAATATAGGAATACAGCATAACAATGTATGGTGGATAGGCACTCTCAGTCCCAGACTCCGACCAACCACAGTCACCCCCAGTCACACCAGAGTAGCTCTCCTCTGGGCTTCCAGGTAGCGTGCCAATGGGAACGCCCATCTCGAAACACGCATGGTGCCTAAGCACCCGACACCGCAGCGTCTCTCGTCAATCAATCTCCTGGAGACTATAGACAGATCCAGTCACAAAATCTCTAGCCAACGTGAGACACCCCTGCCACCCTAAGGCACGCAGGCCTACACACTTGGCTAGCCACTGCGAGACACCCCTGCCACCCTCAGGCGTGCAGGCCTACACACATGGACCAGGAGAGATCGACTCAGCCACCGTCCTAAAGAGTCCTCTACCAACAACTTCCATAGAAGCTCACGCCCCTACAGTCATTGCCAATCTCTAACTCCAAGATCCGGCAACATATGTCCAGGTACGACAAGGCGCATACCAGTCCATATGTATACTGTGGAAGCTAAGTCTGAACCGCACAGTTACCTACCACAACTACCCTAAAACATCATATAGGGTCTATAGTAGTCCGGTCCAGTATGCCAATCCATAAAATATGCCAACACTGAGTAAACTGACTCAATCCATGCCCTTTGCCATCCAAGCAATACAACTATACCAGTTACTGACTGTTCTGGTAGCATCTATGTACCATACCTCTGTATGACTGTTTTCAACTGTACTGTCGTCACTGATAACATTTTTCCCTACTTCAGGAAATTTTTAAATTCCGTAATCAATTTCCGTCTTTATCCATTTTTCGAAATTCGGAATAGTTTCCGAATTTAAATTCCACATATATCCTTTTTCCAAAAATTCGGATTAATTTCCGAATTAAATATTCTGCAAATTATTTTTCCAAAAATTCGGATTAAATTTTCGAATTAAATTTTCCCATAATCCTTTTTCCGAAATTCGGATTAATTTCCGAATTAAATATTCTGCATTTTCTTTTTCCAAAAATTCGGAATAAATTTCCGAATTTAATTCCTCCCGTTTTTTTTTCTCTTCCGCGCCGCATTAAATTATTTCCGTAAATTCGGAATTAATTTCCGAATTATAATCCTTTTTCTTCTCTCTCATCCGCGCCAATTAAGTTAATAATTGTTAATTAATTAATTTACGATTAATTATTAACTAATTAACTAAATCCTAATCCATCTCCTTCCTCCGCCCGGCGCCCGCGAAACCCTAGCCGACGAATTCTCCGGGAAATTCCGTTTTCCCCCGTCGATTTCCGGCGACCGAGATCAAGGAGAACATGTTCGTACTATCCTAACATTCCAATGATGTCACTAATTCCTAAGATTAAATCAAAATTTCCTTCGAAGGAGTTTCATCCGATCCCTAATTGACAATTTAAGAAATTAAACGATTCCAGCAATTGAAAACCACCTTAACATGGTTAAGCACATAATCAACTCAACATATGCTTGGTAAATTTCCCGAATTCGGCGGGTATAATTTTCCGAAACCCTAAAACCTAACATGCTAAAATTATAATACTGCAATGCATTTCCGACTTCAAAATTTCAATCACATGCTCAGATAGACATTAACAAAATATTCCATGCTTTAATTTTGCTAAATAACTAATTTAATTTCTGAATTTCCTACCTCAACGACGCCGGCGACGGTGAACTTCGTCCGCAGCTCGCCGCAGCTCCTCACCGAACGAATCCGGTATCAATCGACTCTCCGCGTTCCCGTGAATCTCCAGGCACAAAAAGCCCCTTGCCAGGCCGCCGGAATCACGCGCCGTACGCCGGAAAAATCTCTCTATCGGTCGGTCGAACGAACCCTAATCGTTTCGCGAGGGTTTTATATTTCTGGCCGACACGGTGAAAATCCACTACGCACCGTTGACACGCTTTCGACACGGTAAGCATCCGATACGCGCTGTCGACACGCTATCGACACGGTAAGCACCCGATCAGCCGGTTCAATCCCAACCGTCGATCACGACCGTCCGATCTGCTTATCAGAACGCACGCGCAAACTAACTCGGCGAACCGCCTCCGCCTCCGCTGAACCGTTCCGGTCCGGTTCACGCGCGATAAAAATAAATTTCCGGTTTTAAAATAACCGATCATAATTGATTTTCGAATTTCCAAAAATCCAATAAATCCAAATAAACAGGGAAAATTACTTAAAAATTACCTCGGTGCTCCGAAAAATCCCCAGAAATTTCAGAAATTCCAATAGCCTCTACTTGAGCTCCTGGCTCATCCTACTGTCGATCTGAAATCATCCAAGCCAAAAATTAATTTATTAAAGATTAATATAAAAATTTTTTACTGGGTATAACAACTCATTAGCAAACATATCACACCTGAATAACATACTCTTTATCATATATATGTATAATGAATATTTTATATTATTCATAAAATTATAATATTTTCTTTCATAATCATACTTTAATCATTTGTTTTCTATCATTCTCTCATGTTTTTCATATTTTCTATATTTTATGGCCCATATTTTCTAAATGAATATTGTTCTATCTTTTTAATCCTATCTTAATTATAATTGGTATCTCATCATAACATATATAGAACTCAACTTTTAAATATATTAAAACTAGCTAATCATATCATTTATATCATATTCTTTGTACATTAAGCTCTATAAAAAATACTAATTATAATAAAGAATGAGATTTATAATACTCTATCATTACATGGTAACCCTAAATATTCTAAAGTTAATCATATATCATGATAATCATAGGATAGTATGTTAAAAAATTAAATTTCTTTTCTTATTTATTATAACATCATGATATTTAATCATATCAAATACCTTATCATAATGTAACAACACATAGGTTTTGTGCACATAAAAATTATATAACTTAATATATTATTTTCTCTTTCTTTACTTTATACTCTCAAGCAATTTCTTCTCTTTTTTGTTTTGATGTTTCTATCACATATTATGTATCATATGCATGTACTTATTTTATGCTTATAGCATATAAAATATCAGATCAATTATATTTTATTATTATATAGAATACAATATATAAGTAAAGATTGTCATACTAACAAGTTCAAATATATATATATATATATATATATATTATTTTTATAAAAAAAACACTTACTTTTATCACATTTAATACTAATTTACCTAATTTATTTCATAAGAATTGCTTTATTTCTATTCTTGCTCTTCCTTTTGATTTCTCTTGTTATAAACTATATATTTATATAAAGAAATAGTATAGATTCATATTTAGGAGAAAATATTCTTCATTATCTTATTATCATTATAATAATATCACACTTTTTAATATTCATTTTTTCTTACAATATAAAGATGACGCTTCCTTTAATTAACTATACTCATTTTATAAATTCTACAATATCCACATTATAGTGTTGAATGGACTATCCAACTTCCCCATTGGACCATCTCATAAAGCTTAAAAGATGAGCCATCTTAGGTCAAAGCACCCGATTTTTCCTCAAAGATCATCAAGCTATACATGAAACTAATCATCGAACCATTCAATTAGTTCTTTTAATGACACAATAGGTGCCAAATTGTCTTCTTTCTCCTTGTTTTACTAAATTTATATCTAAGCTTGATTCAATTCCCATTTTTATGGAATTACTATGAATTAAAAGAACTCAAAACATAAGATAACACTTTAATTTAAATCTAAACCTCACCAATTACATATACAAACTCCAAAGTTTAAACACAACTTTGACGTCTCATTTTTCTTGCTTTAAGCATGCTATTTTGAATTTTGAATTCAAAAGAAATATGCAATGTTCTTGGAAAAGAATAGCTTACTAGGTTTCTTCCTTCTTTCTACAAAGATTTAATCAAATCCAAGCTTCTTTACAAATCCATGGACCTTCCTTTTCTTCTCTACTTTATCAATTTCTTCTTTTCAACAGCAACCTTAAGCTTCTTCCTATTGTAGCTCACTCTTTTTTTCTCTATTCTAGTTGGCCCAACTACTACTTAAGCTTCCTATAAGCTACTCTTTTCTTCTAAACGGCCCTTATTATAGCTATACTTTTGTTGTAAGGTCCTTCTCTCGAGCATCTTTTAGAAACTTGATTAAACTTCCTTAATCTCCAAAAAATCCCTTCTCTTCTTTCCTTCTTATGCTTATCTTCTACTTCAATAAGATTGTAAGCATGTTAATTATCAGTTTATCCTTGTTGGTTAACAAGAATTTTATTTTTTTTCAAACAAATATAATTCGTTCATATCTTCTAATTTTAAAATGGATTATAAATATATTAGAACTCCAAAAATTAGTAAATATCAATAAATTTCTTGTAATGTGCTCTATTTAACCATTTACTTTTTTTTTTTTCAAATTTTGAGTCATTTTGTAAATAAGCAAATTTTTTGAAACATTATTAAAGTAATATTATTTTATTCTATGATATCAAATTCTATACATTACATAAAATATAAGTTTCAAAATATCATGAAGTAACAAGCATATAGATTATATGTGGATATTTATTATTATTCACATATAAAGCTTATTATCATACAACTTTAATATATGTTTGGATGGGCATGATATGCAAATACATACAATTGTAGGCAATATTTGTATGCATTATAGTGAGACAAATGCACTTGTAATTACACTCATTCTTATATTTAATCACATATTGGAGGCAAACTACAAGAAAAATTAGGTTGGGGTATGTCTTGATTGTAGATACAAATGACTTCACATATAAAAGTGATTGTTGAGATATTCCATAGGGATAATAAAATGAATTTTAGGAGAATTAGATGAGAATTTTACCTCTTCTGTATTATGTACTTAGATAATGACTTGTTTGAAATTTGAGAAAAATATTTATAACTTTAGAAAAAAAAACCATAAGATTATAAAATGGAGCATTTAGGAATAGCTTATCTCTTTTACTTCAAGAAGGTTCTAATTGAGCATAAGGAAAAGTCATCTTATAAAAAGAGAGACATGAAAATCCTTATGAGTTCAAGTTCTATGCAGGGTTTAAGCATGAGAGTTCAAATGTAGAAGGGTTGTTGCCATTATAGAAAAAGAATATTTAAGAGTCCTTTGTAATAAGATTTTATCTCTTATGTCTAATGAGTTTTTTTTCTTTAATAAATTTATAGTTTTCTCTACAATTTGTACACATGTTTTCTTTTACATGTTGTGTTTAATATCTACCTTAGTTTGTCTTTCCCATTAAAGAGGAAAGAATTTCTTACTAGTTTATCATTGCATTCTCTGTCAATCCTACTCACCATAACCTCATCAAAGTCAAGTTATTCTCAATCATGGGCTTAGATTAGCAAACAAACTAGATTGGAACTTATTTGTTTGAAATGCTACTCTTATGGCTATTTTGGTGGTAAAAGCAATTGTTAATTTTTATAATAAGTCAACGAGATCTATATGGATTAACATGAATTTTTGATTAATTAGCAACTCAAATATATATAACCAAAACTTTTGTTAAGTGCATAAGAAATTTTAATTTAAAATTGTACATTATCTAATTATAGTTAAGAAGCATATTGCTCTTACAATAATGATTGTTCTTCCTTCAACTCAAAATTAAATTAGTAGAATTCTTTAAACCTATCTGTAGAAATCAAGCAAAATTCAAACAAGTCTAAATCTATTAAAATAGTTGAAATTCACAGAAGCCAACTAAAATCAATGAAAGCAACACTAGTAAGAACAGCTAACAATATAAATACTCAACGATGCCTGCTTGTTAAAGGGTCGTGCTATACTGAATGATATATTCTCTTGCAAAAGGACATGAGCCTAGTAGTGATAATGTGTATTGCTTATAGTAATATTGACAAGGAGAAGACTTAATTAATAGATGAAGTTTGAGTCATCCCTTCAAATGAATGGATAGGATGGAATTAGAAGAGTTTGATATGGGTTTTAAATACTACTAATTTAAATGTGCTTAATGATGTAGACACAATTGAAAGAGCTAACTCAATCAAAAGCACTAATGCTTCATTCGCTATCACATTTTTGAGACATTTGTAAAAAAAAAATTATATTTTCAAAATCAAAAGCATAAAAATAACAATAAAATTCTAATTTGACTCATAAATATATCTTCTCAAATGATCCTTTTTGAAACCTTTTTTTTTTTCCAAAAAAAAAAAACAAAACTTTACATTTCAAATGCAACAATTCTAGGGTTAGTTGCATTTAAAATTACATTTCACATGCAACACATGAGACCATCGTCATCTACTATTTTTTTTTTATTATTATTTTAGAACTATTGATGACCATCTTACTTTTAAATATAAAAAATTCAAAAGATAATTTTTATTATAACAGATTATGACAATTCATAAATACATACTTTCTTAATCCTGCAATAAATAGATCGATCTTGGTAATCAATTTAATTTTTACCATGTTTTTATTTTAAATTATTCTTGAGAAACCAAAAAAAAAACAATTTTATTTTTGCATATCTAACCTTATTCTTACATTTTAATCATAATTTAGCAAGCACAAATAAGGTTCTAATCAACAACCTAAAGGTTTTCCAATCAAACCCACTTAGCATCAACATGATAATGGAAACCACTGCTAAAGACCAGCGTGCTCTTCGATGCCTCGCATCTCAGTTTTTTTTCTTAGACGAAGATGCAGCATAGCTCACATGGACGAAACCAAACTGTAACGCCAAGTAATGGCAACTGGGCTCCTCACCTCGTGAACTCCATCAGTCCAAGAAATCGATCCAAACTGATGAGTTCCTGCCGCCTTCGACCCGGCAGTTGAAGCGAAAGTTATCTCGTACGATAAGCTATGGTTCACAGGATCAAACACTAGCTCTGTTGGCCTCACCGTCACCTTGACTCCCGGCGGACTAGAGATCTCCACCTTGTATTTCACAGAGCTGGAACCACCCGACACAAAACCGCCGACATTCTTCACCGTCCGTTTGTAAGTGACAACGTTGCGGGTCTCATAGAAGACAACGGCAAAAGAAGGATAGTTTAGCTCCCCCGGATTGGACAATCCCTTTGATGAACAATCCACAAAGGTTGGTTCCCTAGTGAAGACCGCAATCTGTTGGTTACTGTAGCCAATGGAACAGAGGAAGGCGATGTAGTCATCAAAGCCAGCGTCGTACACCAATCCGGGATTCAGCGCCTTGTTGGGATCCACGTGCCCGGCGCCGCGGACAAAAGGAGTAGACGGATTTCCGGTGGAAAGATCTTCGATGATCTCGCCAGTGGTGTCAAGGTTGTAGGCGGTTGTGACGATTGCCGATTTGATGGCCGCTGGACTCCAATCTGGATGTGCACCGCGGAGCAGCGCGGCTATGCCGCTGACATGGGGGCAGGACATGGACGTGCCGGAGATGATGTTGAAAGGAACTCTCCTTGGATCGATGTCCAGGTCTGTCGGACTTGCAGAATCAGTCCAGGCGGCGAGGATGTTTACCCCGGGGGCGATCACGTCGGGCTTCAGAATCTCCGGAGTGCGGTAATTGGGTCCTCGGCTTGAGAAAGCTGCCACCTTTGGTGCTGGTGTTTCGCCGCTGATGACTGTACCACGAAAGACGATGCTAGCGGTAGGAGATGACGATGAAAGTATGTATGTTCGGATCTGAACACCGGACGACGCGCCGACCATGGTCGCCGGTACCAGGTGCGAATCGGCAATGAGCTCGTCGCCAAATTCTTCGCTGTTAGCAAGGATCATGCCGGCTCCCCCGGCTAGCTTCACAGCACTGCCTTTCTCAACACGCGCGTTGGCGCCGCGTTCGCAGAGTACTATCTTGCCGGCGACCTTTGCAGGGTCCAGAAGGCCCACGAGACACAAGCGAGACCCGCAGCTGCCTGCATAGACGAGAGAGAGTTCGGTTGCTGAGATATTGTCCTCGCCAGAGTAGAGGGAAACTCCTTTAAAAACCCTTCCATCACCAAGGATGACATCCGCTGGAAACTCTCGGTCGATGGTAGAGGCGCCGACGGTTATAATCCAAGGGGCTATGTTAACGGCTGTGTAGGCATATGGACCCGAGTTGCCCGCGGAGCAGGACACGACAACGCCATGGCGGGCGGCGCCGAAGGCACCAATGGCTATAGAATCACGGTAATAGGCAGGGGAGTATCCACTGGAGCCGACAGAGAGAGAGATAACGTTCGCACCATCGGCAACAGCAGCGTCCATGGCAGCAAGTATGTCGGAATCGAAGCACCCAGGAGCCCAGCAGATCTTGTAGGCGGCGATGCGCGCCTTAGTGGCGATTCCGCGGGCTACGCCGGGGGCGTAGCCGAGGAAGCTTGCACCAGGAACAGCGGCGCCAGCAGCGGTAGAAGAAGTGTGGGTACCGTGGCCCTCTGTATCTAATGGGGATTTAGACTCGATTGTCTCGTCAATCGGATGACCGAGAGCGGCCTCGTATCCTTTATAGAAGAACTTTGCACCAACGAGCTTGTTGTTGCAGGGTCCGGAATCGGAGGAAACGTTGAGGAAGGCGCAGGAGGACCGGTAGAAGGAGGGAGGAGATGGGAGGTCGTGGTCGACAAAAGAGCCTGAGTAAGGGAAGATGCCAGTGTCCAGGACGGCAACGACAACGGAGGAAGCATAATCGGAGAGAGGCCAGATGCCAGAGGATGGGGAGAGGCGGAGGAAGGAGGGGGAGTAGGTGGTGTGCAGGAAGCGGGGCCGGTCGTGGAGGACGGATACGACATGAGGAAGACGGCGTAGGAAGGAGGCCTGAGAATCGGTGAGGCGGGCAGCGAAGCCATCGGCGACGCGGTCGTAGGCGTAGAGAATTTGAGCTCGGGGTAGGCGAAGATCGGGAGGGAGGGAGCGCAGGGTAGATGAGTACCAGTGGAGCGGCGATGAAGATGTGGATGGACGAAGGGATGGTAACACATGGACGATGTAGGTTGATCGGTTGTCGGCGTTTGCTGTGACGGCCGCGCCGGAGAACAGAAAGAAGATGAAGAAGACAAAGGATCCAAAGTCTATGCTTTTCCCCATCGTTCTACCAGGCGCAGCCGGCGGTGACGGAGGGCCAAGATATGATTAGAATCTCGTGGAAGATGTGTGGTGAGAATATATTGGATGCGGAAGTACTCATACGCCAATGCTGTTCTGTTTGCAAGTTATTACGTCAATACCATCGTATGTATTTTCTCTGTTAACCGTCTGGTTTAAAGGACGATATACACGTCAGGGGATTTGGATAGTTTCGTAAATAAATGCCATACTGAGAGTAATCTAATATTAGTTTTCTTAATTGAAGAAGTGTGCTGCGGTTGACCATTCATTAAACCTATCTCATATCATTCGAATCCTGGAAAATAGGGTGGAGTCGATAGCACAGAAGACTTCTCTGCACAGCGCACAGCGATGGGGCCCACTGGAAGGAGGACGACAGCGGGACCCATCGAGGGAACAAGAATATTAGTAAATGCCTAAAAAAATATAGGTGATATTTGTTTCTTTTCGGTTTGTAAGATAAATTTCAACCTATTTTTTAAAAAATTCTTTAAATTTAAAAGAATCAGGATTTTAATAAATATTTTTTATAAAAATTTATTATTTTTTTTTCAAATGTCTTTTTTAATATAGAGTAAAAACAGAGCCTACAATGATGTCAATTTATTGAGAATATCCAAAATTATGAAACATAACTTTTTATAGCTAATTATTAAAAATAATGTTGGCTAAATTCATATGTGATTAGGTTGTCTTTCAATGTACATAATATATATTCATATAACATGTTTATTAAGTATAACATTATCTTGCTCTTATGCAATTATAATTTGTATGACATGCTATATTTATGCTCATAGTAATAATATATTATATATCTCTAATTCTACATAAAGATTATGTTAAAAATAGATATACAAATAAGTATCATTTAATGAAGTATGTGTATTTAATTTCATATAGATCACCTATTTGAATATCAAAATGTTGTGTATAATCAATTCTTTTTCTTTGTTTTTTCCTTGTTTATAATTTTGCATAGAGCATAAGTTACTTTTCATTCATTTAATTTATTGTACAATGTGCTCTATTATGAATTCTTATTTATCTAGATAGCATCATAGTGATTACCTTAATTACATCCTTTAAGACCCCAAAATTAATGTTTGATTAGATTATTGTTCTACTAGTTAGACTATATGATGCTCTTCAACAGACTATCCAATGTGCATCTAACCTAAAACTAATTTGATTGCTTATTTTGACCCTTAGTTTAATTTCTGTTAAGTCCTCATTAAATTATTCGTGTTACTACTAGACTATCAATTCCATAGCAATCACACTATTCGACAATCATTTGATAGAGATAAGATGCTTAGAGCATCTAACAATCCCATCATTTATTTCTCTTTAAGTGCCCATTAAATCATCTATCGGATCATATGATATTTATTAGAATTTTGTTGAAATGTTCGACATGCATTTGATGAAGGGTTAAGATTTTCTTTCATCAAAATTTTTGAACCATTAATACTCTCATTAGACCTTTTGATATCCCATCAGATAATCAATTGATACTACAATCTCATCCATTATTTTTATCAGACTATTTCATTCATCAACAAGATCATTTAATTAATATCTTGAGTTAATGATTTCATTTCAAATAGTGTTAATTAATAAATTCTCTCACTTCTCTTACAACTTCACTCATACATAAGAACATTGATCTCTATTAAATCTCATGAAAATTAATATGTATTACATAGGAAAACTCTCCTTGCTTTCCAAACAAGGTTTATTATGTTATCTAAATCAAGTTCCATTTCTCATTCACAAAGATTTTTTTTTCATGAATTCCTCTATCTCCTCTCACTACCCTAAGGATCATGAGTTAATCTCTTCCTCATTCTTTCCTCTTATTTAGGTGAAGCATGATATATTTATCAAATGTTGAATATATCATTTCATCAAAACTTTATAAAATTTAGTATTCGTCACATTTTTCATACTAAATATCTTTCAAAATTAATATGACTAATTTTTATATAAGACACTTCTCCATATCTATATTTTTATATCATTTGTGTAATATTTTGAATTTGGTATTTATCGCAGTTTTCTCAAATAATTACCACACGAATAGAATATTGATTTTTACTTAACAAGATTCAGACTTTTGTTATATCACTAAGCTACTTTTAATCTTAATAAAAGTTTTGTTTTTTGAATTTTATTCTATTTTATTTATTATTTACCTCCCTCCTTTAGAACTTGTTTATACACAATAATCATCATGATGTTTTCCAAAATAGCTTTCTTGGATCCTTTTTAGCATATTCACTTATTGTAGAATTAGAAATATGTTGATACTTCATGCTGCTACATTTCAAATGTATACAAAAAGTCTTGAGATATTACATTAGAAATGTTTACTTTCCTATGGTAATTAGAAGATGGATCTTTTGACACGTGCTTAAAATTTGAAAAACTTGTGTTTAAATCTATCGATCCAAAAAGTGGCATGTTGACCATCTTCTCTATGGGTAAGTTTTAAAGAAAATAATTAGAAATACTTGTTCAATTTTAAAATAATAAAGATGAATTAATAAAAGTAATAGTTAACCATGATAAGATAAAAACAATCTTCAATCATTTTAAAAAATGATATTCAAATTATTGTATTGTGTGTCCCCAAAAATAGTTAACTGATAAAAAATGGTTCATATCAAACTATGTTATTAGGAAATACTTAGTAAAATAGAACTTCTTAAGATGTTATGTGATATGCACTTCTAAACATACCATATTATTAATAAGAACATGTTGTATGACTTTCAGAAAATAAACAATATGTACTATACATTAATAAATAATGCACCATATCATTGCATAGGTTTTTCTTCATAATGTGATTATAAATAATATATCATACGTAAGGCTCAGAATAAGGTTCATCAACAATTAATTTACAAAGTAAAGCTAAATACATCATACATTAATAAATAATTCAATATACTTTAGTCTCAAGTTATATATATTTCCCTTAATGCAACATTTATTTACTTACATATATTCCTATTTGAATTAGGCACATTATATGTTAATAATAATGTAATGTATATTGAGCTTATGTTTCTCTAATTATTTTATTCGCACACTCCACTTTGTAAAGTCAAGTGAGATAAACATACTATAATCAAGCAATACTATACACATCATTAACTTGAGAGTTTGCCATAGTAAAGTCAAACGTACTATGCATTGATAGATGATGTGCTCATGTTGAGTGTATTTTATTCTAATTTTGAAAAGAGTTTTTTTTAAATCTTGTGCTTAGTTAAATATTGAATGGTAAAAATATATTTGTAAATAACTCTTCTTATTATGCATGATTGTGAGTAGAAGGAACTTGAGTATGTAAGACGATTTGTAAATGATCTTAAGTGCCACATGCATATTAGAATAGGGTTTAATATTCTAACTCACTAAAGTGAAATAAAAGATGCTTAAGATAATCACCACTCCATTAAGAGCAAAGTTCCTTAATGGCTTGAATAATATGAAATTCTTTAGCCTTGATAAGCTGCCATAATGAAGTACATTATCAAAACATTTCACCTAAACATCATGTTCAAGCATTCCTAGGAAAATAATCACAAAGTAAAACCATGATGTCAAAACCATGACTACAAGCATTTCACTTAAACATCATGTTCAAACATTCCTAAGAAAAATAATCACAAAACAAAACCATGATGTGGCCATGCTCAAAACATTTCACTCAAACATAATGTTAAAAAATTCCTAAGAAAATAATCACAAAGCAAAACTATGATATGGCCATAGGATTAATAATCCCCCTTTTTAGAATGTTATGTGATCTATGCTTCTATACATACCAAATGTTTAATAAGGATATATTGTATGACATTCTTAAAATAAACAATATATTCTATACATTAATAAATAATGTACTTTATCATTGCATAAGATTTGCTTCATGATGTGATCATAAATAAAGTATCCTATATAAGGCTTAGTGTAAGGTTCATTAACAATTAGTTCACAAAGCAAAATTAAATACATTATACAATAATAAATAATGTAATGTACTTTGGTCTCAAGTTTATATATTTCTCTCAATACAACATTTATTTACTTGCATACATTCTTATTTGAACTAGGCATTTTATACATTAAAAATAATGTATTATATGTTGAGCTTATTTTTCTATAATTATTTTATGCACACACTTCACTTCGTAAAGGCAAGTGAGATAAAAAGATGACTAAGATAGTCACCACACCATCAAAAGCAAGGTTCCTTATTGGCTTAAACAATATGATATTCTTTGGCCTTGATAATCTACCATCGTGAAGTACATTGCCAAAACATTTTACTAAAACATCATGTTCAAACATTCTTAAGAAAATGAACACAAAGCAAAAAATTGTTATGAGGTCATGGAATTAACAATCCTCCTCTTTAAGGATGTCAAAACCATGATTACAAGCATATATAATAGTGTGATAAACAAGAAAATGTAAGTAACAATGACACAATGGACTACATTGAAGTTCCTAATGTATAGTAACATCTTTTATTAACCTTATGACAATTTAAGTAGTTATATAATATCAAAATCATATATTGTATTTCTAATAATTTATTTAGGTGGATATTTTAGACATAAATTGGAACAAATGGATCACAAACAAGACAAATTAGAGTTCAATCCTAACTCTTATAAAACCCTTGAAGGTTAAAGGGTTCAAACATTGAAAAGACCCATTGAGAACTTTCATCTTAATGATGTGACAATCATCATGAGTATTTTTACTTTTTTCAAACAATTAGATTGCTAATATATATAATTTTTATGACACCATTAAGATTACATTATATCTTTATTCAAACTTGTATTTTTAAAATATATTTTCTAGTTCATAAAGTTATCTAGACTTACATTAGCTTAATGATTGTATGATATAATGTCTCATACCATATTTGAATAACTTAAACTCTAGCTTAATGTCTCAATTAAAGTTTGAAGTTGTCATAGTATTATGATAGCTTCATCATATATATGTGATCATTGTTTGTACAATGAAGTTTATGTGTAAACTTGATAGTACAAGATAGCAACCTTGTATGTGAGTCGTCCGTTTTTTGAGAGTCAAATTTTCTTTAGCATCACATGAGTATGGAGCTTCCTTCATATAAGTATACAAGTTATTTCCTCTCAGAGCCTATAATATAAATAAGCTTAATTAAGGTCAAACTTGTATAATTAATATAGCTTATTGATACTACCAATTGTTTGACTATTATAACTTAGTTATTCTCTCCATAATCATTATATGATCACCAAGCTCTACATTCTATACAATGCAAAGAGTAATACCATGATTATATATTTCAATCCAACTCACAAATAATATTAATAACTTAGAATAGTAACACATTTATTATGTCGTATTGTATCAAATGAGTACTTTACTATTAAGTTCAAAAAACTTAGAATAAAGACAATTATATTAGTGTTGTATAACTATAATAGTTATATCTTATGAGTATGATCATGATCTAATAAAACTAAATTTTAAAATATCTATATTATCATAGAACAATAATCTTTGTATCATTAATGTTTTACTTCATAACATAGTGCAAATATGATACATATATGTTGTGCAACTATGATAGGCTTGTCATACATGTGCAACTATTTTCTTAAGTCTAATTAAACTAATTAGAATATAATTGTATGAAATTCATTTTGATATGATCATATTGTACAAAATTTTCTCAAGAGCTTAACTATTAATGAAAAAATATATCATATGATGATGATCTACAATCAAATATATATGAATTATTCAAATTACATAAATACATTATATTGTATTAACATAATCCTTATGATCATCTAGTATGAAATATATATTAAACTTAGGTGTTGCACTATGAATTGGCATCATACAACACAAGGTTCACTTCAACTTGTATGACAAGTATTTTTGAGATCAAAAGAACTAGTCATAATGCCAGATCAAAATAATGGTTCTTTTGTTTAAAGAAAATATTTTTTGGACAATGACATTGAGAATGTTGAGAAGGTCTATCTTCACAACTTCTATATGACATTTTTTTAACACCATTGAGCTATGAGGATGATGCTATTGAAAAAGAGTACATTGATTACTAATACATTAAAAATTAAATGATTTGGGAGCCATATAAACCATGAAATTTGTGGAGAAGTCAGTGGGCAAGTGAGGTAATAATAATGGAGTCCTACTTATTAAAACAAAAAATTTAGATATTATGAATGTGATGTATTAGTAAGAGAATAATTAATGTAGATATTAGAGTAGGAAAAAAGAATGAAAAATTTATTGACAAAACAAGTATAGAGATGGTTGTCTTATTTCAACTTGTAAAGTTTGTATAGCGTAGATCAATAGATCTGTTGTAGCCGAAAGAAAAGAATATTGATCTTTATTGAGACAGTTGGAATGTGAATCTTTAACTACTATAGAAGAAGATTAAAAATATTGATCATTATTGACTATTTTTATTGCAAAATAAAAGAATTCTTAATAAAATAACAAAACACATTTTTGCTAAAAATGACCAATAATATCATAACCATTAATCAAGAAAATTCAACAAACCATACAAAATGCAAGGGAAAAATAACATCTATATTTTATCATGAAAACTACTATAAAAAAGGATAAAAATTACATTTGTGGTATACCTTTCAGCATTATGTCATTACTTAGCTATTATAAGTATAACTTCCAAGTTGAGAATTTTAATAATTGACGAAGTATAACAAATAATAAAAAAACAAAGTGAGGTGAAGAAAATGGACAGAAAGATCTAAGAAATTTATTCTGTCAAACTTATATCTAGTTCCCTTTATAGACATTAAACTTCTCTATTTTTAAAAAGGGTATCAAATCAAATATTCTTGACTAATATTTTATGCTTATTTTTATGCTCATGCTTCTAAATATCAACGGCTTATTACATCTCTTCTTAATTTTGAGATGAATTCATGGAATTTCAACTTAGAGAATATACAACTATTTGTTTATATTTATTGCTTTAAATGAATGATACCTAAAAGATTTATCTAAACAAATAAAATATGTACTTATGCCCAAGTCATAGTTAAACACTCCTATATTGCATTATGAAGTTTATTGTTAGTCTATATTAAACTATAGGGTTTTGGTCATATCACGTCTCCGTTGGTTGTAAAAGAAGAAATCTTCTCACCTAAATGTAGTTACAATTTATTGTTCCTTCATATGTCTTTCAGCCTGTACCTTTAAACAGTTGTTTTTGAGGAATATACATAATTTTGTTCAATAGTATGCTTAGAATAAAACTCAGTTAACAAAGCGACAACCCACATTACATTATTCATGTTATCCAAGCCTACACGAAAGCTCTACACATATGCCCCAAAAGTTAAACATGGATTCCAGCAATCCAAGAGAAGAAAGGATAAAAAGAAAAGCAACATATATCATATGCAACAGACTCCTTTGCGTAGTACATCAGTCTTTATTCAACCGTATCTCTTCCCACCATTATACTTTGTTTCCTACGTGACTTGCCTTCTCTCCTTTTACATTCCACATCACTGGAAACCTTTAACCTCACTTTCCTACAAAATGCTTAGCAAATCTTCTGATATATTCTGTTTCCTTCCTGAAGTGCACGCTCTGCTCATACACTGCACGTTAATGGAATTCCCATTCGGTAACGAGCTCTTCCATAATGGTTTTAATGTTATGGTGGTTGACGAAGACGTAGCCTCACTGAAAACGATGCAAGCTATGCTTTCATCCTGCCATTACAAAGGTTCTATTATTTTTTTTTTGTGCTGTCATTTCTCAGGAAAAAGTTGGGCATTCATGCATGCAGAATGAATTATATATATAATTTTTAACCAGAAAAGATCAATACACTCAGAGGCTAATATAAAAATTGACTTGTCTAGCTTCATTTTAGCAAATACAGGGGCAGAACATGGATGATCTGCTCACTTATTAAAATGTTCATGAATATTGAATTATATATCCATCTCTAATAAGATTTCTCCATTGTGATTTCATGCAGTCACTGCTACAAATTGTCCAGCATCTGCACTCTCGATTCTTCGGGAAGAAGGTACAGAAATCAATCTTCTCGTCATAAATGTTGAGATGAAGGCAATGAGCAGCATTGAGTTCCTCCACACCATTAGCAAAGAATTTTCCATACCATTCATTTGTATGTACAATTAGCGCCAAATAATAACAGAAAATAGGGTTATCTTACCTCTATGTTCATGGACTTCCTCTTCTTCTTCTTCTTCTTATTCCATTAATTTGGTTGTAGTGATGTCAAGCGACTCATCAAGTGAGGCCATGATACAAGGAATCAAGATGGGTGCATGCTACTTTTTTGAGAAGCCTTTGGAGATTGACATAGCTAAAAGCATTTGGAAGCACACTGTGATCAAGAAGATATCTCAATCGGAAGGATCTAAATTGCCATCGCTGGAGAAAAAGGACAACCAAGACAAGGTATTTGTGGTTGCTGAAGAAAGCGGAATTGTGCATCATAATACGGATAAAATTTGCAGTGGGCAGAGCGTTTCTTTTGAAGAAGAAGATGAAGAACAAGGGCATGAACCAGCTTTTGATAAGGGTAAAAGAAAGAGATATGAGGAAAAGTATGACGATCTCGTTGGATCAAAGAAGAGAAGACTTATCTGGACTGATGAGCTTGAGAAAAAATTTGCGGAGGCTGTAGAGCTTCTTGGCAAAGGTAAGACTTTTGGAAATATATGTAGAATGCATTAATCATTCTTTGAACTAGTTTAGAAATAGATTAACCCTATTTCTTTCATATAAGGAGAACCTCAATCAAAACAAGGCCTTCAAAAATGTTCGATAGATTATGTTTTATAATCTTATAATAACTGGGATTTTAATGCTAAAAATATGCAGCTGCCATTCCTTCGAGAATAATGAAGCTGATGAATGTTAAGGGCTTGCAGAGGAATCATGTTGCTAGTCATCTGCAGGTTGGGTAAATATTTTTTACTCCCATTAGATAAATATATTCAATTGAAGGCACTTAAGAGTTGGGGCTTAGTTCTTTACATCTTGAATTCATGAAATGATGAATTTAAAATTTGTCATTTGGTTGATCATATTCATTTGTAAACATGCAAAGTTATTCAAAACTATGAACTTAATTTCTTTAGAAAAAAAAAAGCAAAAGAAAAATCACAATTACAATAAATAAAATAACATGTTTTAGTTTATTATTATAATTATATTCAATTGAATATGATAATATAAATTTTTATTTCCATTTCTTATAATTTAAAATATGAAAATCACAGTGTTTTTATTAGATTCAACCATGAACAACTAACTTGTAATCGATCATCACAAAAGAAAAGTAAGACAAGTATATACAATTTATTTGTCTTCCACTCAAGACTTTTACTAGATGAAATGGTACTAAAAAATAAATTAACCTTGTTGCTATAATTTTTCATGTGAAACATATAACAACCAATATTTTCATCAAATTGATAGTTGCAAAAGCATATAGTTATACCAAATTTCTTCTTCATAATTTTTCCACTAACAAAAATTTAATTTAAGTTATAATTTAGTAATATACAAAATTAAAATTAATAAAGTTGTCATCTTTCATAACTCTAGCACAACAAAAATCTCAAGCTTAGATGGATTTAAATAGCACCTCACATTTTGATTCTTCCTTCAAATTCCCTCCACTTCTTCTTCCTCTATTTCCTTTCTATTTTTTTGTCTTTTCTAGTTTCTCTCATAATATCACTTTGCTACTCTACCTAGTTCATTAAAAGGACATGATAGTTATTAAAGTAATATTTTGATATTATTTAAAAAAATTAAAATACTTTCTAATCACAACCCACACACTATCATAAAATTCATATCATTGAGCTCTTCATGATAACACCTTTATTTTAAAAATATGAATTGAAATAACAATATACATTTAGTAACTCTCTTACTTAATATTTTAGTAAGCTATATTTTTATATCTATCTAATTGTGATTGAATTATGCATTATAAGCTTATGTAACTTGTTATGTGGGCCACCTCTAGGTTTTTTAGTATGGACAGAAAAAGGGTCATCTTTAGGTTATTTAATGTGGAAAGAAGTAGGATCTCTCAATTATTTATTATAGGAAGTGACTATTCCATATCTATGAAAATGTTTAGTTTTAATAGGTTTCTCTACCTAATTGTGGTGAAAGAGTGAAAAAAATAGGCCTAATATTTCTTGAATTGGGGGTAAACATAGGCTTAATGGGTAAGGATGGCTCACTTTAAAATATTCAAACTCTAAAATATTTGATTAGATTGGTCTGAATTGGGAAGGATGGCTCACTTTAAAGAATGCAACCTAAATTCAATCAACCTACCATGAATAAATTTTAAAGTTTAACCTCTCCAACCAGAATAACGTCTACTGCTCTCACTTAAATTGAATCTCACCTTTCCTAAAAAAAATTACATTACTACCTAATTTAGAACATTCATAATACTACAAATGTAAATCACTCATATCAATTATTATCCTGCTTCATTTTTTGTAACTCTAAGGAACAAAAAGAAATTCTAAATAAACTAGATAGTCCTGCATCAGTTTCACAATGACGACATGCTTAAGCAGCTTTCTTTTTTTGAACTCTTCGTATTATTACATATGAACTTAGAAATGCTTGACGATGTTCTTGTTAGAGTTGGCTCTGATACCACTTTGATGGAAATAAAAGAGTAGGGAAAAATTTGGAAATGACAATAAAAGACTTAAGGAAGAGGAAGAGAATAGCTAAGAATTTTCATTCATAAAATTGCATAATCACAATGAACCAATTACATCTATTTATAACCAAGAAAAATATCTAATCTCCCAAATCTTTTCTCATAATTCAAAAGTTTGTTTCTAATTCCTAAAAATCTTCAAAATACTTAAAATATGCTAACCATGCTTAAAAAGTACTAACAACTCCTTAAAAAATACTAACAAGCACTTGAAAAGTGTTAACCATCCTTAAAGTTTGCTAACAGTTCTTACGTCTCCATGCATTTGTAATGTTCACCACCTTTTGTTTTTTCCATTTCAGAAATATCGATTGCGCAAGGAAAGAGAACAGGACAGCATCACCAAACCTCTACTCCAATTCCTCAACTCCAGGGTCAATTTCCTCTCCGGTTTTAGCGAGACCAGTGACTTGGGACAAAACCCTCAAGCAACAAAATCCCAATCTAGCTTCTCTAGTCCTCTTCCTGGTGTCACTTCGTACCCATTATTCAACCTAGTCCATGTGCAGCATTGCCTTAGCAAGCTCGGGTATGACATGGATTTAACCACAGACGGCTCCGTCTCTTTCTCTACTGTGCCCTTCTTTTGTGAACGCAAAGAAGGTGGTCGAGAAGGCATCCTCTCCAATAATACACAAATGGCTGCATTTGAAGAGGCTCATTTAGTCCCTCAAGTTCGGACAGGTGAAGTATGCGATTTGGGTTGCTACATGCAAATGCTTGTAGGAGAAGAGCAGAATGGTGATGGATTTGCCGGTAATGGCAGTACCATTGACTTAGCTTCTGTAGCCATTTGGCCTATGGAGGACAATGGAGATGGTTGGGATCCTTATGAAAAGCTAGCAGGTGGATTCCACGTTCAAGACATGAACAACGATCACATTCTTCAAATGTATTGTGTGGATTCCTCTATTAGTGTAATCAATGCTGAGGAGTTGCAGAAGGAAAGTACTGCAGGTTTGGAATTAGCATGATAGTATAATGAATGCTGGGAACTAAAGATTACCTGATTCTAAACATGCCAATGTTCAAGAAATGAAGAAAAAACGTGCAGAATGCTGTGGCTGTAAAGGGCTTTAGAGCTTGGCTTGTTTGGTTTCCTGAACAAAAAGGAAGTTGCTGGGTACCTTTTTTTGCTTGGTTACTGTTCTAATCTGATTTGTTAGTTTGTTTGGTATAAAAGTATGCTTGCAACTATTTAGAAGTGTTGCGCTTGTTAGGATCACAGAGGTGCTATATAAGAAATACTCACAGGTTACTACCATGAGTATAGATGAAAGCATAAATCAGTGTATATAGCAACATCTGTCAAAATCTGGCAGGGTTTTCTTCCTCCCTCTTTGCTATGTCTTTCCCTCTCTTTTTCATGTTTCTTCTTATTGCGTCTTGCTACATTGTTACTGTGGTTTTGGTGGGAATTGGAAAGTTGGTTTCTATATCTTTTTTGTGATGCTTTGATTTGCTTCTTCCTTTCGATGATCTGCTGTGGATTTGCTGCTGCAATATTTTTAAGGGTATGTCAGCTCTTCTACTTGTGAGAAGTTTTCCAACGGGCAGCCTTTGTTTTGCAAATGATATAGCTTTCAGCTAATTTGGGGAACTTGGGTACTAAAATTATCCTATTTGGTTGCAAAACGAGATGTACTACTCTTGCCTTTTTGCCCACCAATCTACTTATAAGGACCTTAGGACTTTCAAGACCATTAAGGACTAACATTAGTCCAATTTTGAACTAAATTTTTTTTTTCACTAGTCATTAAGATTTAACCTTAGTCCAATTTTATTGTGACATAATCTAACAACCATGTTCTATTATGTATTCTAAGAAATTCTTGCAACTCCAAGCTTCTTAATTTCAAAATCAAATTGCTGTTATTGATTTCAATAAAAAAAATTTATTTTCATAAATGTAAATGCAAATTCAACTTTCCATCTTCTTTGTTTCTTACATAGCTTTGGCACAAAACCTTAAATAAAACTAATGATAATCATCAACCATAGTTAGACTTTGTTTTCTATAATGTTAATATTGTTATAGTTTGAACTAATTAAAATGTATATGAAGCTATATTTTTATTTAAAAAAAACAATCAAAATTCTCAAAAAGTCATCTGATAACTGCATTTCATCAATAATACTAACCTTACCAAATTCATCACATTCAAACAAGTACCAATAATGCATAATTAAAAACTCCAATAAAACATTTTAACAACAGATAAAAATCATCATACGATTCAGTAGTCTTAAATACCTTAAGTTAATTATTATTTAAATAAATAAACATCCGATTACAAATAATTACTTAAACATCAACATTACATAAAAGTTATGAAATTTAGTTTTTGTTTTATACAACATCATCCATAAAGTTTTTATCTTAATTTTTAATCAAAATTTATTTGATTGTTATCCAATAAAATGAGTTATAGAATCAAAAATTGTAATAACAACATTTAAATATATCATCAAATCAAACAATCAAAATTGACATAATAATGGTAGTAAATCAAAACACATGGTTCTTAAACTATTGCCATTTTTTAGCAACACACATAATTTATCCAACATTAGTTGGATCTGCCTTCCCACCCACTGCAATCAAGAACCAAACCCTTTAGTATGTTAACTTTAACCAAGGAAGAAAGCTCAAACCCATCTTCTATAGCCAGATCAGTTTGATTTGATCAGCATTTATCTCACTTTCTCCCTGAAGGCACTCTATTTGTTAATTGTTGACGAGCATACGCTGCACTCCTGTATTAAACCAAAAGATGAATTTAAATGTAATATCCATGAAACTTAAGGTGTATTTATTGGAGAAAGAAAGTTTATAGGTTGTGTAGAGTTCAGGAAAAAGTTGTACCTTTTGTACTGGGGATCAGTTGGATCCAATGCATAGAGATGATTAGTTAGCAAAGATGCAAAACGAGGATCGTTTGAAAAATCTACATTGGGTAGCTTTTCCTCTGCTGAAATCAATTTCAAATTCTTCCCCTTAATCTTCTTTGATTTCATGTTGTATCCCTTAGGTCCTTGGTCTATTCCTTGGTCGTCAGCAAATAACAGCTCAAGTTCTGCTCTACTTGCTTCTTGCTCTTTTTTCTCTATTTGCTGAGATTGATTTTTCTCCTTCTTAGGTTTTACCTTCTCCCTGGATACTTTCTCTTTACTAAATGTATTCATGTCAATATCAGAAGATTCTTCAACAAAGAAATCATCCTCTTGCTCAGATGGTGCATTGAAACGAGAATCACTGCCATCATCATCTGATGAATACTTGGACCTCTTTTTCCTTGCCTTTCTCTTTTCAATTTGCCTTCTGAGAAGTTGCTCCCAAACTGTCTCTACTTTCTTGCCCTTCTTCTCAAGAATCCGCTTGCTTAAATCCTCGAGGTCTGTATTAAAAGTTATCTCCATGTCTTTGTTATTTTCACCTTCATCTGTATCAGAACTGTTGTTTGGTTCTAGAAGGGCTCGCAGTCTTTCAGCATCCCTATATTTCCTTCTTTTATCTTTGGAAAAACCCACATCATTATTACTTTCAATCATGTCGCCATTATCATCTTCATCACTTTCATCAGTTGATGATACGGCCAAGTATTCGCTCAAGTCATCAAGCTTATGAAGATATGAAAGAAAGTATAAGATGAAGTTCAAACATATAAAAGCCTCTACTTGTTCAACGCTAGAAAATATTTAGACAAAGAAAGGAATTAGAAAATATTTAGATAACGCAAAATGTATTCACTTGCATAATTTTCCTCAATGCCCTTCCTATGTTCATTAAAAGGTTAAAGATGAAACTATTGAATCCATCTAACATAGTATTCAAACTCTACCTTGAACTCTAAAAAAAAGTATCATAAAAATTTTTCAGTCAACAGTTAGCCAAAACAATTGAATTACTTCAATGCATTCAAATAATTCCATTTAAAAGGCAACTGAAATAGTCAGTCTTCTATTCCACGAACAGCTCACAATTAATAAAAGCACACGTAGAGTGATAGCTACTTGCAAAGCACCTTTTTATTTTTGCAATTATGACACAAGCTGTATCTATAAATGATTATAAACAAATACATCAAAACATGCAAAATGCAAAAAGCAAGCATCTAGTTTATCAAACACATCAACAAGAAGAAAAGCTTGGACGCCAGCAAACTAACTGTATCTACATCATGATTTGCTTGATAGAAGTAATTCACATTATACTAAAGAATAATGAAGGTATCACAAACCTTATCAGCATTGAACTTCCGTCGCAATGTTTTCAGACGTTGGGGTTCATCGGCTTCCCAAGTCAATTTAACTTTGCTGTGCTGCAATGCTAAAGTGTGAAAATCCGGTTCCTTGTAAGCTGTTGGTGCCTATTATAAACAATTTAGCAAAGATGAGTACAGGTGCTGTAATTGATATGGAAATTTATAATCCTCCATTTTACCAAACAAAAACTTCATTTGATGCCAATGAATGCCATATTTATACATCAATTCTATTTAGAAACCAATACCTCTGTAGTTGCATCACGAGGAGGGTGTCTAAACTCCATCGTGTCGGCTATGAAACGCAAATCAAACACGTTTGATGTTCTAGTGAGCTCAGTGCCGTCAAGGGTGTTGTAAACATAATTTGCAGTAGCACTTGAATCAAACACGGCAACAGCAAAGTAATACCTAGAAAAGATGAAACAAACAAGATATGGTTTGGAAAGGTTAGCACACAAGAAACGTCAAACCAGAGTATTGCATCACATGAACACATCATGATGTTTGCAACTGTTTATAATGCTTTAATATTAAGATTAAACACATCATAAGCTTTGCCTAAATACTTTGACAGCATAATCAAAAGCCTGCAAAGAACATCCTCCAATTTTTCAAGATTCATGATTGCAATGTTTTAAATAGAATAAAAAAGGAAACTGTGTGTAACAGATGTGATTGAAGGATTAAATGAAATTAGAGGTTACCGCCAAGGAGTAATGCTGACTCTTTCTAAATTACTTTAAAATAGAAAGACCTGGTCAGTTACATGGAATATGTTCATTGGGATCTTCTTATATCAAAAAACATTTTGGTAGAACTTTTAAGGGATTCACAAGTAATAAAAATCTAGTTAGCAAACCAACCATTAGTAGTGTATAGATGCAAAGATTGTAGTTTTTTGTGCCCATATTTAATTTCTAGGATAAAAATCTGAAGCATAATTATCATAGTTATAAATTAGTGCCATCAATACAAATGGCCCAGACTAATTGACGATGTGTACAAACTGAATGTGGTTGAAGCACAAGGAATAACAATAAATAAGGGAAAAGATACAATTCACCAATCCTCACGATGATTCCTTCAAAGGAATTTTGCATGTTTTTCTCACTAAAAATGACGGTATTTTCAATTGCAAAATTTTATTCATCAACAGCACTATTCCCAAAATACATGCTAAAACACTACTAAAAGAGTCCCATCAACAAATTAGAGTATTAACCCTATGAGTTTAGTTTGGTCATTTCATAAATACAAACTTAAAAATGTTTTGTTACTAATCGTGTTGTTGGGTGCTTTCAAGTTTATAGCTTTATGAGAGAGGATGGATGTAAGAACAGATGAACTTGACAAGGCTAAATACAAACTTAAAAATGTTTTGTTACTAATCTTGTTGTTGGGTGCTTTCAAGTTTATAGCTTTATGAGAGAGGATGGATGTAAGAACAGATGAACTTGACAAGGCTATACCAGGAAAACAAGGTTTGTCAAGTCAAGGGTGTTAGTTGGTATAGACTATCTAGAGCCAAGTTCTAGCATGTTAAGAATCAGTTAAGCGACAAAAGAAAGTTATAGCATGTTAGCACTTGTGAAAAATGCCTAGTCTTAGTCTTCTACTTCAGATTATCTTCACTAGGTTACTTGAAACTTGTAACACTTATTTTCAAAATAAATAAATATTTTGTAGATATCACTTTTTTACATATGACTTTTTGAGAAAGTTTTCAAAGCATAATTTTTTTATTTTTTTATATGCATATAGATTTTAGTCATTATTAGTAATTATTTCAATTAAATTTTGAAATTTACTAGTGAAATTTTAAATTGTTGTTCTAAACAAATGATCTATTGTGGATCATGTGGATTATGGATCATCCAACATAGTTCAGATATCTAATAAGGTCTCATTAAGCCAAATAACAGTAGAGTATGTTTTGTACAATCTACATGGATGATCACACCTATTTCATTGGATGGTCCGACCAAACATGTGGTATATGAAACTTGAACAAGTCTGGTAGCCAACCCATCATCATTGTACAATCCAACAATATGGATGAATTTAAGCATTTCATCGAGTTATATTGTTGGATGGTCAGTTAAGACAATTTTTGAAACCCAAGATAGTTGGACAACTGATCCCTGTTTGTCGGACATCCAATGCTACGAAGAAAACCAAAAAATGTCGAACATATTTTGTAGATCATTTCAAATCTCCCATATCTGGAACAATATGATGTTTGAAGTTCCTAAAATGCAAATTATTATAAATAACCCTATAATCTAAGTTTTAGGTCAATGACTTGCATAATTTAGTAAGTTTTGAAGCCCTAGTACCTTCTCGAACAATAATCTATAAGTTTAGCTGTGATGAATAAGGGGTGTTGTCTAAGCAATCTTTGAAGTAGCTTACTGCAAGGATTCGATACTCTAATCTCAGATTCATTGTGTCAAACTACTGTTAAGGTTTCCATCTCACTATTCATAGGATTTATTTAAGTTTATTCTTTAATATCTATTGTACTTGTATTTTTAGCTATTTTTCTTATTATTGTGGCTCTTTTGAGCCATATGTGTAGAATCCTTTGATTAGATGAGTCTTTTTGAGCGTTGCATTTTGTAGACTCGTCTTGGTAGATATAGATCCCCTATAGGATCACTTTCAGAGGTTTTTGACTAATCTCTTTTGCAAAGGACAACAAATAAGTATGCTTAATCTTTAAGTAATTAAGGGTGGATGTAAGCAGCTGTTGGTTGAGCAAGTTAAATATCTTAATATTTTTGGTTCTATTATTTTAATAACTCAAATGCAATATCACACACGTCATCTCATATCTTGTTTTGAAAGAATTTATTGTTTATTCCAGGCTTAAATAAAAATTTATGAAAAAAATTTAAAATCATCACTTATTCTGGGGTGAATTTATTGAAAAAATAGAATTTCGATCCCTTTATAGAATATCAACCTAGAGCTATGAGAAGTCTGACATTTCATACAATGTTTTCACAAAAAGGGTTAATAATTTTATTATTAGGAAATCACACTCTAAAATGACAACTAAAGAGATGCATGTAACCCAATTAAACTCGCATGCATCATATCCTGCATTGCAAGTTATTTGCCTCTAAGCACAACCATGTGATGACTTTCAAGATGGCTTTTGAGCTCAAGTCTAAGTTGGAGGTTATCTATGAGGTACATCTTATATCAAAAGGAGCAAACATAATCACCTAATCCATGATTATGAAGTTTTTGTCATGATTTTAAGTGAAGCGATTAATACCATATCTACATGCCTTACTAGCATCATTAATGCCTTGTTAAATCTTTGCAGAGATTTTATTATTATAGATTTGGGATGGCAATCTAATAGGTACTTTCAATAGAGTATAATCCTCTTGTGATGACTATCAAGACCATAATAGATATTACAAACCTATCTCTAGATGAGATTCTTGGACATCTACTTACAAATGCAATGGAGATACCAAGAACTGAAAAAGAAAATAACATCAACAGCACTAAAATGGAGAAAGAAATGTTACCTTTGCAAACAACAAATACAATACAAATACAATTAAGGATACACTTTTGATGAAGATGAGATGGCTTTTTATCACACAATTTAAACAAATTTTCCAAAACCTATGGTAAAAGGAGAACAAGTAGAAGAAAATTGATCAGATTTTCTAAACATTAGAATCATGATTATGAATATTTTCATACTTCTTATTCAATTGGGGCACTAAGCATTAGAATCAATTATTTTGAATATAGTAAAATTCTTATTATTAATTTTATGAGAATAAGAAGTGCATTGATTCTTTCGTATCTCACAAGATTTGACATTCAAAACTAGAAGTCTATATGGGAAGGAGTTGCATTAATTTAAGAAAAGGCAAATAACCCAAATAACGATACCAACAAAATAGAGATATGGAGGCAAATAACATACAAGGAGAGCTAATTAAAATGATAGTATCCAGAAAATAAAGACCATCATATTTACGATAGCCACTAATCCACATCTGCTTGATCACTTTCTAAAACATATAATAATTTTGGTAAAAGATTACAAAGCACTAAAATGTTTTGGCATGTTAGCAAATAAAAAGAGGACTTGTAAGAAATTTAAGGGAACAGATGGCATGGCCAAGAGAGAAGGGTTTAGATATTGGAGTAAATTCTATACCCAAAACAAGAGAATAGGAATCTTCTGCAACGTGAATAACAAATAATGACTAGGATATAATTAATGTGAAAACATAAAAAAACTATCAATTATGTGAGATGTAACACTACAATCTAACATCAAAACTTACCATGGCTAGCTCTAAAAATACTTGGAGAAATAGATAACTTGAACAAAGAATTATGAAGCAAATGGCTACAAGAAATTGGACTTGAATTTTCATACTCTTTATGGGTCAAAGTAACCCCATCATCTTCAGTAGGACACTCTATAAAGGGAACCTCATTATTGATGATATACTCAAATTTGATCCAAAATGTTTCAGAGATATGGTTAATAAATTCACAATGAAAAATACCAAAACTTCAACTATATTCATTACTAGAATTATTGCCATATAGATCAAAATCCTATCATGATTATGATCATAACCTTAAATAGTTAGAGTAGATCTTACGAAGGATGCAACAAATCCATCAGATATAGTGGAGTTGATCACACAAGAAGATGTGGCTAAGAGAGGCATAGCTCCTCCACTAACAATGATTTGATGCCGAATCAACTAACAAGATCTTTAAAGAAGAGAAGGAATGTCAAATAACAAACTCTTTCTATTGTACTTTTTATCACAAGGGATCAACAATCGATGGGTGATATAAAAACAGTTCATCATGAGCTCCTCAAAACACAATAAAATACTTTTAGAAAGAGTAAGATTCTTTTTAGTGCAAGTTGAAGATCTTATGCAACTAAAACACTCAAAAAGTATTCTCTTGAGAGTACATCACATAAAGCGTATCTCAAATCTTCTTCACAATGTGAAAAAACATATTAGAGAACGAAATGCTATTTAGAAGAAAAGACAACTATATAATCCTTTTTGCCACCATTTATAGGAGTTCAAACTCTTATCCTCCTTATTCAAGGGAGGATCAAATAGAAAGTGATTTTACATTTTTGGTTGCAACAAAGAGAGACTTAGTGTTTCAAAATTAGTCTAATAGCTTTCTTCTCATTAGAAAATGGGTGGAGGAAGAGACAATGGCTAGAGCTTACTACAACGAGAGATGAAGAAATGCTCCATCACAAAGAAGAAATAATATCCTAGAAAAGCCAAGTCAATTACACCTTGCAAGTAGAAGATCTCATAGGCGATGTGAGTTCCCTAGAAAGATATCAACTTTATGGACAATTGCACAATTTCCTTTAAGGGGTTTTGGAGGGACATCACAAAGAAGATGGAAGGACAAGATGGAGGAAGATGTGCAAGAAGACATTTTGGCGGGGGCCAACATCATGCAACATTACAAAGAGGCTTTACTTTGTTGATCAAGCTCGCATCGAGAGAAAAAGAGGAGGGCATCAAGTAGCCAAAGGAGGGTGTAATACTCGAGGCTTGTTAAAAAAAGATGATGAAAGGGGACGAGACTAGGGTTCTTGTGTGATGGAGAGATTAGATTATTGTGAAACTAAGTTATGATGATGATTAGATTGCTCTAATATCATGTAAAGAAACAAGATTTTCAACTTTATTGATATCATTTATATAAGGTCCAAAACACAATGCATAAGGAAATAAGCTAATAAAAGAAACCCAATAAAACACAATAATATTAGGTCCACTATTTATAAGTCTATATCAATGAAATCCAAATTAAAGCTCAATTTAATACCCTAAAATTATAAGTAAATCAAAACCAATTTTTCATATTATGATGCGATACAAAGCAAAACAAAATTTTACACATCATTCACTTTATTCACTACACTTTTCCATGTATAAAGTAGTTCAAATGTAAACCCCATTTCCATATACTCCAATGTATGCAAGTCACAATTTAGCAATCATTTCACTCCACCAGGTACACATTTCAATACCTGCAAAAGTTCCAAATGTAAAATCCCATCTCCATATGATCCCAAATATAAACCCTTAAATTAAAACCAATTGTCCAATCATATGGGGTCAAATCAAGCAAATCAAAATGAGCAATGACTACAAAAAAATCAATTTTTCCAACAAAGCAAAATGTTCTACTTTTGTCATAGATCTATAGTTATCAAAGGTACCATAATTTAATGATAGAATCAGACAAAAAAAATCAAAAGTAAAAAAAACCAAAAATCAAAATTATTAAATGTATCAAAATCATATGTAAATTGAAACCAATCTCTCAAGTCTATGAAGCCATATCATCCAAGTCAAAATTTAAAAATTAATTGACTCTATTCACTGCAAATTTCAATGTATGCAATAGTTTCAAATATTATCCTTTAATGTATGGAGGTCAAAATTCAAAAATCATTTCCATGTAGAAGTCCCAAACGTAAATACTAATCTCCAAATGTATAGAGTACAAAATTAAAACCCCCCAAGCTAATAGGACCATATCATGTAGGCCAAACTTGTACAAATTATTTTACTTTTTCATCACACATTTCAATATATTGAGTCATCTCAAATGCTCTCATTTCAATATGGTACTCTGAGCCTACATCATTCAACCTGTAATTGCGTACTATTTCAAATTATTATGAATTCATCAAATATGTTCATGCTTACAAATTAGCGAGAGAGATAAAATGGGTATGGCAGAACTTGTTTTCCATGATTACCAGAGCCTCCAATTATCCTCTTTATAACAAAAGTCAACCATGCCCATGTTTAAATGTAGAGTTGTGAATCTAAAGAGGGAGAATTAGAAGCTGACACTGCATATCTCACTACCCTTACATGCTTAGCTTGTTTGTATGTTGGAGAGGTTAGTAGAGAGAGAAAGAGGAAAGGGAACAAATGAGAAATTGAGCAAAGGTGAGAGAGAATATGAGAGGTCATTGGAGTTTCCTAGAATTGTAATGATCCAAAATTGGACTTGATTAAGATGTATTTAAGCGAGAGATAAAGGACATGACTGTTTTTCTGCTTTATGCCATTGAAAAATAATTATAAATAACATTTAAATGGTATTTTATCAAAGTTAGTCAAGGGTTAGGTCAACCACATCGATATGGGCCAATAATGAACTCATTCATCAATTTTGGAGCAATGGAAGTGCAACATCACCCCTAGCCAAGTTTCCATAGAATGCTAAAGTTCTCAAGACATAAATGTCCACTATCTTCCATTGAGATCTATAGACAACATGATGGAGAGTTAGCTAAGATATAGGCATCTTGTCATATCTAAAATTTTATCATTGCAGCTTGAGATAGCACAAGAAAAAGAGAGAGAGAATAGATGGATTTTCTTAAAGAGTATTGTAAAACAGTGTAGACAACAAAAGCATCTTTATAAGACAGGAACAAATTCAAAGACAAAGGTGAAGCAACTTGAGTACATGGCCAACACAAAATTATAGATTAGGGATCCAATCATAGCTCAGGTGCCATTTTTAAAAAAGTTGAAGTATAATATGCTAATAAATGACCAAAGATGAGAGTAGAAGCAAAATAAACAGCATATCCAACTTCACCTTAGCTTGTTCAATTCATATGCACGTAATTTTTCATTGATGACTTCAGGATCTGGTTCATCATCACTATGCTTTTCATCATCAGCCAAGAGACATGTTGGTCCTCGCACTGCTTCAATGTCCATACACTTTAGTCCAAACTCCGACGGGTATATTGATACCGACAAAACTTGGCCACCTTTTGGGAGACATGAACTCATCACAACATAAAGATCAACGGCCTACAGAAGGACATAAATATCAGACATTGCTAGCACGCTTGCACTTTTATATCTTCTATAAGCTTTATATTACATAAACACTTCCAAGAAGATTTGGTGATGTGATTTAGCATATTATTAACTAAAATAAACAATAGACACCTTCCTAGGTTACTAGAATGTTAAATACATCAATTGAGAGATCATTGAATAAGGAGATTTCATAAAAAAAATTAACACAAAACATATTCAATTTGCATTAGGTAACATGCACCATGCTTATATCAATGATATAAATTCCAATTTTTCCTTGAGTGAAATCAATGGAAAATTTAAGAGGAAATACCAAATAGTGCAGAAAATATATGCAAATCATGAACATATCATAACAATCAGACAAAATTGTTCGGCAAAGATCAAGGTCCCTAGAGCAAGCATAAGAAGAAAAACAAGTCCTAGGAATTTTTAGATTTAAAGTGTAAAACAAATCATCCCACCAATTTAAGTATAGCATGCCTTCTCTACAATACTCATTTCGAATGTATGTTTGTACTTCACTGAACAACAACAGCCAGTACAATACAATATTATCAATTTCATCATAGTCTTATAAACTTTATCTTTAAGTTTGACTAAAACATTCAATCACATGTCACACCAAAAATGCTCTAATTCCTTCAACCAATTTGAATCATATAATGATATTTTCATCCCATCAAAATAACAAAACCACACATTCTTTAATATTATAGTCTCCAATTGTTATTCTATACTATTAGTTTCCAATAGATATCAATATATTATTTTCATGCCTACTATTGATGTCAAGTTTTGGTTGGAGAATCTAGAATAGAGATCACTTGAGAACTAAATCTAAATGAGAGAAGAGAGAGAATGAGAGAGAAAACCTATTGCTAAAAGGTAAAAATTACAAATTTGGGGATAAGTTCTCAAGACATGGGGAGAGCAAATGGAAAAAGAAGCACTGAATCCAATGTGTTTTTTTAAATGGATGTGAGAGATTAGAATATTAAGTAATTCTATATCTTAACATTGGATAGAGTTGTGTCCAACAAAAAAATAATTAAATACAAGATACAACTCAAGTATAGATATTAATTCAAAAAAAGATTGACTCTTCAAGCAATAAACACACAGCCCTTTTGTAGCTGGGAATTGTTCTGATGTTATGCTTTATATGGAACAAAAGTTAGCAAGTAGTTATAACTATCAAAGTGGAGCCCACATGCTATAGAGACCATGATAATATCCCATTCCTCAACAAACTATCCTCTAATCATTCGTAGGTTGAGGTTGAATAATAAGGAGGGTGATGATATGAGGTTCAACCTATCTTCACAAGGGTTAAACCATTTCACCTGTTTAATGAGATAGATTAAAAAAAATGCCTCCTCAAGGCCTTTTACATAATACCTCCTATTATTGAGGGTAAAAAGTATCATCACTTGCATTGCAAACCTAGTGAGCAATGGTCATGTGATTTTCATCAGGAATAGCCATCAAATGGTTGAGTTTGACCATTATGATTTTGTTTCTTCATTGTTGCCCAACAGTTCATCTCCCTGTTTATTTCACACATGATGTGATAAAAAAATCTTAAGAAATACTAACAAACCAAAAATTTATATTTTGAAAATGAAGCAAATGATCAGAACAACTCACTTAATAGGTACGACAACTTATCATTGTTATTTAAAGAAACATAAGAGTTCTTTCTTTTCTTCAAATACCAACCTAGTTCCTATCATCTTAACAAAGAAAGTCTTACTTCGATGATGTGCCCGATATGTTGTCTAACATGGAGTACAAAGAACAGATTGCATAGAAACCCCAAAACCCTAGCCCAACATCAAGTGTCAAAGCCAATTGCTTTTGTACTCCAAGAGTTTATCCATATCTCATTAATCAAAATAGATATGGAAGCATTGAGGCCCAAGATAGAAATGCCTACTATTGAAACTATTGTAGCCTCCCTTCAATAAAGAAAATTGTGATGAATATTACTCCTACAAAAAAGCACAAAGAAAAAGAGAATATTGTTTGCAGCCATGAAAAAGAGCTATTTGAAGCTTTTCTTGAGAGCAAAATTAAGGACATTCTTGATTTTGAAGAAGACATGAACAAGGGCCCTCATTCAAAAAATAATGAGAACATTTTCTCCATTCAAATAACTATGTTTTGTACCCACTAAATCTGGTCTATCTAAAGAACATGGTGAAATCATCCATGGAGAACCAAAAACCATCTTCGAGTTTGACTAGGCTCCAAAATCTTATGAAAGCAGTCTACAAAATTCCTCTCAAATAAAGAAGTACTCACAAATCTTCACAAACCTCAAGAAGCAACAGTAGGCATCCAGGTGATTGTAAAAGAAAGGTGTTCTAAAAGAATGGTCTATGAAAGAAAAAGCTAACCACCAATGCGACAAAAAGTTTCTCGAAAAGCAGATTATCCATTTGAGAAAGAAGATTTGTTCTACCAAGAAGAAACACGAATTATATAAAGCCAAAGAAGACCTTGCTTATGCTACTTCAAAGCAGAAGCCAACAAATTGTTCAAACACCCTTATAGTCTTTGACAACTCAAAAATCATTTATGACATTATTGTTGAACTGTCAAAGAGATTGGACATCCCAAAAAATTTTTGAAACAAATTTCTCTAAGCCCAATGAGCCTTCCAAAGTTTTAGTTAACACTAGGTAAGACCTCAAACAACCCTCTTAAACAGCCAATTTGATAATCCCATTTTTCAAAGTTAGCAAATTTGTGGGTTGTGGGTTAACTTTGACAAGCACGCCAATCAACATCACTATTTGCTAGACCTCACCACAATTTGGCATCACCATTGACAAATAGTCAGTGCTACCAAACACCATAGTCTATCAACCACTGTCATTGACTAGGCATCACCATTGGTTATCAATAAGGTGAAGCCTACAAACAAAGTTAGAAACCAATGCAAATTTAGATTAAATCCCACAAGCCAAGGTTAGTAACCAAACAAAATGTTTTATTTAAACACAATACTAATAAATTTATACTGACCCAAATAACACGATAAAACCCATTCCAAATAAATGCTTAGGTTGATTGGGATTAAGGGTTAAATTTAATAACCAAAAGTTGTAAATCATGATTTCCGATGATAAATTACAAAATTATTTTCTATAGCTAAATACTACGTTTTTGCAAATTTTCATCAAATTTCTTGATTTTTCAATACATAAATACTTTTCTATGCATTTATAATGATATAAATATTTTGAATTAAAAAAAATAAAGACAAACCTTTCATGTACAATACAACATAAGCATATTTATGTAATCAAAACTCCATATACATATACCAAGCACTTTCTAAGCACTCAATTGTATGTTATAAATGTGTGTATTGTATGTGCAAATGAATATACAAGTAACAAAAAGGATTTATACATGCACAATAAGCATTAGTTTAAATTATATGAACAAATGCATAATATAAGTATAGAATCATTTAAACATGCATAATATGTGTCAATCAACATTGTAAGTTAATGCACATATATAACTGTTTATAGCACATTGGAGAAGATGAAAAACAAAATATTGTACATAAATACAACACCAATTTTGCATGTGTATAAATTAAATACATTTTCTAACGTTCCAAAGACTTGCAATCACCACGTGCGATTTGACTTATGATTTGTGGATTGTAAAAAATGTTACAAAGGCTTTTTTTGTAATGTTCATTTAGCAGGATTTTTAGGGTTTTAAGCCAACCAATCAAATGGAAAATGTTTAGCTGATTTAAACAGAACAAAATTCTAAACACAACACCCTAAGTTTCTATTTAATCAGTACAAATCTCTCTCTAAAGCATCCTTCACATAACTTTTCATAACAAGGTTTCCTTCAATGGTTTTCATCACAATATCAATTTAATGTCTTAAAGATATTTGCTTTGGAGCTTCTAGCTTTCATTTACATTCATTGTAAATTTTACTTCTCCTAGGGTTGAGTTCTGCTTTTAGTTGTTTTCCTATGAAAATTATTTCCATGACCCATCGACTTAGATTGTGAACAAGGGAGAAGAAACCTCACAACTTTGTACAAATAGCATTGCAAACACCTAGGCCTTGTATTATTCTTGTGGAGAGATTTTGTAGGCGCTTACTCACAAACCTAATGTTGGAGGAAGTATAAAGGTTTCTCAATCATCTTTGGTGAGAGAAAAAAATTATCTTAAATGACGTGCTTTAAAGTGGATGTAAGCAAAATTGTGGGTTTAAACCATTTCAAAAAGTCTCCTCTATGATCATTGCATTCAATAAATGTACTTAACAGGAATTAATTAACCAAAAAAAACTTGTAAAGCCTAATTCACTCCCACTTGAGCAAGTTGATAGGCCAACAATTGTTATCAAAACAAGATTTTTATCTTAAGTATAACATCCTAGAGATCCAAGGGACACGATCCCCCTCTTAAGTATACCTACAGAACAACAATGGGCATGACTAAATCTTTAAAAAACATTATTAAAATTTATGAATTATAACTCAATATTTACAAATTCAAGTCACTAATTTGGGTGACATCTCCATATAAAACATCTTTCTATTGAAGAAAAGTTTCAAATAACATCAAAACTAGAAATAGTAAACCAAAAATATAGGTAATCATCTTTCTATTGAGAATGGAACAACAAACTACTATACCAAAAATACACCAAACAAAAAAATGAATAAAGTACCCGATACTGAAATCTAGAAAACAATTGTCTAAATAACACTGTCTCTTAGAATCCCTTGTCAATTCCAAAAACAAAACCTAAGATAAAATCACTTGTCAAGACAAATTCATATATATATTGATCCAAATCAAAGTATGAAAAGTGGAATTCAATTCACTATTACTCTAGAAATAGTATATCAACCAAATAACCTATAACCTTTGTCAAGCCTAAGGGGTTCTTAATAAGGTGGGACATAAGCTGTTTGGTTCAGACACCAACATTTTATGAAATGCTTCATAAATATTAGTGTTTTACATCAAAAGATCTTTAAATGACATTACCAAAATTTATGATTTTTTGCTAAATATTGACATATTAATGTCACCAAACTTGGGTGACATCTAGATATAAAACATCTTTCTATTGAAAAAAGATTCAAATAACATCAAATTAAATAGAAAATTATAAAAAATAATCAGACAACATTGAAATCTATAACTTTAAAAAATTATGACTAATGTAATATTAGCCTTGTCATCCAAATGGAAGAAACAATACTAAAATTTATGCAAAGTTCTCATCTTCTTCGAAATAAACCTTCGACACATAAAAAGAATTTATATCCAAGTAATACTCAGCCAAATAGACCCTCACATCTGAATTTTTGGAATCTTGAACTTAATATTAAATTGGGTTAAGATGACTAATTTTGTGTACCTTTATAAGGCATTACTCCTCTAGGTTTGAAATTAAAGTTGACTCTAAGCTTAAAGGGATATATGGAGCTTGGATGCAGAAAATTTTTTGTCAGAAAATTTTCTGCTTTTCACATCTCATTCTCCACTTGTTCTGCAGCCCCAAGGGCACCACCAGTTCTTCAAATCCTTCCTCTCACCAGATTACACTGCAGCTGCAGAAAAGTAAGAAATTTCCAAAGTTCCACTGCTGTCAAGGTGGAAAACAGACAAATTTGAGAACTTCAAGGAAAAAGAGAAGAGAAGAGAAGAGTTGGATATTCAAGAAGGTAACAATATTAATTTGAAAATCCCAATTTTCCTCTCAGCAACTTGTCTTAACCCTATCTATTTCCCAAATCTTAAATTTATAATGAGAATCCTATTAGCTATTAATATCTAACCAACCCTTCACTGTAACCACCAGTCATTCTACCAAGTTTTTGGATATTGAACTATTCACTTAGAAACCTATAAATTGACAGATGGCTATCAAGCTTCCACATCAACCTTGTATTTAAATGCAGTTGTAATAAACCATCAATATTTATTAAAGGCATATACTCGTAGGTACATTCCAAGCATATCAACCTTCTACAGTATGCAAAGCACCATTCATGAAAGCAATCACACGGCAAATTTATCAGCATCTGAACAGCAAATTAAACGTAAAATTCAATACACCTTATTTATGCAACTTGATAAATAATTTCAATTCATACCCGGCACAGAAAATGGTGAAAAAAATCATTTTATTATAACTCTTGATCTACCAAAAAAAATGCAACAGTTGTCATAGTCAATGAAGAACTATTTCCTAAACTAATCACACTTGCACTAAAAGACAACAATCAAGGACCTAAGACAAGTATGCAAATTCTTGATTCCACGCCGACTCTATTAGTGTAGAACAAATACTTCAAAGTTTATTTTACTTCAAATCATCGTGAGGTTTAGCCTTGTAACAATTTAAAAATCTGAAAGCAGGTGAGCACTAGCATGCATGAGGATATCAACATTATTTTAAAAAGAATGTTGGCATTCATAGAAAGCAAGTGTCAGTCATAATGTAGCTTTTAATTAAAGCATAGTTATTTTGTAGAAACCAATTAAAAAAATCGAAGTAAATTTGAGATAAAAATGACATGAAAAAAAAAAGTGGACCTACATAAACATGCTAGATTGGAATCAATATATCTTTCATTATGCATGGCAGATCATAGATGCTGGCACTCACTGAAAACCGTGAACCAGTATGAGCAAGATTGTATAATAATTAATTAAAAAGATCCATGATGAGACAGAAATAAGTCTATTGATATACACGTGGTAGGATCAAGAACTGAGTCTCTTAGTTTATCAGTCATAAAACGATCTACAAGGTTCTTTCTACCTTAATATGATCCCAATCCATGTTAACCACAGCAAGCCTGTGAGTCTCGAGTTCAGTAACAGGTGTATCCTTGTGGTCCGCCATCAAATACTGGCATAGGTCACTATTGACAGAATACTGCAAAAATTATAGTAAATTAATTTGAGCATAACTCAAAGCAACTAAGCAATGAATGCAAGAGTAAAAAATAAAAAATAAAAAAAGATGTTTATCTGAAAAGATAACAAACATTTAAGCTATCACAATAACCATGAGCTCCTCTAACCTAAAACACACTATGAACGCAAAAGAAAAAACAATGCCACCTTAAAAAAAAGCATGAAGCTGTAGAAGCAATGTTTGGAGGGGACTGAGAGTAGAGATCTTACACAAAGTTTAGATCAAACTCATGAAATAAGGGAAAAGGAGATCTTCTTTCTATGTAAAATTAGTGATGCAGAATTAAATTCAAACTACTTTGACAGAGAAGGAATCCAAGAGAAGAAAAGTTGAATCCAATGAAAATGTAACTAAAAACAAGATTGTAGATATTTAATATAATTAAATCTTCAAATCTCGAGAAATAGAGTAGGTCTGAAGAAAAGAACAATGAAATGCTGTAATTGGACTCAATTTATACATGCAAAGGTTGGTGGAGAACTAGCAAGTTATTAAAAGCCATCAAAAAGGATTTTGCACTTTTTTTGAGCTAGTAGAGACCATTATAAAAATTTGACACAACAGCTTCCCAAGTTGAAGATGAATAGTGTCATCAAGATTATTCAAAAGTATTTTTGCCCTCGCAACCAAAAGAATCTTAATTACGTGAAAGAATCCTGCATTTCGGGTCAAATCTAGAGATCAAAGTTCAGGATTTTCCTAGAAACGTTTTCATTTTCATTAGTCCCCTGACACTTCATATTCTCATTCATGTGGTACAATGAAGAGTAGTCCAAGAGAATATCAACACAACAAAAGCATCACGAAAATAGAGAATAAAAAAATAAAATAATACACAAACAATTTTATTGAATAACTGAGAAAAGTAGTTAAATTTTCATACACCTATAAATAGTTGATTCTTCATTTCTTGAAGAAACTTAGCATCAATTTTCACATTTATCCTTTGTCTTGTGCTCCACAGTTCAAACATCATTCAAGATGGAACACAGGAAAAGTATGATTTCTACTTGGGAAGAACCAAATGATGAAGCTCCCATGAAAGAAAAAAGAATAGCAAAGAAAGCTTGTGGAGATCAACCAATGAGTTGAATCTTCAGCTGAGTCAGCTTCCTTCATAATCATAAGAAGATTGAGAATTTGAACTAAGATGTATAACAGCCATCCCTTTAGGTAGAGCAATCCTTGTATCCAAAAGATAAGATGCGAACAACTCAATTCGATTAAAAGGTGATTGACTTATTGTGTCTGCACTTCATCCTGCTCCCTTGATGGGGTCTAAAAGAAAAAGGAGTACAAACAGCATAAATTATTGTAGTTGACGATGTGGTGGACAAACAAGAAATTGCCAACGGAACTCCTTACACTATACTCTAGCCAGAAGTATGTAGTTACTTCCAAAACCAATTAAGAACAATGACAGACAACAAGAAAGTCCACTCTTTAAAATGTCAAAAGTTTGATTAATGGGGATTATTGTTCCCAACAATGTAGTGAAGGAAACTCCTAAGATTGCAAACCAGAAATCATATCCATTGTTGGAAAACCCTTTCATTAAGGCTACCCTTCTCCTCAAATTAGAGCTCTCACTGGATAATATTGTTGGCCTGATAGGCATGCTCAAGATAGGATAAATTGATCTTTATCAAATTTTGTTTAAAATTAATTTGCTGATCATATGATGTTTTATTTAAAGCAATTGAAAAGAAATTGAAGTAAAGAACATAAGAGAATTTTACAAGGTTTGGACATAATCCTTGACCAATGTCCACCACCCGTTTGAACCTAATTCTACTAAGTACTCCTTTAATTAACAACAGCTCTTCTTTTTTGAACACATTTGGCACAGTGCCAGAACTTTGTTCAGAGATGTTTTTGCCGGTATTGATCCAGATTTGGATGCTCAAGTTGAATTTGGAGCATTCCAAAAAATTCTCCAACACAAGGGCACCACTCAATCCTTCCAACAACAGTAGGAATAGACTCTACACAATATTCTTACTAACACAAGACCCTAGTCTTGGCATGCTATAAATCATTACAAATGCATCGCTTTGTTGCAACTCTCTTCAACACTAAGCAAAGCCTTGAGTAATGCACTCCCTTGTTGACAGATTGAGCCACGAGGATCACTTAAATATACAGAGTTTACAAATAAAAATAAAGCCCAATAAATTCCGTAAATGACACATATACAACAAAGTACTAAAGAGATTGATTGAATGATGTTACTAAGATCATTCAGAGCTTTTGTGCATGTGTTGATGGAAGAAAATGAATCTTAAAATTTTTAGCAAATGCACTTGAAGACTAATAAAGCAATCAAAAGACCTCAATTGTTTGAAAATCTCATTACATGCCTTAGTGGTGTAACTAACCATTCAAGAGTGGTATTTGAAGATGTATTTATAACAATCCATGGCCTCTAAAACCCATTCCATTTGGACCATATACCGTCAAAATGTAATGTTTTCCAAAACTAATCGAATTAGCTATTAAACCTAGTCAAAAATACGTACATACATTAAAACTATGTACCATTATTTACCACCACATACTATATAATAATCTCATCTTCTAGGACAACAAAATTCAAAAATTTAAATTGCCCATAAAAATTATAAAAAATAAAATATAAATGATAAAATTATAAAATTATGTTGCTTAAAGTATAGCACATATATAATCTATTAATGAAAAGAATATTGTTAAAATGTTAATTTTAATACGAATCATATATTTTCTTATTACAAACTATTAAAATAGTCCATATTTTGCAACTTAATTGTGTAGAACTTCATATATGAATGCAAAAATTGTAAAAGCATATGGGCACATATATTTTGACATAATAATTTTTTTTTTTCAAGAAAAAATTTTTAATTATTTTCATGAATATAAGTATTGAGTTATTAAGATAAACATGCTTTAAATATTGACCAAATCAACTTGAATATCCAAATCATTAAACTAATGTCCAAATTAAGTAAAAGTCAGATATGACATAATGATAATAGTTGAAATGTATTAGACATGTAAAATTTTGGTAAAATCATGTATAAAAGCGATTATTAATATAAGTGTCATATATGGTGTCCTTAACCTCATAGAACTTATGAATCCAAGTTGATGAATTGATATCCAAACTAATCAAACTTAAATGATAGCATAAAAATGATGGTTCAAAAATAGTGCACATGTTATACGTCAATTTGCACCAAATATAAGACATAAAAGACACCCATAGTGCCAAAACCTTATCTTATCAACCTTAAAGGCCCAAATCACTAAAGTCAAATCCAAAGAAATTCATCCTTGAACCATAATGAAATTTTGAGATTTAAATTGGAATTCTAACTTAATTTCCCAAGTTTCATATCAAATACCCTTTAGTCATTAAGCTAACCATCTTCTTCTGTTTAAGCTGCACTTTTGGATTTCTTTGACAAAGTAAAGCTAATTTAAGTCTACAATGTTCATCTTATTGATTCAAGATTGAGACTAGTTGATCCAGTGTTTGTCTATAAAATAATCATTTAAAAACCCAAATTGTCACTCTATAAATGACACTCAAATGTTATGCAATCAAATAAACACAGTGTAGTGCATTTGTTAGCAATTAAAAAAACAAAAGATAAAACATCAAACCACAATTTGTACTTATATAAAATAACCATTTAAAAAACCCAAATAGTCACTCTATAAATGACACTTAAATGTTATGCAATCAGATAAAAATAGTATAGTGTATTTGTTAGCAATTAAAAAAAACAAAAGGTAAAACATCAAACCACAATTTGTACTTGAGTCTTAATAAAGGAAAACACATTCTAAATTAGAACAATGGATAGGGGCGGAGTTGATAGCTCGGTTTGGTAAACATGGACATCTTGGAAATTACTACAATTTTTCCTCATCTTTGAGCTACTTGATTAACTTCAAGATCCTTGGTAAAGCAATAATATGCTCTAAGCCATGAAGATCAACAATTCTCTCATTTAGATAAGTCACCTCAAAAATATACAAAATATAAAAATTAAACCATCAAGAGAAAGCATTTATATATAAAATTTATCTTCGTCAAAATTAAAAATAATACTTAGGCTTATAAGAACAACAGATATAACCACAATCTCAAGTTATACACACAAAATCTCTTATAAAACACACTTTGGTGCTCAAGTTTTAAAGAGATAATTGCACATTGTAAGGTTTAGAAGGTTGGCTTCCCAAATGCTAAGGAAGAAGCTTCCAAAGATGAGCAAGTCTCTTGAGACCATCACATATCGGAAAAAAAAGCCTCAAACAACCTCAAATATGAAAAAAAAAAAACAATATTAAAGCAAAACTGGTCAACGCTTGAAAGAGATTATCTATTTTGTTTAATTTTAAGATGGAGCTGGACATGTATAAAAGAAAATAAGAGACTTTTCCTAAATGCTAACTAAAGAAGTGAGATAGGATGAAAACCATTAACAATATTAATACAATACATCAGATAGATCCAATGAAATCTAGAATATAGGAGGCCTCAGTTTAATGCAAACCCTAGACCAAATCATAGACAATGGCCTAATAGAAGTCTATTAGTTATTTAACATTTTGACTCATTATTAAGTTATAACACATTATATATGAGACTTGTATGAAGTTTTTATTTATTTTTACATACCTATACTTTTTTTATTAGGTAAATGTAATTCTATCATTTAGCTTCTAATTTAAGGTTATTTATTATATCTACATATATTTTGCAATGGAATGAAAAAGAGTAAAAAAAAATAATTTTGCTAACTTTGCCATTAATAATAACCAAGGTTTCTTATGGTGCATGAGTGCATAGGATGAAGGCATGGCCTTCTCTTGCCCCCTAATTGCAATTTAGACTTATCCCACCTCTAGGTTGTAATCCAAATTTTATCCTAAATCAAAGTTGTGATTCAGATTTTTCTTATTGTCACCATTTTCTTCTTCCTCTTCACTGACTGCCACTTGCCACCTCAACACCTTTATTGTCATTAAAGAATTTCAATTGTTGACAACTTGCAAGATTACTACTGCTTTCATTGTCAATCTTATAGATTTAACGTCTACTCAACTAGAACTTGTTCTCAATGAGTCGGTCGTCCGCTCGCACACAAGAACCTGCTCAATGGCCAACACACATCCCATTCCAACCTAATGCACATGCCTACTCAGTCGCCACATCCAAGTGTGAAACCACATGCCCCATTCATGTAAGCGCTTGCACCACATGCCCTATCCACTTAAGTGCTCGCATAGCTTGTCCTGTCCATTCAAGCATGCTTATTGCACACCTCACTTGTCTATGCACACCCATTTAAGCTCGGCCACATCTTCAATGCACATGCTAGACCATCTTTGCAACAAACTTATTTGCCTACACGTGACTTCAAATACGTGACCCCTAATCCTACAAAGCCCAAACCTATTACTCAATGCTTTCAACATCCTAAGCCCAGATCAAATCCAACCAAAAAGCTTTTGCTCTTGCACATTTTCCATTATTTTTTGTATAAAATCTTAGTTCAAATCCAACTTTTATGTCATAAAAAGGAATGGATTGTCAATGGTAGTGAGGAAAAGGAAAATGATGGAAACAATAATGGAACAAAAGATAAATCCCAATCACAACTCAGATAAAGGGATGAACTTAGATGAAAGATAAGCTTGAATCGTAACCCAGAGATAAGAGAAAGCCACCTCTTCCTCTAATGGACATACACACCACAAGAAACCTCAATTTCTATTGACAACAAAGCCAGTAAAATCCTTCTCTCATTTTCATTCTATCACAAGATATATAAATACAAAGAGTAAACTTGGACTAAAAGCAAAATAATAGAAATAACTCTACCAAATATAAATACATAAAAATAAATAAGAACTTCATACGAGTCTTACATATCACCCATTATAACCCAATAATAACTTAAAATGATAAATAACCAATAGAGCCCTTATACGGGACAGTCCCACTATATTTTCTTATTAGTGATCGAGTTCATAGCCTATGATAAAACGAGACGTCCTACATGCTAAGCTCCACTGAATTCCTCATGTTAACAAAACTATAATATACATTCAAGTGCATTAAGGGGCTAAAGACCTTTTTTGTTGCCCTTCCTTGAGGATGACTCTTATAAAAATATGTGTTGTCATTATATATGGTAAAGTATTCTTGGCTTAACTAACATACATGCAGTTTACGATAGATTGAAAAACATGAAGACAAAAATGGCTACAAAGGAGAAAGAAGGAATAGCTTTTGAGTTAGTTTGCTTCAACATGCTTCATTTTGGAAATTTTATTGTAACCAACAATAAGATACATTCAAAGAAAATTATGGATGAAAATGATGTTAACAAAACTATAAGATACATTCAAGTACATTAAGCGGCTAAAGACCTTATGTTACCCTTCCTTGAGGATGGCCCTCATAAAAATATGTGCTGTCATTATCTATGGTAAAGTATTCTTGGCTTAACTAGCATACATGCAATGTATGATAGATTGAAAACCATGAAGAAAAAAATGGCCACAAAGGAGGTAGAAGGAATAGCTTTTTGAGTTAGTTTACTTCAACATGCTTCATTTTGAAAATTTTATTGTAACCAGTTGGTGTAACTATCTTGAGATGTAGTCATTAAATTTATTTAACATATATCACAACCAATTGTCTTAGTTTCTTTTCATATAAATTTAATTTTATCTCATACAAATCTGTTGATATGAGAAGAGGAAAGGACACTATTGAATTTACCATAATACATGAAGTGAACAATCCAAATGAACAATGCTATTCCAATGATACATCACTATTGATTTCAAATGAGTATAAAAGATAGGGTGGTAACTTAACAATTCATTTTTCTCCTTCTGATCAATTTGTGTTTTCTTCCTCTAAGAGTTCTCTACTTTTCCTCTTTATGAATTATTTCTATTAAGCATTTCATAAAATGACAATCTAAGAAAAAAATGATGAGGGTGAGATGATTGAACATGACCAAGAATTTAAGAAATAATACAACATTTCGCATCTCTTTAGTAAAGAAAGATATCATAACGGATTGCCAAGATTATTGGAAAAATTACTCCAGCAATGTTGACTAAAAATGAGTGACCATTCACAGTTTCATCATTGCAAACTTTTTTATTGTATGGGCTACTAAAATTGAAGTTCTCAATCATTAAAGAGTCATTATTGCTTCCTTTAGCCCCAATACAAGTGCAATAATAGCTCACCACTTTGTCGAAGTGTTAGAGAACAATAAGGCTCAATATGACTGCTAAAGCTAATGAAAAGTTTCATTAAAAAAGAAAAAAAAAGTTGTCTTTAAAAAGCCTTGTTTAAAAATGAAGTTCATTGTTTGTTATATTGACAAACAAGAAGCTTGGGGGCTAAGTAGTGTAGTTTTTTTCTGTATGCAACCATTTTACCTTTGAATGCAATAAGACAATTAACTAAGATATCAAAAATTATATACATATTTTAATAATTAAAATAATTACATTATGAATTTCACATAAAATCTTTGGTTACAGAGAAACAAAATTGACACCACCATCCAATCTACACCTTGTTCCCATCGCGACAATCCCTTAATAATTGCTCAACCTTGAGTGTTGATGAGGTTATTGGTCCACCAATCACAGATGAAAATTGATGGTACACAACATGTGCATCATCAAAACTATCGTACTCAAAGTAAACTTTGCTGTTGAAGCCCAAGACCAACTAACTGCACTAGGACCAAAAGGTATATACGCAGGATTGTCAACCAACAAATACAACAATATCATACATAAGGGAGCAATCACAAAAAAGATTGCATGATTAGTAGCTGATTATAACTACAACCAAAAGTCACTAACAATATAGTCAAATTAACAAAGCCTATAACAAGGCATAAAAAAAACAACAAATTTTACAAGTCATACAATGAAGATTCACACCATTGAAACAAACTAATCAATGTAGAATTACAACAACATAGTAGTGATTGATCTGACATCAACATGTAAGCAATGCTATCATGCCAAAAAATTTGACATGCTCTCAATAGTGAACATGCTCTCACCGCCAAGAACACAATTAGGTTACACCATTATTTGTTTGCCTAGCTTCCTCGAACACAAAGTCACTTTCCTATTGCAATAAGTGACAACGTATACAGTTGTGCAGTACCATTGAGGATATAATTACGACATGTTGAATATTGTAAACATACTATAGCACATTACGAAGTAGTATTCATTTCTTTTTCTCAACATCTAAGAAACTCTCAATTACCTCACAAAAATATACATAATGCCCTATTTCTAGATGTGGCTTTCAATACCTGTATCTATGTGGGTATCCAACATCAAAAACAGACCATCTACTGGCAATGGCCTACGAATGCCGAGCTCAATATGGTAGATTACAAAGTAGAAAATCTAATGTTCATTTGGCATGCACAAATGATCATGAGCTATGCCCTCCCATCCAACATGAACAAATGTAAAACACATGTTAAGGTCACAAACAACAGTAACATTTTCTGTGGGATGGTCACACATCTAATGCACAAAATTTGTTCCATCAACATCACATTGCACTTTATGCAAGTTCCATCGATAATACTAACGCTACCCAAGAAACACATAAAACCTATTTTTGGCTATTTGGGTAGGGACATATTGCAATGTTTGATCTTAAAAGAATATTACCTCCAAGTCAAAACTGCTAAGAATCATAAGCTCAATATGAAAGTGCTTAAAATTGCATTAGTCAAGTGTTAGAAACAGTTGCATGCCTCATGCATGTTGATTTTGTCTATCTACACAAAAAATTGTCAAAAGTAACTCATTCACTCCCACAACCCTTGAACCTTACAACTCGTGTGCTGCCCTCAAATGCCTTGACAGATCCATGAATACAACCTTGCCTATTCAAAACATGTTAAAGAAATAAAATCTCTTCCATCTAGTAGCTCAATCACAGATTTAGCACTGACTGCAGACATTATGATTAGTGTGCATGCATTGCTATAGAAGTATATTCGCTCACTTCATGCAGTGCATAACAAACCTCGCAAATCTATGGCAAGTACTCATTTATGAGACATTTGTAGCATGCTTAATTGCTTCTAGCTTGATCATCATCAAAGCAAAGCTCTAAAGATGTGTTCAATATTCTAGCTAATGAGGACATTCAAGAGGATAACTAGCAACTGATGTCATTATGCATTATGTTAAACTACATGCATAACACTATCAATGCTATCACCATGATAAAGTAATATCAATGTAACAGCATATAAGAAGCAACACTCTACTTGAGAAGAACAAGCATGAAAAACTAATGATATAATCAACTCTTCAAAAAACAGATCCATTGAAACTCAAAGGTCTTTTCATAAATATACAAAGTTCAAATGCATTAGGAAAAATCCTCAACTAATATCAAGTAACACTAATCAAAACTCCCAACGACATCAATCATGTTTCCCAGCATCTTCTGCTGCACCCAATTGTACTCATTCTCTAAAAAAATGTGGTTCCTCTTGTCATCAAAGGCCATAAACAGCTCTTCATTTTAGTCATTGCAGATCTACATAGTCGCAAACTTCCATAACTTCATGTCATCCCACATGAATCTGTCTATTACAACTATGGGTAGGACAAAGATGGGTCCTTTACCATCAAGCATGGAGAAGCTCAAGTCTCGATGAGATTGCCTCTACTACTCGTACAAGACATTTGAAATGCTTTGAGTTTGGAGGCTAATCACGCCCTCGAGCAAGACAACCAGAGTTCTCCTAGGCAAGGCACATAGAGTACCTTCAAGTACCATATCAATGCTTCAATGTCATAGTGTGGAAAGGCATGAGGGTAGTCACATCCTTAATGTCAACCAGAGAATCATTATAAGTGTCAACCTAACCATCATCAAATCTATGAGAACAAGTAAAACTGTGACTACCGGTCACAATCAGAACAAACATAAATGTCAACATGTGATCAAGCACCTAAAGAATGCCAATACACCTGAATTTTTTTAGGACTCGGTTCACCATGAAGAATTATCAAAGAATACCAATAAATGAAAACATTTTTTTGAAAACAACAATCATGAGTTACATTCCAACTAACCCCACCTAAAAAATTGCACCAACTTTTTTCATGGCATCTTAACCCATCACCATCTTACATTCCATTAGGTTTGATCCATCCAAACCTCATATTGTCAAATTTTCAAGGACATGATAAAACTCCATCCAAACATTATCTAGCAAGTTTTTATATTCTAAACTTTATATAGATATATAGCTATATATATATATATATATATATAGATTGATAGATATAGTAGATTGCAACTAACAACACAATTTCATAGTAAACATTGCACTACATCCACGGCTTTAGTAGTGCTAACGACTCAAAAAATGGACCTCGAGTCCTTAATTTCCAATGCTTCTCCTAAGGCCATCCTCTTGTTCATAAGGGATTATCAAGTTGTTCTTCACCTCATGGTCTTATCATGATTGATAACATGAGGTTAGAAGAATTAGTCACAAGTACAAAAAAATTATTATCAATATCCATTTATAGTTAGCTACTACTCTTAGGCCTATCTCCTAGGTGGCAACTTGACTAATCCTGATGCATTTCAGGACCTCTCACAACTTCCTTGTTATGCAAATCTTTGATCACGGCCCCTTCACAACTTCAAATCTTTTTTCATTATGATTTGTCAACCTTCTTTTTGAAATGCATAGTAAACTTATCTTCTTGAAAAGATCATAGAGAGCATTATTGAACACTCATCCAATTTTGTAGCCATACCCCCTTCCTTACCTTTCTCCATAATACTTTTTCACTTGAACAAATTTAAAACTATATTAATGGTCTATAACTACTTTGCACTACTCACTTGAAATATGCATAGCACATGAATTATATGACTAATCTAGAGCAATGAACAAACTTTCATTGAACAATGCTCTTCACACCAATCATCTTTGAATCCAAAACTGTAAAATAAATTTATAAATATAAGTAACTTCATTCTAAGAAACATGGGCACAATTACCCAAAAGCATCCAAAGGCGAAAACAATAAAAAATGTGTTTGAACAAATGAAATAGCAAGCCCAATTGCAACAGCAGCAAAAAACCACAAGAGATGCAAAAAGTTCGACTAAACCAAATCATTATAACTGGTATATGTAATACGCATATTACAAGAACCTTGTGATCAAACACACAATCACAACCAAATCCAAAGTATTGGGAACAGCAATGATGATATCAAGTCAAAAAAGGAAGACCACACTTGGCAACAAGTTCAATAAACGAACCCACAGCAATGCATCATTAAGCCAACAAGAGATCCATAAATTGCACAATAAAATACTAAGCCCACAATAGATGACATAGGAAATTGGCAATGCAACTTGGTAAACAAACCAATAACAATATATTCATTCATCCAGCAAATGCTTCAAAAAACACACAAAAGAACCAAAAGCCCTCGATAGATTGCACAAGAACATGTGCTTGTTGTTAACCCATGCAACAAATTTTGTCCTTACAAAAAAACACCACCAAAATGTGAAGATTAGCAAACAATGAGCTTAAAATGAGAAATACTTTGCACTTGTAATTCATCTCTCACAAAAACCTTGTTAACCTCCAATCACACATTAAGTAGTCAAAGAAAAATTTTAATTGCATGAGACAAGAGGCATGATCCCCAGGGATACATATTGGAGCTAGTAATCTTAAGACTATTCAGTTTTGCAAGATTATTTTCAACCAAAGCAAAAAATGGTCAATTGAATGCCAAATGACCAAGTGTCCACCATCAACATGCAAGAAGCTATGTTTTTGAAATATTGTTTAGTGAATGTGCAGGGCATTTTAAAAGCACCAAAATGCAAGTGAACTATGGCTGCCAAATAAATGCTAAGCGGACTTGGTAAAAGGTTCAAGTTTATGTTCGAGATTCGTAAGAATTCAAAATACTTAGAATCTATCTCAGCAGCAGAGGTCAAAAAATATATGAATTCCTAACCTTGCACATGGATTAAAGAAACATATACTTTTTGTTTTGAAATGTATTTACAAGTTACATGTGCAATTAGATATCACATAAAACAAGTTAAACTATCACAACATACCCAATGAGTAAATAAATAGTATTGGAAAAAAACATTTGAACTAAAGATGCAAATTTTCGTCATAAGGCCTAATGTCTCTTTCAAACTCAAATGGTTAGCAATGATAGCACTCAAGCAGCCCATCAAACAACTTGACAAAAGCCTTGGGCCAATTCAAAGTTAGCACATTCCACTCAAACAGCAAGGGTAAGAGAGGCAGAGTTCACTCCAACATAGCTTCCACAAATAATTAGCAACCACACTAGTCAAATCTCATTGGATAAGTTTGGAAGATCCAAAACTGAAATCCTAACCCTGCTTGAAAATTGCAAATCAGTATTGAAGAGTTCACCACATCATTGACAAGTAAGTCTTCACATAATGGTGATCTTAATGCACTCTTCTTATCACTCACCGCCTAGTATTTACTATAATTAACTACTAACAATGTAGTAAAATCAAGACATAACAATAAAATTGAAGACACCAATACCAACAATAGACGAGGGTAACAAAATACAACTGATTAACATTATATTCAAACCATTTTTATAACAACTACAACATAATATAATATATGTATATTTATTCCAACCAAAACTCAATGACATTATGCTAACAAAACAATAATGTACAAGACATCATACTAACAATTACTTCACATGCAACACTACACATCCTCTCTCTGTAAATCTATGGCAAACTCGATACTACATTAACAAAACCATAATATGCAAGACATCATACTCACAAACACCTCATATGTCACTTTATATACTCTCTTTGTGTGAATCTATGACATACTCAATAATATAGGTAAAGAAATAAGCTATACAATATTTAGTAAGTGAATTTTTCATACCACAATTAATGTGGTAAAATAAAAACCTAAATACATTGTTAAGCGTGAACAAGAAAGGAAGATATGAGTGGGGCTAACTTGTATAAAGGAAAGGAAGAGTGCTATTTAGCAAGGCTTTCAATAGTTAGCTCTATTTGGGAAAGGCTTTGGTTTTTCCCTTGCTGTCAAGAGAGTTTAGCTTTAAATTTCCTTTTTCTTTCTAGAAAACCCTAAATATACTATTGCACTACCCAAAACTTATATATCTAACACAAACATAAAGAATCCCAATAAAAAAAAACCTTTAGTAATCCACTTTTGAAGACTTCGCCCTCTTGTAAAAGCTCAAATCAACTATTCACGAGGCCCCATTTGTAACTCCAGTGATTAATGGATGTTTTTGTTGCTTCATAATCATTGACTTCTATTCTAAAGGATTTCCACATAAAAAATTCCTCTATACTCTTATCCATAGCTTCTTTTCTTCTAATTAGCTAGTTAGTTTGGCTCCCCTTATAATATGAATAAATCCTTTCTAAGACCTTACTTTAAGCAAACATCAAAAGCAGCATCAACAAGAATATAAACAAAATCGAAGGAACAAATAAAATAAAAGTAAGGAAATTGCATTATAAAGGGAGAACGATCAGAAGATCAAACTTAAGATAAAAAATCTCTTGGGGTTTTTGGCTTGTATGATGATCACAAGAGACATGCCCTCGTAAGCTATCAACAATGTAAGAAATACTCTTGCATAGATATTCTTGAGGGATATTGGAGTCTCGAGTACTTGTGTCATGATGATTTGGACCCTCACAAAGTACCTATAAGATGGTTCTAGATGGTCTCAAGGATAATAAACTTGTGGAAAATGGCATCAAAAGAGAGAACATCAAAAAGAGTGAATCAAGTAAGATTTCAAAATGTTCTCAAAAACTATTTGCAAGTCTCGAGAAGGATAACTCAAGATGGTGTGAACCATTAAGCAAGGGTCCCAAGGGGCTAGGTAAAAATTCCAAGAAGAATGTACCTTGTGGAAGTCTCAAGAAGATAGGAACAAGGCACAACGAGTGTCCTCAAGGTTGCATGATTAAAATCCAAATAGATTAGGCCATGCATTGTGAGTCATTTTCAAACTAATTACAACTAGAATCTGGTGAAATGCCAAACTAGAACTAAACAATTTTGCCATATTTCTAAGGCAATCTGAAATTGGTATTGAAATTTATGCTAAATTACTACAGCCATACAAAAGCAATCCAAATAAAAGCAAATTTGAAGTCAAACTACAATCTAGTTGCGATCAAAATTCAAATGATCATTGGTATGTTTCCAACATGTTAAGACTGAGTTTTTAATTTATATCTCTTTTTTCTCTTTGTTCTATCACCCATGATATGTAAAAGATATCTTGGAAAAGATTGCTAGGAAAGGATGACAGAGCTGAGGATTTTAGTCCTACAAGTTGTCTCTTGGAGGAGAGAGATTCTTTGAGAGATTTTGCTAAGCCTTGGAAGGACATGTCCTAAGCTGAGAGAAAACCTGGGAGCATCGTGAGACAAGATGTTTGCCACTGAGGGAGTTGCAAAATGGTTTTTGGATATACTTTGTAAACAAGTGTAATTTTTATAATTCAATATATTGTATTTTTTTTTAAATTTTAATGTGTTGATTGTCTTGCTATTTTTTCTAGTCATACCTTTTTTTGTGTGACTTTAGATAACCTATCTAGGGATGGATGAGAGGGGCTATCTTAAAATGATAAAATCAGCTAGTTTAGAAGGAATCTTAGTAATAGAAAAATCACATGATGGATGCTAGCGGGAAATGTATTAAAAAAATTGGAACAGACATAACACAAAAGTTGAAAACTTTTACTGAAGAACTACAAAGGTGAAGGAATATCGTAAATTAAATAGGAACTAGCAAACAGAATGAACATGTACTGCTCCAATTATTAACATGATTAAAACCAGGAATAACATACACACTTGATCATCTTCTTCATCCTCGACATTTGTGGACGATGAGCTCTTATCGGATATTCCATCTGAAGACATGTAAAAATTCTCTTGCTCATCCTCCTCCTGCACTCCTTGATCCTCTTCAACCTCCCCCACCTCCTTGATCATTTCAGGCTCTTCCTCATGGAGATAATAGTTTAACAAAGGATTCACCTCCTTGCCCTTCTTCGGTTTCCCCCTTTTGTCAACTGGAGCAGAAGACGAAGAAAAGCTTCGATCAGATAGCATGCGTGCGAACCTCGAGTCAATTGGGACCTTTGCCTCTCGCTTTGGCATCCGCTGGAAACGAGGATCCGAATGCGCCGAGACGAACCGAGCATCCGTAATGATACTGTTCTTCCTCGGTCTCTCTCCCTCCTCATAGCTATCCAACTTCCTCTTTGTTTTCTTCTTGTGCTTCTTTTCTCCATTCTGGGTTACGCGAACATCTTTCACCACTTTTTCCATTGCTGGTTCATTCATCTCCAACGGAAGCCTCAAGTTCTTCATCTTCTTCTCCTCCTTGGCGGAAAAGTTGGAGTCATCAGAGGCTTCTTCCAATTCCTTTCGCTTGTAGCTGTTCTTCTTATCAATTTTGGGGTTTTTGAAGGAACTCACCAGCACCATGGCTAAAAGCTGCGATGGAAGGAGGGGTTTTGATGGCACCGAATTCGATTCCCAGGCGGCTGATTTTTTATCTTAAAAGGAAATATTGTTTTAGGCATTTTTACTTGTGTAATATTTTTAATATTTTAAATTGGATATATATGATAAAAAAAATAATATAAATATCACCTAAACACTAATTATTATATAAATATCATTTTTAAAAATTTTGTATCACCTACATAGAAACTAATTTTTAATATTATTAATTATTACTATTTTGTAAATATAAAACTAATACAATATCTTAATTTATAATAATATTTATTTTTTTTTTTTTATTTATCATGATTAAAAATAATATTTATTGGTATAAACTTTGTGAAAAATAAATTTACAGACAATTCACACAAATCTCATTCAAATATTGATATTAAAATTATTAAAAAAAATGCTACTATAAAATATGATTTAAAATTTTAAGTTTGAATACACTATTGTTTCAATAAAAACCAAAATTCCACGATCTTGGCAGATGAACAAAAAGTACTTAGAATTGTGTAAAATAGAAATAAATAAATTTTTAAAGAAAAGTTGATGAAAAATTCTTATTCTTATTAAAGCTCTATAGTTTTCTATGTTTAGAAAAAAAAAAGTAAAAAAATAAATAAATTAAAATTAATGATTAATTATAAACATTTAAATGAAATTATAAATTGATTTGATATTGTATCTCTAATAAATGATTATGTGTGTGTGTGTGTATAAGTTTGTTAATACTCGAGTTTTAAGTTTAATTATTTCGGAATTATTATATTATTGAATTAAAACTTAAGGTTAATTTATTTTGTAAAATATTCATTCAATTTAGCCTCCAAAATTTTATTATTCATTTTAAAAACTTTCTAATCCATGAGATCTACTTGTTATTATTTTTTTTATTTTATTTAATATTTTAAATAATTCTTCTTCCCAAAAATTAATTTCTTTGTTAATATTTAGCTTTTTATTAAATGTTGACACCAATCACATTCTAGTTAAGATAATTTTAATATAAACTTTTTTATGGTTACTACATTTTTTTCAAGGTTTGTAAAGTTTAAAAATTATTAAGTATTTAATTTTTTATTAATTTTAATTATATAATTAAATCATTATTAAATTCTTACAAAACTCTGATCTTTTATTTTATCATTCAAATATCTTTGATTTTTTATTTTGGTACATCTAGGTTCCAAATAAATCATACTTATATTTTCTAAGCTTGCATCTCTCTTTTCAAGATTCATAGCTTCTTCTTAGTTTAATGTATGATAATTTGGAGAAAAATAATATAATTCAATTTTACAAGAAATATACTTTAATGAAATTACCAATCTCTAATGTTATTGATAAATCTCTTCCTACCTTTACAATTATGATTCATCATCTAATAATGTTTTTTAATAATTTGACTATTACATAATTAAATTTTTTAAAACAAAATAATTACAATTTTTGTACTTTTGGGATGATACAACTTATCTAATATTTATGTTTATAAATTTACTAGGAAATGAAATGTGGTGATAACTTTATATAAACCATTTTAACTATAGTGGACAATCTTAATTAGCTATAAAAATATGATAAATGAGAATGTACATGATCATTAGATGACAAATGACATGATGTATCCAAAAGTAGGTTGTCATCTCATTAATTAGGTTTTATGTGCTATAAATTATGATATCTATATTTTTGCTCTTATTAACTTAATTTCTTTTATATGAAGGGATGATTTAAACTTTTAAATGAAAGAAGATCTTGAGTTTTCAATCATTTTCCCTATTTATGAAATGCACTCATACTTTTTTTACTCGCATTTTTTTTTATTTTTATTGATAGATTTTTTATCATATTCTTTCTCAAATTTGTGCATGTAAGAACTCAAGAAGATAGCGAAACATTTCTAGATAAATCAATAACATTTTTTTTTTCATTTCACTAAATTTTCTAATATAAGTCTTTTGGATGTTTTTTATTTTCAACAATATTCTTTGACCAATCATAATCAATTCTAATGTTTTATAAACCCATCTTAACCATCAATTAATTCAAACCCTCATCAAATATTCATAGATTATCTTAAAATTTGAATGGCTCTTAGTTATGACATAAGGCACCAACATTGATGCCTTATGATATAACTATTATGATATAACTAAGAGGTATTCAAATTTCAAGATACATCTTTATTTGTGTTTTAATGATCCTCATTTTTATCTAAAATTTAGACAAACTTTATATTTATATTGTCAGCTTCTCTTCTCTTTTTTCTCATCATAAGCAACCAACCCCAACACCTTTCAACATTTTAATTAATATCTTCCTTCCATACACGCTTAAGGTCATCTAATATTACTACATTTCATCGGATATTGATTAGGATTCAATTTTCACCACAACCTTTTCTCTTTCAAATTCAAATTCATATTGCACTTTTAGCTTTTCTTTCATACTATGTTCACATCTTTTTTGCTTATAAATAAAGTTTATAATATTCCTCTATAATTAGAAATTCAAATAATCTTTACTTTATTTCTCATAAAATAAATAAAATCATTTTCATAATTGAAGATCAATTATTAGTTTCTACTAAAAAAAGAGTTGGTGTGATTTGCATTTGCATGGAAGACTGCAGAACCAAATTTACAATTTTGTCCTGTTTACGTGTGTATGCTCTATCCCAGTTTGCCTGTGGATTCTGGAAAGTCAACTTCACATGTGTTTCTGCTTTGGTGCGAACACGTTATCTTGCACTCACACACAAACTTTTGGCCTCTGGAGTTTAGAAGATACGTACGAAAAGCTTTTATTAGTTCACAGTCCAATGGATCTCTCTCTACTGGTACAATGGATATCTATGAAACTTCATTACGTCTTCTCTGTGGAAGTTTGTGTTGTTCTAGATAACTCAAGAGCTGAAGCTTTATAAAAAACAATGATTTAGATGTTCACTTTTCAATAAATTAACACTTCACTAGCTATATTATATGATAAAATCTTTTGTTCATACTAAGAAATATAATCTACTGTTTAATTTATTAGTTTTAGTTTTTGATATTTAATTTAGTTTTCGAATGAATAACACATGCTTATTCAAAACTAATTATAATATGGTAAGGATTACTTATGAGAGGAAATAGATATTAGTTTTAGTTTTAGAATTTCAGAGAGAAAGCAATGATATTATCTTTTTTTTTATTTTAAAATCACATGCTTAATCTAGTTGTGTAAAATGGAGTTTTTTTATGAATAAAAAGAATAACATAATTAATTATACTTGACCCTATTATATGTTCATAAAATTGTAAATTGAGGTTATGCCATAGAGCTTGACCAAGTGATGTGGAGATGAAGGATGGTGCCATGGACCTCAAGTGTGGCCATGTTGTAAAGGTTTCTCTACCTGCTCAAGTTAATTAGAGAAGATGATCATGTAATATTTGTTGAGTAGGTGCTTGGAATGAAAATAAGTCAAGAAGCTAGTCATCTAAACACTAAGAGATCTTTTGTCTCTCTTTTGTCAAACTAATCCATTGTACTATTTTGTATGAATAATAAAACAATAATAAAAATTGATAAATCTTTAATTAACAAAAAGTTTATTAAGCATAATTCATTCTTCTCTTAGGCATACCTATTGTTAGGGCCTCACTTAATTGTATCCTTAAAAATATAAAAAACGATCATAGATTAAGCATATATAAAGTGATAGATGACGATAGAAAAACCAAGGCAATGACTTGATGGTGAAACATATTTCCCAAATTTGACCAAATAAAGCTACAAAAATAAAATGAAACATTAATATAAATAAAAATTGGTAAATATAGAAATAACATATAACCATCCAAACAAGAGTAGGTACAAAAGGGAACCATTGTTTCAACAAGATACTATTGTTCTCATGAGATTGTTGATCACAAAATCAAGTTCTTGATTACTAATAGATCTTCAAAGTACTTGTGTATATAGATTTAATTATTGAATATAATAAATTTTAGGTAGAGAACGAATCATGCATTTGAAGTTAAATGAAACTTGAAGGCTGCTTATTTATGGTAGGCTAAACTTGCATATCATAGAACCATTGTCCTAGCTCTTGGTGGAGTGATTATCGATCAAGAGTTCATTTTCAAGGCAACAACTTGTTTGATTAGGTAAATTCATCACTTTATATTTATATAACACTTAAGATCACTTAACTCTTACATGCATCGTCTTGTCAATTTTGTTAGTGTGTTATAAAGTCTTCTAGAATTGCATTAGCACATTTATAATTTCAAGAATATTCTAAAATAAATAAAATTCTTAAGTTTTTAAATCAATCTAAAAAAGGTATCTTTCTCACTTCTTAATGATCATACAATATAATGGTTAATAGCACACTTATACTATTTGCATTGTAACAATTGAAGTTAAAGTTTGTGATGGCATGTGTGACTATTATTCAAACTTAGAAAAAGTGTTCAAACTTGGTTATATAAGATATTGGTCTTTTACGTGTGTTATGTGTTCTTTAGTAAATGGTATTCACTATTATCATTTGAGTACTAAGTTTCTTTTTCATATAAGTACATAATTTCTTTTTTCTTAGAAATTATTATATATATATATATAATCAAGAGATAAATTTGATTAATATATCATATTAGTATGACCATGTGTTTAACTTAAGCAATAATAGTATGAGTTGTCGTAGAACTAATAATCGTTATATGATGTCCATACTTTTTATATTTATAAATATTGTATTGTATATATGAAGTAAAGTATCATATTTTTATATTCCATCTTATCATATAGATAACTTTAGCTACTTAGGATAGAAATATATTTATTATATCATATAATAATAATAATAATAATAATTATTATTATTATTATTATTATTATTATTATTATTATTATTATTATTATTATATGTATATATATATATATATAATATATGCATACATATTATCATATGAGTACAATAATTATTTGAGACTAAATTTTATTAAGCTGTATTAAATGTATAAGGACAAATCATGTATCATATTTTTTTGATTCCTTATAAAAACTTAGAAAAAAAAATTGATATAGAGTTGTCATAATACTATAATAACTTTATCATACACATATAACTATCTTATCAAATCTAAATAAGTTAATTATTATATGATCATATAATAATTTATCCTTATATGATCACTTTATATAATATTTTTAAGAGCTCAACCCTTAATAAAATAGTTATCATACATGATAACAACATACTTGCACACATGTATGATCTACATGAATAGTAAAAATAAACTAAATTGTACTTATATGATCCTTGAAAATATTTGATATGATGTATTCATAACTTAAGCATTATATTATGAATTTCTATCATATAATACAAAGAGGTTTTACGTATTTGTAAAATAAGCCACTGACAATTATTTTTCATTAATTGTATTGTTTATCTCTCTTATTAACCATCAAAATTTTAACTTAATTAATAATGTCTGCATATTTTAAGTTACTAGGTTTAATCTAGTGTTTTACTTTTTCATGTAAAGTTTGGAAATATTTTGCAAATAAAATGCAAAATAAAAATAAAAATGAGTAGAAAATCCATCAAATTTGTAGGCTTTTAAGGATTTTGACCATATAAGATGATAATTTTATAGTCATAGAGATGGTGCTAATACGAGCAAATTTTGTGTTAGGAAAATGTAAATCCCAATTTCTAACATTTTTACCAACTAAACTTCTCAATACATTTCCCAATATTTTATTTACTACTTTATTCTAACCATTAGTTTGGATGAAATACGAATAAAAATTTTAATTTTGTTCAAAATAATGTTTATAAAATTTTTCATAAATATGAGATAAATTTTACATCCTTATAAAAAATAATAATGTTCAACAAACCATGTAGTTTAACAATTTCTTTGAAGAAAAGCTTGACGATATGACATGCATACTAGTTTTTTGGTAGGAAGTCTCATTTTCGAAAGCCTATTAACTACCACAAGTGTAATATCAATGTGTTATATAATACATGATAGTCTTAAAACAAAATGTAGGTGTAAGTCCTCTTAAGGTCTACTAAGAATAACAATGACATATATTTATCATATCATTATTTAGTAATCTTGTTGATTTATGAAGTCTAAATTAGAACATAATCTTATGCACATCCCCTTTTATTAAGGTCTAAGAAAATATCAATTCTATTAGCTTAATAGTCTTATCTCAACCTATATGGCTTATTATTTCTTCTAAGTTTAGCTTAATAATTATGAAATCACATAACTAGATCTTTTGAATACATGAAGGCTTTTCCTTAAATAAAATGGCCACTCGTTTAATAGAAAAGGCTTTGTAAATTTATAGGTTATCATGTAACTTTTATAAAGTATATGAAAGTTATGTCAAATCAAGTATTTATCTTTTATAAAGTAAAAAACTAGAATGTGGAATTAAAATCCAAACTTAACTAATTTTATTCAAAAGAATACTTCAAGTGGCTTATTTTGACTTCTAGGCTAATATTTCATAGCAAAAGAATAGTCTTATAAAAATTTTATCCATTTAACATGCTTATGAGTTAATTTATTTTAATTATTGGTATATTTTAAGGCACAATTATTAGGGCTAAAATGAATTCTTTGTGAAATAAATAATGTCCTTAATGTCTTAAAGCTTGTACTAAAATATAAAATTATTGATCATAAATTGAATATCCTTATTTAGACTCTTTTAACTTTTCACTAAAAATAAGCTATTAGATGCCGTTCTTAGCTCAAAATTCCTTTTGTGGGACTACATATGCGTGCTACATGTGTGTGCACGTTAGTCATTTACATTGCATGCAGTCTGTGCACATAGTAGGTGAACCTACTACACCAATGTAGTTAATGAACTCATAGGAGTAGCACCGACAAACATGAATGATTCTATGGCATGGCTCTCTCATGAGAGTGCAACAGCTCACATAGGCATAGACGGGCTTCTCGTGGCAAAAAATTTGCAAAATTTTAGTTTTTTTTTTGCAAAAAACACATGTTTTAAGTGAAAATTAAAATAATATATATATTTTTAATAAAATATTATATCTACCTTTATATAAAGAGATAAAAATAATGAATATAATAAACTATTATATTTTGTGACTTTAGAATTTTTATTAGTTTTTCACTATTCTCATGCTTGGACTTTTGTTATTGTGATTCCAAAAGAATGTTTATTATTAAAGGCTTGGGACAAGAACACTTCACAAATAAATATGATCTATTTTGTATAACGCAAATGAACTAATGAGACATTAGTGATTGATTAGAAGATATTATCAATGGAGCATCTTACTTGGATTGTATAATACGATCAATTTAGGATGTAAGGCCTAGTTTGATTAGTTTTCTTTAGTCATAAGGTGTTTGAGTTGTTATAAAACATTCTTAGTAGTACAAATAAGCATCCAAACATGATTAAATAGACTAATACTAGATTGAAAATCTATTATCAAAACATTTTATTGGTTCATCATTTCTAAGAAAGAGAAAAAAGGATAATATCACGATATTTCGCTTAGAGTACTCATCTTAGTCATGTTTTTTCATCATTGAGCTAAGTTGTATGTTGTTATTTCAAGTTATATTTATAATATTCTATCTTGTATGAATATTGAACTTATTTCATGTCTTGCATTAATTCAAGTAGTATATCTCTTGCTTAATTATTTATTGATTATAAGAATTGTTGTATTCAATTTTTTTAATTAGTTTTCTTAACCCATTGTTGAGACTTTAACTTATTTGATTAGGTTTTATTAAGTCATGATTATAGGATTTTATTAAACCAATATATTAACTTTTATTAAGCCAATTTTAGTATGTTAATAAATTAATGTGTTGGCTTTTATTTAATAGTTGTGTAAGAATTTATTAAACGATTATTTTATAATTTTATCACGTCGATGTTGTAGGTTTTTATTAAACTAATGCTATAAGTTTTTATTAAATTGATATTTTTAGTAGATTGATTAACCTTATGACTGGAAGTAGATATAGATTCGAGTTTGAATTGAATCACTTGAAACTCATTGTGTACTTTAATTGTAATACATCACAATAAGTTTTTGTAAGTCTAACAATATTGTTTTAAACACAAGTGCTATATAGCCAATAAGATTAGGAATAATAAAGTTTTTTATTTTAAAACAAATTGAATTATTTGATTTAGCTTGAGGATTTGAATTTTCATAATTCACCCCTCTTGTAGACATTATGGTCCCATAATTTACAATATCTTAATGGTGAACCTTGTAATATTTTGGCAACAATCACTAGTTTTTATAACATTTGTGCTATAATAATTAACCAAGACATGAAAATTAGTGTTGTGGGTCTAGCTTCAATTTGAATAAATATTTGTTTATTCTTTTAGTCTTATGGATAATATGTAATTTTGAAATAAACTCCTTCCAAAACATGAAGATAGTGATCGAATTGATAGATCTCTAGCATGGCTTGTCTCAACATCAAGCAATATGTTACTTTTGACAGATCTATAGTATGGCTTGTCTTCTCATTGAGCAACATTTTGCTTTCGAGGAAGATAATAAAAGGATTAGAAATTTTCACGCAAATAATTTTCTTTTGCTAGAAAAAGAGCTCTAGAGATATAGTGTGGTTCATCTCACATCAAGCAATCTATCGACTTTGACAAGGTTATTAAACTCCTTTATCTTCAAGCTGCTATGGCTTCGTAAACTTGCGTAAGAGGCTTCTAGCTTAGGGTTAAGCCTAGCTAGAAGGAAAATAATTTATAAATAATGGAGTGGGTAACAGTGGAGTTGATGGAGAGATGATATTAGGTTAATTAATTGGTAGTAATTCCTGGTTTTTGAAATGAAGTTCTAATAATAAATCCACTAGTTATTAGAATCATTGGATATCTGACATAATATGTCACCCCCTTACCTACATTGGTGAAGAAATAGTAGAAGCAAAAAAAAAAAAAAAAAAAAAAGAAATAAAAGTAAGAAAAGGAGAAAGTGGAGATGTTTACTACTGCCCTCAAGAGAATAAATGTTATTCTATTTTAGGAAGCATCAAAGCAAAATGATATTCACTCAAGTAGCTAACATGTGATTTCCTAGGCGATGAGTTCTTAGAAGCTCCATTATGGCAACCAACAATCTTAATTAGAAGTTTTAAAAAGAAATGACCAAATAATGTTTTGACAAAAATAATAATTTTACAATTTATCATCTTTTACAATCGGAGAATTCAAACAATCATGCAGACAAAATTTATTATAAAACCATTATATATAAGAAAAATTGTGTCAATCAGCATTAAAAATGTTTCATTAGACGTAATTGTTATTATATGTATCATAATTGAAATGAAAGAAACTAATAAACATTAAAAAAAAGAAGACTTCCAACAAAATGGATAATAAGATTATAAACTTAAAAATACAAATATCATAATCTATTTTATAAAAAATAGTCTAATAAAAACAACAAATATATATATATATATATGTTATAATCTATTACATGAATAATGTAGTAAATGCATCAACAACGGTCTCATGCATGCATAGTTGAACGTTTTTATCTTTTGATATATTTTTAAGAAAAATTTCATCCATTCACAGTAGCTGAAATGATTGATTTATGACTATCATTTCCTGTTCCATTATTTATCCTAACCAAGATAACTTGATGCATTCGATCACAAGTTTGACGACTTACAACATATTTCTCTAAAGCTCCGGTCTAAGCCTTCTCCTTCCCCAAGATTCTCACTTGGCGACTCTTCGAGGAAATTACCTTTTCTCAATCAGGGAAGATTTACGTCGAAACAAATGCGTTTCAAACTTTTAATCATGCGACTTATTTTAATCTAAAATCCTTCCAGAATTTTATCTCCTCTGGAAGCTGGAATCCAAGAAGCAGGATACCAGCAGTCATCGTCACTAGTCAATGCGCAAAAAAATTTCTTTCTCGCCAACTGCCAACGCGTCATCCTTGACACTTAACCTAACCATATAATATGCCCTATCCTGCACATACGTGTATACAACAACTTCGGGTCTTCCCAAAAACAACAAAACTCCCTTTGCTGGGTTCTCTGATCACCACAACAGATGCATCTGCCTAAGCTTTGTGCAAATCCACTCTTCGTCACTTGCTGCGGTGCGAACGCGCGCGACCTCCCAAAGTTACCTAAACGCCGCGTCGCCACGGTTAGCTCACCGAAGACGGTGTCCACCTCAGATACCTGCAGGACCACGCCTCCGTCTCCCCGCGAAGATCTGAGCTCCCTCGAATCGATAGTTTCCGGAACTCACCTCGATGTCTTCTCGCTCGAAGACCTCAACCGCATCACGCGTGGCTTCTCCACCAGCAACTTCGTCGGCAAAGGCGGCTTCGGCCCGGTTTACCGAGGTTGCATCGATCAGAAGGTGCAACCGACGAGGGTGGCCGTGAAGCTACTCGACCATGAAGGTTTACAGGGGCACAAGGAATGGCTGGTGAGTTTGGTTAAAATGAATTCAACTGCTTTAATCTAGCCGTTTTGTTATACGTAGAAACTCTAATTTTGTGGGTCATGAACATTAGGCTGAAGTGAGATGTTTGGGAAAATTGAGTCACCCAAATCTTGTGAAGTTGATTGGATATTGCTGCGAGAATGAACACCGACTACTTGTGTATGAGTTCATAGCAAATGGGAGCCTAGAGGACCATCTCTTCAATAGTAAGACCTTAGCAACAATCATCTCATTATAAGAAAGACTACTGTAACAGTTTTTCTTAACAAGATTCTCTGTTCCTCGCAAACAGACGTCTTGACACCGTTGTCATGGCACAAAAGGTTGAAGATTGCGGTGGCAGCCGCCAAGGGCCTTTGCTTCTTGCATGAGGCCGAAAAGCCAGTCATACACAGAGATTTCAAGCCGTCGAATATTCTACTGGACAACGTATTTGATTCTTTTCACTGCTTTCTTTTATCAAATTTGATCTACATGCATTACATTCTTCTCGATTCAATTAAAGCTAAGAGACATGCTTTGAACTGAAGTGCAAATTAGAAACTGATATCCAACATGTTTCTCCATCAGGATTATGAGGCAAAGCTCTCCGATTTTGGGCTAGCAAAGGATGGTCCTCAAGGAGATGACACACATGTTAGCACCCGTATCATGGGTAGCAGTGGTTATGCAGCTCCGGAATACATCATGACAGGTTATAACACATTGATCCTTACCATTATTTGGCACGAAGTGATCTGTTTTCTTCTACATCTCCCTGATAAATCAACTCGTCTTCATGCTCCAAATCTTCCAGGTCATCTCACAACAAAGAGTGACGTGTATAGCTTTGGCGTAGTATTGTTGGAGCTACTAACGGGTAAGAGATCAGTCGATAAGACCCGACCCAACAGGAAACGGGATCTTGTTGAATGGTCCAAACGTTACCTTCGCGACCCTCAAAAGCTTCATCGAATAATGGATCCTCGTCTTGAAGACTGTTACTCGACCATTGGCGCCCAACGGGTTGCAGCATTGGCGTGTCAGTGCATTAGCCGCAACCCAAAGACGAGACCCGACATGAAGACTATCGTCACGAGTTTAGAGCCTCTCTTGGAACTTAGAGACATACCCATGGCTTCTTGTGCTTACACTATCGTGGCTGATGATAGAATAGTTGAAATGGAGATCAAACACAAAGAATAATTACAAGTTTGAGGGAGAGAAAGAGAGAAAGTGAGGAATTGCAAATGCCACAGGCATAACAAAAAGGTTGTAAATGGCAAAACAACCAACTCCACGACAGTTCAAGCTCAAATGTACTGTTCAAGGTAGCTGTATAACTGTATAGTTCCAGGTTATATGTTGTGCATGTGTCATGTAGGATCTATTTGCTTAATTTTGTATAGAATATGCAGAGGAAATAAACTTAATCGAGTGGTACCTGATCCATGCTTCACAAAACTGAACTATGATGGACACTAAAGGAGTAGAAGCTGAACATAATGAGGGATAAGTGGGAGGGAAAGAGAAAGATTGTGGTTCTTAATTTCTTGCAACTGGTGCAAGATATGCTTCATATACATCTTCGTCACTATCAATTGAGCAACAAGTGTTGCTTTGAAATATTCTTGCAAACAAATAATGGCTACAGCAAAGATCAACGACTTTTCCCACAAATAAATGTACATCATTTGCTATTATTTTGCAAGTGCTGTATGAATTCTTTATAAAATTACAATTTTCAAATTAATGAGGTCTAATATTATCAAATGATGTGTGTATATCGTGTCACGTTTTAAGAAGAACTTATGTGAACAAACTTTGATGAAGTAAAATAATTTATAAATTATTTATATGTAAATTTCTTGGCTTCTTTTTTTGTAACTAACTACATTTTTTAAATATAGTAAAAATTAAAATAGCAAAAATATGAAAATTTTTCAAAGCTCAATTTGCTATCTTTTTTTTTTTTGTTATTAATGTAGTATTAAATTGATTTAAGTGATTAGCCATAATATTTCTTCTATATAGGTAAGTTTAAAACTAAATTGTCTTAAAACTAAGCTCATTCATTTGATTGATCTCACTTAATAGTCGCTAAGAGATGCTTAAGCTGCCTTGGATCATTGCTAGGATCGGTTTATAGGCTACCTCCACTATGAAGGTCTATAGACCCAAATCTTCACAGAGATTCAAAACAAATAATACATTAATGGCTTCTACTTCAATATTAGTTTTAAGCTCTATAAATATTGAAAATATTTTGATTTCTTTGCCAAAGTGATCTCCTGTACTCCGCCCATAGCAAATAAAACTATGGTTGCGTCTTCCTTAGCCATTTTGTGTTTAATTTCATAAATTTCTCTAGTGGGGGAGCTAGTTATATAGTTTTTGTGATTTTGCATATGACTTCAAAGAATGAAGGAACAACACTATGCTTAACCTACTGTAAATCAAGTGAGTTTTTCTATAATACTAGGTAGCATTTAAAGAATGAATAACTATTGGATAGAATTCTTCTAATTTGGGTACTCATCAAGATGGTTTGATTGTCATACAATTTAGAATTGTGTGTTTTCTAAATGTTCCAACATATTGGGGATGGTAATATGCATGATACCTCTATTGTTGTAGTATTTGTAAAGCTATGTTTCCATTAGTGATGAGACTTTTGTTGAATGGTGGTGTGTTGATGTCTATCCACACTACAAAGTATTGTCATAATTGGATAACTCTAATGTATTCCATAAAACTATGGTTTAGTAGGTTTCCATTACATAGAATGGGTATTTGTCAACAAGTTGATACTTCAGCATTCTCAAATTATTAGAAAAATGTAACAGATTGTTGAGAATTTACCACATAAGTATGGACATTTTGGAAGGAATGATATTGTTCAATATGATTTTATATGTGTTTTACAAAAGGAATTTGTTTCTTAACTTTTCATAACATGATGTAATTATGTATTTATCATCATTTTTTAGTGTTTAATATATAAAACCATTGGCCTTTGATCTCTTCATGAATTGCAATATTTTGTGTTTAATTTGTTTAATACGATTCTATGTAGATGAGTATAGGATGTCCTAATTTTTTATGAGATATTTGCCTTTTATGAACTATGCTTAAAGTGAATTAGATCAATAAACCTTCTAGCAAAGCTTAGCATTGTATGCACCCCTTAATTAATCTAGATACTTTACATTAAAGCCATTTTCTTCTTGAGTAAAACTTGGCCTATTCTAGTAGACATAATGGAGGTTTAGCTATTGATCTCTATGTCCCCAAAGAAACTCATTCATGATTCTTTCAATCATGGTAACGATCTTTTGAGGTTGATAAGTTGTCATGAGTGAATAGAGTGGGATGGAATGAATAGCATGCTTGACTAGCACAAGCCTTCTACCTATAGAAACCAGCCTTTTCTTACATCTATCTAGTTTTCTTTTAATTTGGTCAATCTTGTGCAAAAATTCAATAGCCTTATTTCTACTCTTGAATTAAGTACTTCTCAGGTAAGCCATTTGGATGTTTTGCCTTTTAAAACCTAAAACCTCTTTAATGTTATTCTCTAGCCTTTATTTTAAGTTTTGCTACGAATGAACAAGATCTTTTGTGTGTTAATCTGCATAATCGAGAAGTGTCATATCTCATTGAAAATATTTTTGATATTCTTAATTAATTGCTTGTCATCTCTAAAGAAGAAGATGAAAATCATCTACAAAATTGAGAAAAATAATTGATTGGTAATCTCTTGGTATTGCATATTTCTTTATTTTACCTTGTTGGTACAAATTATTTAAGCCTTTGCTCAAAAATTTAGTTCATAATATGAAAAGAATGGGGATATGCATTTACCAAGCTTAAGCCCTTAGGAAGGTTGGAAGAAACAATTGCTTTTACCATTAATTATAATCAACAACTACTTACTATTTTGGATATTGATGATAAATTTAATAAATCTACTATCAAAATTAAACTTAAGCAAAGCTTGACTTAAGAAATCCCAAGGCAAATTATCAAAGGTTTTTTTAACATCCAACTTGATGATGAAATTATTACCTCTAATTTTTTTATTTATTTTTTCAACCAATTCTTGAGCTAGTAGAATACCTTCAATGATGTCTCTAGTATTCACAAGTCCTTATTACTCCAAAGAGATAAGGTAAGCTAGGAATGTTTATAGTCTTGATCCCAATAATATTTGGAAGAATTTTTTCAACAGAATTCAATAAGCAAATTGGCTTAAAATATTCAAATGATATTAGATTCTCAAATTTGAGAATGAGAAATAAATTAACACTATTAATTTCTCTTGGTAACCTACGAGAGAATCATTAACTACATTTAGTACATCCTTTTCCATGATGTACCAATAGTGCTTGAAAAAGAACCCATTAAAGCCAATAGGTCCTTGGGTGCTTAAAGAGTGTCTTTGGAAAACTATCTAGTAAATTTCCTCCTTGGTCACTAATTGATGTAACATTTGATTGTTTGCTAATGATATTAGGGAAAAAATTGAGATTAGTAGTGAGATATGTTCTTTTCTTGGAACTATAAACAAGGATAGCTTGAAAAAATGAATAACTTCTTTAGCAATTTTGTCCTCCTCTATTACCTAATGTCTACTTACATTTTTAATTATTTGTATTGTTAATATCATTTGCTTATCTTTAACAATCATATGGAAGCACTTTGTGCTTTTATCTCCATTAGTGAACCATTTACTTCTTACCTCTTGACATGAAAATGTCATTATTAGTTTGATTACCTTAATCAACTGATCTTGAGCTTTTATTACCTCTAGCCTTAATTTCTCATGGTACATTGATTCAAACTAGCGTTCTTTCTCCTTAACTTGCACTTCAACTACACATAGTTTTTGAAATATATTTTTAAACTATCTTTTTGTTTCATTCTTTGAGGCAAATTTTAAGATGCTTCTGTTTGAAAATGCCGGTTACAAGAGGGGGGGGGGTGAATTGAACCGTTCACAATAATAAAACGTAACAGAGTAAATTTAATCTTGAATTTGTGCTCTTAAGAAATAAAATAGCAAGACACACGATTTCAAGTGGTTCGGCAAAACCTTTGCCTACGTCCACCCCCAGCTATACTAGCCGGGCTTCACTACCAATCCAATGCCTTTTGCCCAACCGGCGGGTAGGCCAAAGACCCTCACAACACCCAATCACAAGATTGGTCACACACAAATACAACAGCTTGGTTTTCACAACTAAGACCACAATACACCGTCGTCGTCAAAATTTTTTTTTTTTTTTTTTGGCAAACAAATTTTCTTAAACAAAATTAAAATTCCACAGACCCTACAACTTGTGAAACAAAGTGGCACAAAAAAAATTTCTTCGAAATTAAAATTAAAATAACCCAAATGCACTTCTGAACACGCTTTCCAAACAGGACAAAGCCCAAATCGCTTTTGCGAAGGCGTTGTTCTGTTTTCGTGTGAAAGAAGTGTTTCGGAGAAAATTTGGTCTGAAATTCGACTCAACAAAAATTCGAAACAGGTAAGTTGAATTCCGAAAAGTTAATAGAGACTCCAAGGCTTGAAACGAGAATCACAGTTGGTGAAGATTGATCGAAAAATCAAGATCCGCGAAGCTTGGTTAACGGAAAAGTTTTGCAGTAATTTCAACCTCAATCTAAGTAGCTAAGCAGAGTATGAGATGTAGTTAAGTAAGCAATTGTAAAGTAGAAACGAAAAGGGATGAAACCGTGCAAATTTGAAGCGAAAGGAACGCGTTTCGTTTCGGTCCGAGAAGGCTGAGGAAGACGATGAACAGTAATTCCAGTGATTTTTGTCCGTCTTTGCAGGGATTTTTCCAGTTCTTTTTTTCTAACCAAAAATCCCTCGAATTCAATCCTTCTTATAGAAGGAGATCGAGCAATTGAACGTTGGTTCCAACGGCTAGAAGAGGAGAAGAAAATAATTTTAAAACATATAGCCGTTGCGCCGGAAAAGCAGAAAAGGAAAGCCGAAAAAGAGAAAACGCTTTTAAGTTTTAGTCCCACATTTCCTGTTGGTAGGGAGAAGTAGCGCATATATTAGTTCACCTTTCTTTTGCCTTCAACCGAAAATATTGGGGTTGGCTGCCCCCAGGTGCGGTTGAGAAGTCAATACCCAACCCGACCTCCATAATGGCTGCCACACCATCTGGAGTACCAAGGGCTGCTCATCACGATCAAAGTTGTTGGTAACTTCCTTCAATCATCTTCCAAGTCATTTGAGCTTCATGTCACTCTAATACTGTAACAAATACTCAAGCAAACAATTAGAACAACAATACACTGTTTTGTTATCATCAAATTATCATTTAGGCCATGGGGTTTAACAGCTTCCACTTGATAGCCAGTTTTGTCATCCTTGGACCTAGCATAGGGGTATCCAATTTTGCATTATAGTGGGAAGGAATTCATTACTTTCAATCTACACATTTTGAAATCCAAATAGTCTTAAAGATGGTTTAATTTTAAGTGGGAATAAAATCAATGAAGGAGCATGATGTAATGGTGCCTTATTCAAGTGTTAAACCATAGTTGAAGAGAATGTATTAAACCATTCTTGATTTACTAGTATTCTATCTAAACTAGTTGCTAAAGAAGATAAGCTCATTAACGGTGAATCATTTATGTATTATGTGAATTATATTATAAGTCTAATTTTAGGAGATGAGTTATCTTTAGCAGGAAGGTGATGACATTGAAGTCTCTTCTTACCAACCAAGAAAACCTATTAAACTTTGCCATCAATCTTATATCATTGAAAAGAAGTCTTGTTTAGTGAATGGACTCTTTTCATACACAATGAGCAGCACATCCACTACTCCTTATGCTTGAAAATCACATGCAAACATTGCTCTTTATTTTAATTACATGGCATTGAAATTCTTGTTTCATAATGCCCATACTTTGTTGGTAGTGTTACATTCATAACAATCAAAATTAAGCCTCCTTTTGTGGATCTTTATTATTTTGTACATTTTTATAAGTTTTTTAAGGAGAGAAACCACTGAATTGATAACGACTTCCCTGATGTTTTAAATCAAGAAATTATTCATTATAGTATACAGTATTTGCAATTTGATTGGCTTGAAGGCTTCCTTTAATCACTTTAAGACTACTTGCTTTATTTGCATTTCTTTTATTAGTGGTTTTCTTTTCTTTTGAATTGGTAACCATTATAAAGTCTTCTTAATCTATCTTAAATAGGTTAATTATCTGGGTACTCTCTTATAGGTCTTCATTGAAGTTTTTGAGAGACTCTATGTCATTTTACTATATAAATTGTACTTCCTTCTTTGCATTCAAATATTATTAGTAGTGTTATTTTTTCTTCTTCTAGATGCTCTTTGGATGACAACATGTAATCATCTAAAAATATAATTTTGAATACTTTTGCTTGAAATTACTGTTTAAAAATTTGATTTAAAATCTTAATGTTAATGCTAAAGATGTTAGTACACCTCCAATCATCTTATAGTTATGAGGTAGTAAGGATACACATAACCATTAAAATTACTAAATTTTTTATGTTTTCTAATTATTGTCTAGCTTCCTTATCTAACATTAACTACTAATTATCTAAAGAGATCAATGATTATGAACCTAGATAGTGATTATAGATTGGGTGGGTTGGCTTGAATAAGGGTATAAATAAGTGAATGATAATTCAAGTTTAGGAGATTTAAAAACTATGATGGATGGGATAAACAAAATGCTAGTATAAGTATGTTGAGAAATTATGATACGAGCCTTTGGAAGGTCTGTCTTGTCATTTTTCTTAAAATAGAAAGTTTTATTTTTTTAATATTTCTAATTATGTGATAAATTTTTTTTAAGATAATAATATTTCTCAAGTTAAGCTCAACTTATATGTATTTCTTTAAACCTATCTTAAAATGAGAAATTATTATTTGCTTTGGTTCATCTATGTTGCATCTAAGTTTAAATTATCAAATTTATTAATATACTCCTTAACGAATTTACCATCTTAAGAAAATCTTTGTCATTTATCTAATATTTTAACATTATAGATTGGTGGAACAAACTTATTATATAACCTAATCTTAAGGTTTCTCTAAGTTTGAGATGCATCTTTATTATTAGTAGTATATTGTTGTTTTAAATTTCTAAGGAACCTATGGATAATACCATTAAGTTTAGTCTTAATAAATTGATACTTGTTTGCTCACTTTTTTTATGTCAATTGAAGCAATTATCTATATTAGTCTGCCAATATATGTAATCCTTAGGATCAAAACTAACATCAAAATTGGGGCATCTAGTTTTACATGAGAGATATGCTCACTATTTTTATATCGCCTGGGTCTTTTCTCCTTATTAAACATATCTAGATCATCATTTTGATCTGACTCATCTGAAAGTTCATTTCTTTTTCTACGATCATGATTTCTTCTATGGACATATCAGTTAAATTCATCAAAAGAATCATTATATCTTTTATGGTTTATGTCTTTTAAGATTTCTTCTTCAATATGATGTGGCATTTCTTCTTTTTTTTTCCTTCTCTTTTTTTTCCTTTTCTTCTAGGATTTGGCTTATGTTATTAGTTTAGGAGGATTTGTCCAATCATCTGAGTGAATTGTATCATTGATTATGATATTTCTAATATGAGATCTTGGTTTAAACTTTATCTTTAGTTTTGAACTAATTTTTAACTTTGATTTGTCATTTGATAAGACTTATCAAATCTTGTGATCATAAAAATATTTACTACATAAGGAGATATTAAGAAAAATAATGTGTGAAATCTTTTTTATAAAAAATTTTGAAAGTAAAGAAATCACAGTTATGGACCAATAAACTTGAGATGGGGTGTACTTCTAATAAAATGATGGGTCATCAATGTTTCACTTTTGTTAGACCATCTCTTAGAAAGAATTAAATAGTTCTCAATAAATATGAAAGGAGTCATATCACTATTTTTTTCTCATATCCTAAGAAAGTTTATCCAAAATCAACTAAGAGTTTTTTAATGAACAAATTAAGTAAAAAAAGAAACAAATCCTTTTTTTAATAAATAATAATGTTATCCAATATCATAGTTTTTTAAATAAAAAATAAGGTACTAAAAGTCTTAAATAATTATAAGCATTCTTTTTTATAATATATCACATCATATAATTCTTTATAGGACTAAAGTATAGCTTAATAAGAAAGGGAATGATTTGTTAAGAATAAAAACTTTAATTTATTAAAAAAATAGTTCAAAAGTATTTTTAAAAGACCTAAGAAAAATTCTAAAAAGATTTAATACACATTCTAATTTTATTTTAAAATATTTTATTTTTTGTTTAATAATATTTTTTTTTTAAAAAATGTGAAACAAAAATATATTAAGTTTAAAAGTATACATAAGTAATTATTAGATAGTTTTGCTTAAAATCAAACTTACACCCACCATCGAGAAAACCAAACAAAAATAAAGCACTCAATATAAGATTTTTGCTGAAAGATGGGTAAATTAAAATCTCATAATAACAAAACAAAAGAGATAACCTACTACAATCTTATAAGAAAACAATATAGCAATAAAAGAAAAATATTTGACAACATAAATTTGAAATTAATGCAAACAAAATCCTATACTTAATAAAATGATTAATTGAACATAAATATTTTAATTAATCAATTAGAAATAAATAAGATTGATAACTTACCTAATTTGATAAAATAGTTGAATTTATGAATTTGACGACTAAAAGACGCAGCATCTCATGGGCTGTTTACGTCTTGAATGCCATGGTTTAAAATTTTTTCTTTAGAGGCATAAAAATTCATCAATGAATTTTTTGTAAAAATTCTTCTATTTATAAATAGTTTTTAGTATTAAAACCACTTACCAAACAATCAATGAATTAGTTGTTATTATTCAACTCACATATATTTTTAATTAAAAAAATTATTATTTAAATAAAAATTTATAATGGCGCTTAATAACTATTAAAAGATCCATTGCATAGGGTTAGATGATCGAAAATTCCTAAATTGTTCGATCACGAAAATTACCTAGTCGTTCGAATTAGATTTAACTAGCACTATTTAGAAATTATTTTTAATAATCCTCCCTCATTCTTTATCAAATGCCATCCATGACATCATATGATCACAACAATTTTATGACTAAAGCCATCTTAGCTTAGGTCTTATATTAACAAGAAATACAACCTACTACACAAAAAAGAGTTTTTTTTTTAGAAAAAAATAAAAATATATTAAGATTAATAATCCAAATATAATTATGTTGGACAAGTAATTATTAACTACAATAATTACATATATACACTAAAATAAAGAATTATGTTTTCAAAAAAAAAAAATAATTATTCGAAATGCTAATTTTGTCACCTTCCACATGAGACATGAAACACAATTTCAACGTGAAAGGGTAAAAACGCCATTTGACCTATCAACCTGAAGAGAGTCTGATCGCCACATGAACGTTACAGAAAACCTAACGTATACACGCCACTGTCTCTAACGGCACGTCAATTATTACAGAACTCAACAACAAAACGGCTGGTCCCCGCGCCGGCATCGTTGCAGATCAAGCAAACAATGACGCCAACCAAGCCAGCACATCTCCAAGCCATATTTGATCACCGAACCTGACAAACCTCTGTACATCATTTATACATCGGTCCTTTTGGGCCGTGACGTTGACATCTCATCACCCAAACTGAGAAGCCAACCTGTACAACAGCAAAAAAGAGGTACGCAGTTTACATCTCCTAGAATTACTCATCAAAATTACCACCCAATCTTACAAAGCACGAAGAGTTCATAACCATCTTATCTCCTAAAGCTGTCCATAATGAACACTTTACTATTCAACTAAACATGAAGGATGCATGATACGTGGTCACCCGCTGTTATGCGAGATGACCTCACCGAATTTGAGGAAGAGCTGTGCATCGGAGGTACTTAGCGAGGAGGTGCAGGTCAGGGCAGTGGCATTGCTTAGTCCTGCATAGCCTTTGATGTAGCTGCTTGGAATCGTTGAAGGCAGGGGAGTGGCTGGAGGCGGCTGCTTGGCCGTAGGTGGCATGTTCGGTTCGGCAAGAAAGTTCAGCAAACGCGCCACCTCGTGCATCGTGGGGCGGTCCGAAGGCTGCTTCTTCGTGCAGAGTAGAGCCAACTGGAACACTTTCCTCACTGCGTCGAGATCAGTACATGTGGCTGATATTTCTGGGTCCACCGTTTCCATCACTGTATTGTTTGCTGCCTTTGTTAACATCTGTCATGCAACATTTGAGTAATGTAATGCATACTAAAGGCCTTTGAAAGCACAAACTAATAAGCTAATAATGGTTATTCTTAACGACCAATAAAGAGAAGTGTGTGAAGTGAAGAGACAATACCAACTGATGCAGATTACATTCATTATCGACTGCTTTCTTCCCAGTTAAGAGCTCAAGTAGGACGATGCCGAAGCTATAAACATCAGACTTCTCATTTAGTCGTGAAGTGCGGGCATACTCGGGGTCGATGTAGCCAATGGTTCCCATTACATAAGTTGAAGTGTGGGATTTATTGATACACAGGAACTTTGCAATGCCAAAATCAGTAAGATGAGCTTCAAAATCTTTGTCCAAGAGTATGTTGGACGACTTGACATCTCTGTGAATGATGCGGGGACTGCAGTCATGGTGAAGATAAGTCAGCCCTTGTGCAGCTCCCAGGGCGATTCTCAGTCTAGTCTCCCAGTTAAGTTTCTTCTGCTTCAGAGGACCGTGTAGATGATCCCAGAGGCTGCCATTCTCCATGTAGTCGTAAAAGAGAAGGTTGCCAAACGGCGACAAGGAGTATCCCTGCAGACTGACTAGATTTCGGTGCTTAATACTTCCTATGGTCTCCAACTCAGTCTCAAACTCCTTCAGGCTTTGTGGGTATTGCGAGTAAATCCTCTTGATGGCCACCGGCCGGCAGTTCTTAAGCACACACTTGTAAACAGTGCTTGAAGCACCATATCCGATGATATACTTCTCACTCAAATTCTCCGTCATCCTCATAATATCATCATACACATGGAGGGCCATGTTCATGTGTAGGATCACTAGCTTAGGCAACAGAGTCGTAACTGCAATAAGATGAGTCATGAGATTGGATCGTGCAAAACAGTATCACAAACTTTTGATTTGTAATTCAACCATCTAAAATTGTTGTATCAAGGTGTCTGCAACTAAACCATCGGCGACTCAATCAAACAACCTTGTTGGGGAAGATTACCTGGTTTCTGCAGGGGACCTTCGTTGAAAGATGTTGAACTATGCGGTCTACATGCAGCTACCAAAATCATTAGGAGGATAACAAGTGCTCCCAGAGAAATTCCCAAGATGGCAGCTTTGGAAATGGTGGCTACACAACGCATAGAACAGAAATGGAACATGGAATAAGAATTATTACTTGGATAAGTTAAGAAACATAAACTAACAGTAAGACCAAGCTTCTCAAAAATGTGTAATTCACCTTGTTTTGCTCTCTCTGATGAATTGGATGCATGGCATTGTGAATTGAACCAATAACCACATAAACCGGGGTTTCCTACAAAGCTGCGTCAGGTAATCAACGGAAGATTAAAATTGCAGTACAATTCGTTTAAATAGTAAACAGAGATATATCAAAACAACCATGAGGTGCTTAAGATATCAAACATTTTTCCATTATATAAGATAAAACAAGAAGCATGCCCTGATGAACAAAAAGTTCATAACAATCACTACCTTTCGAATGAGAATCGAGAGAAATTGTTGATAGTTGGGATATCACCAACCAAATTGTTGTAGGAAACGTTTCTATATAAAACAAATATGTCAAGAGAACCCAATTCTTTAACAGACACTGATTAGAAATTATATCTGATATTGCTAATATGAACTTACAGAACAGAAAGACTTGGGCAGTTGGTTAGGCACATTATATTCCCAGACAAGTTGTTCTTTTCTATTCTCCTGTAGAATTGAACACCGACGATGAGCGGTTCATGCAATTTCTTTTTAATCCCACAATTTCTGAACAACATACAGAAATGCTTACAAGAGTATGAGATCCTCTAGCAATCCAAATTCCTGGGGTATTGAGCCTGAGAGATGATTGCTCGACATGTCACTGCAATTGCTCGGTTTTTAATAGAGAAGCAACCACATTAAACTAAAATAATAGTCTTCAAAGTTGTAGCCATTCACTAGAATTCTTACATTTCCACAACACTACGCAAGTTTCCAAATTCGGGTGGAATAGAGCCAAAAAGATGGTTGTTGCTTAGGTTCCTAAAGGGTATGCAAGAAAAAATCAAAAGGGAAAGAACAAAGAAAGAAAAAAATCTGTTTAGAACTCACAGCTTAAGAAGGTGTTCAAGATCACCAATGGAAGAATGAATTGGACCACTGATCATATTGGATGACAAGTCACTGCATAAAAATTAATACTATTTGAAAATTTCTAAGCCAAATCTACATTTTTAAAAAGAAAAAATTGCAACGGATCAATAGTCCATACAGTCTATCCAAGTTCCCAATTCTTGAAATTTCAATAGGAATTGGACCCTTCAAGTTGTTAGATGATAGATTCCTGCATATAAATAAACTAATCATCATAGTGACCGCTTGATTAGTCATCAGATCTTCCTGTGTTATACAAGGAAGAATAACTTACAGATATGTCATGCTATCGAGGTTCTTCAGTGTGCGCGGGATAGTACCATTCAACCTATTTCCATGTGCATTACTGCCAAGAGGTACAAAATATGATTTCATGTACAAAATAAATGTGACTGATTGATCTAGTAAACAAAAATTATGAAAAGTTCTTACAAGCTGTTTAGATTTATACAAGAGCTCAAGTTGTCAGGAATAGGTCCTTCAAGAAAATTGTTGGCAATATTCCTGAAACAAGTACCTAAACTTTTACATTCATCTAATGTTAAGGGGACCATTTACTAAATAATTTAGTATACCAAGAAAAATTCATGTTGGGCAGGATCATACAAGTCAAATAAATCCGTTAGCTTCCCAAGTTCAGGTGGAATTTGCCCTGTTAATTGGTTATCATTTAATTCCCTGCATAGTATAGAATTTGATTATTGTACATATATATGCTTTTAAAAAATTTCAAGAAAACCAAAAAACCGATTACTTACAAGTAACGAAGCATCGTCATATTACCAAGCTCAGATGGTATAAGTCCAGTTAATCTGTTTCCCTGCAAATACCTGAAAGAATAGAAAATAAACACACTCAACATATGCAAGAAATCGAAGTGTTTTACAGAAAACATTTAAATCATCACAAGATGAGCAAACCAGAAAAAAAAAATAATGTTAAGGTATAAACAAATCACAAGCTTTCAAACAAATAATTATGCTATGAATAAACAATACAGATAAACAAAAGCTTACAGCTTTTCAGTATATGTTAAGTTTCCCAAAATAGGAGGAATAGGCCCAGTTAAAAGGTTACAACTCAGATCTCTGCAGCATGTAAGGTGCAAATAATGCATTATGACCCAGTGGAATCTTTACTGTAATAAGCATAAGTGTAACAAAGCAAGAATGAAGAATTAGTGCAGAAAAACATGGAGGAATCCTCCAATGAGTAAAGTTAGCTACAAATCAATGTATAATATCAATAATAAAAAGAAAAAAGTTTAAAGGATTGCTACATACAAAACTGCCAGTGCCTGCATCAGACCAATTACAGAAGGAATAGTTCCTGTAAAATTGTTGTTTTGCAAGGATCTGACAGCACAAAGCAACATAGTCACCATAGCTTTCGATATAAGACCACAATTGCAAAAGAAACTTTATAGTAGAATCACATACAGTGTGGCAACTTGCAAAAAACCAATGTTGAAGGGAATCTCACCAGATAACTTGTTGTATGATAGATCCCTGACAACAGAGTAAACTTCTCATATTAGTTTATACATTTATGTAGTTCATCACAATTAATTAAGTGATGAATTCTTACAGAACTTGAAAACTTGTACAATTTCCAATATTTGTAGGTATAGGGCCCGTCAAGCTATTGTTCTTTACATCACTAGAAGAAGAAGAAAGCTTGCAAGTAAATAACTATAATACAACTAAGTCATCAGAGAAAAGGAATGCATTGAAACAAATGGTTGCCCAGCAACCATTGCAACGAGGTTTAGTGAAAAATAGTATTCAAACACTCACAAGTACCAAAGCCCAGTTAACTGACACATATCAGGAGAAAGGATGCCCTCCAAATTGTTTCCTCGCAGTCCACTATACAACATTCCCATGTAAATCATCTTTCAAAAGATATTTAGATGGCATATTAAACTTGCGCTGTGACTCACAGGTATTGCAAAACTTCATTCCAGAAAATAAGCCTGGGTATCTCCCCACTCAAATTGTTCTGTGCCAAGTCTCTGTGCAATACCCATTTGTGAGAAGCCAGACAATTTAAAGAGAAGTGTTCAGAAAACAATTACAAAACATACAAACACTTCAAGTTTGGAATCTGAGAGAGGATCGAGGGTATAGGTCCAGTCAACTGGTTGCTTTTCAAAATCCTGAAAAGATCAAATTTAAGATGGTTATCTTCACAGATGGAGAAGATTCAAATGCATGTGGAAGTCATGAGAAACTTACAAATTTTCCAGCTTTTTTAACTTTGATATTGAAAATGGTATGTCCCCATGAACATTATTAAATGATAAATCCCTGAAAAGCAACGCGAAGTAGGCATGAAAGCATCAGCAATCTAAAACTATAACCCACAAATATGTTATTGAAGAGCATATAAGCTTGACGCACAATGTTACTAGCGAAGAGCAATCACCAATCTCATCAGGTATTTGGCCAGAAAGCTGGTTGGATTTAAGGACACTATCCAATCACAAAAAATGTAACAAATAAACTCTAAAAACAGAGGAAACTTTTCTAAAACGCCAATATCAGCAAAACTATACGTATACATTGTCACGAGGCTTTTGAGATTTCCAATTGCAGGTGAGATCTCTCCTTCAAGATTCAAGCCCGACAAGTTACTACATCAAGGACAACAAGGGAAACCCATAAAAAAACACATCATTAACGTCAATCAACAGAGCGCTGTCAGCAAAATAAAGATAGCATTCTCACAGCGACACAACTTCAAATGTCAAGTTGTCACATGTGATTCCTCTCCAAGAGCAGTACTCTGCGGACGCAGCATTAGTCCAATCATAGAGGACATCATCAACGTTTCCAAACGACTTCTTGATTGCTAATAACGTCGTTCCTGAAAAGGAATGGATCAATTATTGAAATGTGATATATAACCCAGATGATAAGTTTTGGTTGCTATGGCGAAGAAAAAACAATAATATTCATTAATTTCAAAAGAGATGAAGACAGCTACCAGCAAAAAGCATAAGAAGAGAGCTATTTAAAACACATTTTGCAATTTAAGCTCTTTTTTCTAAAATCTAACACTAGTAACTCGTTTCACAGTAAAAACAGGTCATTTCCAATAAAAAAAAGCTTGTGAAAGAGACAAAGGGGTAAAAAGAAATGACATGATGGCTCGAGGGTTCACCGTCCAGAATCTACAAAAAGGAGCAGGCTTTTTTATTTAAAAATTCCTTATCAAAGACAGGGATAAGCATAAAACGGAAGAAAGGAATTATAAACCTTTAATAAAATACTAATGCAAGACGGCCACAAAGTATTGACCAAATTATTATTCTAATCCTAACAAATTGGCGGCTTTGCACCAAGAAATCTTTGTTTCTCTATAGAAAACTCTGTAACAGTTGTAAAACAAAGGCGACGAAGCTCCACCCACTCACCGTCGTCAATGCCAGTTTTCCCTCCAAAGGTGCAGCAAATGCCCAAACAGAAGAGCAGAACCAAAACGAAGGATGGAGACGAACCAACGTTGGCCATTCTGCACTAAAACCAAACGCCCCACACCCTTTAAGCCATTGCTCAGAGAAGTGACTACGTCTGGAAGACGCAGACTACCGAAGCCGCCATTAAACAAGCACTGCGTGCTTGCGTCGCCGGCTAGCAAAGCTACGGGACCAGAAACTGTCTCTCGCAGATTGAGAGAGTAGAGGAACGGAGGTGAGAACTACGAAGAGATTACCCGTCTTGTCACATCAGTCCTTTATCTCCAGCCCATTCCGCTAACCAGCACACTAGTTATTTTTGCCTCTTCTCTAACCCCTTCCCAGACTCTTAATACACCCTTTTAAGTGCGAGCATTTTCCCTCGAGAGCTGCAACTTATCTCTGAGATAGCACTTTGGCATAGCTCACCCATCTTTGTCTTCGTAGTGGCTCTCTTTTTTCTTGAACAAAGGCCTCTTTCGACTCCCTCCTTATCACTGTAGATTATTTCCTAAGCTCCTCTCGTTCCTCATTTGATTTGCCTCACAGGAGGGATGTTTCCTCTCTCACCCGTCTCTATAAAGGAAGAGCAGGTTGCAGGTATGGAGGGCAGCAATGGTGGCAGAAAGAAAAACTTCTCGGTTTCCTCATTTGCCCTCTATGCCTTTATTTTGGAATGTTTTTTTGGAAATACATTTTTTTTTATAATTGTACGATTCAAAAAAGCGTTTTAATTTCTATCTAATTATGTATATTTTACTTACAAAAATAAAAATTATTATTTAAAAAATTAAAGCCAGCTGTAATATTATAAAATAAGATTAAAAATACTTATCCAATTATTTTAGCAAAAAATTAGGATACTTCTATGTTTTCAAATGAACAATTATTTTATTAATATTTTTGTAAAAAAAATTAGGATATTTTCAATGGTGCTTGATTATGATTTTTTTTAAAAATAATTTATTTATTAAGTAACTTATTATTGAATAATGAATATTTTAAATCAACCATCATGTTGTGCATTTTTTAGTGTTTGTTTTGTATAACTTTTAAAATTCATTTTCAACAAAAGTAAAGTTGAAATATTATTAATTATGTAATTAATCATATTTTAAATTTTATTTATATAAATTTTAAAAAATAATTTAATCTTTTTTAAAATAATATTATATAAATATTTTATTCTTTTTTCTAAGATGTCAAATATTATTTTATTTATTTCATTATACCATCATTTAATTTAATACATGTCCAATATATTGTTTGAAACACTCAACCTTTTAATGACTAAAAATACTATTTTTCTAATGAAGTTTACTATTTAATGTGACATTAATTGACGAGTTCTTAGTATTTTTAGTGATTTGGGCATGTTTGCAACTATTTTGGGTCTACCATTTTTTAAATATTTTTTAAAATTTTCTTTTCTTTTTAGCTTCAAAACATGAATGTCTTAAGAAAAAATATCAAGAAAAATTTTCTTTTATTTATATCAAGTGAATTCAATGGATTTGAGTTATATATTAAAATTTTGGGTAATCATATATTACGATCAAGTTAGAAAATCAAATGAAAAATAATGAAATATATAAGTCAAATTTGGATCATACAAGTATGACTAAATAATCATAAGAACAATTATAAGTAGAATGAAACATTACTTCAATGATTTAGACAAGACGATAAGGCAATACTATATTATACAAGTATGAAAATAAAGATCTTACAGGTACGATAAACAAAAAAAATTGACTAAGTCTAATAGGATGAGTAAAAGATGAATAAATCCAAATGCATCAAACAATACAATGAGTACGATTGTACAAATATAATCAAATTAAGAGTAACTCATACATGAAAACTATTGATTATGACATAAGAAGAATGCACATTAAAAGATATTATATAAATACAATTATGAAATCATATAAGTATGATCAGTAAAATTAATAATAGACAAAAGTTGAATATCATATATTATATGATACAAAATAAAAAGATCATACAAATATGATGCTCTATAATTGAAACATTTTAAAATCAAAATGGTGAAATGTTAGAATATTATTATAAAGAGAGTCCAACAAATGGAAATCATCAAAATTAAATAGGAAAGAAGGTCATGAGGCACTCAATTGAAAGAAAATGATCATTGGAATAAAGTGATGTAGTTGGTTATCAAGGCAAATTACCATGCACATGACCACAAAGAGTAAAGTATTAAGTGTTCTGTTGAAGGATAAGCTAATAATAGATATATTAAATATTGTTAAGTACAACCCAAGGAGTGGATTTTACACTATTTGAGAAAACTTTCTCAATGCCATAGTCATTATTTTTATTGTAGGGCACTGTAATGTCAAAGTATATAATTTCTTGTACTTGAAAGAGATTGTCATTATCCTTAGAAGTTGAGACAATGTCACTTAAAATATTTTATAAATAAACCCACTCTCTTGGATAGATCTTCAGGTTGTTATCTGATACTAGTTATTAATCCATTAAAATATAAGTACCCACTCCCTACTTGGCCTAAGGATTTGATGATAATGTCACTTCTCATGGATTTTCCATGTTGTGTTGGTGTGAAATGGAGGCACCCACACTGGTCTACTTGTGGGGCATGCAACTAATGTTGTGTTTTGGGCCTATCGTTTGGAAAATAGTGTACACATGATTTCAAATTAGCTCCCAAGTGCTAAAAAAAATATATGAACACTTATTTTTTTCTCTTCTAGATCATAGTGAATGAACCAATAGTCTAGGATAAGCACTCTTCTTATCAATAATTACTTTCAAAGAAGTTGGTAATTTTTGAGATTCTACAAGTGACAATTAGGGTTATGATCATGGGTTCGAAACCCTAATATGTCTTTGGTAGGGGGAGGGGATGAGGATTGTTTGCATGAAAAAGTGGAATCCATATGGATCTACAATTGGCGCCTATAAGTTGCATTCTAAGACCACAAGTGAGGAAGTGGTATCCATGTTGATTTGCATCAAATCCATAGTGTTAAAATGTAATGGGAACTTATGCTTGCTCTTGTAAGCTATAAATAAAGCATTATAAAGATAGATTAAGCATTATTACTATCATCACTTACTTTTAGGTGAGTTAGTAATGACTGTGTTCTTACAGATCTCCACAAAATTAAAAGATACAAGAAACTATAGACTTGCATGACATACTTCTCGAACATTAATTAATTGTAATAAAGAAACCTTAGACCTTACTAACAAAGATGTTAAGAATCTAAAAAATAGCCAGCTTTTTAGTGAAAAACCCTTGGGTAAGTGGAATTCGACACGAAGTGCTTCATATGTGGCCTCGTTAATTATGATTAGAAAGGAGAATCATACGGTGATGTGAGAAATAATGCATTTAAGACTAATTAGCACAATCATTACTCCACTTCATTCTTCTAATCATTATATACCCAAAAGGTGCTAGATGGAGAATGATACCCCAAGCAAAACTAATTACACCATCATTTAAGATGCTTGCAAGAATCTAGAACTTAATTGAAGCCCTCTTTTAAGTAATAAGCCTAATGTTCTTGTAGTTTTACAACCAATTATTGGAGTTTATTTAATATATTTGCTAAACAAAAAAGATGCATAAGAGGCATATCTATGATTATAAGGACATAGGTAAGGTGAGGCAATGAAAGGTGCCAAATTCTATCTTTTCAAAGTGGGGCAAAGTATCATCATGTTTTTTAATACATGGCTAGCATAGCATGTCATGCACTAGATATTTTCTTCCACTTAAATAAAAAAATTACTAATAACTTTATTTTTGGTGATGCAATTGTGTAATGGGTAAGCATTCGTAAGTTGGTCATTAACATGCCTTAAATTAATGGGAAAACACCACTAAGTGTAATTTACAATAGTAGAATAATTGAAATACATCTAGAAGAGCCCTCTTACAAATTGTTTTCATTAGAATATTTAGTAGAACCTTACACAAATTAAAACTTGATCACAACACTTTAAGAAATTAATCAAAATTTTATTTTAATTACAAGTTTATTGAATACATGTGGCAAGACAATTTATTAGATTTTATTACATGTTGATTAGATAATTAGAAAAAAAATTAAATCTCAGCTCAAAGTTTAAATTAAAATTTAAATCTTAACAAAATGATATAATTTAATAGTCCACATCAATTTAAACAAATATAAAGAAAAAAATGAATTTAAAACATAAATATAAACAAAAGTGTCAAAATGTTTCATGTAATAACTTCAAATAAAATCTTCTACATGATTTCATAAGATCCACGTCATGTACTAAACTTCAAAATGTAGTAATCTTATTCTTCCTTTCAAAACTTTAAAAATCATGTGATTTAAACATCATATAAAAAGAAATGCCCAAAATAGTATAGTACAACAAGAGAAAACACATAGAAAAATAGTGCATAGAGGTTTTATCCAACGTATGACTATTGGAGTTTTGCCAATCAATTTGCTAAGATATAGAATAGATAGTGGGACTTTTATCACTATCATCAAATCTATTAGATCAAAAGTATGACAAATTTAATGTTCATAAGTGCTCAATACATCGTTTGATCATCATCATTCATTTAGGTTGATCACCAATCTGATGTAAGGAATCAACTATGTAATCAAGATAAACACATGTTTCTAATTGCATTTTATATAGAGTTTTATGGGATGGTGATGATAATCAACTTAACTCGTCATAACTTATAAGTTGACATAAATCATTTGAGTTCCATCCTTTCTGTCCATCAACAAAGAAGACTCCTATCCTATGTAACATGTAATAGATTTCATTGTTTAGAGTCATTTTATGGCATGATTGGTATTTGAACTTTCATTAATGAGGTTCAACAATATATGAAATAGATGTGAATCAACAAACACTATAGAAGTGCTAACAACCTATATGATGGTTGATCAAGATGCAAACACAAGCATAATATTAGACGGTCATTTAAAGGTTTTTCAAGATGCAAGCTGGAAATAAGGACAAACCATGTTCTAATAATCTATACAAATAGAATTTCATCAACAATAATAATTTAGGAGGCCTACTATTATCGATCACAATAATAGTGACAATTGAACATATATCCAATTTTATGATCTATTTGAGTAACATCACATAAAAGTTAACAATACGCACCCCTAGAACTAGAGACACATGGTTAATAGTAATAGTGGCCTTAAAGAATTCAACAATATAGCTTTCAATGTAACAATTAAAGCTAAATCCCTCGTCACAAAAAGTTGAATCACTTTCTTGTAAGACAAGGAAGAGTAAATAAAAAGTGAAAGTATTTACAAAGAACATATATCCACATTTTTATGAGAAAATCAATACTTTACAATAAGAATAAGCTCTCTCTCTCTCGTGGAAATTGACTTCACTTGAAAAAATAACGTGCATGCAAATCAGAGTTTTTAAGGCTAAATGAAACATTAAAAATAGAAACAATATGCTTTGTTTGAAATTCAAACAAAGGATTTGTTAACCCTTGTCCTTTGTGTGTTCCTTAGATGTTGAAATGTAATTTTATTGGCGATCTATATTTTTTTTCTTAAGCATTTGTTTATATCATGCATCTAAGCTCATCTAGTTAAACTGCTTTAAATGAAGTAATGGTTGACCAAACCAAAAGAATTGGTGCATCGACTTATACCTTGAAAAGTTCATTGGCAGGATGTTCGAAGTTGATTGTGAAGATTTTGTGCTTGAATGTGGAGCCATTAAAGAATGATGTAATAGTTGATCAAACATACTTTTGTGGAGTCATCTTTTTTGTATAGATTGTAAACCTTTGATAAAAATATTGAGTTATTCAAAATGCAACTTGTCAAATCATGAATATTATATACAACAAAATGATTTTTGCAAATTCAAATATAAGATTTTCATAATTACATGTTTTGTCAAATAGGCATCAAACCATCTCTCTTTGGTCTGATAAAATAGATTTTGGACCAAAAAAAATACATGTTTCTATTAAATAAGCATTAAGTTGTCAAAAAGAGTTCTTTTGATGGCAATATAAAGTGATTAGACCATCTGATGCAAGATCCATTATTTTGATAAATGTTAGCACCATAAATTATGTTTTTGTTAAACATCCATTAGACCATTCGATCAACATCCGATGATGTGATATGATTGTCCCATGAGGATAAAATGAACTTACAAATGTAGTCTTTGTTAAATGCCTAAAGGACTTTATGATAGGAAATCTATTAATTTGGGAAGATAATATTTGATCAAACTTGCATTTCTAATGAATTCAAAGATAGTTTTTGTAATGGTCACTAGGATTCTCAAAGACCTAAACTAGTTTTCTAATTCAACCCCAAAGGGTAATGTAGCCATTAGTTATGCACTTGGCTAATATTTTGCTATAAATAAGATTAGTTATTAAAAATTAATTGGTTATCACATGCCTTTCACTAAAATATTATTACATTTTCTTTATTAAAGTAGCACACCAATTTAGAGTTGAGAGAAGATTGAAGCTCACTATTATTCTCCATTCGTAGCCTTGAAGTAAGTTTAATTCATCAAGCTAAATCTATATAATCTTCCTAATCTATTGTTTATTAATTTAGTGCCTCCCAGATAATTTGAATACTTATAGGAAATTGTATTTTTAGCTTTACTTGATTTCATACTTCCATTTTATGATATTTTTTAATCTTTTGTGATCAATTACTGGCTCTTTTGGGTCAAAATTTGTAAAATCTTTTAACCTAATGTTGTAGGTTTTTTGGATCAATGAATTGAATATTGTTTTGACCTAATGCTTATAGTCTTTTATAAGTCATGTGGGGATTTTACTTATTTACTTTTGTGAAATATAGTTAGATTGTAAATCAATATTTTGTTGGTGAAGAATGGACTTAGATTTTATGTTTCAGACCAAATCACTTAAATATATTGGCATCTTCACTTCTTTAGATTTTCCATATAATAAGTTTTAAACTTAGCAAAAACTTTCAAAGATTAACTTAAGAATTTTTCTAACTAAAAGTTTTATATTAAGACTTCTACTAATTTTTTTATTATTATCTTGACTTTCTAAAATTTGTTAAAAGCTACAATTTACTTGCTCTCATATTATATATATATATATATATTCTGACATTTTATTCTCAATAATATTTTCACAAATTGTAATACAGTTATGGAAGGAAAAATTTTCTCTCTTAAGACTAATAATAAACTCATTAATGATGTTTTCATGAAAAGACAAACTCATAAATGAATCCAATGGTATGGAGTATTTAGTAATATAAATTTCTTGATAAGCTAAAATGAAGAAGATGACAATTATGGTGAAGATAGTGGGTCGAGATCTACATTAATAAGGTAAGAATTCAATAACTCAAGTATGGTGGAGCCACTAGAAAAGATAAGGGAACTATCACATTAACCTAACATAACAAAGGCTCCTTGAGAAAGAATCACTTCATACCACGTAGAAATATTTCCAAATTTTATGAGGATTAAACAATTCTCATTGACTTCAAAATGAGATTCATCTAGAATGATGTTCATCTATGAAAAGTGCAACTACTTATAATATTAATTAGGTAATTGAGATAAAAAAAAACCCACTTGGTAAATTTTGATACTCTTATAGATAAATAATAAACACTTTTGTTAAATAAATCATTGTTAGAGAAAAAATAAGATAATGTTTTCAAATAAAGTAAATGTTGGATAACCCACTCTCAATCAACAAATATTGGAAATGTTTTCTCTAAGTTAGAACTTGTTAGACATGAAGTTTTAAACATGTTTGGAATTATTTGAAGGATGATCACTCACAAACCACAAAACATAAAGCATTTCACAAAATTATTAATGACAAGAAAACAATCTAAATGTTAAATAAAATAGAGATATTGTTTAGTCAAGCAAAATGTCATCACCCAAATTGCTCAGAATTTTCAAGAATTTTTATAACTTTTTATTTATTTGTAATTTGTTGATTTTGTTTTTCTTTTGCCTTCTCATGATTTTTAAAAAAGCTTAGATAATTAAATTTGTTGGCATCACATGAATGAAACAGCAACGAAGTAACCTTCTGTTTTGCCTATCCCATGGTAAAAGTAGGATAACTGCAAAATGTACTTCATTCCAAAAAAAATTTTGCACGCCTGTCCCCTCTACATTCTAAACCTACTCTTATTAGGGCTTGAGAGGGTGACGGTTGCTGTTAGGTGGGATGGAAGAATGGCCGACGATTGCGACGGTGACGGTGGAGACCGCCGCTACTGAGTGTGCTAGTATAACAACATTCAGTTCATGCTACAGTAGTTCTTTTTTTCTATGAACAGTGGCTTGCAAAGGTGGCGGCGGTGGCGGCGACTACCTAGGCGGTGACCTGGGAAGGAACAACCGCTCACGGGCTCAGAAAGAAGGCTGGCGTAGTTTTGTTGGCCGGGGAGGTAACGCATGAACTGCACCCATGAAGATAGAATCATATTGATAATCATCTTGAGATCACCTCTGCTCCAAGTTCGTAAGAGTTCATTGCCATGCCACAAGAAAGTAATTTTAACAATTGCAACTTCTTAATTTACATTGATTTTGCTCTCTCTGAATAAGAATATAATACAAAATAAAGAAGAGTTTTCTCAACTTAGTAATATCTTAGTTGATCCATTTGCTTAGCAATATTCTCAACTTAAGGTTGGAGTATTTGATTTCGCTTGCAATAATATTTTAAGTTTGGTTTGTAATTTATTTCTAATAATTATATTATTAATATCATATCTCACTTGTTTAATAATTATGTCACATTTTATCTTAAAGGATTGAAATATATGTTGTACAAATTATTTAAAGTATTGTATATCTTGTTATTTTTGTTGTTATGATTGTACCAAGTAGTTGGTTTGTGTGTGACCATGTGCCTATTTGTAAGCTTAATCGAGCTACTATTATAAGTGCAAACGTGTTGGGTTATTGTTACAAGCTCAATATAGTTATTTTTTATTAGGTTGGTTAAGTGTTGTGAGGATTTTAGGCATATCCACCAATTGGGCAAAATGTAGCTAGACTTGTAGAAGTTTGGTTGGGTCAACCAAGGATGGATGTCAACAAGACTTTGCTGATCCACTTAACACCTTGTAGCATTTTTGTTTTATATGTTCATGTTTTTTGTTACTTATCTTTACATATTTTTGTTTAATTCATAATTAATAATAAAGTGTTTGAATAGGTGAAGAAAGACTTTTGAGAATCAAAGTATAACTTGGTTAAATCAAAATTGGTATTATTAGATTAATAATAAATTATAAGAAATAAAGTATTAAACTCAAAGAAAAGTTCTTTACAAGTAATATGAATAATAAGAAAGTTAATACTATTATTTCACATTGTCTTTACAATCAACAAGTGTTTTATAGATGTGGGACCAACCAAGTAATATTTTGGGATTAAAAATTTTTAAAGATAGTTAATAGACTATGTTAACCATAAGTTAGGTTTAAAGTTCGATTAAGACTATTAAGATAATATAGAGTTTACAAGTTCAATTAAGTATATGTTGCTTGATTTTAGAGACATCCCAAAGGATTGTGAATGTGCTTATTTATGTGATGGAAGGGTGCAAGACTATTGGTTAGATATTAGTCACTAGATTAACATCACAGAATCATGATGTTCGAGGGATTGAAGGTGTTCTGGTAGTTTTATGACGAGTTAAGATTCTCAAATTTTATGTGAGGAGATATACGACCAGTGTAGTTTTGCTGTGATTGCATCCCAAGTTATGTTTGGCTTACCTTGATAGGTTAAGCCCCTTTATGTGACATTGTAGATTATATGCTACTTAGCTATACTTGTTGTATGCTAGATAGCTATACTTATATGATTAGTACTTATTTTCATGGAATATCTTGAAAATTTTGTATAGAGCTTCCCAACACACCCCATACCATTACATGTAAATCTAAGGGAGTTAAGCATAGTTGAACTCATCGTAAATGCATAACAGCAATTTTGGCATCTAATATTTACTTTCTAATACTTAATCTATAATTTTCATGTTTATTTATAGTAGAGATATTTGTTGTTATGGATTATATTAAATGTTTATTAGACTTTATTTTTAGTTTCATACATGGTTTTAGCTGGTATTTTTGGCAAGTGGATTGTATGTGGATGGCATGCAGGTTATTGTTAGGTTGTTTGTAGGGATCATGTACCTACCAATATAAGCCACTATGTTATCTTAGCTCAGAGCAAACCAATTTCTTAAATCAATTGAGTGATTAGTTGGTAAAGCGACAAGGTTGGTTCAAGGTAACATGCCATGATGTTGATGGTCCGATTAGGGGATCACTACTCCCAATGTAAACATCAAGCTTAGAGGGTGGAAGTGTTTAGTCATGTATATCATTTGATGCATAGGTTATGTTACATCTAAAGGTTTTTCAAAAAATATTATTTAGTTTTAAAAAAAAGGTTTAATGTGACATTAAGTTTATTATACAAACTAGATATCATTAATTATGTATAATAACTTAATAAAGTAATTATTTATAATGTCAATAAGCTTAAACTCTATTATACAAATCTCTTAATCAACTCAAGATAATTCATAGGCTTATTCTTTATTTTTAACAAATCATAGATTGTAGTTTCACATATCTTTTGCTATCTAAACTTCTATTTTTGGCATTATCTTTATTGATTTAAATTGTTCTGACATTTGTTTCTATCATCCTTTTAATTTAAAAATAAAAATCATTCCACAAATAAATTAAAGCCTTTCATTATCTTTATTCATTTGTTGCTACAATCTCCCAGTGTGAAAGTTATGCACTATTAAGTTTGTATCAAAGCATGTATACTTTTTACATCATTGCATCATATATCCAATATAACATTGAACCCTCTCATTCTCTTAATGGTGACTTAAAATATTGATGAAACAATTCTTATTAAAGGGGTTTTTATTAATTTTTTTAACTTAAAATTTTTGTCATCAAATTTACAATTAAGTAATGTGCATGATCAACTTTTGGCCCTTGTCGTGCTCTCATATAAATCACTCATAACTAATATTCTTGAACTTTTACTTCAAAAATGGGAATTAATAACAAATTGAGCACCTCAAGAACAAATTGTTCTCCCATCCTAGTCGGCTTTCACTTTACCTCCTAAATTTTGTACTTATGTTTATTTCCAAAATGCATCGAGGCATTATGATAATCGATTGTGTTGTCTTCATGGAAAGTAGGATGCACCTCTATTATAACAATTAAATTATCATTTAATAACCTTAGAAAATATTGACAAACCTCTTTTGTGGTTGCATCCAACTTTTCATTTTATTTCATCATAAAAAACAAGTATATCACGATGCAATTAAGTTCTTGTATCTAAACATTTATGATGAATCGAATTGATTTCATATAATCTTCACTAAAACCTCCCATAGTCTTCCTATGTTTTGAGATTAATACATACAAGTCAAATGTTTTTTATTTGAAATAACTTACATCAAATACTACTTATTATATATTATGGATAATAAAGCACAAAAGAAGATTAAAGTTTTGAATGGCAAAACGAATAACAAGAATACTTGTATTTTATTTTTGATAAAATTGTTGCTGATTTGTTGCAATGTTGGGCAATAATCTCAAAGAGCAAATGGCCATATGCATTAATCATTTGGCAATTGTTAGGCTTTCGGCTTGCCTCTTGACTCAGAAAAATATCTATAACAGTATTACAAAAGAGAAATGGCATAGTGTTCTACTGGATAAATAATGATACGTAATTGATTTGTTTATTCTATTTTCACAAAAGTAAACTACTTTTACCCTTCTTCTTGCAATAAATGAACTGAGAAAGCCTACCTCCCACTTGATTCACCCAGCACATGTGGGACCTGGACGTCATGTGCCCATAATTATCCTCCCTGACATCAAAGGGATGCCCGCATTTCGGTGGAAGAAGCTTTCAATGATTGCATCTACAAATCTGTACCATAGTCGAAAGAGGAAGTTCTCCTCCACCTTCTTATCGTCGTCCTCTCAGCTTCTTTCGGCTGCAGCTGAGCATCTGCGTGCTCGGCTTGGAAACAGCGAAAGCTTGAGCTTTATTTTTTCCTTCTCTGGTTGTTTCCATTTCGCAGATGCTCTAAAAGCTGGTAGCCCTCCTTGGCTCCGCCAGGATTGCTATCCACGCCAAGGTAAAGCTGCCATGGCGAATCCTGAAAATGAGATCAAGGAGAGGGCAATCAAGGTCTGAGGCATGAGGCAGTTGCAGCGAAGTGTGAAAAAAGAAATCGTCGTTGATCGGAGGGAGGAAAAGCAACCCTAACCTTGGACTAGATGACGAATCAAATTCACCAACATCTAAAAAGTTTTCAAATTTTTACCTAAAGAACTTTTCGAACGAGTTAACCAGAAATGTGAAACTGCAAGGCGGGAAAATTTTATTGTCATTTTGGTGATAAGTGCAATATTTAGATTATAAACGTAATTATAAAAAATTAAAAATTTAAGATGTAAATTTATAAATTAAATATACTAAATTTGGTTTTCCATAGACATCACTTGTGTAAGTGCTTTGCCACTTCAACACCAACATGATAAATATGTTATTAAAATCATTTTCTTTTGAGGTTGAGATCCCTTATGTTAAATTTCAATTTAAGTCATTGGTTTTGAGAAAGTCCTTACTCGCTCGGTGATATTAAGAGTTTTTATTCTAAACTTACAACATCTTTGAGTAAGCCATTGTACGGATACATTGCTTGAATCTAAACATTTATCAATTATTTATTAGATAAAATAGGTTTTAGCATATCATCATACATCAAATTCGACATCAAAGCATGTTTAGATTTATAAACCTGCATGCTTTTTAATTTATCATTACATAATTATCTTTTAAATTTATGCAATTATTTTAATTATTATAAGTTATTATATCTATATGTATATATAAACAAAAAAACAAAAAAAAAATTATTTTCAAGTTTAATGTTACAATATTTCTTCATTTATTTAGTTTTTTATTATTTTATTTTAGAATTTATTTGTTTTATTTTTTTATGATCCCAAATAAAAAAATTTTATTTTCAACTTAATAGTTTATGACCACTAGATTTGGAAAACAATATATAATATTTGATTATCAACTTGTACAATTAACCATGGAACTAGTAATACAACATGTAACTTGGAACTAACTCATTCAATGTAAGAGCTAAGATCAACTATAAAAACATGCATAATTTGATTAGAATAACATATAGATAATAGATTAGGTGAAACACATAGCTTAACTAGGTTTATGATAAGTGATTCTGAAGTTAGAAAAATATCCTCTAAAAATGATTCTGTCCAACTGAATGTCGATCTAGGTATTGAGATACTCCATATAACCTTGATAAAAGACATAGTACAGATGATGATCACTAGGTTAACATGGTTGAAATGAAAGCCTCTATATTTGATGGTTGTTGAGCCCCTAGAGCATATCATATCAAGTTTGAAAAATGAGAATGACATATTATTTTGATTAGTATGATCTTAGTGAGTATCGAAAGTACCAGTTTGTAAAAATTAAGCTCACATCATATGTTAGATTATTTGTTCACATATTAAAAAAAGTAATATCTTGAAAAAAATCAAGCATTATCCCAATCATAGGAAAAACTTAATGTTTGTATATGATCTAAATATGTACTTATCTCTTATTCAAGTAAACTTTTGGATAAAAGACACTATTTATCTCAAGGTTTAAAGACTATTTATAAATATATTATTAAATTTGATGATTATATTCTTAGCTATAGTATATAAGAGCAAGACTTAATAGTATTATCTTATTTTTTACTTAGGTTAGCAGAATGTATTTAAGATGAGTTATATTTAAGAAATTTTATTAGTTTCAAAAAGTTATATAAAGTGGCCCATGTTCTAAAAGGATTTAGAGGATAAATTGCTCATAAAATTGAGATTTCTTTATTACTTTCCACCCTCAAACTCGTACAACCACTTCCACTATTCCTACTACTATTCCATAAGCAATTGTGACCCTTCACTCATACCACCAACCCATTGAATTCAACCATCAAACAAACTATTTACTAGTTTTAGAGTTTAGTGTTGGTTTTGTCATGAAAGAGAGCATATGACAGTGTAGCATCCTAAAAGATCCTTACACATAAACATAGAAGAAGAATTAGAAGTAAGCATTGAGGTTAAGGAAGAGGAGCGTACATAATAAAATGAGGAAGCTAAAGAAGAATCACAAGCACTAGGTAAAAGTCATTGCTATATTGGACCATTTATAGCTATTGTAAGATGAACTTTAACTACACCAAGACCATCTAATGATTGAAAATAAACTAATAACTTTAGCACCATTATTAGAATTTAAAACCAATATTATAAGATTAATATAGATAGCAATAGCTATATATATGTCATAATATAAAATGATGTCAAATGGATAACTTTAACACTTATAGACTATCCCCACCCATGCATCATATCTTGGATTAACAAAACTTAAATTTTTATACATTAAAGGTGTTGTGTTTCTTTAAAGTTTAGTTAATATTCTAAGGAATTATGGTGTGATGCTATCCTAATACAAGTAGGTAATCTTATCTTACAAAAATCTTGGTTATTTAATTGAGATGCTATTTAAATGAAAGAACTAATACGTGTACTTTCATATATGAATGAAAAAGATGACACTATACCCTTAGAAACCCTCGAAAAAAATTATAACCCAAATATTCCAAAACAAAAGGATAAAAGAAAATTACTTAATATCCTTTCACTAGCCAAGATTGAGAGAGATATAGCCAGTTGTGAGGTTGTCTATTTTGTGATAATTAAGGAAACTCTTATTAATATACCCACACCACCACTCATAGTTCAACTTTTTTAAAAGAATTTATGGATGAATATTTTGATGACTTGTCGATATGCTCCTACCTTTAAAAGACATTCAACATGCTATAGAATAAGTTTCTAACACTTTATTACCATGTTTATCACATTACTGATTAAATCAATTAGTTTAGATAAAACTTAAATTTTGATTAAGTTATCATTCCCAAATGAATGAACAAAAAATAATTAAAAAGCCTATAGGCCATCTTCTTCATAACTTAATATTGGAACATGTTTAAACTTAGAATCTTTAATTGTTGCATGTTGAATTTGCTTACAATCATTTTGTTAATAGAATAATGAATTCAAGTTCTTTTGCAATTCTTTTAGAAATCATCCTCAGAGTCCTCTGGATTTGATTCCATTACCTCATGTTTTTTGCACTTCTCAATTAGGTCTTTTACATTTCATATTTAATCATTATATAAACATGTTATTGAATAAATTAATTTAAATAATGAAATATATAAATATCTAGAAGATATTTATAAATAATATAAAGAATATTTTTAGAGTGATTATATGATGATCCATGTTAAGTCCAAGAGATTCCCATAAAAAACCCTAAAAAAATTATATACTCATGGTCCTAATTATTTAAAATTATGAAAAAACTAAAGTATAAATATATATGTTTTAGATTTACCTAAAGATTATGGAATAAAAATTACCTTTAATATTTAGAATCTTTTACATTATAGAAAATTATGCTCAATACTTACCGAGTCTTTTAAGTCTTCATCATCATTACTGGTTGAACTTATCTCACCAATACACAGTCTTATTTGATGAGTTGAGAAATCAAGTTGAGTAAATCTTAGATTATCAAATAGTTTTCACATATGATCAAGTATAACAAAAATTTTTTGGTTCATTGGCGAGGTCATCATGCCTCCAATGACACTTGGGTTATGAGTAGGAGCTTCATCATCAAATCTAGAGATGATAGAGCAGTATCAGAAATTTTACCATAACTTTCTAGAGTTGAGCTCATTCCCACATGGGGAGGATGACATAGTAACATCCAAAACATCATGTAGATATTCTATTTAGAAGCATACTAGTCGTATTTAGAATTAGAGCCATGTTAGGATTGGCTCATCTACTTTTCATTAGTATTCATTATCATTATCGTTGTAAAGGTCAATTACAATTGATCTTTATTTATTGTACATTTCAGTTTATTTTGTCAATGTCGAGTTATTTGTATCTACACTTTAGTCTAAGTTATTTAAAAAATAATAAACAACTTTTTAGATATTTTGAACTTTAAATTCAGTACAATATATTTATTTGGTTGTCCCATAATTTCATTGGTATAAAATTTGGTTTAAAATGATTTCAAAATATCTTAAAATTGATTTTTTTTTGTTATTTCTATCACTGTTTGCCATTTTCCACCATCTACTAAGGTAATTGTCATCGTCAAAAGCTGTTATTGCAACCCCTATAGACCCTCACAGCCTATTTGACCTACATCGATTATTCAAACTCATTGATTCAATTGACCAACGTTAATCCATCAATACACATAAACCTGATATGTAAACACACTCAACTTGATAACACGTGCCAACCAATTAACTCATAATAATTTGTTCTAACTCGCACAAACCAAAAAATCTAACTCGAGGCATCATGTGCTACTTGCCTGCATTGCACCGATCGAGCTACCTGCTGCCTTCTCGGTCATCATTGTTGTCAATAAAAATGCACATGTTTGTTTAGGATCTACTTATGATAATTAATTTTATAGTTTTGTACAAGTAAGTTTATTTTAGTTTTTTTTAGCATAATTCAAAATATTTAGTTTGTAATTTATGATCACTTTTAAATTTCTAAAATGTTCTTTAAAATTTTGAAAATGTGTCTCTTAGTATTGTTAAATATCCTTTCATATTTCTAAGATAATATATTATTGTTGTACCCCTAAAGTCTCTAAAAATATGAATGCTCACTATATTGTATGAGAAGAATTTTTTAATGAAATAATATAGTGATACCTTTGAGCTTGTTTGATACCAGTGAATGGCTCAAAAAAGTGATATTAACACATTATCTGTATTCACAAGAGCGTCGAATCATCAGGGAAGTTTTTCATCACTTTATTTCAACTTTCAAGAAACTTAATCACCACATCCAAATTTCTTATTAGTTCATACGACTGTGTGATTTCTTATTTGACATTCTATGAACTTCACTTATGTTTGTACATTACTACTTTTACCATTAACATGAGTACTTGAGTAAGTGTTTAAATTATTTTATATTTAAGTTAAGATCCCTTATGTTAAATGTTAATACAAATCATTGGCTTATAGGAAACTTTTCTAATAATCATAAGATTTTTAATTTTAAACCTATAAAACGTTTGGATATACCATTATATGAACGTATTACTGAACTTAAGTGTTTCTCGATTATTTATGAGCTAAAATAGGTTTTAGCATATCATCATGTATCATTCTCTCTCATTCTTCCTAATTGTAGTTATTGGCCTCTCTTTTGACTTCGTTTTCTCTATTGATCTATGTCTCTTTTTGAACCATTCTCTCGACCCTTATACTCTCTTTGTGACATTACTTTCTCGTTGTGACTTCCACACTTTCATTATGATCATTACTCTCTCATTCTCTTAACTTTTCACTATTATCTTGAATTTTTCTCTCTCTTCACAACAATCTCTCTCTGTCGTGGCTTATTCTTTTCATCTTATGCTTCCTCTCCTTTTGTTTATTCTCTCTCTCTTTGTATCTCTTTTTTTAGGACCTTTACTTGACTTGCTCTTCTCTTTTTCTCTCTTATTATGTTCTCTTTAACTCAAGATATATATATATATATATATATATATATCTCTCTCCTTATCTCCATTTATCTCTCTCTTTTTATATTTTTTTCTCTCCTCATAATTGTGCTCTCTCTCTCCCTCCCTCCCTCTCTCTCTCCCCCTTTCTCTCTCTCTCTCTCTCTCTCTCTTCTCTCTCTCTCTCTCTCTCTCTCTCTCTCTCTCTCTCTCTCTCTCTCTCTCTCTCTCTCTCTCTCCTCTTTCTATTCAAAATTGAGCACTGAAATAGCTCATCCATTTTTCCATATTTTTCATTTAAGCCAATAGTTGACCAACCCAAGTTCTATTTTTCTCCCTCTAAAATTTTACTATGTTCGATCTTGTCGACCAGCACTATTTGGCTACATGCCTTACAATTTCATCAATTTGAAAAAATATAATTGGCTCAATTTTATTATTTGATGAAACATTTTTGTAAATCAATGAGAAATTCAAAGTTATTAAAGACATCCATTAATAAACAATTTTTATCTTTAAAAAAAATAAAGGATGATATACTTTCAATTTCTTTAGATTATTATAGTTTTGCACAAAAAACATCTACTCGTTAAATTGGCCATGTTGCTACCCACTATGTATATCCAAACCATATGACAATCATTGCTCTCTGGATTCTCAAATTATTATTGCCTTGCCATTAGGCATAGACAATATACTAAAGATTAATAAGTAATAAAAAACAAACGAAGTCATTATTAACAAACTTTTATATTCCATATATCACAATAATGCTTATGAACATTTACTATCAAATGGACTTCAAGTTATGTCAACCACCAATCACTAACCTATCTACTTTCGATTATCAAATTATTCATCGTGTTTCATTGCAATGCACGTACCATCACAAAAAAATCGATCTCTTTAAAAATATAATAAAATAATTAAATATATTAAAATTTAATATAATGAATACTTTCAACCAAAATATGATATCCAACCATTAATTTATTTTTATTTTTTTTCTTCAACTTGAAATTGGTTGAAGTACTTTGAGTCAACTTTTCTCAATTAGTTAAACAGCTAGATCCTGTCGTATTGGTTTTGTCAATGGAGATTAAGCAAAGCAGATCAAGAGGAGAGGTTTGTATTTACTTTGTGCAGAAAGGCCACAAAGACCAAAAAATGTTTTTAACCTGAAGACCAACGGTGCCGCAAACGGTTCGTAACGGACTATCGTACGAGCTTCGTCATGTCGCGTCGTGTCACATTTATAGTCGTAGAAGCAAGAACGAGATCAGTTTACCTTCCCAATGTCCGGATCCGAAAATGACGTGAGAGAGAGGAGTGCCCATTCCCAATATATAAAAGCGGTATCCTTACCTCCCATGCTGATCCTACGGCCTATGTTTTTCTCATTTATGACATTTAAGAAAAAATAAAAAATAAAAAATTATTAGTGCATATCAATCCATCAATCTGACACATCTATGATTACAAATTTCAATAAATAGCAGTTCAATCTATATGATAGCCCAAATGTTTATTTGTTGAGATCTTTTACAAATACATAATTAAATATTATTTTTAAATATTATTGGAGTTAAAATTTAAATTAAAAATCATATTGAGTAAATGAGTACTTGTTTTTGAATTGGGAAGTTGTAATTAATCAACAATAAAGTAAAATCTTTGGATACATTATGAGTATGATTTTTAATAATTTTTAGGATTTTTATGATAATCTTTTGTCAATATTTTATTATGGTTGATTGTAACAAATAAATCTTTAGTTCATCTAATTAAAATCGTTATTTTTCCATTGAGTCTAATAGCTATTAATAAAGAGTAATTTTTTATATCGATGTTATTTTGTACTTTCATTGAAACCAAAAACCCATTTCACTTATTCAAAAATTTATCCTATTGGTTAAAAAATTAATCGATAGATAGAATGTCAAAACCAAGTACTAAATGACGTTCACATTAATAATTTTTAATTGATAAAAATATATATTTTGTGTTGTCGTAAATCAATGCAAGAATTGTTCAACATGGTAAAAGAGCTACAAATGAGAAATTGTTTTTCTATAATCCAATACAAAGTATTTGTTGTGCTTCAAAATTACAATCTATCTCCTTTATTTACTTCAACCACAAAAGTTTCACTAAAGACATATTGTAATCAAATCCATATTTTTCCTTATAATAGTTAAGAGGAAAACCTATTCAACAAATACCAACTATCTCTCCTTTCTTTGCTTTTATTATTACACTTTTGATAGTGTCTTACACTTATCTTACACCTTATTCATCAGAGGCCACTAGCTTCAACTCTTCCAACTATGACCAACCTAACATTTGGTTTTTCAATATAACACTCAACAATGCCTCACCCATTAAAATAACTTTTAATTTTTGCTTGCATTTATAATAGTAAAAGAATCCATGAGAAGAAGGCAAAATATCTCTTATTTAACAAAAAGATGGTTATCTAATCTTGAAAATGCATTGCTATGTCATATGCTCAATCACACAAAGAGTGAACTAACAAATATTATGACTTAGATGATTGATTTCATAAATTAATTAAATATTTGATTGAAAAGAAACTTCTCTTAATCCAACACTTTCCTTGATCATCACATGCAAGGGGGAAGCCAACTTGAAACATAACTAACAATCATCATGAGCTTCACAAACAACTTATCATTTTTTGTTATTTTCCTCTTTTTCTTAATGAATGTGTTCTCAAGGTGCAATAGGAGCATGTCTAAGTGATGGAATATGAACTTAATTGAATCAATCAAGAATCCAATGTGTTAGCTTTGATCTTCACATCATGGCTTTGTAATTCCTCTTTCCCTTTACCTTGAAAGGTTTGACAGTACTTTCACCTTGTCGAGGAACAATAATGTTGTTAACTTAATTTCTAGAATAAGGACATCAAAATAGACCCATGCCTTAAGCACTATTCATATTGCATGCACCTATCCTTTTACACCACAATCGACATTGTACGTTATTGCTTTATTATTTCCATTATGTAAAAGAATGATGGTTGAGTTTAAGGTGTGTATATACAGACTTATCTCAACTAATCTAGCTATAGTTGGAGAAATATGTCTCAAAGTAATGAAGCCATGATTCCAACTTCTTAGCATCAATATCTTTATCATAGATTGACAATTCTATGTAATATCTAAAAAATATATTAATGAATTTAATTTTTTAATTTTATTTTTTATTTAACTTATTATTTAATAAAAGTCATAATAATTGTAGTGTGAAGATGACTCCGAATAAGAGGAAGATAAACTCTATATATGATAAAATAAATTAATTAAAACTAATATTAATAATTTAGTTATAATTAGGTAGAATTTGGTCACAATTTAAAAATTAAAATATAAAGAAATTATTTAAAATGTAAATAAGGTAAAAATTTTTAAACTTGTATGAAAATGAAGAATTAGATTAATAATTAATTTTTAAATTTTTTCAATAAAATTAAAAGTCATTTGAAATTTTTAATATAGAAACACAATTTTTAATAAGTTTTTAATCAAAATATTATTAAATATTTTAATAATTAATATTTTAAATGTATTCCTAAATTATTTTTCTAAAAACCAAATCCCATCCACTTGCTGAGAGAGAGTACATGATGATACAGAAGGGATCACAACTAAAAGAGACTCCATCATTTAGGAAACATATAAGAGAGAATCATGTGAAAAGTTGAAGGTGAAGTAAGGATTTTTGCAAAGGATTTAGGATGGTTTTCTAAAGGAAGAAAGTATGCTTTTTTAATAGATTTAATTTGTTATTTTGATTAATTCAATAAATTTATTATTTTTAAAGCATGTATTGGGTTGCATAGGAGACTTTAATTAAGATGGTATTAATATTAGTAGCATTAAGAAAGGAATTCCAATAAGGATTGTGATTGACAAGAAGTGAACTTATAATTCTAGGTGAAAATTGATTGGTTTGATATTTAGTTAGGAAAGAGATAAAGTGTTAAGCCCTCATATAACTTACATAATCCTAGAACAATAGAAAAATGTAATCATAAATTAATATTAATATTTGTTACCCCAATTTTCGTAACATTTTCTTTCTTCTTAAGTGCAACAAAACTTATGAACTAACCAAAATACTTGCCCTGCCACCTTTCATTTCTTGAGCTTAACATTCCAATTAAGAGTCATGATTCTTCAATCTAATCATCATGCTCATGACATGCTATTTAAGATGATCCATGTCTCCACCTTAATTGGTCACCTAGTTAATCCAAAACTAAATTCATCATATGTTAAGTAACTTGTCAAATTCTAGTATGTATATGATACCAAAGTAACCACAAACTATAAAAAACATATCTACATAATCAACAAAAAAATATAAATAACTACATGATCTAAAAGTCATTTAAAGATCAAGTCTAACATTCATAAAAATAAACTATAGATATCTAAATCAAATATAAAATGTCTCATGTAGTTTAATGTCTAACAAAATAAACTATGATGTTGATATTAAATGGAACTATAATAATGACACCATAAAATACTAACTAAATAATAATTTACTAAGATATTATGATTCCTCCACTCTAATTACTATGTTAACTCCTAACCCCTACACTTGTTGATGATATAAGGGGTGAATCCAAGCCTAACAAGAAATTATCAAGTCCTGTTAATAAAACATACATGCTTCAATATAATAGTAGAGTTTAATGATCATTATAATAAAAAACTAAATAAATTGACATAACCTATTATATTAAGGCAATGCGTAAAACCATTAATCCTATCTTATATATATTAGTGCATAACAACTCTTAACTAAATCATAACCAACTGATTGGAATCATAATAAACCACTAATAATCTAGTAAACCTTGAAGCCTAAGAGGTCATTAATACAAGTTTGATAGTTTTATCTCATTGCACAACTTAGTACTCTCCTATAAGAAAGTCTAATCACAGAGATACTTTATAAGGCTATAAAAGTCCTTATCAATCATGTGATATTCTAACAAGCACTTTGACACATCCACAATCTTCTAAAATGTATAATAATATCACTCAATCATCTCAAAATCCTTCACATATGATATGCCAGTCCATAATTTGGGCTATACTAATCAAATGAACCATCACAGAGCTAATGAATCTTAAATAATGTGTGAAATTCTCCCATCATATACTCAAATGTGCCTGCAATCCTATCGTAGTGTCTTATGCAAGAGGCATGCAATCTCCATACTTGTTGGGATTCTTATTACTAGGTATATCCAATCCACCTAATTATGATTAAAAGGTTCATCAACAAGAGTCCATTACATTTTAGTCCATGTCATCATCAAATAAAATTGTTTAAGATATCATTTTATATGATTTTGTTTATATATATCTAGAGTTGTCTAATCTTATCTATCATTTGAATGATCTTAAGATTTCTTCATAATCCTAATCCATTAATTAAAACACATGGTGTTTCCCCAAAACCCTACTATGTTATTTGGGCTAACCTAAGGTCTTTGTTGGACACTAATTTAGCTATCTAGGATAATCTTCTCCTATCAAGTTTTTTTGTTTGTGCTTAGTTCTTTCCCTTTTCTTCTCCTATCAAGTTTTTTCTTGTTTGTGCTTAGTTCTTTCCTTTTTTATCTAGGAGTCTCACTAAAATCCTTTAACCTGCCCAAGTTATCATTAGGCTACTAAAGTTTTAAGTCTTTGGCTAAAACTTTTTAAGTCATAATCTTTTATTCTCTAACTTATATTCATATAAGTTTCATTAATGACTTTCTCTTCTTTTATAAACCAAGCTGAGCAATTGCACCTTTCCTAAATACCTCTCTTAAGTCATATATATCTCACAGATTATCATTTAATGTGTTAATCCATGGTCTAAGAGCTTAATTTAGAGCTACTCATGATCTTACCAATCAAAGTAAGCTACATCAGGACTACCTAGAATCTAAAAAAGTTTTAAGCTTCTTAGCTAGGTTTAAAGCCACTTCTAAGATAAAAAATAAGCACTTCGTATCAACCAATGCTCATCTAAAGTTTAATTAAAAGCCTAATCAAATAATAGTCCTATCCCAAGTGTGCCCAAGGTTTCGTCGAGTGCTTGATATCCATAATCTAATCATAATTTCTATCTTTAAGGTATCCTTATGCAAAATCTATTGGCCTTAAGAAATATTTAATCTAAATCTATACTTAATTTCTAAACTGTCTTTAACCTTATACAAGATCCATTCAAGTCATAGCTTACTTGTAACTCTAATTAGGTTACTTAGGTACTTAATCTTATCCAAAATTTATGTTTTGAATCTTAAGTATATTTTGAATCTTAAGAATTTTAATTTTAAATCTTAGATATTTAGATTTTAAACATAAGCCATTCAAATTTCAAACCATGGTCTTTAGACTTAACCTAAATTAACCAAGCTTACTAATTAACCTAAGAATTTTTAATTCTTAAATCTTGCTTAACCAAATTATGTTCTTTTTTACCAAGCTTAATCAAAATCCACACATGTCCTTAATCTTATTTTATGGCTCAACTGAGATTCTCAAGTCTTTTTACAAAATGCTTGGGAGCTCTCACTCACCTTAATGCCATCTAAGGTCACTTTTATGGCATCTTTTTATATCCTAAGCCTATAATTGAGTTTTACCATCTAGCCCTAAGGTTTAACTTATGTAGCAAATCTCACTTGGCTACAAAATCAATTATTAGGTTTTGTTTTGTGAAGGATGTCTTGTTTGTGAATCTTAGTAATGTCTCATGACATAGTTTAAAATTAGTCTTAAGTTAGTAAACTAGAATTATCTCATTTACCTTTAGCTATCAAATCCTTGGATTTCTTTAAAAACTATAGCTAATTTGCAAGAATCTATACATATAAGTCTAGTCTATCATGCATATTGCCAAGTTTATCAAATTTTAAATCGTTAAGAGTCATGGATGGCCAAAATTATTAGTTTACCATTTTAATCATGTATAGTTAAGATTACCATCCATATATCTAATTAAACTTAATCAAGACTAACATCTTCCAATTCAAATCATGCATGACTAAAAAAATCTTCTATAATTCCTAAATCATTCTTAACCAAAAGATTATCCACCACCTTAGGCAACATGCAGATATCTTCATCATGATATCATGATAAATCTGATCTAAATATAAACTAATCATCCATGACCAACACCAAAAAAATCTTACTAGCCTAATCAAGACCTTCATCAAATCTAACCTTATTCTATGATCTAACCTGAGTCTCTTAAGCTTCCCACCTAGAAATTAAGAACTATATACACCATAAGTCATCTAAGCCCTCTTAAGCTCTTTACAGTGCCTGACTTAGCCTTAATTGAACCATGTATTCATGTATTATAGGCACACCTAATGCAACACAAATTTTTTGCCACAAAAAATCCAAAGAGTTTGGCTAGTTTTCAATTTTAATCATAATATACATGATCTAGTATAACGTTCAAATTACATCAAAAATGAATTTGAACAATTCCTTAGTAAGTTCTTATAGTTATAATTAAGTAATCTCATCATGTCATGACATTAAACTTAGCAAAATAAAACCTTCACAACATAAACATCATTTGGTAATTAAGGTATCATGATTTGCATGAATTTTAAGAATGGAAAAGTATTAAGTCATCTATAAGAAGTCATAAAATAAGTCTCAATATCATGAATCTTATCTTCTTTACCATTATACACACACACACACATCATTCATTCATAATTTCTATTTAAATATAAAATAATCCACATAAAAGACCCATTATCTTCTTACATGCCCTTGATTACAATAAAATTAATGTTAGCATGGTTCAAATCTTGTATCATGTTTTGCATCATTCAAAAGATTAGACCTAGAATTTTGTGTCAGTAGCATAAATATGAATCTTGAGTTTTATCACACATAAGACATCAATTTTGCATGAAAATATTCACCTTAAGGAGTATGAATCTCATATATGATAAAGGCATAAAATAGCCAAGATAATCATGTAATTGATCAAGATATAATTCAGATTCATACTTAAAGATGCATCTTGACCTCTTAATAAATTAATCTCATGGATAATTTTAGCACGCAAATCTTGGTTTTAAGGGAGAAAAATAAGATATGCATTCTATCAATTCTTCTTTGCAAGCATGCTAATAAATTATTTTATTTTATTAACTTAACATGCTTCAATATTTATATGTAAAATAAAGGATCTTCTACCTTCTTAATCAAGAAAATGTCTATACTAAAAAGAGAATTTCTCTTCTACTCAAACCAACTTGTAATTTCTCCATTTTCTTCCTTACTTTTGACTTATCTTTCTTGGCTTTAATCGTGTAAATCTATTTAGAAGCATTCATGGCTAGTGTTTTTTCCTAAATTTCTAGACTTAATCACAACCAAAAACCTTATATACTCATTCAAGTAATTCTTTAATCAAGAGATATTAGTTAGACCAACTAAGATATCTTTACTTATAACCTTATCTTAAGGGTTTAAACACTTTAGGGTTTGATAAAATTTTAATTTTTTTTTCTTTAAACACTTTAGGGTTTAAACACCTTGGATCTAGTGCATGTTAGTTCCTAATAGTTGTGATGAAAAACAACTTGAATACTAAACTCTATTTATTCAATGTCTCCGAATCATACTAAATAAATATATCATCCTTTATGATAAGCTAGATTTGCTTTTATCAACAAACAATTCCAATGGTCACAATTGTATAAGCCAATATTTGTGCATGTATGATACACTGTGTAGTATAATCATTTGTCATAATCTAATGATTCTCTTATGTGATGTCTCTCTTAACTAATTATATTTATATAGTATTACTAATTATATTATATGATCCTTAACTTATTTAACATTGGTCATTAGACTAATAATTTTTTTCTCTTATTATCATACTTGTAAGATCCATGATTTTATACTTATACATTCATAGTGTTACTTAAGCCGACTCTCTATTTCCTATATTGACATCCTTATATGATGGTATGAATGACCTAGTATGATTACTATCAAAATTTTATGCTCATTCACATTTGCTTCTTTCTTATACTAGATCAAGCTATACAATGTGTTATGGTCATATTATATAAATAATTTTCTACCCTACCCACATTTGAAGTAGTTGACCTTAACAATTATGACACTATTGTTCTTATATAATGACTATTTCATACTTGTATGACCAAAATCTAATTTTACAGCCTATTCACACTTGCATCTTCATTGTTGCTGTTAATATATCATATTATATATTTTATTAATATCATAATATATGATATTTACAACTAAGTTTTAAACATTTTTTCTTTTCTTGTCATACCATCTAATCTTTTATTATCATATTATACAATGGCTAGCAAATTTGACAAGTGTAAGATTATGTAGATACACAAAACTTTTTAAATAAAGATCTGATGGTAAGATAAACCTCAAAACCAATTTAATATCACATAAACTTTCTTAATCAAAGCAAGATTATTAATAATTAAATCATTTAAACAAAAAAATCAAACTATGAAATCTATATCATAAAAACCATATCAAACTAGAAAATATAAAGTGTTAAAACTAATATAAATAAGTCATCAATATATATTATAGCCTAGTATACAAAATCTCAAAAAACCAATCCAATAAAATACTCTAATAGTTAAATCTTCTAATAAGATCCTTATCTATTGTCTCATAATCTCAATCTCTATATGTCTTAGATATATAACTTATGATGTAAATATTAAATAAATTTTATAAAACTTAGTAGATAAATTAATATGATAACAAAATATAAAAGCATGATATAACATGATATACTAATGTCACAACAAAAGCATTATAACAAATATCTATGATATAAAACTTAAAAAATATGCAAAATATTTTGTTTTAAATTAATTTTATTAATTTTTATGTTTCATTCCTTTAGGACATAATATATTCTTTGATTATGATCCTTTGGTTCCAATAATATCATATATATCTCTAAATGACATTTAATTATGAGTATAATAAGATAACATCCATTTATAAACATGTAAGATCTAGATGTATACACTGTCAAAGTATTAATGGAATATCTAATAACATATAAGATATATTCTTCAAACCAATATCAAGTCAACTTGGACAAACTAGTAGTGACGTATCTAATAAGATCATTTCTTAGCATTAATATCTAATTAGGTATACTCTCCAATTAATGCTTTAGTCATCCTACAAAAGGTACTTGCAATTATATACCCATAAAAATTGATAATATCTCAAGGCAAACCTAATTGTTATAATTTTATTTCATTTCCACAAAATGCAACTTATTTTAAATTCCATGCCATAACTCAAAATGAGATTCATATTTTTCGATTCTATATAACCAACTTTTCATGTGATATGCATGATTCTCATTAAGCACCTTATTTATCATGTAAACATGAAAGTAAAAGATTCATCCTAATATGTAGTAATTTGTAAATGAGATGCCAATAAATTTCACAAAAAATAATCATGGCATGCCTCAAGATATACAATAATAAATATCATTTAAAACATCTGATTTTTATAATAAAGTATGTATTAATGTAACATTAAACTTATAACATAATTATGAAGTTTACTTTAATCTTAAATAAAGATGCCTTGTTTAACCTCTAAATCTTCTTAATTCTCAATAATGTAATGTATGCATATGAGTTATTACATGATATATTATAATGTAGATATATAATATTCTCTAGGGTTGCACAACCCAAACCTTCTACTACAAAGCCATTGTATTATACTATTTTATAATAATGCTATATGACTAACACATTACGAAACTATTATTATTAATTCTCCATATATCATATTAAATGATTTTCATATCATGTGATATAAGAAATTCAATTGACTATGTGATGCTCCTTCAAATTATCTGAACCTTACCACTTTTTAACATTCAACTAATTGTGTTGTATGAGGACAATGTATGATACAATTAATCAAACATAGAATGATGACATTATCACCTATATGATGGCCTTCTTTTTATAATTTTTTTAGTTCTATTCATACCAAATGTTTCCCAAATCATATAGTATATTTATCAACTCCATGAACTAGCTTAACATAAATCATACTATAGATCAGGTTCAATCATATGATATAATCTCCTCTATATAGAAATAAAACTCTTTAAAACCATCTCAATTATACTCCAATTAATCTATAATATCCCTTAAATCATTTTCTCAACATTCCTTACTTTAATTTATGACATCTCTTAAACCATATCAATTTTCTCCATATAGTACAACCTTCCTTGACTTTATTTCCAATTAGCACAATAGCTCTCCTTGGAACTCCTTATTGCATTATTTCCTCTTCTCTTCTTTCGATTCTAATAACAACAATAAGTCCTCTCCTTATGCTCTTAATTTTTTCATAATTCATCTTCCATTTAGACCTTCTTCCTTCTCTTCTCATCTTCCTATTCTCTCCTTCTTTCTCTTTATTTTTTTTCTTTTCTACTCTATCAAACTACTTAGCTCTCTTGACAATATCTTATTTAATCTTCATCATTTTAAAAGGTAGTAGGCTTAAAATGCCAAAATTACCATTTTACCATTCAATAATTCACATAATTATATTTGTATTATTTTATTTAATAATTCATAACTAATTATCTAGATCTCAATAAACCAAAAAATCACCACCATTGGATTCCTCTTGAAGAGCTCCTTTAAGTGGTATGCTCTAATAAAAGATTTAACTTCATTTGAACAATCAAAACATTTCTCAGATAAAACTAATATATAATAATTTAATTAAAAATAATAATATTTTAGAAACTTAACTTTATTTTCTTAAAATACACTTGATTACAACCATATTGGCTTAAGCAAACTTTGTAATACATTACATAGAGCTAAAATCTAAGATATTATAATATTCTCCCTTATAGCAAGTTCATCTCAAAATTTAGAGAAGTTTAAAGAATTTGTTAACCATTTCTACTATGACTTCCTAGGTAGCCTTCCTTCATTTTAGAGCAAAGGTTGATTAGTTCTTCTTTTCATTTAATGCTTCAGAAGATGATATTTCAATATTGGACTAATAATTATTATTATAAACAAACTCAATTAATCATAAGTGACTTTTCTAATCTTTACTAAAGTATAATATATAAAGTCTTAATAAATCATCTAAAGTTTTAATTGTTTTTTTGTTTATCTGTTTATTTTTAGATGATAGCTTATAGTCAATTTTAAGATGATAACTTATCATGGCCAAAAAGGTACATTATTTCCATAACTTTTTATTTTGTAAGTGATAATCTAAAGTTAGAGTTTCTTTTTCTTTTATTAAAGTATTCTATATAAAGTTTATCTTAAAGTCCTTATCTTATTTGTACAAAATTAAATGTTATAAAATTTTTTGGTAAGATTTTACGCTTAAATCTTAACGTGTTATCATTTACTTTACTTAATAATCAATGCTACAAATTTAAAGGCTAATCTTTAAATAATTATATTTTTTAAGATATCTTATTCTAAATAACGATCTTTCTTTCAGAGAAAGATTAATCTAGATAATAAGTCACCTAATTTTAGGGACATATTATTTTGGATGATAAATTAATCTATTGAAATAATTATTGTTTAAATTTTTAAAATCATGCTTAACCTTATTTATCAACTTTTGTTCTTTCTCTATTAATTCGTTTTCTTTTCATATTTAATCAAGTTAATGAGAGATAAAATTAAACTTTCCATTTAAAATCATTAGCAAAAATGTAACATGCTCACAAAAACATAACATCTCATTGTAATACAAACAATATAAATCATTCTTAAATTTTTTTGTATTACAAATTTTCTTAACATGATCTCTATGTAAGCATTTAATAGTAATTAATTATATGCACCATAGTACAAAAGCCTACATACCCCATTTTTGTACATAATAATCTCGTTGTAAAATGAGTCTCAAAAAATTTATTTATTTTTCTTTCTTTCTCTTCTTTGGTGCTATAATACTATCATTGTAACTTTCCAAATTTTTTACTAGATTCTTGCTCTATTCATTTCTAATTTTCAGACAAACCTTGGTAAAACCTTTACTCTCCTTCCTCTTCTCTCTAGGATATTGGCTAAACCAATTCTTCTTTCAAATTTCTAAAGTTTTGATTGGCCATGATTGCTTCCCTTTTTATAGTTGATCTTCTATCGAATCATCTCTCCAATGTCTCATTTCCTTCTAACGGCTATGTTTATTCATATGGATGCCTCATCTCTTTCTTTCCCTTTGGAATTTGACATGTTCAAGTCGATCCCTATTGTCAACAGTCAAGTTTCTCTATTATATGTTTTAGGTTAGTAAAAATAGAAATTTTGGATTAATTAAAATTTGATTTCAATTAAACTTAAGAACTTTTAGTATTTCTTGTATTTTCTGTTTAACTTAATCTCTAAAGTTTGGTCAACTACTTTGATTGATTTGTCTTAAAACTTTATTTATTGGTAAAATTTTATCTTTTTTAGATAACATTTAGCATGTTTAATAAATTTTCAAACTTAATATTTACAACATTATTATTTTATAATACTCTTCAAATTCATTTTGGTTTTAAAATTCATGTTTGTCATACCTTTCTTTGAGTCAAGAAAATTGTATTAAGCTCTTCAATAAGTTCTAGAACGTGATAAATTTTCATAATTTTTCAAACCCATCTAATATTTTTTATGAATTTTTGATATTTTTAAAACTTATAAATAAATTATTATAAATTCAAAATCTTTCATTTTAGTTCTTATAAAATTTATATTATCTCTAACTTAGTATTATAGACTTTTAAAATATATTTTTTACTAAATTTTTCTTGCTTATCTTCTATTTTTGAAATATGGTGCCTTCTTTTAGTGTTGTAAGTTTTTTCTAGAAAAATATTATAATTTTTAAAATATTTAATTTTTTTGAATTAAAATAATTAAATAACTTTAAATTTATGTTTTTTATATTTATGATATTATAATTTCTCTTTCCTGAAAATCATTGATTAATCTTGAAATTATTATCTTTTATTAATTCAAATATTTAATTTTTTTAAAAAGTATTTATTAAAATATCTGTCTTTATTTTTGAGATATTATTGATTCCTCTTCTTCAACTATGATTATATGACATTTGAATATAAATAGTTGTAATGATCACAATAACTTACATGATGGCTGCAAACGTTACTATGTTTACAATTATTTTGCAAAACTAGTATATAATCTACGATTAGTTTACAAGTACTTGCAAATATTATGTTAAGGTGTACTATTTATTAATAAAATGGAAAAATGGAGTTGTTATGGTAATTAGTTCTCCGATGAAAAGAAAATACAGATTTAAGTTTGAACATGGCCGTTACTTAAAAAAAGGGTATATTATTTCTAAATATGAGAGAGAGAGAGAGAGAGAGAGAGAGAGAGAGAGATAGGAAAAAAAAAAAAAAAAAAAAAACATCAGCCGGTTTAGTGAAGCCGTCGGCCACGTACTCGGTCAGACGGGGTTCTGCCAAATGGGAAGGACGTCGGAAGTCGAGCGAAACCCTGTTGCAGAGGAAGTCGAGGAGCACGAACAGTCGAAGAGCGGCTATGAAAATGTATCGGGGGATGAAGATGGTGAGGAGGAAGGAGAGGAGGAGGAAGAATTGGAAGAGAAGGATATCGGTCATGGCGGAAGCGGGCTTTCCGAGAAAGAAAGGACGGGCAATCTGCTCCGCCGATTGGTCACTGACCCAGTGAGGATCCGCGTCCACGACCTTGTTATTAAGGGGAACGTTAAGACCAAGGATTCCCTGATTGAAGATGAGCTCCTTCCACTTTTCCGATCCGCCTCTACGATGCAGGAGCTCCTCCAGGCAGCGGGTGCTGCCAATGCTCGGCTCCATCGATTGGATATCTTTGATTCTGTCAACATCGTCCTCGACGCTGGCCCTTCCGAGCTTCCCGGCACCGCCAATGTCGTCATTGAATTGGTTGAGGCTAAGAACCCGCTAAGCGGTGATATAGGTTTTTACACTAGGCCGGAGGTAAGAAAATTCTTTTTTTTTAGGCAATTTTAGTTGTGATTGTTCCTTTTTATTTCGTCTATCTCTTCTAATTTGTTGACCGTTCTTATGTTTTCTTTCTTCTTGCTAATTAATATAAAAGGGATTGCTTGACGGAGGAAGTTGAAGATGCAAACTTATATCGTCGTCTGTGATGTAATGGATTTGAAATGTTTATCCAAAAGTCAATTTTTTTTGTAATCCATCCAAAGCGCTAGATTCTACAAACGACCTAGTAGCATTTTTTGTAAAACTCCGTACTTGTTGGATTGATTATAAATGTGTCTTCATTATTAGCGACCTGTTTTTCAGTCTTGAACCTGGTCTTTGTTTTCAAAGGGTCTCTTTGCTTTAATCCTTTTGTGGATAGCTGCTAAATCTCTTCTATGCATTCTTTCCTCTGCTTAGGATTGTAGTGTTTGCTTCTTATGTGAACGTGGTTATGATTTCAATATGCTTGAGCTATATTTTTGCCTGCAGTAGTTTTTGTGCACACCTTCAGTCGATTCACTTCCATTCTGACTTTAAAATCATATATTTATTGTTTAGGCCAAACAATGCATGGAACTGTGGTACTTAGAAAACAAACAACCGCTCCTCCAAAGGCAGTTACTTGATGTTAAATCTTTATAATCTAGCTTATGCATGATCAAATTAATGTAACCCTCAATCAGAGATGTTCAGTGGAGTATGGACTTCTTTATTTCAAGCTTTGATATGATTGCTTCTATTCTGGTTCTTAAGGCACTTCTAGTTCATAGGTTCTTCCTGCAAATACGAATAATGCTCAAGCAGTCAAGCTGAACTTGAAGTTCTAAATTCAACTTGATGCTGGTTGCTCAAAGTTCATTAATTGGAATTGTAGGGAAGGGAATTTTAAAGTGGTACTATAATGGAGTAATCATCTAGTTTTTGAAATGTTGAATTATTGGCATCATAGCCGTAATTTGTGGGATAGGGTGGGGAACCTTGCCCTGTTGTGTGAACTCTATCAGTTGGAGAGATCTTGAAAGTTTTTCTTTTTCTTGGTGGTTTTTTCTCGAATCCACTGCTTTCTTTGCATGCCAGTCAATTGGGTGATCTTTGAACTTTTCAGTGCAACTCTATTGAGTTCTTCCAGATTTTCACTGTCCACGTTCTTTTTTGGTACTCTCTTGTCCAAATCATTGGTAGCATTGAGTGTAGTTATTGAAGGGGTTTCATAAGAGGGAATCATATCAATTACTTATATATTTATATATACCAGTTAATATACACACACATATCAATTAACTTCTTATAAACATAAGGAGTTCTTCCAGATTTTCACCATCCACATTCTTTCTTTGATACTCTCTCTTCCAAATCATTGGCAGCATGGAGTCTAATTGTTGAAGGGCTTTCATAATAGGGAATCATATCAATTAGTTATATATTTATATATATTAGTTAATATACACACACATATCAATTAAATTCTTATAAACTTGCAAAATTTTATATCTAAAGTCTAGAAGTTATTTAGAAAAATGTAGAGTGCGATAGAATCTCTTTTTTCCTTTATCTTGCTTAACTTTACAAGTTTAACATTTAAATGCTTAATTGTAACTTTTCTGTTTAACTATTATCATTTTTATTATGCTAGAACAAAGGGCTTTATATTGCCCTTTCTATCTCAAGTCTACTATTACACGTATTGCTATCTTAAGAAAGATAGTCAATTCTTTGTTTCTTGTCGTGGAAGTTTCAAACACTATTTAGGACATGACGCTCCATGACACTTAGGGATATCGTGCCAGGCATGCCATGTAATGTGCCTGCTCTAATTAAAAAATAGAGCAAATTGCATATTTGTTCTCAAACTTTGGGCTAATTTCCAATGATGTCCTTCAAGTTTTAGAACTAGACAACTAAGTCCATAAGTGTGCCATAAAAATTATATGGGTTCTAAAATGGATAATTGGTTCATGTTTTGATAGTTTATGCTTATATAATATCTTACTATTTTTATAATGTAGTTTGTTTCGATCTACATCTTCATTTTTTTGACAATGATGCCTTTTTTGATGACCTTGTCCATATTTTTCATGGTTTTGTTTAAGCTTCCTTTGAGTCTTCAATGAGGCAATAATTTCCCTAGCTTCCTTCTGGTCCTTTCTCTATGTTTACCTTTGAAATTGGTTGCGCGCGAAGTTGTCAATAAATAGCCTCCCTTGATTCCATCTCTGCCATCTTTCTCTTATTGTTTTAGCTTCCTTCTTGTTGCTTCCAATGTCATCTTCCCCTCCTCCTTGAACATCACCAATCTCCAAGTTTTTCAAAATTAGCCTTGTTTTTTAATCATTGTCATGATGAATGGAATTGCTTGTTTATTACAAACATGCTTGCTTGTGTTTTCACTGTTGATAGGCAATAAGGATTTGTAGATTGCTTAGAATTACAGATGATGAATTTTGATTGATACAATTTAGTGGATATCACCAAATGTTACGAAGGCTCACATGATTTCGCGTTTGTAATTAATACCTTTATGCCAATCTTTGAGCTTCCAATGAAGCTGCAATAATTGGGAGAAACTTGATGCAGTTGCCATAAATGACACAGTATTCTTGGAAAAAGAAAAAAAAATGCAAACCTGAGCACAGAAAAAGAAAGAAAAGATGTACAAGCAGAAGCCTTCCAGCTAACCCCTTGTTTCATATTTTTTTATTTTGTATCGCTTTTAGTGTGGCATATATATCAATGACAATGAAGCACAATTAAGGTACTGAAAACAAGAAATGCTGAATCAGTATTATAAGTGAATGTTCTACAATAACATACATAAAGTTTGAAAGGTATATTGAATTTTGTATGATGTATGATAGCCATGTGCAATTTGCCAATATGATAAACTCAGCTGAAATTGCAACTTCTGGCAAAAAGACTGCAAGGATTTTTAGAGACACATGCAACTTTAACTCCAAAATCATTAGTTCAACAAGCTCCCAAATGCTTTTTTCTAGATTGGAGTAAGGAAAGGTGAAAGCATGCACACAAAGCTTTTTCTTAGATCCACGGTTATTTGTCACCCTCAGAAGCTTGAAGATTTTTTATAGGTCTGAAGCTTTTCTTTGAGATGTGCATGCAACTCTTAAACAAACATTAGAAAGTGATTTGAGCATTGTTCTTGCTTACATGTTATTTCAACATTTTTACATGTGTGTAATTTTGAGAACCATCTAGGTTACTTGAACTTTGAATTTCGCTCGTGGCTTTAAGTGCATGCTTTTTTTATCTGCATATAAATGTTACAGTTTGGGTGATTTAAGATGACTTCTCTTTTGTGACTTCATTCAATTGACTGAGTTTTGCAGACAAGAGGCTGGTCAGTTGAAGGATTGCTCAAGTTAAGGAACATGTTTGGTTATGGTGACATATGGAATGTTGCAGGAGCATATAGTTGGGACCAGACAACTGAGCTGAGTGCTGGGTTGTCCTTACCCAGATTTAAAGTTTTAAGTACTCCTGTTGCTGCGCGTGTGTCACTCCTTACTCAAGATTGGCTTAAATTTTCATCATATCAAGAGCGTCTACTTGGCCTCTCATGTGGGCTGCTTTCTACAGTACACCATGATTTGGTTTACAACCTCACATGGCGTCACCTAACTGACCCCTCACACATGGCATCAAAATCAGTAAGAAGACAGCTTGGACATGGACTTCTTTCCTCGCTAAAATATTCTTATAAGATTGATGAGAGAAATTCAAGTATTAGACCTACAAAAGGTTATGCTTTTCTCTCTACATCTCAAATTGCTGGCCTTGGACCTGATAGTAACCTTTTGAGATATATACGGCAGGTGTGTAAAACCATAGAACATGCTAGTTCTTTTACTGCTTTTATTTTACGTGTAGGTTTTATTCTTCATTTTACCGTTTGCTGTATCATTTATGTGTTTGAGTGCATGATTGAACATAATGTTTTTACTTTTGCTAGGTTATGGAGTCTAGCTGTCAGTTTATGGGCCATGCAAATCTTTAGATTTGTATGAAATGGAGAGATATTTTATGAATTAGGATTAAGTAGGATTGAAATCTGACATTCATGATGAGAATTCTTGTGACCCTGTATTGGTTTTGAAGTCAATACTTGTGATGGAGAATTTAGGAGCATTTGTATAGTTTACAAACAGGGCTAATAAGGTATTAATATGTCAATACCAGGTGGAAGATGTTTATAGAAGTTGGGGTGGTTGATGGAAAGCTTAAGCGATATGCTTGTACAATGAGATGATCATTTTAGCATAATCACGATGGTTTCTATGTTTGCATTATTGCACTTTTTTTAAACATGTATCTTCAACTTAGTTGATGTAGATCATCATCATTATTAGCCTTATCTCAACCATTTGGTTGGTCTTGTAGGTCTCTTTCCAGATGCACCAGAAAAATTGCATGGTTTCATATCAATTCTGAGTTAACATTTCCTCACATTCTTACTCCAGTTATTTATTTATACTAGTTTCCTTTATCTATTTTTAAATTAAGTTAATTTGCTTATTATATTGGCATATCTTTGGTTCTTCTATATATTTCAGCCACCTAATCCTATTTTGTAAAGTGCCACTGTGCACCTTTTCACGTTTTATTGGTCATCAGTCCTTTAAAATTAGCAATCCATGCATTTTAGTTTTTTCATTCGAGACACAATGTAGTCAGTTTTAATTAATTTGTCCAGCCCTTTGAACCCAATGTTTCTTTTAACATTAACAACCTTAATTGGTGTTCTATCTTATATTTGCAAGTGTTATGGTGAAAGTTAGGTAGCTCTACTCATATTTCATAGATTAATTGGTGCATTGTATTGGAATCTTGTTACCTTTGGTGTTTGAAAATGTAAAAATTGTGACATTAAATTGCATCGATTGTGCTCAGTTCAAATTAAGACTATCTATGAATGCTTTTTATGCACGCAAAATATCCAATTTAAATTAAAAATTATGAAGGTTTTCAAAAGATCACTTTTGTTCTTAAGATCGAGCAATGAATCCCAGTACTCAATCAGATCAAGTTAATTTAGCACAATTGAAAAAATTTTCTAAAAAAGTAGTAGTTTCATATCAAAATGATGCTTCCATTTTAAATCTTTTAGATTTTAGATTAGTGTGCCAATAAATTTCAAAGTTCTAGAAGATGGTCTTGTTCATGTGAAAGTTCTTGAAAGTGATGCAAAACATAGTACGAATGACAATAGATATAGTGGATATCATATACATGGAAAATTAAGATAAAGAGGCTAATGAGAAGTATCCTTATGATCGAACATGGTAGAATTTTCAATGGTATATATTGTAGACTACCATCCCCATCAAACAACACTCAAAACGATGGTTAAATGTTTGTAATCTTTAAAACTCTAAATAAACCAAAATATAATGAGAGTATTTCCATTTTGTCATGAAATATATTGATGAATCCCTAATTTTAGACCCATTATAAGATGATACCTCTTATAGGATGGCCATTCGATGGATGGTCTAATCAAAACAATATGAAAACTTGTTATCTACATCTTCTAGTCACCTGATCGATCAATTGTTCAACAGGTGTGAAGCATGTGATTAATAGTGATCGGATGCCCAATCATGGACATGCTCAAAAGCCAATTTCATACTTTTGATTGCCGTTGTTCAATCCTTGTGGGTATAATGTTCGATTCATGTACACATATAAACATTTCAAACTCTACATCCAATTGCACCACGACCTGTCCACCAACTTAAGATTGCTTGAGTTACTCTCCTAGGATATGATGATTACAGATAATTTAGATTATATCAACAGATGCAAAATAAGTCTAAACTACGTAAATAAGTTAGCAAAACAAAATGAACATGAGTATTAGGCCATGCCCTGATAATCTGAGAGAACGAATTCTAGTAGATGGTATCTACGTCTTGGACCAGTGTCTCTGAATGTAATTATCTCTAGGTGCATTGTCTTCATCAACTTCCCATTGCTTGAAACAATTGATAGGTTTTCAAAGTGGTATATGCATGGCATGTTCATCCCCAACTCCATGTGAAGGACAAGGAGGTAGTGCAAAAGGAAAATCCGAGGAATATTTTTGAGTTTCATTAGTTGGTGAGCATAAGTTTGATTTCTTAATAAAATGGCATCTCCAACTTAAAAAATATTTTGATTTTGTTTTCCTCAACATTTCAAATAGTCTCTGTGCTCCTTTTTGTTAGTTTTCTTAATATTTTTTAAACCAATCTTTCAGACATCAAATGAACTATCATGTACTCTCCTACATTTAAATGATTGTGCTCTCCTTTATAAATTAGCTCCATTTTAATACTTCTCATATGAAGTATTCCATTTTCTTTGAATATTTTTATGCAAATCATGCAAATGTTCTATGAAATTTTGTGCAAATTTACTAATCCTATATGCAAGTGGTAAAGGAATAAGGTCTGTGGGTTTCCTTAGTACGAAATGGGCCACTTCAAATAGGTTCATTCCTCCGGCCTAGAATACGATTAATCCGACATGAGCTATATGAGCCCCAAGTAGTTTACCGGACAAATTGATAAGTCTAGTATTCCTGACGATTCTACATTTCATGAAATTTTCAATGTTTCTAGCTAATATTTATCTCAAAAGAAAAGAACTGGACCTTGCACTCCCAGTAAGATAAGATCAAAGTCACCCTAGAGAAACCCAAACTAAACAACAAAGACATAGTCTTAGGTTTTGTCCTTCCCTTTGGCCCTCCTTTGTGGCAACATGGGGACATACAAAAGGAAAGAGGGGAATAGGGTTTGGGGATTTTCTCTCTTTTGGCATAGCAGGCAAGGTCCACATGATGGGCTATTAGCTCAGTGGAAATTTTTCCTATTTGTGGGGTATTTGTGGCATGCGGGAAGAGCACGTGCAGCTGCAATGGGATTTGAAATGGGAATTGATGAGAGCATGAGCCTTATGGCTAAAAATTATTTGATTTGACGACAATTTGATATATTTGTTTTTAGAATTATGGCAAGCAATTTATACTTATGAAAAATAAGATTCCCAATTAGACTTATTATGACCAATTCAACATGTCAATAGGTTTCTTAAACTTCTATTTACTATTTTAGTTTGATTGTTAATTTATGAGTGGTGTGCAGTAGAAAAGAACGATTTAGTGCCTATAAATTTCCAAAGAGTCTTCCAAAACTATTAAATTGGATATTGCTATTAGAAACTATAGTTTTTAGAATGCTATGCATTTTAATAATTTCATTAAAATACAATTTTGCAACTTTAGAAGCATCATCAATCTTATAATAAGGAATACAATTTTACCTTTTTAGAAAATCTATTTGTCAATTCAAAAATATAATCTTGCCTCCTAAAATTCCTAAGGTATCCTAATATAAAATCTATGCTACCATCTTCTAACAATATTTTAGGAAATGTCAATGGCATGCATAACCCAATAATCTCTTTTTGTTAATTTTTGCATTTGCAATTCCTTATATTTGTTAAGATTTATTTTTTAAGTGTAGTAAATTAGGTGAAAAAGATTCTGAAATTTAATCTTTAAATAATGAATACTATGTAAAGATGGTAACTGTATAGGTAACTCATCAAAACATCTTTATAGGTAATTCAATTGCCCAAGAGGAGTTTCAATAGTTCCTTATTGGCATGTACTTAAGTGATATGGGTTTCCATGGAAGTTGATGTACCTGGTGCAACAATGGAGATGGGGACACCAAGATTTTTGAGTACAAGATTTCCTAAACATTGTTGGATTATTTGTTCTCCTTGGGATAGTGGTCTTTTATTTTGTGAAGGTGGGGTTTAATCAGCCCTCATTTGATCTAGCTTCAAGACCTTAGCGGTGGAAATGTATGTAGGCATACTTAGTTTGAGGATATGTGACTAAACTTTCTTGACTCATGGTAGGTTGCTGCAAAGAGTTGGAGTAAGACTATTAGGGGATCCCCTTTAGCTGAGGTGAGCGCCAAATTCAATTGATGCTTTTGTGTCCTTAACAGGTGTGCAATAGGAACAATGACGAGGATGTTATCAAATCTCTCAAAATTTTGTAAAGGAAATTCTAGAACTTCAACATAAGGAAGTCAGCACAGGCCTGATGACATGGAACACAAGCACCTTGTGAACATTATTTTTCAGTATCATAATGCTTTGTCTAGGTAAGAGTCCGATGGTGGTAAAGGTCTAAGCAACAATGGGCTTATAAGGGTGATTGCAATTGCTCATTCTTCTATAGCAGCTACAAGGTAGCTTTGGGATAATCAATCTCTTCCTTGAAAGATGGTAATGGTTAACATTTCACAATTGAATAGGATATGCAAAAGATTGTTTGTCTTATCCCAAAAATGGAATATCACCTCTCTTATAGTTCTTCCTCAATCCTCTTCCCTGTCATGGATTGTATTATTGGGATGCCGTTCAACCTTGCTCTTTGCTTCTATGACTAATGAGGAGATCAAGCAAGCTATTGCGTCCTTTTGACCTAACTTTATTTTTGGCTATGATGGCATTACTAGCTCCTTTATTAGAGGTTATTGGTTTATCATGTAGGTGTAGGTATGACATTCACCATACCATCCGTTATGTCTTTACTCATGTTGAGATCCTAACTTATTGGAAATACATGTTTATTGTTTTGAATCCAAATGTGCGACTAGCTAGGAGATTATATCAGTTTAGGCCCACAAGTCTCTATAATATTATATACAAGGTTGTGATCAAGATTCTAGTCTATCATCTACAAGAGATATTTTGACATATTGTTGTGTCTAAGGAAGCTACTTTTATACAAGAGAGATTTGTATTGGACAACATTCATAGGAACTAAATCATAAGCTCAATATGCCCCTTTTTTGGGATGGATTGATGTCCCTCAAGCTAGACATTGCATTGGCATATGATCTGGTTAATTGGGACTATCTCTTTGTTATGTTACACCACTTTGGCTTTCCAACAATTTGGTATGCATGGGTCAAAGCTTGTATCACATGCCCTTGCTAGGGGATCCTTCTCAATTGTAAGATAGTTTCATGGATTTCGACATTTTGTGGTTTTTTGTAGGGGTGCCCTTGCTCACCATACTCTTTACTATTGCTTTGAAGTTTTTTTCATGGTTTTCAATGACATGAAGAGTATATTGGAATTTTAAGGGATTATAAGCATGTGCTTGACAACCTTTGCTATTTCTTACTTACTATATACCGAACATTTTGTTGTACAATTGTATGCTGACAACATTCTATTGTACATCCCACTTTTGTGGGCCATTGTGTTCTCCATTCTGGTGAGGTCCAACTTATTAGTTTTAGCAAATGTGTGGTATTATTTAGTAAAGCTATGCATTGCGAAAGGAAAAAATAGATATCTAACAAATTGAGGATTAAGCAAGCAATGAACTTCAAGTACTTGGTTATTACTCTTAATGATAAATGGCTTGTGACTTTTGACCATTAGGTTAACACATCAAAGAATTGCCATTTGGAGGGCTTATGATCTTTCTCTTGTTTGGGACACGATCTCCAAGGCAAAGGATTTGGGTGGGCTTGGCATCATCCCCCACTTGATCTCGTGACAGATTTCTCTTGTTGTTTGACACACCTGTGCTTTCTTTGCTAAGAGTGATACCTTATAGGTCTAGTCTATATACGATAAGTACAACGACCATCCTTGTATATTTGATACTTATCAAGATAATTTTGCTTCTTGGAGGCTCATATGTCATGTTAAGTTGTTCATACTGCTTAGCACCATTTAGAGGATTGTTGATAGCATGTAGTGTCACACATTTCATGATAATTGACCTGGCCGGGGACTGATTTTTTAATTAGCCTACCTTAATCAATATGAACGCTTCCCTCTTCATGTAAATGGCTGATTTTCTAGATGTGGATGGGAACTAGAATTATGATAGTATGTTGTAGTTGTTCCACCCCAATATGCTCCAATGAATTTCCTATCTCTTCTATGCCTGGGATTTGGATCAGTGGCTATATTCTGTCGTTCGTTGGAGTTTGCATCATCCAGTGTAACATTATATCACATTAGCGTTGGGTTGTATGCTTCCCATGCTTCGAATAAGGTGTGGGCGTGTAATGTTCACACCCAGCCTAAGATTCAAGCATTCTTATGGCATGTGTGCAGGCTTGCTGTTCCAACTTGATCTTTCTTGCTCATCATGGGATTGCACCATCAATTATTTGTTTATGGAGGTATGGTCCATTGAAGATTTGGATCTTGTTTTGTGGATTTGTCCGGTGATGTAGTAGTTGCGTTCTATTTTATTTTGGTTGGCTGATGCTCATTGCCCTTTCACTTAACACTTGCCAATTTGGATGTGATACAATTACCATAAGGATCGTGGCTTGGGTCTGCCACGTTATTTCATATGGAAGAACTAAAGTAGCAAGGTACATGGCAAACTAACTCTATCCCATGTAGCTTTTTGCAATTCTATTCAACATTGCCCCAATTTAACCTTGCATCCTGTTTGGGATTCTAGGATCGGTTGGAGTTAGACACCCCCATGTTGTCTTCATTTTCCTAGTAGCCTCCCACCTCATCCCCTGAATTTTGTCAAGATCAATTGTCATATGACTTTATGACCTGTGGGATTGTTGGCATAGCCTGTCATTTGGAATTATCTTGTCTCCCTTGCCTTAGAGGAGCTTGCTATTTGAATGGCAATTTCAATTGTTTCTTTATTTTTCATTTTGATTGGATTATGGTTTGAATTGGACTTCCTCCTAGTTATTTCCAAGTTTAGATCATTAAGTTGTCTATGTGTAGAGCTAACTCTCCCTTTTGTGAAGCCTGCCTCCTATTAAATTGCTTTAAGAATGTTAGTTTTTCTTATGTAATACATGAAGCTAACTTGGCTGCCAATTGGGTGGCCAAGCATGCATTTTTTTTAATTTTTGGTGGGTTTGGGAGATGCCCCTACCACTTAATCTTATCTTTTTATTTGTTTTGGCTTCTGTATGAACCTCCTTAAGAACTATTAATAAAGGCTTTAACCACCATATTCAGTTCTCTTGATTTTGGTTTTCAAGCCATGTTTAAATCTAAAAAAAGTAGAATGTTCTTCCTTTGTAATGTCACTTCTAACAAACAACTCCTTTTAAGTTCGCAATGTATTTAAAAATAGTTTGGATCCTTAAACCAATAATTTCTTTGATATATGTTCATGGTGATACAAAGAAATATATTGTTCTTTAAGTATAATGGTTATCTCAACCCATGCAATTATTGTGACTATCATGATCTTTACTTCTCTTGACCCTTGTCTAGAAAACTCTAGCCTTCCACATTAGCTTCATCTTGTCCAAAATAACCCTTCTCTCATTTGACTTGCTTTATCAAAATAATGTTTCATGTCAATCAACCAATCAATAAAAGCCTTAGCATGTAGGAGCTTTAGTTTTATTTTTCTCTATTATATTGTTTATTTCTCAATAAGTGTGTCTATCAATTTGTCCTCTAAGAACTAATGCTAAATTTTGAAAGACTGATCATTGATACAAAAAAATTGATGGACAACACAAAAATTGCGACACTAAAACTACAATTATGTTTAGTTTAAACTAAAGTTATCCTTGAATGCTTTTCAATTATGCACAATGCCCAAATTTATAGGTAATGTAGAATTTTAAAGCATCATTTTTGTTCTTTAGATCATCTCTATGTTACTATTTAATTAGATCAAGTTAATCAAATGCAATCAAGAAATATTTTTAGAAAATAAAGAATTGTGTCAAAATCACATTTTTTACTCAAATCTCTTATATTTCATGCTAATGCACAAATTAACTAGAAAATTTCATATGATAGTTGCATTCACATGTTAAGTTCTTTAAAGAAAAACAGAATATAAGTATGCCAATTTGATGTATTGGGAATTGCATGCAAAGAAAATTAAGATGAAAAATATAAAGAACTACCAATCGAATGTAGTATGATTTTGATCTTGCTCTAGAAATTGAGTTTTCAAAATATTTTCATTAATCAAAAGTACGAATAAACTGAAAACAATGATAATATTTATAGCTTAAACATGAGAAAAACTTAAAAATTCTAATCTTAGGTCCCATCAAAAGATTATAGGATCAATTATCTAATCTATCGTTTGATAAAAACAAAATGAATACTCAGTGTGTGTGTTCGTGGTCACCATCATCTAATTGGCAAGATCAAATGCTTGATGCTAAATTTGTTTAAAAGTTAATTTCTTGCTCTTGGTCACCACTGTCTGATCCTTATAGACAGGACATTTGATCCATGTGCACATATTGGAACATATTCTAAACTTCTCATCAAGCACAACTTGTCCACCAACTTATGACTATTTAAATGACTCTCCTAGAGTTTAATGACCATAAATGTTGCATTTAATACCGATAACATGCAAAATAAGTCTAACTTAAATGAAGTGGTAGGCGAAACAGACATAAGCATCAAGATATGCTCCCATAATCTAGACAAACGAATTGTAGAAGTTGGTATTTGTGTCTTTGAACTCTTTGTCTCTAGGTGTAATTAGCATTCCAAGAGTGTCATCTCTATCACATTATGTTCTAATCAATAAAAATGGTTTTGATGCTATTATTTTAGAACTTCTTAGAATAATATTCGTATCCTCTTTAGTGCCCTAATCTCTTAACAATGTCTTAATATTTTTTACTTTCTTTTTAAAAGAATAAGGGGGTCAATGTTACAAATAATAGATGGTACTTTAAAAAGTTGATGACAAAAAAAATATCACCAAAGACTTATATAGATAACCAAAATATAATTAGAAAGGCTCAAAATAAGTAGCCTATCCAATGGGAATACATCAAAACAAAATTTGAACTTAGTCATGGAATTCTAGAACCATTCTTCTAAAGAAGATGGTGAAATCAAATCATCTAACTCAAGTATTGAAACCTAGAAAGGCATTAGAGTGGAATGATTGGTCAAAACTAATATAAATAAAGTGCATAATTTGAGAATTGTTTAAAACTATGTTGCTAGAAGTGGATATGCCTAACCTTTGTATTCCATCAAAAACATGCTTGATAAAACCTATTCAATTGAATAGTGTTATGCCTCACGTACACTTGTTACATAAGTATACCGCTAATAGAATAAAACTCAATGCAAAACTAAGGACAGTGATATCATAAGAGAAAAAGGTGATGAAAAACTAAATATAAACTATATTCAAACTATTTTAGTTTAAATAAATCATAAAAAAATATAGTATGTGCATATCTATTTTAGTCAAAATGTAGTGATATTATGTGAAGTACAAAATTATAATATACAAAATATCACATTGATAAGTAACTCATGTTATTCTAAGTATCTTTGAATATTTTGGCATAGCTTATAATATAAGTAGGCAAACAAGCTATACAAAATTTAATAGGTAAATTTTATTTATAAAATTTACATGATATAGTAAAATAAATAGTAACAAAAATAAACATAGACATGAAAATAAACATGACATCTCTAAATTATATATAGAATAAATGAGTCATAATTAGTAATAAATAACATGTTCAATAACGTTAGTGTACACAGATATTCTATGATTTCAATATGCACATATATTTTTTTTTTTCATTTTTTCATCTCTTTCTTTTTTTCTTATTCACTTTAAGCAGGCCTAAATTTTCTCACTTGAACATTGTTTTACATTCCTAATTATATCTTATTTCATTTTGTATGGTATCTTATCATATTATTTTTAGACTTTGGTTCATATGCATATCATAGTTAGTCAGCAATGTTAATTGCATAATGTCTCCATACATTAGTTCTACAAAGTGCTAGCATTGGCAAAAGAGGTCTTTGATGCTATGTCATGACTTAGTATATAACTAATACTTGTCATGCCTACATAATGGAATCTTTGGATAAGGTCTTTTAAATTTTTTCTTTTTATTCTCTTTTGTTTTCATTCATGGTATTTACCTATGTTATAACTTATATCATATCGTAATATATTATTTCATTTACTTTTTTTTGCCTTCTATTATACTTCTATTATATTATATTATGATAATTTTGTCATAAAAATATAATTGTATTAGAACATATGTTTAAAAAATCGATGTCATATTAGAATGTTTAAATAACATCTACTTACATTATCATCTATTTGAATTCACTTATTTGTGTTTTCAAGGATTTTTCTACTTCCATTTTTTTCTTCTTGTCTTTAATTTTCTACAAAGAAAGACATCATTTTTATCACAACATGATATTTTTAATATTATTCACCTGTTTACTAAATTGCTTTATCCCTTAATGAACAAATTTTACTATAACATTGACTTTATTTGTTTCTTGGATTCAAACCATAGTAGCACCTTAAATATAATTTTTTTTTCCTATTCTTTTTGCAACGCAACAATTCCCTTCTTGCAATAGTTTCCTTCGCAATTTCAATTGCTCTAATCACTCTTATGATTGTAATTAAAGTTGAATTTTTCCTTGTTGTGGCTTCTTTCACTTTTCCATACTTTTTCGCACATAACAATAGCCCCTCCCTTCTTTAACAAAGTTTCTTAGGGTAAAAATAATTTTTTTTTATTTGTTATAATAAAAGCTAGAGCTTACCTTAACTATAATTTCCATTAAGTAGCTTGGGGAAAGCCTCTTTCTTATTTGTTCAATTGTCCCATTGCTAGAACACTTAGCTTTCTTTTTTTACTAATTTCTAGGGCTCAACAGAGAAGCTAGAAGGCCAAGAGAAAATTCATGTGAGCATAACAATAGGCGGTAAAAGTGAGAGAAAGGAATAAGACTGGAAAAACTTTTTTTTCTATCTTTCTTGTATTTTGTAAACACCCTATCGTCATGTCACCTTTGTTTTTTTTTTCTCTAGTCTCAATTGCACTTTCCTTAATTCCTTGCTCTAATTCACGGGGCTCTTTTGCTCATTTTTCTCTCTTTTTTTATTAAGACCCACTTTGTGAGTCTTCACAAGCATGCATCCACCTCCTTCGCAAGCCTTCCCAAGCATAGGTTGCAAATGTCCTCAGGTTTATCCTATATTTTGGGAAAATATAAAAAAATGTTGTGGTTATGATTATTACTAAATAATTAAAACATGATTTTTTTTATAATTCAATAACTTTAAAAATCGAATAAAAAAAGAGAGCTCTAAGGATTATGCAATAAGGTATCTAATCATATGTTCACATTAAAATTTTGAATTATTTATAACCAACATGTTTTATGGGGTATTACTAAAATATTAAAATTTTATTTTGGTATCTTAATTTGTCAAAACAACAATTATATGATATTGAAATACACATAATTATATCTTCTTGTTTACATTCTAAAATTTGTATACATAATAGAAATTATTTTATTTCTTAATATATTATTTCTTTTATCCAAAATCAAGATATGTTTTTCTTGATAAATTATATCTAGTTGAATTTTCATTCTTTTTGTACCATATTTAATGATATACGATAGGTCAGAGATATATTTTTGTAAGAAAATGCATTAAACATATCATTTATTCTAGCCAACTGCATTAATAAAGCTATTTTTAGGCAACTTGATCTATTTTTTCCTTTAAATCAAAGTAAAAGATATTGTTATTTTCTTTAATAAAGAGCTTTATAAGAAATTATGTTAATACTAGCTTGATAACAATTATTATATGTAAATTTAATTAAAACAGATGATTTTCTCAATTATCTCCAAAACCTAAAACACATAATCTCAATAAATTTTCTAAAATTTGTTTTTTTGGTTTCACCATTTAAGAGCGGAAAGCCGTACCAAATTTTAGTTGTATACTAAATGATTGATGCTTTGTTTTTTGAAAATGAGGTGTAAATTTAGAATCTTTATTTAATATAATTTCTTTTAGTGCATCATACTATTTTATAATTTGTTGTAAATCGATTTCGGCTAGCCTTTCTACTAAATCTGTCTCTCTTATTATTCATAGAAGTATATATTTAATTTAAATATTAGTTATTATTTTGATATAATTATGTCTTATAGGTGATCTAAACAAACCAACTATAAAGTATATGACTAAGCTTTCTTATTTCAATTCAAGAATGAGCAAAGACCATAATAGTTTGTTAGGCTTTTGGTGCTCTCTTTTAACTTGGTGTATGAGATATTTTCTAACTCATTTTGTCACTTTTTTTTAGATAAGATTACCAATATCTCTATTTCAGTTTTTGACATTTTAGTTCCTCTAAGACAATTAGCATGTTTGGAGTTGTAAACTTCTTTCAATAATAATTACTATAATTATTGATGATTAGAATACATTAACTATCTTAAAATCTCAAGGTATTATTTTCATCTTAAGTAAAATTAGATATCTATCTATTTTTAATTTTTTGAATTAACTTTTGATATTCTTTATCTCGAAGCTATTTTTCTTTGATTGATTCTAGATAGATAGTTAATTAATATAACAATTTCATATGTTTCTATACTTTTTTCTCTCTAGCAAACATTTTTCAATTTCAAATGTGATCATTCTCTTACTTGCTTGAGCCTTAATCAAATTGATATTTGTTTTCTTGCTCTAAGAATCAAGTATTATATTTATTTTTTGGATAATAAATTATTTTATCATAATTTTTAATGAATTCAAACCATCTTCAATGTCTCAAATTGAATTACTTTTAAGTAAAAATATATTTCAAATTCTGATGATTAGCTAATACCTTGCTTTTCACTCTATAAAGATAATATCTTCATATTTTCAAAACAAACATAATTATCACAAATTCCTAATCACGCATTAGAGATGCCATAGATGAGAGAGAAAGGATTCAATTGGAGGTTATTAGAGCAGGAGGATGCTTTGACCCTGAAGCTATTTGTGGAAAAACTAAAGTTGCTACACCCTTGTCTTGAATGGGCTAGATTGGTTTTAGAGCGACAAGAGTAGTTGGTGTATCTACAAGAGGAGGTTGTCCAACTGGAAAGACAATATGCTTGGAATTGTTTCACAACCATTTTAGGTATTGTTTGGATTTGGTTGACTTGTTGCTACTTCAATTGAAGCATCTACACTTGGAAGGTGGCCTTTAGGATGACGGCCTAACCATCAATGTTATGGAAAGTGGATGCTTTTGTGCTAGAGGCTCTAGTTTGCTCTGGAGTGTTTTTGTATTTGCTTGCCAGTTTTGCATACGATATGAGAATGATGATGTATAATCCATATCCTTCAAATATTTGCATCTTTTAGGGATGGTCAAACCTTGGACAAACATTATTCAGGTTGTTGTTTATAAGGTAGCAATTAATTTTCCTAGTGATCAGAGGTCAAGTTTCGTGATGGGTGTAGAGTTTTTGACACAAAGTTTTTATGTGTTGTTTATCTAGTTCAAGAATATCCTGAAAGATAATGGTATGTCTTTGGTAGGTTTGGAGAGGTTTTAGAATGAACCATGAAGCAAGATTGAGAAGGTCTCAATAAGTATGTCAGTTATTGAAGACCAAATAATGAGAATGTCTCATAGAACAAATGTGAGGAGAATCTCAAGGAGATGGCTCAAGTTTCATCGAGATGGTTTATGCACTTGAGAGTTGTGATTATGTGTTGCTTACTCTTGAGGAGATAACACGAAAGGTTATAAGACATCATGGTTAGCCATGTGGATGTAACAAAATTCTACAATGTTCGAGAGATTTTGTTAAGGAGATAACAAGAGTTTTGAGGGTTTGGCTTTGTAGAAAAGATTTATGGTCTCTAGAAGGTATCTTAAGGAGTGAGTAGAAGTATTATGTGCTCAAGGGACAAACTCAAGCTTTTTGTGTGTATACTCGAGAGGTTTTGATTGGAGGAGATAAATATGCTTGAGTTGGTCTCAATGTGTTTGAACCTTTTACATCAACTTCGAGTTGTTATGGCCTCTTAGAACAATTTGGAGGATTTATGAGCAAGTCTCATGGAAGCTCGAGATGTTTGAGGTTTTCTTGTTAGGTGTTTCATGAGGATGATTGGGACAATACAAATTTAGTATTGAAGCAAATTTGGCCATGCACTTGGATTGATTGTGGATTTGATGTAGCCAAGGATTCGTGGAGGAAGTGAAATTTAAACTACTGATGGTTTCATGGTCTAGGAATTAGAGTGGTTAAGTTTTTTCTTACTTTTTTTTCTACCATTACTTTAAGAAGAACCTAAGAGAAGAGTCTTAAAGGAGTGCAAGAACAAAGAATCTTGACAAGCCAAAGATTGTAATCATGTGATTAATTGAAGATTATTGTCATAATTCTTTTGTTAATAGAGGAGAGATAAAAAGTGACCTTTGAGTGGGGTTTAGCTAGTCACATGTTTGTTCTTCCTCTACTTTGTTTTTTATTATTTTTCTAGTTTGGTGAAATTAGTTTAGTGCTTGTTTCATAGCTTAGTTTTTTTGGATGAGAGGGGAGTGTAGGCATTTCTTTGGTAGCAACAAATAGGTAGAGGTCTTAGCCACATCATTTGGGAGGATGCTCTATCCTTTGGTGTGTTGGGTTTTTTGATGTTAGTTATATGTGTTTTTATGGTGTTCCCTGGTATCGTTAATTTACCTGTCTTGGGATGTTTTGGCTTTGTTGCATATGGTTTGCATTTGTAAATATTTTTCATTTTTGTGGTGTGTCTAAGGACTAATGCTGTTGTCATTTCACTTTGTGAAAAAATGTATAACTATTATCAGAACGCTAAAAATACTTCAAAGGATAAACTACTGATGGTTTCATGATCTAGGAATTAGAGCGGTGAAGTTTATTCTTTTGTTTTTGCCATTATATTAAGAACCTAAGAGAAGAGTCTTCAAAGAGTGCAAGGACAAATAATCTCGACAAGCCAAAGATTGTAATCATGTGATTAATTGAAAATTATTGTCATAATTCTTTTATTAAAATAGGAGGGATAAAAAGTGATTTGAGTGGGGTTCAGCTAGTTTCATGGTTGTTCTTTCTCTAACCTTTTTTTCTTTTTCTAGTTTATTTTATTGACTCTGTTGGTGAAACGAGTTTTAGTGTTTTTTTCATGACTTGGTCTTTTTGGATAAGAGAGAGGAGTGGTAGGCATTTCTTTGGTAGCAAAAAATATGCGAAGGTCTTAGCCATGTCATTTGTTGATAGTCTGGGAGATGCTTTATCCTTTGGTGTGTTGTGTTTTGATGTTAGTTATATGTGTTTTTTATAATGTTCCCTGCTGTTGTTAATTTTCCTGTCTTGGGATGTTTTGGCTTTGTTGCATATGGTTTGTACTTTTAAGTGTTTCATTTTTGTGGTGTGTCTAAGGACTAATGTTGCTTCTATATCATTTTGTGAAAAAAAAAGTATAACTATTATCAAAACACTCAAAATTCATCAATGAATAAAACATCTCCCTTCTATTGTTAGTTTGCCCGTGTCTTCGGATGTTTTGGTTTTGTTGCATATATTTTATGTATGGTTTGCATTTTTATGTGTTTTTTCACTTTCGCGGTGCATGCCCATGGGCTTATGTTGCTGTTATGTCACTGTCATACGAGCATTGGTAATCAAATCAATTAATCTTCAAGATTTAGTTTCTTTTGACATGCTTATAGCACATCTAGTAGAGTTGAAATGTGAGAGTTCACTACGGACCTATTTTCTCTCCTATGGTTGTCATCAAACAATTTCCTTAGCCAAACCTTTGTTGCACTTAACCCACTTCTTGGTACTAGAATCCACCCTTTCTAGCCATTCTTATTTTTGATGCTCGAGTTTGGTAAAAATCAATTTTGATGGATTGGTTTAGACTGATGGCTCGGTAACTTTTGAGGTGATTGTTGAGGGCTTTTTGTGAGCACTGGGGATCTCGACAATTTCTGGCGTAGCCCACGTGATTTGGGTTGAGAATGGTAGCTTGAGAGGCTGTCAATTTTACTCTTGGTTGGGTTGCCTTGGCTAATGGTATCTATATTGAGGGAGATCCTTTGCTAAGGATTTTTGTTGTTTCTTTAAAACTCCATGCGGGCCTTACTAATTGCATAGTCTAGTTTCTTATCTTTGTTGAGTATGGGATGTTACATACATTTAGGAGGGCCAGCTTTGCAGCTGTTTTTTTAGCTTATAGGGCATTGATTGTGATCTTCATTTTGGGTTGAGGGCATGTCCCTCCCAAATGGACAAATTTTGTTTTGGGTTCCTTCTATATATTATGGGTTGGCCAAGTATAGATTTTAAGGAAAAAATTCCTTAAAGGTTTGCATGAATAGTGAGATGTTGCTCGTGGTTAATCGTGGAATCAATGTGTTGGTTGAGCAACTAAGCTATTTACAGACATTTGGTGGATGTAAATTACTTGACTACCCTGCCAATGGATTGATTGCGAGAGTATCCCTAAGCCTATTCATGCAATGAATTATTTTCTGAGAAAACTAGCTGTCTTACCCATATGAAGCAAGCAAACTTTTAAGGTTTGTATGAGGTACTACGTTTCAAACTGGGAGAAACACAAAGATACATGTTAGCAAATAATAGAGAAAAAAAAAATCAAGTCAAATGAACCGAAGTTGAGAAGGATGAGCAAAAAATATTGTTCAGTGATGAAGATGTTAACTTTGTATTTATCTATTATCTTGAATTGGTGAAGGTTATAATAATGTGCCAACAATTTTCGTAGCATTAAGGAAGCAAAATTGCATACCCCCAAAAAGTGAAGTTTTTCTCTCATTTGTTTCAGGAGTTTGATCTTCGTGGTGCACTTCCTTTGGGGTTCTTCCATAGTGCTCTAAATGTCGGAGTTGCTGCCGGTCTAATAATGCCTTGGGGAAATGGATTCATGTCTTCTGCAACACCTTTGCCTGATCGGTTTTACATGGGTGGGAGTTCTTCTCCTCTTTGCTCATTGGGTGGCCCCGGTTCATTATTAGGGTTCAAGATGAGAGGACTTGGCCCCATCGATTTCCGGAGAACGATTCCAAGCAAATCAGATGGAACCGTTGATCCTTCGGTCACTCCTGGATGGGATGCCGTAGGTGGAGACCTAGCTGTCACTGCTTGTGCTGATATCTCCTTCAATCTTCCTCTCAAGGTGCTTAGGGATTCTGGTATATATGGTCATGCATTTGTTTCAGCTGGTAATCTAGAAAAACTATCAGAGGGTTCCATCAAAGATTTCTCATTGAAGCAGTTTCTTCGGAACTTTCGCAGCTCTGCGGGAGTTGGCATTATAGTTCCTACTAAGCTATTCCGCATGGAGGTCTCCCTTATGACCCTTCCTGCTTTCTTATGCTTCATATTATGCAACACTAACATCCATGTATGTTTATGATCATGTGGTTTAATTTTTTGTAATGGGGTTCCTCTTTCAGGTTAACTATTGTTACATTCTTCGTCACTTGGAGCATGATAAGGGGAAGTCAGGTATTCAGTTCAGCTTCTCCCCATTAGCTTAGAAGTATTCTATCATCAGGTTTTTGGATAAGATACTGCACTGTGTTTCTTAATATCGATTTCATTAGAAAAATGGAATTCAAATGGATGTTTCCCCTTTGTTGACCAAAATCTAGCTTGAGAAGTTTAACCAAACCGAATCTGTATTATAATAATCTCGAGTTTTTCTGTTTCATCAATGTTACTGATTTCAGCCGAGTGACTAGTAACAAATTTATGTTGCCCATGGAGGATTTTGAAGTCATTTAAAGAGTATTTTGAAGTCATACTGCACTATGTTAACAATTTTTTTAATGTATTTTTTGTTATTGGCCACGCTATTGATAATGTTAGTTTTATCATGCATGCCATTTTTAAAAGATTTTCTGTTCTTTTTACAGGGTAGTTTGACCTCATTGCCTGTGTTATTGTTGATCCAGAGGATCCTTTATTCATATTTGTTTCTTCAATTTTTAATTCTGTCAATTGTTTCATGATCTCATTATATTTCTTTATCTTTTGTACTTCTAATTCTTCTCATGATCCTAGTAAATCAAAATTTCCATTTTTACATAATAATCTTCTTTTATCAGTGGAAGTCTTTGAATAAAGGATTAGGGATTAGGGATTAGAGATTAGAGAAGAATATTTTCACCCACCATCCACTTTATAGTACAATTTAAAAGAAAATTCAAAAAGGATAACCATAACAATTGAAACCAATGTCATCAAATCCAACATCTTCCATGTTATGTATTGGTATTTCTGTCTCCATAAGAAAAGTATGTTCATCATTGCTAAAGTTAAAACCTTTGGAGTAGGCATTGATGTGTTAGAATTGAGCCGTTGCTCCAGGTTAGTGATGAATCATTATTATAATAAAGTCTTTTTAATTTATATACTGTCATTTGTCTTTCTTCAAAGACAAATTGGTGGTCGTTTCTTGGCTTGAATTTGTTAGCCAATTTATAAGACCTCCATTAAGTTTATTTGGACTTCTAAGTCTCCTTATTTGAGTTGGAATTTTATGATATGCCATGGCTCATTGTGGTAGCCATTGTTATATGCTGGTAGAATGGACCTTATTTGGAGATTAGATCAAATATAACATTTAGTTGATTGCTAAATTTTAATTCTGGTACAATGATGTCCTTGTACAAGAAAAGAAAATGAAGATTATTGTGATATATTATATAATTTCATGACCATTTTAACTGGCATATAAGAAATTGGAAAAATGTCAAGTGCAAACTATTAGCAAACAGAAATCTTGCTTGTTAGCCACAGAAATATGCTTTAAGGCTTTCCTGGAACGTAAAGGTTAGGCAATGTAGAACATTAAAATCTCAACACTCTCAAGTATCAAAATGCCCAAGAGATGTGGGCATCGTAAACAATTTGAAGCTCTAGAAATAAAAATTTAATTTTGATAAATGTAAGAAGTGAGCGAATAAAGTAGAACTATTGTGGAAATTGCAGGTCATATGAATGAAGATGTAAGTTCATGGGTTGAAAAACTTGAAAAGGAAGGTTCACTTACAAGAAATTTGAGAAAAAATTGATCAATGTTCAAAATATCTTTAGGACCTTCTATAGAGTCTTTGAACATTAAAATTTGGATGTTTGTAAATCTAGATATAAAACTATTATGATTATCACCCAAAAAGATACATGCAATTGTAACTCTCTGTGTTATGTTTGGATTATGATTGGACAAATTGGATTGAAAGGATGAAGTCACAAAGATGGCATAAGACATGACCATGTTAATAGATCTTAAGTTATAACATGATGGTAAACTAATGCGGAGCTCAATAGATCAATACAAACTTGTTGTTAGCAAGATGGTTATGTTCTTGGTCACATGTATAGATTTTTTGTTAGGACTCATTTACTTATCTAATGCATATATGAGCACTAACAAAAAATCTATGCTTACTTCTTCTTGGTCATAAGTATAGATTTCAAGTTTCCTGCTACTACTATCACTACTACTACCACTGGTGATGCTATTGCTGCATTATCACACATTCGTATAGCTGTCTCACCCTTAGTCGCATTGCATTTGCATCGAATGGCCTCAATTATACAAGTGTTTCATAGCATGCCACATGCCTTGCTCTAGCCCTCTCGCTCAACACTGTGCAAGAATGTTGCACTTGCCTCTTTTAACTTTGACAACATCTACCTGCACAGCAATTTGTAATGCCAGAACTAGTCGCGCAACAGCTGCTCGTCATCACCCCCTTTCCCTTTTGAAGAGATAAATTGGTAATCCCTATCAGTAAATTGTAATCAAATTGATCCAATAGAATGTTGAACTAGCGTATGTTATTTGTGTGTGCATCTTGGCAACTAATCGTCCATGCCATTGAGCTGAATTGCCAACTCGAATTGCTTTAGCTTAGTATTAGACTAGATGTGCTTCATGTGTGTAGCTTAACACTAATCCACCTTCCTAAGCTCAACCCTAAGCCATTAATATCCATGTTCATGCACACATGTTAAACTAATGCGGAGCTCAATAGATCAATTCAAACTTGTTACTAACAAGATGGTTATGTTTTTTAGATGTATTCCTAATCTAGTTGCTTTGTCTTACATATTTTTCTTGGTCATGAGTATAGATTTTTTGTTAGGGCTCATATATGCATTAGGTAAGTGAATGACAATGAACTAATCCATAAGTTATATAGGATTTTTTTAATTTATTTTTTATAATTAAAGTTATTATGAATTTGCATTAGTCATATATGAGATTTGTAAGAGTTTTTAGTTGTTGCAGCACTAGTTTTTAGTCATATTTTTTGTTATTTTTTTTTAAGTCTTGGGTCATCATAAGAAAAAAAGATATTATTTGAGAGATTGATTGTTTGGCATTGTATTTTTTTTATTTAAATTATATTTTTTTATCATGCAACAATGCACATTCTTAGCTTGTGATCTAGATTGTTTCAGGTTATACTTTGAAGATATTTGAGTTATGATTTAGATTTACCTCCACAATTATCACAATCTTTTATCGAATGACTCATTGTATGATTCACACTTGTATTATTATCTATTATCTTTGTATCAAACCCTCGTTTGTGATGTTCCAAACACTGGCAATCCATCATTGTCATCAAGTGGAAGCTTCTTTCAAATTCCTTATCTCTGATTACTTCTTCTATCCACCAGTCCTTTTGCTTATCACTAAGTTTGCAAAAAAAAAACCCTCATTTTTCAAGTGTCTTGCCATTACTACCATTGGGGTGCTGTTATTGCTTCATTGTCACACCTTATGGTTGCCTCACCCTTAGTCACACTACATGTTGTGCTCTAGCCCTCTCGCTCAACACTATGTGCAATGATGTTGCACTTTTGCCTCTTTAACTTCTTTGCCAACATAGCATTTGCTCATCATAGCATGTTGAACTAGTGCATGCTATTTGTGTGTGCATCTTGGCATCTAACCACCCATGCCATTGAGCTGAATTGCCAACTTGAATTGCTCTAGCTAAGTGATAGACTAGATGTGCTTCATGTGTGTAGCTTAAGACTTATCCACCTTCCTAAGCTCGACCTTAAGCCGTTAATAACCATGTTGATGCACACATATTAATTGAATCACTTGAATACACTATAGCAAACTATCGACAACCTAAATTAGACTAACATTTCTATGAGTTCATATGGAAGTTCATTTTTAAATAATATGTAAGAAATATAAAAAAATTGATAATTAGTTAGCATACAAAAACATAACCTTAAATTTGTTTGAAGCATAAGTTTCTTTTATTCAATATCAAGATTAATATATTAGATTATAAAATTCATAAATTATGATTATATTATTTATCAATTTCACTCTTTATGAAAGCTTAGTTATAACCTTAAGTGAATCTATTTTGAAACTCACAAGTGATAACTAAGAAAATGTTTAACTTTTATTATTTTAGCCTATTTATATTATAATTGATTTGTGTGCTTGAGCTAAATTTTTAAGTAAACTTATTTTATTATTATTTTTAATATATTACTTATTAACAAAATAAATTACATATTAATTTTGTTATTTTCATAATTATTTAATTTAATTATGTTTGTATAATTTTATTTGCATTAATATTTTAATTGAATGATTCATGAAAAATATTTTAGCATTTTAATTATATTTTTATATTCGTTGTGACTCTTAGACAAATTAAAGGAAAACGTTAGTGTGTATTAGGACTAATAAGATTGAGATAGTGTTATTTGATGGTTTCTTTGTATTAAGAGAATTTAGAATAATTTAGGGTATATGATTTCTTTGTTTATGAGTCTTATAGGAGAATTTAGAATAATTTTAAATTATTAATCCTTGAACTTTTCATCACTTATTTAATAATACCAAAATTATTGCATTGTTTTTATTAATATTTATTTTTTAATATTTCAATTCATATATCTCAAGGTGAGCAAGTCAATTTATTAGAGAGTTTTATTAGTTGATTTATGGGATAGTTTACAAATGAAAATAAGTCTACGAGCATTAGTGGCATTGCTTAAATTTAGCTCAACTTTCAAATCTTAGATACATTAGTCTCAACTTTTAGTAGAGTAGATTCTCATTTGAAACTCATCTTCTATGCATTATTTTGGATAAGAATAGTTAAACCTCTTGTTGATATTTTTATGACACATAAGTTTGTATTCATCCTACTCATATATTGTTGAAATGTCAGACACTCTTTACATAAATTAAATAGAAAACAAATAACTAAATAACAATAAAAAGTTAATAATTAAAGAATTAAAGTAATCTTAAATTTAATATTAAAATAATGAGAGTTGAAATAATGCTGACATAGTTTTGAATTGAATATACATGCAGATCGTGTAATACCACACCCTTCACTGTAATACATACCTTCGTTCCTATTTTGTGTCAAAAGTGACATATAGTTATAGTTTTATATCATACAATTATGATATCCTCGTTGTATTAGTACAATACTCTATTTGTCTTAGGTTGACTTGGTTGTACAATATAAATTCATCTATCAACTATGTATAAAACAAAGTAATATTCTATCTATTTAGCAATTCTAGGTATTGTATAGTACAAAGTGATGTTTCGTACTTATATAATTCATTTCTCTTCTCAAGACAGTTAGAATAACTTAATGTAAAAATGTTAAATCGAGTGTACAAATGCAATCCAATATATCGTATGAGCACGATCATTAAATAGAACCAAAATGCACTAACTGTAATATATTTGTTCAGATATTATGCTAGTATTGTACATATATAAGTGAAGTAAATGGCCTATTACTCTCAAGTAAATATTGTTATATAATTGCCATTTTATATTGTACAAGAAAAATTCTAGCAATGCAAAAATTATCACGCACACACCATATACTTTTTTGATGTGTATGATATGTTTCTTAAAAAACTCTTTAGTGACATTATAGCGACATGTGTAATGTTTATGATCATCTTGTACAATGTTTTTTATGACCTTAATGATACGTGTTGAGTGATAATCATAGAATATGATGTACTTAGGCATACTCATACGATACATTTTTAAGTAAAATTAATAAGACAAATACTTCATCAAGGTGATCAATTCTCATTTTTTATCTCCCTAGTATTATTCAATGATTGTACTTATATGAATAGTCATTAAAATCTATAATAACTGGTTCATTCACTTCAAGAATGTCATTTCGTCCATTAAAAGTGTCATAAATAGTCTTAAAAAATTAAATGATCTAAACATGAGCATATTTAGACAAAACTGATGAACCAAGTTATAAATCATTAGAAAAAGAAAGTATAATGAAAACTACAAGTTATACTATACATTGTAAAGAAATCCTTCAGTTAGTACTTTTTTGTATTATATACTTTGTTATTGTATTGAAGTTTCAAATAATGTTTGTTAAAATCTTTTCTCAAGTGTTAAAATATTTGTATAGTTGTTATGTATCATTTGTTTAGGTTGACCTCTATTTGGTTGTAACAAAAATACAATGATATTTATTTAGACTGACTCTTATGTAGTTGTGATGAAAACAAAATTATTGTTCTTTAGTTTTATCCCACTAATTATGTTAAAATAAGAGTGAATTTAATACAAGTCTAGTTTTCTAGTTATTGATAAATATAGATCATGATTTGGATAAAATCATTTAAAAATATTATTGTATATCCTAATTGTACTCACTCAAAAATTTACAACTAAACAATAATTTTTAAAGAAATAATTTGTAAGGCTTATTGAGGCTTTAAAAGATTTTTGTTACTAAATTATTTGTGTTTTTTTTAATTGGTTTAAGAATACAATTTATACGATACACCTCTAGTGGATATCACACTCGCAAAGTTTCAACATTACCTAAAAGTATTAAGAATACTATAGGATTGATTGGATTGAGTTTAGAAGTGGTTGTAGTAAAAAATTGATAAAATTTAATTTTTTTTCTCAACTAAAAGAGAATGTCATGTTACACCCAATGTAAGATACATTAAGACTTAAGTTGATGTAGGTAATAAAAGTAGCATAAGGCCCTTGGGGTTGACTTATATTGTCTTTAAGTGGACTTATCATACATTAGCTTTTAGATACAATATATTAACTTAAATATCAATGAGAGGAAATGTTGCATATAGTTTGTTTGAAATAATATAATATATTTGAACTATATGTACTATGTCATAAGACCAATATATAGTGGATTATGTTGAAGATCAATAAATCAAAATAAAAAAAAAACGTTATTAGATGGCAAGAAAAGGGAATTAGATTGTAGATGTACCATACGATGGGTTATAACATATGTTTTAGTATTAATAAGAGAAAGAAACATACAATATGTTAGATGCAACGTACGATAATTTAGTATTGTAGTAAGAAAACTAAATATTCATTTTAGTTAAATGGTCATATGATATGGATAATACATGTATTAAAAAGGTTCATTTAGTGATTTATGTGTTCATTATATTTAAAGGAAATCAAGTAGAAAATAATTTTAAAAAAAAGATATTTTATCTTCAATTCAAATAAGTAAATCAAATAATTATAATATAGATATATTAATAAATTAATACAATATTTTAATAATAATAATATTTTTATATATTCTTTAATATTATTTACTTTAATACATGTCATGATTATCTTAAAATCATTGATATTTTATTAGCATAGATTTTATATGTTATCAAAATATTTTTATTATTTAGTTTATATAAAAATAAACATGTATAATAGAATAATACATATTAAATAAAATTTGGTTATATATGTCAAAAAAGAATATTATATTATTATGATTTTGGTTTGGTAAACAAATAAGTTTATAATTTGTTAAATAAAATTATAATAATGAGGCTTTTTTAGACATTATCAACTCATATAGATATTATTAAATAACGACTAATACTCTATACAAGTTGGTTAGGTATAGGTTTGAAAGATATACTTACATTGATATTATTAGATTGTTATTAACATTTCATATAAGATGATTAAGTATAAACTAAAATATTATATGAAATTTAACTAACAATTCGTGCGAGATGTCAATGTGTTTTATATATATATATATATAATAAATTATTATGTTATTATATTTTATTATCTTATTGATTTATCTATTAAATTTTATAAGACTTTATTATTATTTCATCATAAATTATATTTTTATTTCACATCGAGATGAGATTATGATGAGATCGATGGTAATTATAATCAATAGAGAATTCAATGGATAGAATTTAGATATAATTGTTACATATTATCTTAGTTTTATGAGACATTATATTTTATACATTTATGACATTACTATATTAACTATTATTAATTGGTATTTTACAAAAATGTAAGTTGTTTATGTTATAGACTTTTATATATAGTTCTTTTAGTATAGATATTTTAAATAATCAAAATTTATATTCTAATTTTATATTAAAATATTTTAGAATTTGGTGTAATTTGGATTTATATTTCATCATCAAATTTCAACCTAAAAGAATAATTATCATCATATATTATTGATTATGCAAAATCTTTTGTTATTATTATTATATTATGAGAATAAGTTTGATAGTCTTTTCAAATTTTAATTTTGATTTAATTGCTAATATAAACTCTTGGGAATCCTAAACCACAAAAATATATCTCTTAAGGGTTAGAGGATTATCCCATAAAAAGGTTCAAGGCAAGGATATAAATTAGAACCATCTTTAACATTGTTGAATTTCCTTTTTTTATCTTTGATTGATTTTATAATTACAAAATTCAAGACCATAAATAAACTTTTCATGGTTCCTTTTTCTTGGCTTCTAATAAATTGACCAAGATTTGGTTTCTACTCTATTACTTTCTTCTCAACATTAGCTCTCACACTGTAAGAAAACTTCACTAAAATAGGTCACAATATTCACCCAACAAAGTTTGCATTATTAATAAGAGAGAAATTTAAGTAATGGTGACTTCTAAAGGGAATATAAAAAGTTTCCCTTAACTTCAATTTATCACTTGAGAAAAAATTAAGAGTACAAAAATAAATTATCCCTCCTTAATTATTGAGATATCTTATTACATATATATAAGATATATAAGATATTTTGGTCCTATGATATAAGATATTTTTTGAAAGTAAAACCTATTTAGATAAAATAAAATAACTCAAAAGGATAGTATTTTAATAAATGAGATTACAATATCACAATCAATTTATCTACGAGAGCAACAAAAAAACCTTATTGCTTAAGGAGAATTCCCAAACAATGAAAACTCTTGCCACAAATTGAGATGAAAGACAAAGAGATCAAAGCATTTCTTTCCTTTGGAGCTTCTTGTCTCAATGATATGCTTAAATTCATCAAGCAATTGCTCCTTGGTTCTTTTCCTTTTAACGCATCAATAATCATTGAACTGTAACAATAGCATTTGAATTCATCTGTGTAAGAAAAATCCCATAATGATTAAAAGCCACAACAAAGTACAATTAAAAAGGAAGAACAATTCATAAAGGAGAAAACGAAACAAAAATTAAATAATATCCAATTTCTCAACTAAAGACCATTCTTTTATCATTAGAAAAATTAGTGTAATTTCGACATGATCATTGCCATAAATATAATTAACTTATTTCCTTCATTATGTAAGGAATGATATTCACTTTTATCCTCATAACAATCTAAATATCATTTCTCAAACGTTATTAATGAGAGAAGAATGAGAACGAATAAGGAATTGCTTAAGATTAAGAGAAGATGGACATGCCTTGCTTCTTTTCCCTCTTAATGCAAGGCATAAGTAAAGATAATTAACTATGACAATCTTCTATACACAATCTTCTTATTATCTACAAAACACAACTATTAGTTGCTCGATATATAACAATTTCAAATAATCTTTTTATACCAATTCAAGTAACTAGTTGGCCAAAGGTGTTCAAAAAATAAGGAATGCGAAATTGGAAATGTCATGCATTAAGTTATAATTATCTTTATCAAGAACACAACATATTGATAACTCTACATCTTTTTAATTAACTATAGATTAATTTCAAAATTATAAAATCAATCTCAAGCATTAGCTAGGTCTCGAGATCTATTTTCTTCTCACTAGAATTCATAACTTCCTTATCTTCAATGCTTGAATCCATCCTATCATACACAACATGAAGGCTATAACTCCAAGCAAATTCCTTGTAATAGGAAAAGTTAGGAACTCTCTTAGAAAAACCAGAACTCCATAAAGATAATTTATAAGTACAGCATCCTTGACACTTATTCTAAATACAATTGTTCTTCATAAACATATTGAGAATGCAATTATATCTTGCTCTTATTTGTAAATGGCAATTCAAGTTCAACTAAAGATAACATTTTCTGATGTTAATCAGTTCATTAACAAGGCACCATTTAACAAATCTCACTTACTCCCAAGAAATGATTCATTGAATATGCAGAGAAGTTCTTGGGTTATTTCAACCTTACATGTGTTGAAACCTGAGGGAAGAAAACAATTGGTTCATTACTGTGAATCAAAAACACTTAGGAATTTTGAATCAGATTATTCTGCATAAAAAAGACATTGTACATATAAATCTTGCAACAGCTCACCATGCACTTCACAAATGAGATAAATACTTCAAAGATAGAATGAAAACACAAAAGTTTACAGGATAATTTCTACCATAAATTTACTTCATCATTAGAACATATTGCACAGCAAAAGAGAGCTAGGATGAGACCTCAATGCCTCATCCTTTGCTTCATAGGTGTGGAGTACCAAGCAATCTTCAAGGCTTGCATTTGTCAAATGAACGATGAGCATCGAATTGGTTTTCAAATCAGTGGATCTAAAATCACGCCGAGTTACCTTAATTGCAGAGATTTAAGAACTAAACTCATAATCAACCCGACTTAGAATCAAGTAAAAACAAACTACATAGAAACTACATCAATTGGATTCTTGTTTTGCATTTTTTTCAATAGCATTTTGCATTTCAATCAATCCATTTTGAGAAATAAAATTTTATTCTGAGATAATTCTCAGGAACAACTGTGGAAACAAATACCTAAACTTGATTAACCCAAATCTTCAGGAATAAAGAACCAGCACAGTTAACTTTTTTACCGATTCTCGATTATAAATAAAGTCAAGTCAATTCTGGATTTTATCCATCTAATATGCACACGTATTATCTATGCTTGTGGTTTGGATTAGTAAACACTGAAGGCATTCGAGCCAAACTGAAGCAAGTAACTGGTGTTCTGTCAAGTAACCAAATGATCTCATGCATAAATGAAATAAAAAAAGGGGAAAGCACTGCCAAAAAAACAGAAATTGAATCCCTCAATAAGGGATGAACTAAATGAATATTGCTTCACCTTGACTAAGCCTTCCAAGTTTATTCACGATGACAGAAATGAGAAATTTTAAATTCTAACCTTAAATAGTGAATGTTTGAGAAAATCAGAGTCCTCTTATTGTGAATCTAGAAAACTTTATACTCGCTTAGGTGTTGAAATTCTCTTGAAAGCCATATAAGTTACTGCAGCTGAAAGGGAATACCTGAGTATCACAAAACAAAAGCAGTATAAGTCAAAATGAAGCTATGCTCAAAAATAGCCTCTTTGCAATAGAGGTAAACAATCAAACCATTATAAAACGTGAATGCGCCCAGCATTTGCAGCAAGTTCACAAATGCATTCGAAAAATATGTTCTCAACAAAAAATTAAAAAAGGAAAATATGCTTAAAATCATATATGTCAAGAGAGGGTTGAGTCATATATTTTATAAAAAATACAAATATAATATTTGACCATGCTATTCACCAGTCAAGAATGGCAAACTATAATAAAACCAAACAGAAGCAATTGCTACACATTACAATTCAGCTTTTATAAATTCTTTGCTTTTTAGAATTTACATTTTCACGTGAACTGTTAGAAGCATTTTAATTTGAATTTCATCACACATGATTCTACATAAACTCTCTTTTCAAGCATTTTAAACTAAACTTTCTGTATTCACCTCACATTCACCACAAGTATTATTTTCATTAACTTACACTTAATGACTCATTTGACACAACTATTGTGTTGAAAAAGGTTCTTTTGAGAACAGAATTATTTGAAACATTGCTTTTTAAAAAAAAGTATTACTGCAAATAGAAAAGCATGGATTAATTTTGTTGTTTGGTGAAGCTCTTTGAAAATATGCCTTTTAGTTATTGTTTAAAAGTATTAAGTACATTCAACAAGGACATAGTTCTGCATGCATCAAACTTTGGCACCAACAACACCAGAACATCTTAGCAATGGCCAATAGCTCTCAAGGAGTACCCTTGAGAACCCTTAGCACTTGACTATCACATTTCACCTTTGACACCAACACGAACTTTGGATTTGTCCCCTTAACTTCTCCCTACCCTAGGACTTACAACAACTAAACATTGGTTGGCATTAACTCTTGACGACTTCTAAGAAAGCATCAATAACCCATTGCAGCTTATTACATTAACTCAACGTGGCTAAGGCATGGACATCTTGCATCTTCAACATCTTTCTTTATATTACCAATTCCACTATAAAAACTAACCCTTAAGTTATAGCTCCTCTATATGAATGATTTAAAACTTTTGCTTAGATAAGAAATATCTTTAAAAAGAGTGAGTGAGAGACTACATTTGTCACATCTTTCACACGTGATTAAAAACCCAAGCTGTTTAACGTGCCATCATTGACCACCAATTTATTTTCAATGTCATTGATGCTGCACATGTGACCCTCTAGCATTTTCAACTAAGCCCTACTACTATTATTATTATCAATAGTTATGTAGATGACTCCTACATAGATGAACTTAGGTGATGCTTCACACTCTTAAAGTTCTACTCACAATCTTCATGGTGTAATGTCAACCATAGAGGTACTATTTTCATCATTCAAGGCTAACAGTAGTTGGAAACTATACATCTTTAGCACATAGAACAATCATAGATCATTCTCTACCATGGCAAGAAGATACCATTCATGATTCACAAGACTAGACAACCCCCATTATGCACAAAAAAAAAATTCATCATTTCTACTAATCTATAATGCCCCTACTCCACAAGAAACTATCATGACCTTGTTCCCACTCCTATTGATGCATTACAAACATCATTTTTTTCTTAATCCAAGCTATATTTATTTTTAACATTTTGCTGCATCATTCTTAACCACACATGATTCTACATAAACATCATTTTTTTCTACTAATCTATATATTGATTGTTTGGCCTTTTTTATAATATTTGCAAGACAATAGAAAGGAATACTAAAATCAGAACTTTTTAAGTGAATTAGTTGCATTAAATTGTTGGGAACATGCATATAAAGTTTCACTATACTTTGAATTAAAATGTTATTATAACTCACAAAATACCAAATCCCTTTCATGCACTTTCATGAAACAAGAAGCATGTTAGGAAAGTTGCAGCCTCAATGATTTTAGTATTTCAGCTAGTACATTATTTTATGCTAATTTCTCAAATTTAGTTGCATGCATTTCATAGGCTTTTTCAGCCACTGCATATGCATTATGTTTGCATTATCCCATAATGGTTCTCAACATAGAGAACCCTGCATTTGCACTGAATTAGCATAGTATCAAAGCTAGTTGTCATCATCCACCAATCATGAAGACAATCCAAATACCAAAGAAAAACCGATCTCTAACAAATCATCTGACAACAGTGCAGTATCAAAGCATGTTTCGGGCAATACTCTTGGGATAACCCAATCTAGGTTTATCGCCATCATGATTGGTTAGGTCTCTTTCAACCTAGTCTATTCACTTATGGCAAACTGGTAGAATTACTCATGACATAGTGGATCATATTTACACTTTCCTAGATCCTTTGATGCTAGGAGTCTAGTTTGCAACCCATATTTAAATGCCCTCAAGAATAAGCGATCACAAAGTAATGAGTTTACTAATCCTTCATGCATTTAGAAGGATTCGCATAGGTAGGGGATCAACTTGATAACGTTCCAACCATTAGACATAGGTGAAGCTAGGGTAACACCCCAATGCACACCCATAAGAGAGATGACCCATTAGGTTGTCTCACAAAGTAAATTTAAGATTGCCCAACTAAATCTTACACCACCCACATTACAAACTGCAAAATTGAAACCAAACCTGAAAATTTTATGCAAGAATAGTCGCTACTTCATCTGTGAGTAAAATGAAAAAATGATGACGTTCCCATACAATTTGCTTAGTGATAACTTAATCTAGTGTGAGTAGGAATCTAACTAGACCATATATGGTGCAATGTATAACCGATAAGTATTGCATGTGTTATGTTGGGTAGACCTTGTATTTTAGCATTAGGATTCTACCATTGTGAGAGCATGAACACCTATTCACTCGCATTCAAGGACAAGACGGACCCACTTAAGCCCGCAAAACCAAGAACACCATTCAATCAAAGCATTAAGGATCGTTTAGGACCTAAGTCACCCTTGAGACCATTTGTAGACTACAAAGATTTAAGTATCTCTTTAGAATTAATAATCACACCAACATTTTCCTTAAAGATAGATGAAGATCCCTAACTCCACAACTAGAAGCTTAGTCCTCTAAAGCCCTTAATGTCACCTTATCAAGATGCATTTCCCATTCTTAGCGGGACTGCCTTATCTACAACCACAAACATGACTACCCTTAGATCGACTTGCTTTATAGGTCCATTGTTCCATGTAACATTCTTGAACCTGAGGCATTTGAGATACTTAGTGACTCTGTCACTACTTTCCATGCTTTACATAGATCTATCCCCTGTTAATGAGTCATTGAGGAATGACCCATCCACAAAGTTTATTTCACTGTCGTTAGCTGAGTTCCCTACTAACGTATAACTAAGTGTTCATCTTGACGTGTTCAGTATGACCTCCAGGATAGTTGCTAGCTTAGATTCTCTACCTGAATAACCACTCATAGTGAGTCAGTCTCCATTGCATTTTTTACTACATTTGTATCAACATCATTTGCATGGTTTTGTTATTTAGCTTAACATTTGAAGGAGGATTAAGATGTCTAGGAGGGGCAAGCGACTTCTAGTGGTCCAAGAGAAATTAGTAATGTAGCAATTGAACAGAAAGCATAATGATGAACAAGGCAAAAGGTGAGAGAAAAGGTCAAGAATGAACCTTGCAAATTCCTATAACACCAAATGTTGTAGAAATAAGAAAGCAAAGAGGGCCACATGGGGGTTTGTGCAATTGACGACAAAGCAATGCTCTATGAAAATAAGGATTGCGTCAACTAAGCATGTCCAAATCCATACCGAGGCATCAATGACCAACAAAGAAAGGGTAAAATGCACATGGGAACAACATAAAAGAGCATAAACTAAGTCCTCAAGAGAATTGCATCCCAAAGACACCAATTGAGTGACACAGCAAAGTGCTAATTGGGTGAGGATCAGAACCCACCATAATAGAGGTTCCACAGGAAATCAATAATGCGAAACTGCATGCATATTCGCCAAGCACAGCATGGGATTCTTGGAGATCCAAGCAATCACATTAAAGTACAGAATTATTACTTGTAACAATTTTGGTACCTTACCATGTCAGAAGATAACTTTCTTAAGCACGCTACTAATTCAGGGGATATGCAATGTTAGGCAATCCCCAAAATGAAAACAATAGTAAAGTCCGAAAGAGAAAAAGTCGCGTTGAGAAGTGTAGGCCAGACAAATAGTCCTAAGACCAATCCAATAGTCATCCAAAGAAAAGCAAGAGGCACCATCATCCTAGAGCCAAAAAGACTATCCACCAATCAAATCATCAGTAGAACAAATAAGACTCCAAATCACAAAATCACCCCACTACATAGTAAAAGGAGATCCCCTATCACCATACTTTGTTCTAGGTACTACAGCAAAAAGTCATCAACAACCAATCATGCATTTTCACAAATCAACTCGCATGTCAATTTTTCTCTTATAAATCACGTGTTTTCATAAAATTCTAGTAGCATTATAGTAATAAACGTCAAAATACTTAATCAAGAGTTACAGAACAATCCAAGACATTTGATAGAAATTGTATCAATTGTAAGACTAATTTATTTTATTGAAAACCAAGATAAAGTCATTTAAGAGCTCCGTAAAACTATATAAAGGGGTCCAAATATAATGAAAAGATCAAAGAAAATTTTGCATATCATTTAAAATAACTCACATTTGAAGATCATAACTGAAAGGAAAAAAAACTACAATGCTGAAACACTTGAGCTTAGATCTCATTCTATCTCAGCCTTCCTTTAATCTAATTCTCTTGAGCTAAGTTGCAAATCATATCTAAATTGGTTTATATCAACTTTGGCCTGATGTTTGACATATCTTCTACCAATCGTTTAGCAAAAAAACAATTATTAGGTCATTGAACTAAGAGTGGACGTAGATCCCAATTTAGATTAAACCACTTAAATATACTTGTCATTTATTTTATCTTATACCTTATACAAAGCGTTTTTAAACAAACAAGATTTTGTAAAACAAGGTATAAAAGTACTCTCAAAAAATAAATAAGTCTTCCAGTGTTTTAAATATTATCTTTTTGTGATTTTTACAATTCATCCCTCCCGTGTGAGCATCTAATACTACTATTCTTAACAATGGTATAGTTGTTTCTAGCAACGAACCATCCTAGAAATGATCCTTATGTCACACCCAATCATTACTAATCATGTTGTTTTTGAAAGAAAGGGCTTCCTTCCTTTGACTATCTTTATTTAAAGGAAATTTTTATTTATATTTAAAAAACTAAACATGTATTTTTTTTCTTGAATCCATTGACATTAATTATTAAGATATTATTAAAAATGATTTTGAACTTCCTATCAAAAGGATTGGTAATGAGTTTGTTAAAAAAAGTGTCAAAAGAACTCATCCCACAAGAAAAGAAAATAGTTCAACTTAATGCAAAAGTATTAAATATCCTTCATTGTAGCCTTTTGATCACAGAATTTAATAGAATAATAAACCTTAAAAATTGTTCATGAGTTTGGGTGAAGCTTGAGAACACTTACGAAGAAACTAGTCAAGTAAATGAGTCAAAAATTAATATACTTATGCATGAAACAGACTTTTTCATATAAATGAGAGCAAGTCCATTAAAAGCATGATTATTACATTTACTAATATTATTGAGCTTTCAAATTTTAGAGAAGTTTTTACTAATGTGAAAAAGTGAGAAAAATACCATAATATGCCTAATGAGTTTGACCTTTGGTGTCATAATCAAAGCTTCCAAAAACTTAGATTATCTCAAATTTGTTGAGCTATTTGGTGATCTCAAGACCAAAGAGATGGACAAGACAAAAAGAAGAGAAAATAAATCACAACTGAAACAAAAGAAAGAAAAAGACCTACTATTGAGGGTTATTACATCCACATATGAGGATGAATCTTCTTATAATAATAAGATAGAACTTCTTACTAAAAGCTTAACCAAAATACTTAAAAAGCATGTTGCAAAGAATTCTAACAAGAAGATAAGCTACAAGAAAATGGGGAAAAGGAAAGTAGATGCACACTACCATAAATGTAATGAATCAAGAGACTATCATCCCAATTGTCCAAAATTGGCAAAGAAAAGAGACAAGAAAAACAACTTTAAGAAGGGCAAAAAGAAGAAAAAAGCAATGTTCGCCACTTGGAGCAATTCAAATCCATCCTCTACATTTTCAAACCGCAAGGAGAGTGAAGAAGAGAAGAAATTATTGTCTCATGGCCAAGAATAATGCTTTCACAAGTAGGAAGGAAAATGGAAAATAAGATGTCGTGTGCCTTATGGAATATCATAATTCATCATTTAGGAATGAGGATAATGAAGTAGCCTCTTCTAATAGTGAATAAAAAAATAATTTACTTGATTTGATAAATGCCTTTAAATTGCTATCAAGGAAATATAAAAATTTGAAAAAAGAACATAAAGAATATCTTAGACTTTATGAACATTTAAATGAAAAGAATAAAAAATACTTCAAAGAATTGAAAAGCACTAGAGATGAATTCATTTAATTATGTTTCTTTCAATCACATGCATAGAAATCTTACATCTTACAATAATAATTTTGTGCATATTAAAAATTCTTCAATTGCATCTTCATTCATTTGCAATTATTATATGAAGATCATATATCTAAAGATTGTAAAATTAGAATCAATATTAACTCTAAATATCTTACTGATGTTTAAATTGAAAAGAATAACAAAAATGTTCCTAATATAGTTAAATCAAATAATTGTAGATTGATAAAATCAAAATTTATTTAAGTTCCAAAATTTTAAGTTTAACTTTTTTAAAACATATGTGCATGCTTCTTATAATTAAATTAGAAAGAAAAATCTTTTTAGAAAATGTTTATTAATTTTTAATAACTAATTTTTATATATTTACAAGGCTAAATTTGATTGCTAAATTTAATTTTTGTTATAAATATCATATGCATAAAGATAGAAGAAGAAAGAAAAAATAAACTCATTAGTTTTATCAATTAACAAGTTATAGTTCCTTTCCATATTGGTATCAAAGTGTGATATCATTATGCAACTTATGATCTTTAGTTTAGTGCTTAGCAAGTGGTATCTCGACCCCTTAATCCTATCCTTATATATTTAACAAATAGTCAACAAAACACTTAATCTTTCTTTTTAATGCATAACAACAAGGGTGAACATAAATCCAGGTTTGAATTGAACTACTTTAAAAATTCAATATTTTTATTACAGCTTTTATAACACAAATTCTCAAAACTAACTAAATGGTTTTTTAAATATCACAATTCACCCCCATTTTTATCACTTAAACTAGTCGGTTATGAATGCAAGAAGTCGAGACAAATTCATCCCAATTACCCAAATTACAGATTACATTGAGAGGAGGGAAACGATTAGAAGTCCAAGGAAGTAAAAGAAAGTCATGAAGACTACACAAAGAAATACAAATGATCCTCCATCAAGCAATGAAAAAATCAAAAAAGTTGTACTTGCTTGATGACCAAAGGAGATAATTTTGCCCCTCTATCGCATGATGAGGTAAGCTTCTAAAATAAATAAATACAAGGATCATGATATTTATCTAAAATTATGTTAGTCATTGAATGAAATTAATGCAAGGTACCTGCATAAAATAAAAATGTTAAAGATGAAATTGTTAGCTCTATTATTCAAAATTACATGTTAACATCAAAATTGAATGAATTTAAAAGGACTCATACACATTGCTTTGTTTCTCAACACAAACACCATGCAATTATTTCTTATGTAGATATACTTGTCTCAACCTATTGCATTCAAATGTCATTACTACTTAAGAATTGAACACGATTCAGCTTATTCTAGAGTTAAATCTAGTGTTCATTTTAAGTTTCTTAAATACATAAGGGTAGTAAAATCTAGTTCAAGAGACAATGATCTTGAATGAATCCTTAAAAGAAGTGTTTCTTATAACAAACTTGTAATAGCACATAACTCTCATACAACCATGTATAAACCCACGATGGTTTGGGCTCTATGTTTAAAGCTTAGCTAGTTATGTAGGTATATCTCCATATTAAGGACTTACGAAAACTAATCTTGACTCGTGAACCTTTTTTTAATAATTAAATCTACTCATTTTGTTAAAATAAAAAATAAGCAAGTTTATTTTACCTTTGATCTTTAAATATAAATGAAATTTAAAATCTTGTCAAAACATAATGCTATACATTTAGTAAAAGATTAATGGAATTTAGGTGCACCTAATGATCAAGATGCTTATCTAAAAACCCATTTAAGTATTCTCCATAAGATGGAACAAATGTTCCTCATAAAGTTGATATTGTACAAAGTGAAAATTTGAGCTCAAAATTTATGTTATAGAGAGCAATTGAGAAATCTCGATTAAGAATTCAATTATTACTTAACTAAAATAACAATAAGAAAATAAAAAATATTATTAAATTAAATAATAAACTATACATAATAACTAGTAAGTTTAATCCTATGATATGATTTAAATCATCATACTATATGATTAAGGTGGCTGAATTGCCCATAGATCCAAACCTGCAAGTGTCCATTGTACCGTATGATAACATCATTCATATGGTACGATATTGTCGAACTATATATGCTGACGAGATTCTACGAATTTTTCATTCAATCATCATATTCTCCAAGTGCATAAGCTGAAAGATAGCCAAGTGATTTCTTGTATAATTTGAGCACCAATTGAGCTGCATTCATCATGGTGAGGATCTCTTTTGTAAATGATCAAAGTGTGACTCTTAATCAAGATCTTCTACATCTAGAAGTCACGTTTTCATTGCATCTCATTCCCTATAAGACGCAAACTATCTTTAGCCAAACTGAATAAAAACCTTGAGATAATAGGTTATCTTACGTTTTACCCTTGACAATAATGATCACAAAACATAAATTTTGGTTACTAATAGATATTTGAGGTTTTGTATATATGTAATTGAACATTATGAAGATGGTTAATATTATTTGAGGCAAGGATCACACACTTGGAATTGAATGAACCTAAAAGTCTCTTGTTGTTGGATAGTGAACTTGAAAAACTTAAAAGCTGTAAAGAAAATCTCTCTGTTAAATAGCTAATTCACATGGAGGTAGACATTACCTACATTAATAGGGTTAGAATGTGAAACCTTTATTTTTTGCAAATGTGACATGAATCGTTTTAATTCATACATGTATCACTTTGCCAAATCAAGTTTTCTAACTTATAAATCTTTTTAGAAAGAGTGATGTTTAAGATCACACTTGTATGTATTGCATTCAGGTTTATAACTACAATTAAAGTCGAATGGTGTCAAGATATCGTACAGATATAATAGTCTCATCAAACAGATGTGATAGTCGTTTAGAGTTAGAATTAGAGGGCAAACTTGATTGTACAAGATATCGATTTTATGCATGTGCTAATTGTTATCTAAAAATTGAGTTTACATTAACATCGTATAAGTACAAAACTTCTTTCATATCCTCTCAAAATTAGTCATATATAAGCACTAGTTATGGTCTCAAAATGTACGATTCATATATTGTATATAAACGACTATCATGAAACTATAGCTTGATCATATACTCAAAAATTCTCGTACAGTTACCAAGTTTTGTTGTATATTTCTAACGATTACATCATATAGTATGAAATAAAGTATTGTATATGTACAATCAATTCCTTAACATAGACAACTTAAATTACTTAAGAAATAAATGCATTCATTGTGTCATTAGATTATGATATTTGCATCGTACAAATATGATCACCATCTAATTGTACTAAATTTTACTTTGTCTACATTATCATACAATTACGATCTATGTATTTCACTTATACAATTCATTCTTACATAACACTTAGAACAAAGTCAGATACAAAGTTATCGTACTATGATAAATTTATTGTACATGTACGACTATTCTTTTAACTTTAGTTAAACTAATTACTACATGATCGTACAATGGCTCATCCTTATACGATGTCATCTCTTGCTAAAAATAAATATCATATGATAGTGATCCACTATCACATTTGTACGATCAATTTGAGCTATTAAGATAAATTGCATTGTACTTTACAATCCTTGTGATATTCTAGTACAATATATACAAAACTTAAGCACTACATTAATAATCAGCATCATACAATATGAAGACACTTTTTATACTTGTACAATAAGTCATTTTAGAACAAATTATGTTAACCATATCGTTAGCTCGTTGGGAAGAACCTAATTTCATCTTCATCATCCTAAAACGATCATTAGAACATACTAATACAAACGGATTCCCAAGAACGTGATGACTAATGTTAAACATCTTCAAAAAGCACAATTAGACATTACATATTCCATAACTAGCTTTGGGACACGAAAATATAAATAGGAGTGATTTCCTAGAGAAGAGGCAAATGAAATGTAAAATCAAAAGAAAAAAAAAGACCACAAAATGAACTTACATTCTTACGACTAGAGTTCCTATTTGCTTACAACTAATCTTTCCTACTTGTGCAACATTTCTTGTGTGAAACATATTAGTAACATCTCATAATCATTTAGTTTGGTGCCATTATTGTTTTAAAGTCTTAAAGGTATAAAACCTTTGTAGGTTTTACTGTGAAAGAGCTATAGTTCGATTGCATTAGCTGAAACTGTTTTACTATGTTTGGTCTCCTCTGAGCACCTCTATCTGTAATTAGTTTATCCCAATCAACTGCAAGAAAAAGTGAGTGATTTAGTGGAAAATTAATCAAGCTTACTGAGGATAGATGTAAGCACCAGTTAGACTAAACCACCAAAAAAATCCTCTTGCACAATTCTTTATTTATTACCTGCTTTGTTCTTTTCATTTGGCTCAATATTATAACAGCTATTTTTCTAATTATTTGAAAACTTTTTTACAAAGTTTTTGTTATAACTTGGATGTTTGGTCTTTTATTAAAATCACAATTCACTCTTTATTGTGATAATTGATCCTCATCAAATTTAATAAGTGGTATCCGAGTAAAATTTTGTCAAAGGAAGAGATTTCCAAGACAAAATCCCTGTAACTCAAGCATTTGTTGAGAACAATTCCATACTATATGCAGGAGCTTCCTCTCATAGGCCACATGACTAAACTTGTAGCTTGTACGCAACATCTCCATCACTTCCCTTCATCTTCACACTCCCTACTTGCAACATTAAAGATTAAGCTTATCAACTATCATGTCAGTCAAACACTCTTTCCTTCAACCTATAACACAATGTACTACCAACATTATCCAACATCTCCAATTCCTCATAAAAAATCTAATCAAATATGACTTATATTATCCCTTTCCTATGAAGCTTTGTAGGTTCCATATTACTCCCAAAAGCTAGTACCACACCTCTCAAAACTCATTGACTTTGAGACTATTCCCAAAACAATTCCCTTTTAAGTATGAAACTTTACCACTCTCTCCACAACCAAACCACAAACTAAAGTTACGCCCACTCCACTCAACCTATTTGAAGACAGTGCTAGTGAATATACACTTATACATGTAAATTCACTTGTTTCAAACCCTCACACTTACCCATGCCATCAATTTTAGCCCTTCGCATTGACACCACCTATTTCTGGCCAACATGAACGCTCCACCTTGGCATCCATATCACAAGTGAACCTAACCTTGAGTATCTTCAGTCCTTATAGCTTCAGCACTTCTACCCACGAGATGAACTCCCACTCCAACTTCCTAAGAAGGTAGCTGAACTAGTTAGTATTGACATCCTCCCCTATACACCTTCCCCATACCATCATCGTCCTACTATCAATTGCTCTTAACACTCATATTGAATGAACTATTGCTACACCACCTAATGTGACTCGACTAACCTCATTGTTCTAAATAATCGCTACCCTCTAGATTTCTAATGCTACACTTCTTACATCCTTCAAGTAATTACCTCTACACCCTTTTGACTTCTACAACATTCTCAAGTTCCTTTTCAATTTCCCATTATATGGAAAACACTCCAATCTACTGCTACACCAACACTCCCCCACCTCTAAACAAATAGTTCACAATTGCCCCATTAACTTGAATAAGAAGACGAGAATGTCTCTATTAATGACAAGAATTACTAGGTCTTGTCCTTCTTGTTTCATGACAACCTCATAATAAATATGTTCAAAGATTCAACAAGATGATTTGACACTTGCATATCCACGATACCTTTTAATCTCTCCCAAAGATAAAAAAAGGTCTTTCAAATAGAGCTGATTATCCTTGAGACAAATCAGTTACAATAATCCATTTAAAACTTAATACCTTCTAATCTCTCCACCTCCAAAAAAAGGCAAACTATATCTTGTTTACCTAGTAAAGGAGTGGAGCATAACAATGTAGAGACCATCATGTGCTCATTGTTCGTACTATGATCATTCAATATTGAGGTTTTTCCCCATGGAATTTTTCAAACAAAATCATAGGTTCATCTCTCTCAAAATACTTGCGGTCCTCAAAAAGGCTACCGTATCTAGTGCTCTAACTCCTTTAATCATCACTATAATCATTGTCTAATTTGTACTCTAACTATCAAGCACATTTGTGATGATGCCACATTTGAATTCTTCTAATTATTACAATGGTCATAACATATAAAGTAACATGGTAAGAGTCAATTTCTTGGAAAAGAAAAAAGAATTTTAGATGCATTTTGAAGATTCTATTAATAAGTAGATAATGAAATGCATTGAGTCTGGATGGCCTAGTCCTACTTACAGTGAAGGAATTGCTATCAGATAATAGAAACCAAATTTATTATTGTCGATGCCAAATGGCATAAATTCAACAGCCACTGAAACCATGGTGACATTGCCACTGACTTATCATCGAATAACATGTCCTATATGCTTGAAGTTATGATGATTGTAACAATGAACAAAAACCTTCATCGCTTTGCTAATTTATGAACAAAAACAAATTAAAAAATGACTGAATGAACTACATTATAAACTATCATAGTTTTTAATTCCTGCAATGCAATGAGGATTGTGGAACCATAGAAAATGATAGATAACATTGCCATAGTGTGAAATGAACAAACAGTAAGAAAATTGCCAAAAAAATGAATTTTACCACGTTAATGTATAGTTTAGATGGTCTTGTGGCATAACTGAGTAATGGATTAAGGTATTGACATCTTTAGGTACAGGATAAGGATCAGATGCAGAGGCTTTTTCGTTTATATCCTCGATATACAGAGTATCCTCAGAAAATCCAAAAGCTTTGGCAATCATTGGAACGTCTACATAGAACCACTGCCCATGCTTAGGATCATTTTCAGGAACAAAAATACTTGGCTTTTCACTCCCACGAACTACCCCGATAACCTTAATGGATGCTTTTGCAGGTTCTTTATCCTGTAATTGCAGAAGAGTTGAACCATTAGAAAATAGTGTAGGCAGCAAATCTCCACAATAGAATTCATGACAGCAAGATTGTACAACATTCAAGGCAACAATAGAAGAACTATAATGTTCTGAGTAACAAAATGTTCACAAAGCCAACCACATACACCTATCCCACAACTCAGGAATCAAGCAATTTATTCATTACATGATGAAATTGCAAAACTTTTCAAGACAATCTTGATCATCGATCGCCTGAACAGGCTCAAGGATTGTTATCCTTCTAAATATTCAAATCTTGTAATTGTACTTGAATTTTTATTCTTGTATTTAGTTGCTTTCCTCAATGGATTTGGACCTTCTTTTTCTTTCTCTTGATTTTTTTTTCTTCTAGAGCTTGATTTAATCTTGTACTACTTTTATTAAAAGGAAGAAGCCTCTCTCGCTTCACAGACTTGATCTAATTCAAGTGTAAGATCTTTGTCCTAAGATTCTCCTACCAAATATTTCATTAAAATTTTCCATTGTTAACTGTTAGAAATAGGAATATCAAAGATTATAACCATATCTCACAATGAAGCTTCATTATCCAACAATTCTGCACATGCAGAACGCATGGCTAATGATGCAATTGAACAGAAGATTAGCTCAAATCTGACATTCTATGCCCTCCATCCTTGATGCCTTCAACAAACACCCAAAACAAGATCCACTCATTTTCCTCAATGAATTCAAGACAATTACATCTCTTCATATGCCTCCAATCAAGATTAGTGTTGAAGTCTTTTCCAATCTAATTAAGGACAACTCGTGAATTGCCTTTTGCCTCTATTCACAGTTCAAGTAGAAGAGGAGATTCTCTCATTACCCTCCATAACCTACTAAGTAGATTGAGAGTCCTCTCAATCAAAAGCAAAATCTAAGAAAATCCATTTCAGCCTAAATTCAAAAATTTCATGAAGCAGAGGCGAAGCAAGAAGACTAAAAGTTGCCCAAATTAACCTTAGTACATGTGCTGTTACTATAAGATTTTGAGAAAACTCTTCTCAAATTCACTCCCTAATCACCCAAAGAGATATTTGAAAAAGCACGTGTCCATGACATGGAGATCTCAACATCCAAGGAAGTTGAGAACAAAAGGCTAACCGACCTGTAAAGCCTTCCTTTTGCAAAGAGATAAAGATTTTTCCAGTGGAAGGAGCCTCAAAACCAGAATCAGAGGATGTATCAGCAACCTACTCAACAAATCAACGACAAACCCTTCATGCTTCTCAGATGTTGGCTGGAATCAATATGATGTCCAGCACCAACCTCTCAATGGCGATAATCATGATCTAGCAAGGAGATCGAGTATCACGAAAGTCAAGTACACATTCCACCGAAGTGTCAAGCCCTTGAAATCTCCCAATGAGAGGTTCCTGAAGGAAGACTAGCTTCAAGAAGAAAGACGACTAGCTCAAGATGAGACAACTCTTGAGTAACTTGAGACTGCCTTAGTTGCTAATGTCATGACCAAGATAAGTGACCTGGTAGCTAGCTCTTTGCATTGCCTAAGAAAGCTCAAGACACCTCAACAATCCTTACAATAATGCAATTGTGATCATGGACCAGATACCAAGTAACGACACAAAGGAAGCTAACTCTTAATGCATTTGAGAAGAGGGTGATTGGTAGAGATCGTCTCATCCCATGCATGAACACATTAATCAATTCCTCTGGCAACAAATCAAGGCCAAAGGGAAGCATAACCTTCCACGTACACCTAATAAAAGGGATTGCTTAATTATGTCACTAATAAACTTTTTTGTAGTCATAGATGCCTCCTACATTGTCACTATGATACGGCCAACACCACACAAGTTGAGCACAGTAAGCTTGACATGTCACTTGCAATTTAAGTTTTCAACTTCAAGAGTTGATGAGAATGCAAGGCAACATACTACAGTCAGAAAAATGCTTGAACAAAATGAAGAGTAAGCCTTATGAATAGCCAATCAACCTCCTAAAAATGTGTTTAGCTCAACATATATATTGTGTAATACACTATCCGTCGATGCATTTAAAATTGTCGTTCTTTTTGTCGAGTTAAATTAAATCAAAAGGGCTTCCACCTTGAAATTTTCGCAAAGTACGTTTATGCATTTGCTTGGTTTCCTTATGACATGTCTAGAGTTGTTTGCAAAACATCTAAACATCAACATAATGCAAAGAAAAAATTCACTTTTTTCAGGCAAAGGATGAGAAGCTTTAGGTTGGAGAATGAAGATGCAATCAAATTTGAAAACTACAAACTCCACAACATAAGTTTCATTCAACTAAAACATCATCCCAAATAGCTTGCAAATGTTGAATTTGTCAAAAAAGTAACGGTAGGTGAACAATGTGTGTCAACTTCACTCACCTTAAACAAGTTTGCCCAAAAGATAGACATCGAATATCTCAAATTGATCATCAAGTTAACTCTAATGTTAGAATCTACTAACTAAGCCTTCTCTATTCCTTCTCTAGTTAATGTTAGATAAAAAAATGGCAAATTAACTTCGGTATGTTCTGCTATCACAAATCAATGTATGATCAACATGGTCATTATCGTTCAGATGGGAAAAAAGCCATGTCAACAATTTATTGGTCAAGAGAAACCTTCTCTACTCGCCTCAATGACCTCAAAGAAACCTTTAAGACATGTTCAAAGGTAAAAGATGATGCCCAATACATTGAAGTGCAACATTCTCCACAATTAATACACAAAGTACAAAGATTGGCTGAAAGTATTTCTAGACTAAGCAAATTCATCTCTAATGCAGGAGATAACATCAACATTTCAGCAAAATTCTCAAGAACAAAGCTCACATTTGAAGGGCTAGAACAAGTCAACAAGCTTTCCAGTAATTCAAGGAATATCTCTCCTACATTGAAGTGCAAAATTCTCCACAATTAATATGCAAAGTATAAAGATTGGCTGAAAGTATTACTAGACTAAGCAAATTCATCTCTAATGCAGTAGATAAAATCAAAATTTCAGCAAAATTCTCAAGAACAAAGCTCACATTTGCAGGACTAGAACAAATCAACAAGCTTTCCAGCAATTCAAGGAATCTCTCTCCTCACCCCTTATTGCAAGAAATCAAAGATCATATGAGCCACTCATGATACTAGGCCATCACATTCCTCCAAAAACTTTGAGAAACCCTCTTTATTTATATTACAAGTGCTAGCATCAACTTTGTTCTCATTTAGGAGGAAGATAACATTCAAAAATAAATTCATTATATCAATCACATTAAAAATTAAAACATCCTCCTCTTAAGAAGTTTGCATTAGTAAACTTTCCTTTTTAGCTCATGTCATCAATGTCATGATTAACAAGCCAACTTATTATATTCTTTAAAAATCTATAGTTGGTCACCAAAAATAGGCCATCAAACTGAATGAATATGAAATTCAATTAGGGAACCGAAACAATTATATTAGTTTGACGACGGTGCATCTAGTGAACCTAAGCAATTATATTAGTTTCAAACTTCCAAATAAAAAAAGTTAACATGTCAAAGTGCAATTAGAATTACTTTCAATGTTATCAACAACCAAGATGGATACAAGATGCTTTTAACTAGCATGGATTTGCCTCAAATCTCAAGGTCAAGATCAACAAGGTTCACAATAATTTAAAACTACTGTTGAACCATATCAAATGTTTTATTTGTCATAAAAGATGTAAAAATGAAAGCCTGCTGACAAACTACTCTTAGGTAGATGAATAAAATTGAGCACATATAGACCTTTCAAACCCTTTGAGAGTAGATAATGGAAGCAAATGCTTTGGCCAAGTTTAAGATGCAACTAAGAATACCCCACAATCCTAACAATGAAGATGAAAGTGGTTCAGTTTTGAGCTTGAGAGAAGTCTATGCTAGATGAACCCTCTCAAGAATGGTCCATCGCAAACCTCTCGACCGAAGGATAGAAAAATAAAGACAATCTGCATGACATGTGATCGCTAATGGAAAGCTCTATTAGAAGTTTTATTTGTAACCTCTCCTTCAAAGTGTTTATCCTAGTTACATCTATGATATCATTGATTCAATTCGTTCTCAAGAGTGTGACAACCACTCATCATGAAAGAATCACACTCAAGATCACAAGGCAAGTTATCTATTTGGGACATAAATTTCCCGGGGTCATTGCCCATTCAAGACAACAAGAAATATCTTATGATCTACTTAAATAAGTGGTTTGATGCAAAACTTGTTGTTGAGCAGCAGCACCTACAGAGAGTTTATGCTCGAATGTGAACTAGCACATGCTAAACTTCATATGCTCAAATGGCTTAGAAACATAACCCTTTCAAATGGAAGCAATTAGTTGAGAGGTGAAATTCACTTGTTATATGTACATGTTTGCCCCAAGCAAGCAAGCACAACGTAGCTTGTGACATGTAGGTTTCTAATTTATCTACATCTCATAAGACATAGTCATACACGTGTACTAAAATCCAAACATTATTTGCTCCCCCCCCCCCCCCTCCTTTGTGTTGAGAACAATAGCTCAAGACATTGAAATATTAAAAGGATATTCATATTTGTGACATGCAAGTAGGTTAAGCATAGCTTGAGACATAATGTCAACAGAGCAAATCTTGTATGTCAATCGTCATTTATATACACGTCAACAACTGTTCACGATGCGCTTTCTGTATTCATCATAATGAACTCCTGAACACACCAAAAGCTATTCAAGATATAAGATTAACACGCTAAGATAAGAAGTCATTTTTGTCAAGAAAGGGTCTCGACGCTTGCAATGATCGTAGTATTCCCAAACATTGTATAGCTATAATGCAAAGTAAGAAAGAGACTTATCTATTTGTCTTGAAATTATTAACTTCATATGTAAACTTTTTCTTTTCAAATCACTTAATATAATAACCCAAAATGCTTAGCAGGTTTCTTAAGGCATTGGTTCAAGCTTGTCACCAAGTCATTTTATACAACAAGTTGACACTTGCCAAGTCATATGATGCATCGTTTTAAGACATTTGCTAGGTTTCTTAATGCACTAGCCATTTTCTAAAAGGTACCAAACTCTGGAGAAAAGCAGTACTGTCAAATTAAAGCTAGCATCCTCAAGAATCAAGATCTACTCGAAAATCTTAGACATCAAATTCTTAACATTTCAAGACACAAGTATACAATCCATGGACCTCTTGACTTTGCTTCATCATTACAACAAATGACCATTTGTTCAAGTCATGCAATTTGCATGTACCTCTACCAGTATGCCTAGTGTTTTGAAAAAATGGTAACGACCAATCATACCTAATTCTTAAAAAAATATGGTCCCTATACTTCTAAAGAAAAATGATCAATGTTCTACAGAACACTAGTAATTATGTTAAAAGTTAAGTCAAAGAAAAGATTCAAACCTTAGTTAAATGTTCATCTATGCATGCCTCTTATGTTGTTCCCTTTCTATTACTAGAGCTTTGCCATCTAAATCTTCCCAAGCATAGATTACAATGGCCTAACATTCCATCTTAAGCTATAGTTGAGCAATGTTAAACAATGCACACAACAAAAGAAAAAAATGTAAACTATGGTTCTTAGAAAGAAGAACCAACCATACAAAAAGGATAACAAATCTATAACTCATCTCACTAACCCAATATATTGATTTGTTTTTCATTAAATTAGGGCCTCTAAAGTATGGTAAATCGTTCTTTATGCAGAAATCTCCACAATGATCAGAACATCATTTTCCACATAAATGAATAAAAAAATTTGGGAGACCAATAAAAATGAAAAAAATTTCATGATAATACACCTCATTGGACTCAAAGCACAAGATTCTACCACAAGGACTATCAAATGCCTAGGTGGCTTGAAAGCACTGTTCATACTCTCAATAGAAATATTCACTGGTCTGAACAACACTCTTCATCTCACTGCAAATCGTACTCTCTCAAGAAAAAGGCTTAAGGCAACAATTCAACTCTTGCTACAAGTGTCAATGTGATTGCATCTGAAGGACTTGTCACATCAATTTGTTGTTTAGTCTACCTCAACAAGGAAGCTAATTCCACTTCAATTGTTACAATAACCTATTAGCTGTAAAGCCACATGGAGGATGACATTAGCAACACCACTAAGCTGCACGTCTGTTAAAAAGATCCAGAGCTATGCTACAATGGAGTCTTCTTGTACCTAGCAATGTTGCTTATTGGATTCAACTCTCCTTCTTCTTTCAATTGAATTCTTTTCCTAACTTATTCAATTGAATCCTGCTCTTTTTACCTAGAATGAGAAATCACTCCCTCTCATTCTCTCTCTCTCTCTCTCTCGATTCAATCCAATTCTCATGTAAGATCTCTATTTTAAGTTTCCCACTTCAAAATTTGCATCAACAGATAATATTTGAATTATAACATTATTCTGATTTTATTTCTTGCTAATTTTGTGTGAGCAAACAAAATTCTTTTATGAGACTGTTTTCTTTGAAAATTATGCTGAATTCAAATCATTGCTAACCAAACAATGGTCCGACATGTCTCATATTTTTGGTTGTAAGAAACAAAATGGAACCGGCACAAAAAACTTCATAAAATTCATACAAGCAATTCAATGCATCATTTTCATTTTGGATCCTTTGTAAGTCAATTGTCCAACAATGTTGTTTTTTCTGAAGGACAAAGTTGTAAAAATGAATTCAACATTTTATTATCATCATCATTTTCTCAAAAAAAAAATGACACAATTATCTAAACTAGCATGACTAAATCATAAAATTACATACAGTTTACATGACTCAGTTAAAGGACGAATATCTTTTCAGGCATAAATAGTACTCAAAATCCCTAGAATGTTTGAACAAGAATGTGTTATTGATATCACATGTATAAACCTTTCAACTCAGAGATCAATAAACAAAGGCATGTGAATGCCACAAAATCCCCATTAGCATGATCTGAAACTAATTTTGTTATAAGGTTTTGCAATCTGGAAAGAATTTTTTTATAAGATCTAAAATTAAGAATACTAAAGCTACATGCATGGGAAAAGAGTTATTTCTAATTCCCTCTGAAGATTCCAGCATATGAAAGAGCCTTGAAGATCTTATATCTATTAGGCCTATCCATTCCTCATTTCTTTTTTCATCAGGTTCTCGTTCTAGCAATAAATTTTAGTATTCATGAACTAAATTAGAGAAAAAATAAGCATCTTCAAGAATAAGAATTGTACTCCATTACCAATGAGATGTGTTTTGTATTTAGAATAATAGTGCATAACATGCCAATAGATCAACTTAAGTGAAGGGAAAACTCTGCAACATAAATTTGGGAATTCAGCATAGCGCTGAAACCTCAGTATCCTTGGAGATGTATTGAAGGTAAGTATATGATTCAAAAAATTTGAAAGAGCATTGTCAATAACCTCAGAAATTTTCTCCTTTTTTGACCAAAATTTCCACCAAATACTCCCTCCATTCGGTTGGGCATCCGTTTCTTCTGATCCCATAGAACCCTCCACGCTAGAAAAATCATTTAGAAAATTATTTCGCCAGCCTTGCGGAACCCATCCTCTATTAACAAGGATTGGCAACTGCACCCTAAAAATTGCATAAAAAATCCGACATGTTAATAAAAAGTCATATATAGCTGCAGAAAAAGATAAAAAATAGAATTCAAATAATATGAAAATATTACACATGTAAAGTCTGATTCAAAATTAGCACATAGTAGGTTTTGAAAAATAAAATACTATTGATAATTTTTTATTGTAATAATGTTAAATAAGTAGCACATTTAGTGATCAGAATGCATTTGATGCACCATACTTTTAACAAATACACAACACAACTTCCATTTTATTGTCATGCTACATCTATAAAAAAGATGCAAATTAGGGTGCATCAAATCTAATATGATGATACAAAAACTGGAAAGGAATTGAAACATTAAATAAATTGGAATTAGCAGCATGATTTACATGAATAATTTAAACTGGAGCAACACATCTGGGTTTGCAAGAAGGTCTTCATCTATGTTTAGCCAAAAATTCCTGAACTCAACACTATGATCTCCAAATCCACTAAAATTTCAAAATAACAGGAATAAAAAAAGAAGAGGATTACAAAAGTTAAATGGTTGAACTGTACTTCTAGAATCAGTGAGCAATGTACTGCAATATTCTCACTTCCGGCCAAGCCAGTGAACCTTCACTGTTCTCTACTTTTGGTTTTTAAATTGATCTCAACGGTAAATACTGAGAAATGACCACCTTACAAGTGACTCATATTTGTTGTGGTTGGTAGTTCCTAAAAATATGGCTTGTAAAAGCAATCTGCACAAGTAAATTAGAATGGCCACTACAGAGCTGATCTAGAAGTAAATTATGCTTGGTCACAGTTTACCTGAGCAGAAAATATTTAGCAATTTTCCATTTTTTAGGTCCTTCGATTCCTCAGACAACTTGTTTCTTTTGTTCTCTATATTTTCAGCAGTTGAACAATATTGGTTATTTCTAGCTGCCATCACAACAACAACAGCATAAAGTACGTCTGATCACACTGTTTTCTTTTTCAATCTTTTACATTGGAATGGAATGCCTTCAATCACCCTCCACCTTTAAGCATACTATTTAGAGATGAAACCCATTCAACCATCCGTTACCATTTCATCATTCCTACAGATGAAGCAACTTCAGCCATCATTTAGAGATCAAAGGTATTGTCATAAGTAGAAACACATTAACATTTTTTCACTTTAATAAATCTCTTACCTTTCTTGTCTAATCATATATCTTAACAATAAATGTTATTCCATGCTTATTTCAATTAATCATATCACAGATAGTCATGTAACATTCACATATCATACTTATAATATGACAATCGAAGCAGGATTATTCTAATTATAACCACAAGTAGTCCTTGAGATATTGCAAGCTTTATTAGTTTCCTCGTGAATTTATATTCTATTCTAATAATCAAGCATTATAATATTTAAAATCCCAAAAGAAGTTGAGCTCACGACATGTGAAATTGGTCAAGTTCCTACAAGATTACACATTTGTGCTAAAACATCTAACAAGAACTAACAACAAGCTAATGGATGCCCCAAGTAGGCTTTCTTTGATTTTCAACACTTCACAAATCAAAATAGTATGTTTCAAACAACCTAAAGAATCAGATCCTACAAGCCAAGAGATTGGAAAAGCATATGCCACTTTGTTGAATAAACCTACCAGCACATCCCAAATATTAAGACATGTAGGTTGCATGTGTCATAATCTTCCTAAGAGATTTATTATTAAAGGGCTTCACTCAAGGGAAATTAAAAGCACTTGGTTGGAACAAGACGGTGGCAATGGCCAAAGAATGATTTTAATCACTATAGGTTAATCACAATGTAGCTCAAGTCATAGATAGGTGTCACACTTGCCAAATATCAAAAGATGAAAAGTATAATATTGTCTTACACTCCATTGTCCATTCCCTACAAACCATGGGAAGATATTCGTATTGATTTGAATTAACCATATCTGTATGGCTAAAGGAAACATGTATATGACACTAATTGTAAACAAATTTTCCAAAATGGCCTATTTTGTGACATGTAAAGGGGAGTAATACTTGGTTGCTAGCTATTTTTTTTATGAAGTCATCAAACATCATGAATTACTATTACAAACCAAAGCGTTTGGTCAAATATCAAGTTTATAAGTTATTTTTGTAAAAAGTTAATAGCTAAGTTAGTAACAAAGCTATTATTACAATAAATTACCATACTCAAATTGATAGCCAAACTAATATGGTAAAAAAATATTTAGGAAACTTATTGATAATGCTAATAACATTGTTGAGATTCCAAGTTATCATGACCACCCATTATCTTATACCTATCATATCGAAATCTAAGATTAATTCTATAATATTTAGAAGACCCACCCAATAAAAGCCCATATGCAAGAAATCTATTTTATCCTTTTTTAATCATAAAAATAAATCAATGAAAATGACTAAAGAAAAGATGAACTCTCCACAATCCCTATAAAGCCTTAACCTACTACATGTTCATAAAGATCTATGCCACAATATACAATTATTCCTATTGCACCTACCTATTAACCACCGAGTGTTGAAATAACTCCTAACTCTACAAGCATCCTTGATCATCCAATCAAAAGAACTCATATTTCCCACAAGGGTGTTTGAATCTAATTATGTCTACATTAGTCCATTATTTAACTTAGATGTTCTCAAGTCTGATCATGAAGGTTTCCTAGCAACCACAGACACCATTTTTATTATTCCTACTAATGAAGTCTTTTACCCACATATCGATAATTCTCTTTTTAATTTAAAGTCAATTCATTTGGACATCCTTATCGAGCCTACACATTGTACCCCTATTGTATCAAAGTCACTTATTTCCTCCACTAACCAAGCCTTTGAAGTAAATCTTATTATACCTATTATCATTGCTAAACTCAACATGGAATATACTTTGTGATTCTTAGATGTTATGATTGTATCTATAAACATATTGATTTAATTCATAAGAATTATGGAGCATAGAGAGGTCCCTTCTTTTAAGTGCAAGCAATATTTTCTTCTTAAGGGCATAATATGTGCCACCGTCTACATATACAGATAAAAGGTTCTACATATACAGATGATAAGTTATGGACCCATAAAGTTATTACTATTAATAAGGTTACATTTAAGCCTTTAGACCCAAAGATCAAACATCGTATTTTACTACTGAAGATCATACAATTCTCCAATAATCCACATGATACAATTGTAAATATCAACAAAGATAAAATCTTCATGGCCTCCTAGATATGACACTGTTTGACCTCTCCCTTCTGAGGTACTACAAACTCAAGGATGGGTTTTTTAAGAAGGGAAATTTTATGTAAGACAACTAACTACCCTCACATCTTATTGTTGCCAAGCTCAAATTCCAAATCATGCAAAGAAAAAAGGCATTTTCCCAATTATTTTAGTTCACCAGTGAATCGCTTTATTTTTGGTCATTTTAGTGTGTTCAAGTGATAATTTCGTGAGGTCATGTTTATGTATCAACACCATCGATCCAACCATAAGTTATTTCAGCATTAATGAAAGTTCAACCTTACACTCCACCATGGCAAACTTTATTATTTCTAAGAGGATTTGTGATGATACTATGATCAACACCATCAACAATTGAACCTTGAGTAGGGCCCATACCATGGACTGTCATAGCATTCTGTCCCACCTTGAAAAGGTCCTCTTATGCATATTGCAGATAAATCCTGTCACTCCTTTTGCCTCAACATCTTCATTAGTGCTTGTACTTGTTTGAAGTGTTGTAAAGGTGCCTACCAATCATACTACACACTATGACATAGAAATTACAAAAACACCAATTTTAAATGATAGATAGAGTTGTGTTTTCTATCAATAAAGATTTATATCCCTCTCAACAACAAAAATTAAGGATCAGTTATGAAGGAAAAATACAGAACAATAATTGAAATTAAAAATACCATCGATCCAACCATAAGTTATTTCAGCATTAATTAACCAACCATAGGTTGAAAGAACAACCTAACACTCCACCATAGCAAACTTTATTGTTTCTAAGAGGATTTGTGGTGATACTATGATCAACACAATCAACAATTGAACCTTGAGTAGGGCCCATGCCATGGATTGTCGTAGCATTCTGTCCCACCTTGAAAGGATCCTTTTATGCATATTGCAGATAAATCCTATCACTCCCTTTGTCTCAACATCTTTATTAGTGCTTGTACTTGTTTGATATGTGTTGTACAGATGCCTAACAATCATACCACACACTATGACAAAAAAATTGCAAAAACACCAATTTTTAATGATGGATAGAGTTGTGTTTTCTACCAATAATGATTTATATCCCTCTCACCAACAAAAATTAAGAAGCGATCAAAAAGGCAAAATACAGAAAATTAATTGAAATTAAAAACACCATCGATCCAACCATAAGTTATTTCAGCATTAATCAACCCACCATAGGTTACAAGTTCAACCTTACACTCTACCATAGAAAACTTTATTGTTTCTAAAAGGATTTGTGGTGATACTGTGATCAACACAATCAACAATTGAACCTTAAGTAAGGGCCATGCCATGGACTGTCGTAGTATTCTGTCCCACCTTAAAAGGATCCTCTTATGCATATTGCAAAGAAATCCCATCATTCCCTTTGTCTCAACATCTTCATTAGTGCTTTTATTTGTTTGATATGTGTTGTACAGGTGCTTACCAATCATACTACACATTATGACATAGAAATTGCAAAAATGCCAAATTTTAATAATAGATAGAGTTGTGTTTTCTACCAATAAAGATTTATACACCCCTCATCAACAAAAAATTAAGGAGCAATCATGAAGACAAAATACAGAAAAATAATTGAAATTATAAACCAAAAGTTAACATAATGAATTTGATGATTGCAATTCATAAGTTTTTTTCAATCTCCTTTTTCAATTGAATCCTCTTGTGGAGTTACGTGAGAAATCAAAAGATCTTAAGCATAACTAAAGAAGTTGAAAAAAGAAGAATTGTAAACAAACACAATTTGATATAAAAAAACTCTAATTTGATCTCAAAAGATCTATGAGCTGCATAATTGCAACATGTCCCCAAAACCTCTGGGGATACTTTTATAATCTAAAGCCTTAAGGAAGATACAAGTATCAGTAAGACCATGAGATAAGAAATATATCTCCAAAAAATCAAAAGGCCTAGTTTGGGGAAGAAAGTATTGAAACATTCAAGAATCTCATTAAATTTCTCTCAAATTTATCAATAAAACCTTTACAAACATCTCAAACCACCATAAATCAAATCTAATTTGAAAATACCATATTTTTTAAAATTAAAAAACTCCAACTCAATTTTTTCAATTTGTGATTAAATAATTTAATCAAACTCCTTGATCTTCTTTTAACCAAAAATAAGGAAGCAAATGCCATTTGACGTCATTATCCAATCTTTGGGACCTAACAGTATGATCCGAGAAATTGAACAATTTCAATTCAAAGTGAGAAAAACCACCCCTTTATCGACATCATCCGGTCCTAATATCAAACAATATATTAGGTCAAAGAGAGTAGTTCTCTAACTCTTTCTTGATTATATCAAAGATTTCTCTTTTTGTTGATTACCTCAAAATAAGGATCATCAAAATACCAAGGACCCATAATTGCTCACTATTCAAAAACTTCATGATGTTTATATGAATATTTCTCAAAAAGTTTAATATACATTAAAATATTAAGAAATTTATGTACCTGCATGACATTTGATGCATGATTATTGACAATTGTGTACCTTTATGAAATTTTTGAACTCACAAGGTAAAAGAAGAAAAATTGATAAAATAAATTGTCAAATGTTCTTCAAATTTACCTTCCAGACTCTCTTGCTTTTGGAATGAAAGGAGTGATAACATAGTAGCCATTCTCAGTAATTCCAGAGATGCTTCTAGATCTAGGACCAACAAAGATGCAACTTCCTTCTTTAAACATGCCTTCACAAATGACTTTTCTGAATTCCAAAGAGTTAAAGTTAAGATCTAATGTGTCTATATCATTCCATATTATGGGCTCCATCTCCAATCTTTCTTTCCTATAATCCAACAATTTTACCTGATAAGGAAAGAATTATTAGAATATTGTTTTAGGAGGTATTGAATCATATTAAGGGAAGTCCCACTTATCAATTGTGAATTTTTTAAGACTATGTTCCAAGGGATTATGAAAGATGTTTTCTCATGACGAGTTTGATAACATTATGAAATAATAAAATTAGCCAACATTTATTTTTTTTGTTGAAAAAGACATCATATATCACCCAAAATTTTTAAAATCTAAATGTTTGATATCTTGATATTAAAAATATGAAAAAATAAATTAATTAGATAATATCAAAAAAAATAATGATAATTTTTAGATAATTTTAACATGTATCATATTATTTAAATAGCACTCAATAAAACATCTCTTAAAATCAATATTGATAGAACCAAAGAAGAATCCCAATGAGACATGGGATCTCAAGTTCTCTTGACATGGGAAAACCATTTCCTTCTAGGAGAACTATGCTTTAAATCATTTTAAAAAGAAATTAACTATAAAAATGCCATCTGTAACCTTCTCTTGCCTTCGGAAAATCTGCCAGGTTCCAAGACAGAAAGTGATCGCACCAGGAAGGAAAAGCAGCAACTTGGACAGTGTTCCCCTCTTCTTCTCTGAACCATAATAATTCCAAATGTATATTGGAATAAATAAAGAAACAATTGAATGAATAACAGAAAAGCATTTTCCATTAAAAATATCTTTGAAAAGTAAAACCCTAAACTTCCTCTCAAGCACTGGATAACTAGATTGCAATTCTGTGTGGAGTAACAGTTAGATATTCTATTATGACAGAAAGACCTTGATTTTGAGATGATACTGTGGCTTCTCCAACGTATGGTCGAATGGGCGAAGGTCGGACTATGTTTCCGGAGGTGGAGAAAGCTCCAAAAAGAGCAGCACCACCAGGAGAAGCGGGAAATGTTCTGCTTCTTTGTATAGCCTTGGATAGAGAAGCAGCCATGTTCCGGAAGGAGATAGCACGCGCATTGGCTATAACAACATTCTCAGAATGCCATCTTCGGTAGAAATCTTTTGGCCCTGATCACGGCGCGCATTGATGAAACTAGAGAACAGCCTTAGTAAACATGAGCTGCCCTGCGCTCAATCTTTGTTGTTCGCGTCAACGTGAACCGGTTTTATGAGACCCCGATCATGACTGATTGGTCGTCGACGGTCCAGATCAATTTTTGTATGTCGCATAATTTCAATAAATTTAATCAGTTTAATATTTAATTTATTTTCTCGATTTTATTAAGTTTTTAATGTTTACAAATAAAAAAAATTTCAAAACATGTAAATACAATTATAAAATTTTAAATTCTAATTATTTATGAAACATATATATGAAATAGTTAAAAACTTCAAAAAATAAATCAGAGTTTATAAAATATTACTCAACAATATATATATATATATACACCTAAGTAAATAATCAATAAAATTGGATGCTTCAACACGCTTGTCTAGCAATTCATTAGTGATATTTGTGTGAACCTTAAACTTATTTATATTGATAATTGACTTTATATGGAACATAAGGCTAAAAGATAAAACTCTGTGGACATCGAAGTTGACTTATACAAGCAAAGTCTAGATGAAATTTGGATAAGATTAAATATAAAAAAATAAATTAAAACATATTAAGTAATTGAATTAAAGTTTAATAAAAATGTTAAGGTATTTGAAATATAGTAACTTTGGATAATTGAATAACAACTTAGGGTGAAAACCTTATGTTTATTTAATAAGGGCATAAAAAATTCTAGATAATCAATTTAAGCTTTAAAAAATCATGAATTTATTAAAGTACCTATGATGAGAACTATTTATGTTAGATTAAAAAATAAAAAAAATTAATTAACATTAGGTAGTATTTGATTAGAATTATCAGTATGATACATGATCAACTCTTAATTAATTATCAAATTATAATGAACTTTTTGATATAATGAATCATTTGATTATGCATGTTTGTGAGATATATAGGTTAGTTACCATACTCTCTTGACTTAGATATAAGTATACTAAGATAATTCAACTTGTAAGAAGAGTGCTATATTGTATTATAAGAATCTCTAAGATTACCTGAAAGTTATTATATAAATAATCTAAGAGAGAACAATTACATATTTAGTCCCATGAGAAATTGTGTGATGTATTAGGTTATGGAAGAGAGTAAGAGTACATATGGTTGTTAAAGACTCCTAGAATCCAATGAGATTAACTCATATGATCAACATTATACTGTAGAGTATTTGATTATGCAATATGATAAGAGTGTTAGGCTTTGTCATGATTCGTTTGAATAGGAATATTTATTAGATTAAGAAGAGACATTAAGCATTTGGTTATATATATATATATATATATGCATATATATGAAATAATTAAAAACTTCAAAAATTAAATCAAAGTTTATAGAATATTACTCAACTATATATATATATATATACCTAAGTAAAGAATCAGCAAAATTGGATGCTTCGACACATTTGTATAGCAATTCATTAGTGATACTTATGTGAACCCAAGACTTAGTTATAATGATAATTGACTATATATGAAACACAAGGCTAAAAGATAAAATTTTGTAAACATTGAAGTTGACTTATACAAGCAAAGTCTAGATTAAATTAGGACAAGATTAATTATAAAATAATAAAATAAGACATATTAAGTAACTTAATTAAAGTTTAATAAAAATCTTAAGGTATTTGAAATATAGTAACCTTGGATAATTGAAGAATAACTTAGAGTGAAAATCTTAGGTTTATTTAATAAGGGCATAAAAAATTCTAGATAATCAATTTAAGATTTAAAAAATCATGAATTTATCAAGTTACTTATGATGAGTACTATTTATGTTAGATTAAAAAAAAATAATTAGTAGTATTGGATTATAATTAGTAGTATGATACGTGTTCAAGTCTTAATTGTTAAATTATAATGAATCTTTTGATATAATTAATTTTTTGATTATGTATGCTTAGGAGATATACAGATTAGTTATCATACTTTCTTAACTTAAATATAGGTATCCTATGATGGTTCAACTTGTAAGAGGAGTGTTATATTGAATTATAAGAATCTCCAAAATTAGTTAAAAGCTATTATATAAATAGTTTTTAGAGGGAACAATTGTAAATTTAGTTTTATAAGGAATCATGTGATATGCTACGTTATGAAAGAAAGTAAGAGTACATGTTGTAGCAGACTCCTAGAATCCTGTGAGATTAGCTTATGTGATTGACATTATCTTGTAGAGTACTCAATTATGCAATGTGATAAGGGTGTTAGACTTTGTTATGATTCACTTTCAATAGGAGTATGTGTTAGATTAGGGAGAGACATTAAGTATTTGGTTATATATATATATATATATATATATATATTGATTTACTTGATAGATAATTTTGTCTTTATGGTGGTTAATAACTAACATCATTTATTTACATAATTTACACAATATATATATATATATATATATACCATTATATATTAGTTTTATTTTATGATTAAAAATTTTTTTATCGAGCCACTCACCATATCTTGTTATATTTTTTTTAAGATGAAGTTATGAGTCTAGTTTGAAATTATCAAAGTTAATATAATAATTAAATGACTTATCTTCTGTATTTCATCTTCATTAGTAGTATATTTGATATTATTTTATTATTAGTTATATTATTTGAATTTTGGAGTGAAGAAAACTATCTATTTATATATAACAATTATTTATTATGTTTTGTATTGAATTTTTTTAATTATTTATGATATTACTTCAAATTTGATTAAATTTGAATGATTATTGACTCGTGAATAATTTATTTATGCTTTGAAAAATTATTGAAATCTTAATATGATAGTATTTTATATAAAAGTATATGATAAATTATATGTATGTTTGATATTATAATATTTAGATTGGATAACTCTCATGATTTAAAAAAAGAAACCATATGAGATGTATCACAACATAATATCTTTATATTATATGTGTATATACTTTTTCTATTATAATAATCTAACCAACTCACATCATCTTATAACAAATATCTAACCCATTTTGATACCAATTCTATGATAATACCCCAAGAAATGTCTAAGTATCATATAAATTCAATACTCTATTAGATATGTATGCATTGAAATCTCGTTTTTAATATATATCATAAATATTTAAGCATGCAATAAGGTTGAAATTTTCACTCTTTTAATCAAAGTAACTAAATAAAAAGCATATAAAAAAGGAATGATAAAACAGCAAAAGTCACATGTTATCTTATATCATAATCATCACATGCCTTGTACAAACTTATTATAACATTATTTCATTGCAACATATTAGTATTTTACATATTGACATGTTCATTAATAATATAATCTCTAATTAATACTATTTTTTATGTATCCTATATATGTGTCACATATACCTACATATGTTAATAAATATATGATGCTAAACTAATATTAAAAGCTTAATAAACAAAACTAATAATTTCATATGTAGCATTATAGTAAAAAACATATAGCATGTTAGGTGCATAATGTAAAATATCAAACAATCATATATTATAAAAAATATATTTTACATGATTCAATAGTCAATTTATTATACACATTTTTTAATTTATTTTATATCAAGTTATACCACTTCTTCCTGACATCATCACTCAAACTATATTACATGTTCTCGTGATATCAAGTTTCTTGAAGTTATATTACACCTCATTACTTTATTAAAATAAAATAATATTTAGTAAATTGATGTTAAAATATAAAAAATAATAATTATATGAAGATAAAATTAACTTTTTGACATTTTTGGAAGTGAAGTAATTGTATAATAGTTATATGTATTGAATAAAAGTTAATTTTTTTAATTATTTTTGAAAACTTTGACGACTCATTTAAGATTAGTCATTTTGTGATTACAATGTGATTTTTAAATAAAATTGTCTAAATATAATTGAATGGGTTTTGAATTTAGTGATGAAAGTTTAAAATAAAAAGAATCACAACTTTCTAAACTAGAATTTAAAAAAATACAAGAATATTAGGATTGAAAATCACATAAAAATATATAAGAAAAATTTGTTGGAAATGTGCAACCATCCGATGATTAGATGGCTTAACGCGTTTTAGCAGTAAAATAGTCCTAACAATGGCGGTTTATAAAATAAATTAGCTTTTTCTGGGCAGTCCTTCAATCGTTCCCTCGGCAATCTTCCCTCCTCCTGAAAGCACTCCGTTAATGGCGATTTATAATCCTTGTCTGCCAAAAAGGACGGATTTTCGCGAAACATAGCCATCTACACGCTAAACCTAGATCCCTTATGTTAGCAATGGGGTTCCAGCAACTTCATGAGCACCACAATGGAACCGGAGGCAGCGGAAACACCGGCGACGGCATCTCCCACCATCAGTGCGTCCATAGTCCTAGGTATGCGGGTTCAATGACCCGTCGAGGCCACACATCGAAGCGCAGCGGAGGCAATGGCTCCGAGTTTGAGCTCCAAATCAACTTCCCCCGCTCGCCCAGCGACAGCTCGCACTGCGACAGTGGCTGCGGCAGCCCGGCGAGCGAGGTGGCCGACTTGGCACCTCCGTCGCATTCTGCTTCTTCTGCAGAGAGATGGCACCATGGGCAGAACCTCCGGTTCCGTATTGGAATGCCGCTACTTGGAAAGGTTGTGTTCCAGAAGCCGGATTCCGAACTTTCGTTCCGAGGTAGGAGCCGGTTGGGGAATTTGGTTTTCTTGGTGTTCTGTGGGGTTTGCTTGTGGCTTGGTGTCATGAAGATTTTCGCCGGTGGTTGGCTTGGTGCTCTCTTGGCCGAAAGAGCTGAGCGCCACCAGGTAAGCTTTTCTCCCATTTAAAGGATCTGAAGCTAATATTACAGTATTTTAAATTTTTTGTTATGTATTTTCATTGCAAATTTAGATTTTGGTATGTCTTGAAATTTTGAAATGTGCAATATGTATGCTTCATAGAAAACTGTAGTCTTGGGATACATTCAGTGCCATGCCATTGTGTTCCAATTATTGATGCTAGTTTGATGTCCGTCACTTATTAGAGATTAAAAGCCAGCATCATTTAGCATTTTTATTTCTGTTTCTATGGTCAGAATCTGCCTTTGCTTTCATACTGAAGCGTAACATTATGTAAATGCTTCTCAATATTATTATTTATTCCCTTCAAGTAGTATTGGATGCTGGTGTCAAGAAAGATTTTTGAAACAATTTGTAGGAATTAATACAAAGGATCCTTTCATTTAAGTATATTTTTATTAGAGGAGACTTAAATGGATGTGCAGCTTGTTTATGGATTTTGGGAAGGCTAATGATGATGGTAAAAACTTCTAAGAATTTTCTTTAGAATATGATCTTATGATGATTAATAATTTCTTTATGAAACAAGAGTAACACTTGATTTATTTATAAGTCTTTTATAATATTTGGCATATTACATCAATTATTACACTTAGCTGTTCACTTTAAAACTTATTGGAGATAAAAAAAGTTCAAACAATGTCTTAGGATATGGTATGATATCTAAATGATGAAAATAATGTTTCATTCAAGAATAGAATCATAAAATTATCTCTTTGGACAATGATGAGGGAAGTAATCCTATGTGAAATGGTGTTGCTACTTGTATTTGTTAGATAACTAAGTACTTACTTTGAGAAGCTAAAGTTATTTTCCACTTACAAAAAAACTTAATGGGAAAACAAGAAGTGATGCATGCAAACCAAAGATCAAGGGAGATTTGGAAAGAGTCGACATTGATGGTGTTGAGTGGTTCTGAGCATGAAAATTTAGATAATGCTCAAGCTCGACAACGATAACAACAATTCAAATGCATTTGACATAGTAAATAAGGTTTTGGATGCACTCAACCTTACAGTGATGAAGAGAGGAATAAGTGAAAAAATAGAGAATGATTCATCCTTTGTAGTGAAGATGGATGCTTTAATGGTATCTCTCAAAAGCAAAAGAAGACATGGTTTCAGGTGGTTTGAGATTTATTAGTTGATTTTAGTTGATGATTCTCAAAAATACTAGGTAAGTCCTTGAATACCTTTGAAATTTACCCTTCCTTCTACAAAGCCTTTGTCACAAAAGGAATTGGGCATGACATCTCACCATGGCATCTTTTACTTTTTCCTCTCATAGATTCCTCTCTTAAATTGCTCATTAAAGAAGGCAGAAGGAGAAACTTTTCTATAGATTCAAAGCCTGCTAAAGAAATAGCAATCAAATAAAATTCATCATAATAGTTGTTCATACGAATACATGAAAAACTCCCAACAAAATTGAAGTAATAAACTAAGCTAAAGAGGAAATGCATTTGCCAATAAAAAATTATGATAGCTTGTTATTTGTAGGGTTGATATGAATGTTAGCTAGATTATCAAATATTTATGCGATTAGCTAGACGTGTGTTTTGAGAGTGTAGATGTTTAGTTGAACTATATTTGCAACATTCTTTAGGTAGAGCTTATTGGTAGGAATTTTTTTGGCTTGTTGAATAATGAAAATCACCATAGCATGAATCCTGAAGACATGCAATTGTGTGTTTGCAGCTTATGGTTGAGGTTAGGGGATTTGTCTAGAAGTAGATGTGTTCTTGAGGTGGGTCAAGAGGGGAATTGGTTGCTGTTGAGCTAGGTGTCAATAGGTTCTCAAGAAGAGGAACATCTTAAGGGTTGATGATAAGCAATTTATGGCTTGATGGGGAAGGGAACATGTAGAGAGAGTCTTGACAGGTTTGTTTAGGTGGCTTTTGTGTGGTTGGATGAGTTGGTTTTTGAGGAGGCTATGGTTTAATGGAGATAAGAGCTGAGAGTCATTAGTGTGTGTATGTACACACGTGCATACGTGTGTGTATGATATTTCTCAAGAATGACTTGTGTTGGGATATTGTGGTCTCGAGTGTGATTGGGCAGTGAGGGTTTGTCCTCCTTGAAGCATTTGGGTGAGACTACATAGGTTTGGAGAGAGTTGAGATCAAGATGCAACTCTTTGAACATTTTACTAGAGTTTTTCCTACTTAGTTGATCTAAATGTTGAGATGATGCTCAAAGTTTAGTCTATTGAGTGGGAATGTGACGAAGTTGATGCTTTCATCAATTCTCTCATGTCTTCAAGAACTTGAATATGCCAATTAAGGTGGAATTTTTCTATTATAGCATTAAAGCTAATTTTGGGCTGTACTCTACACTTCCAATTTGAAAATACAAGTGTCATTTATTTTTGGGTGATTCCTCCAGTTGATGAGATATCTTTGATTGTCATGCTGTTAAGTAAATCACTTGGTCATCTAGTGTATCTTTGATTTGCTTAAATTGTCCATTAGGTGTGGGAGGTGGATAATCGATGGTGGGAAAACTCTCTTCGACAGTGTTGTGGTTGACAGGATCACTTGGTGTTGGGTTGACTTCTTGTACCACCTTAATACTATGTGTTTGAGAGAAGTTCAAAATACATGCGTTGTTCTTTAACTTTTTCAACACTTGGAATGAAACAAATACCATGCTTGAAATTTCTTAATTGTTATGAGTGAGCGTGCTGTTTTAATAAAAACCACAACATATTCTCCCTTGATAAATTTGATTTGATGTTTTCTTAAGTCAACTTTGGCCTTATATGCATCACTACTACTATACAAATGCCCACTAACTTTGTGGTTTTGTTGGACGTGTCATGCGAAAAATTCAACTGAAACATTATATGTTGCATTACAGTGTGTTGGGATCAAGTCAATAGGTTTTTAGGGCTAAATTCTTATACAAACAATAATGAACTTTACCAAGTAGCTTGATTTGCAAAGTTATCATGTGCAATCTTAGCTTGGGGTATTAAAACATCCCAATGAAGGGTTTGTTCTCCTTCAAGGCAATGTAAAAGGTGTTCCTAGATTAGGGTTGACAACCATGGTTTGTCCACTTTTGAGAGTGATAGGCTGTTGAGAGCTTAGTTGACGTGCTTGGAGGTTTTCAATGTGTTTAACTAAAGTAACTGTTAAACTTAATATCTTTGTTGGACACTATTGTTTGACATAAACTAGTAGCATCTGATGATGTAAGTTGCACAATTGTGTTATTTTTGATGTTTACAAAAACCATAATTATGTCATTGAATTGAGAAGCTTGAGGATCAAATCTATGTGGAGTTCTTGCCTTGGAGATGCTAGTGTTGGAAGGCTTTACATAGTATAATGTTTTGCTTTGTTTGCTACGATGTAGCACACTTTTTACATGTTAGGATGATGTTACAACATTTCTTAAGATTTAGCTATTGGAATAATTATTTTATAGGTTAAATAATTTTGACTAATAGGCTAGATAATTTGCCAACAAAAAGATCCTAGATCAAGAAATTTGTCACAGAAGTAATAAAAATGCAGTCTCATTTTCCTTTAAATGTGTAAAGGTCTTGGAGTATGTAGTCTTTGTGCTTGTGTCATCATCCTCAAGGAGGTATCAATAGATTTCATTAAATTCTGGATGCTCATGGTATTGCTATCATAATTATTCAAACATTACTATTACAACATTTGTGATTGTTAAAATGGAGGTATGACGAATTAGCATGTCAACTACTTCATTTTCCACTTCAAGCTAGTGCTTTAGGACAAATTTGTGCTTGTGGTGGCTTACAACCAACCTAAACATGTCGAGCATTAAGTTTTTGTTGGGAATAGAGATAGCACAAAGCAGCATGATTTGTGTAAATGACAAATTTGTTTTACTGGAGATATTGGCTCTATTGTTTGAGAGATTAGGTGATAATATAGAATTCCTTGTTATAAGTTGAGTAATTTTGTCTTGTTTGATTAAGTGGGTTGTCCTTAACTCAACATGCCTCTTATAATTATGCAAAAAGAATCACATGATATTTCAAATGCTTTGGAGAAGATAGGTAAGTGAACCTAAGCAACTCAAAAAACTTAGATTTGATCTTAAGAAGAAAGCATTTAATACATTTGGTCTATGTGAAGGTTCTATAAGGTAATTAGTTAAGGGAATATGTATGATATTGAAATTTTTGATAACTGTATAATAATGTTGATGGGTGTGGCATGGATGTTTTATATGTTATACTTGAGAGCTGCTAAATGATATCAATTGTCAAGAAAACTACAGGATGAGGGTGAATTGCAGTGCTTAAAAACTGAAATTTTTTTGCAACAATCTTTCAAATGAATGGTAACTTTTGTTTAAAACAATTTGAAAATAAAACAACATACTAAAAGAACTATAATGTGAAGTAAGAATTAAAAATAATGAGAATTAAATCAAGTTGTGAACAGTTGAAAAAAAACTTGAGTCCAAAACTTGAAAATCTTCGATTTAATGTAGCAATTTGTGAACAAAATTGATGCTTTAAAAATCTTCAATGCAATCGGCACTTAAAGACAAAAGTAAACTAGATTCAACAAAAAATAGATTAAATATTACACTTTGTAAACCGCTGCAACAATCAAAATTAAGCAAATCTAAAAAAAATAAATAAATGTAAAAAGTAGAAAAAGATTTCTAGGTGGTTCGATTTAACCAGTACTTACGTCTACTCTTAGTCAACTTGATCAGGCTTCACTATCAAGACCATTCTCTTTTGCCAGAGTAAGAGGAGATAAACCTTTATAAAAGCTATTGCTTAGTGGTGATGCCAAACAATAAAAAAAACAATTAAATATTATAGGATTTAATTTTCCAATAATTTAACTTTACATAAACCTAATATCTTAAATCCTTTTTCAGGTACTATGACATAGTCTAATTAGGGATGCAAATTATTAGAATAAAACAAGTATTGATAAAAAAATGAAATGCAAACTATATTTCTTTGTTGCAACAAGAATAATGATGGAATGCACAGTTTGTTTCTTGACCTGTAGCTTTTTACTCAAAAATACGAATCTTGCTATTTGAAAAATTGTTAACACTTATTTATACTAAAAATCAATTTTGGTACCTGTAACGATTAATTAGAATTTCCAAGACAGTTAGAAAGTAGTTGTTAGACTACTAGTTTCTGATCGCATCAGTATGTGGAGTAGATCGTCTTATGGCACAAGGTCAGTACAAAAGATTATTTCAATTATTAGATGAAACTATTAGCACTAAGAAGCTTAAAATAATATATAGTACAAGTTCGAGATGTCTCTCATATTGTATGACTTTAAAACAAAAAACAACGTTTAAGCTTTGATATTGATCATACTTATATGATATACACTATTGTATTTGTATGATAATGACAAAAATATATGGAACTTGATGTGCTATTTTGACTTTAAATCATCCTTGTACTTTCGTTAAAATTCTTAATAAATAGACATACTAATATGATATTATTATCGTTATAGTGTGTTAATAAATAATCCAAAAAATATATAAACTAATTATTTTAATAGTTATTGTATTAATTTGATGCACAGATTATCTTAGCATTTTTACAAAAATTTTTAACAACTAAATATACTAATACGATATTACTATTATTATAATACGATAATGAAGAATTTAAAAAATCTATAAATTAATGTTTTTAACATTGATTGTACTAGTTTGATGCACAAATATTCCTAGTACTTAGTGAAAATCTTAGAGTTAGTTTATGCACTTATATGATAAATATATCAAGCGCAAATACGATGCATGAACTTTATATTGTACAATGATAAAAGCAGTAATAGATTGAGACATACTATTATGATATAATAATAGTATTAGTACATATTATAGGCATGAAACATAACTTATGTGTTACAAGAAGGTACATATACAACATGAAAAGTTTGTACTATACGACATATAGCGCATGAATAAAAATTTAAGTAAATGTGATCATCACTAACCAAAACACTAATACTAAGAGGAAAAAAGGAACGAACACAGACAAACTAAGCTGTGTGATAAGAACCAATGTAAATCTAATTCTCAGCAATTATGAAAAGAATCGTACAATAGGGATACCTTGTATGACAAACTTGACATTTTTAAAACTTTATTTTTAATCTATTAATGCATGATTTTGACTCATAAAAAATATAAAAATGATATTTTTGTTTTTCTAAAATTAGCTAGTAGGCAAGAATGATTACAAAAACATAATCTTAAGTCACATAGTTAAGTACAAATAAATCAGGTCCTTTATTTGTTGTATGCTTATAATTAACTTGGGTAGTATTAGCCAACATATTCACCATTTTTAGTGTTTGATTTCTTAGTAATCAAAATTAATAAAATCTAAGCATTTTGTTCATATCTAAATGAATTTGATTCTTGGTTAGACTAGTATGTTAAACATATTAGATTGTTCATTGAGTCCATTGTATCGTTTGATTGAATCAATATGTATTAGGTTGTCTAACTAGGTTTGATTGAGATGCATTAGACCATTTGGTCAAGTTATCAAACTGTCCAATCCTTAGTATTTAGTTCAAAATTTTTAAGCATGCTTAGAGATTTTTATAAACTCTAGTTTAAGCATGCTATTTGAGATTGGCTAATATGTATCAGCCAAAATGATACAATTTTAGGATTTAAGGAGAGCAAACAAACATCGAACTTTCCAAAATATAAAGTTCAATCACAATGCATCTAACTTGGATAAAATAAATTCTCTAGATGCAACTCATGTGCTTCAATTGTTGATTATTGTTATATTTGAAGAGCTAAACCAACTTTGTATGCAATAAGGCTTGGGAATTGACTCATTGGCCTTTAGATCGTACCCTTGGATGGCTTACTCCTACAAATTGGATTTGTAAAATAAATTTGATAAAAACAATATCTCATACTGGAATAATTAAGAGGATTCATCTTCAAAGAAATATATTCACTTGTAGTTAGATTAAAAACAATTAAGAATAATCCTAACTTATATGTGCTACAATAATATGAAATGTCAAATTGATAGAAAATATATCCTCAAATGAATACATAAAGATACATATGAAAATTAATCCTGTAAGTCTTAACATAGAGATAAAATAAGAAAACATCATTGAGATAATTAAATGAGCATAAAATGAAGAATCGAGGCTTAGTTGAACCCCTTGGCCTTAAAAATCTTTTATTGATAAAAAGTATATGAGGTTATCTATTTTGTTGTATACTAAAAAAGGGGAGAGAAAGACATATGAAATGAAAATGAATGGTTTTGTAATAATATTTGTCCATAATAAATATGTCTTATGAATTTGTCTTTTTAAAATTTCTCTGAACCGTCTTGCATTCATAAATTTGAGGGGAGCATGCATTTAGGAGAAACATATATTCCATATTGTATTGTGTTTTAAATTTAATATTATATTGACTTCTTGGCCTAGTGTGGATAGATGATAATAAAATTATAATCTTTATGATCCAATGCTTTCCGCTAAGTGGTTATATAGATTTTAACTTTAAGCCAAATTGGAAGTGTGTTTAAGGGTGATATAATTATTGACCAAACAAAAAGAATTGAAGCATAAATTTGCGACTTGCAGCTATATTGGAAGGAAATTCGAGAGTGACAACTGTTAATTGGATGAAAAGATTTTGGGTTTGACTCGACCAAAATTGGGATTATGTTTTGGGGTGTCATAATTGTTGATTTCCTGCGTTGAATTTGGTTATTCATTTTTTTATGATGTAACTTGTCAAAACCTATGACTTAATCTCTTGAGACATTAGGATCTTAAAAGGGTCAAATTATGCAAGTGTAAAATCATAAGAAACCTGATAAAAGTTTTTTAGACAAGAAGATACTTTTTTACAAAATTTAAACTTAAGCTTTTATACATATATATTTTTTGTTGGATACATATTGGATCATTTGACTCTTGGTTCATAAAGACAGAGATTAATGAACCTTAGACTGAGATCTCCGTCGAATGCCAATCGGACCATCCAATGCCTGTTCGATGTTTTGTCTAATGTGACTAGATCATTCAATGGAAAATGTATTATTTATTTAATGTGTCATGAAATCAGTTCACTCTTAGATTAGCACTAGATTATTTGTTCAACGTCCAATGATTGGTTTGATTATAATCAGACTGTCTGTTGACCTAATCTTATTAAATAGCCATAAAATTATGGTTATGTAAGACAACCATCAGATCCTTCAATCAACAGTTTGCTAGTCATTGAATTGCTTATCGCTTAATTTAACAAACCATCTGATATTACGAGTTGTCAGGTTTGACCTGATCGGACCATCTAATACTATTATCATGTTGTTTAATGTCGTGATCAGACCATCCAATGTTCTTGACGGACATGTTAGAGCTTTAATAATATATTCCATTTTAATGGCTTAAATGTTCATATTGCCATTGCTTAAGCTCTTAGCTAAACCTGGCCTTTAAGTAAAAGTTAACTAAGAATAATTCTTAGCTCCTGTACCTGAAAATCCTTCACAACTCTATTTCAAATCTGTCATATATTTTTGAGTTGATCAAGAGCTAAGAAGCTGTTTCAAATTTTCATTTCACAATTATAGAAGCATAGTATCATCTACATGCAAAGTGGTAATATTATTTTAATCATTTAGTAACATATTTAGTGTGCCGCTTAGATTAAATCTTTGGTTATAGGAATCTATAATTGAGCCTATTTGCTTTTCCTTTGTTTCCCGTTTTCTGAATTTTCGATCTATAGTGATTAACTTATATAAGCTCTTTTGTGCCATTGATTTAATCCATGGTTATTAACTTATATAGAATCCTCTGGGCCAATGCTACCCAGTGCTTGTGATCTATAGTGATTGCTTGTGGAGGCTCTCTTTTGGGCTGGCGTTGATTTGTGGTGATCATTCATGAGGGTTTTTCTAACTTGCTTTTGCGAAAGGCATATTGCTTTTTTAAGCTTAGTCATTTGTGATTAGGATGTAAGCTTGTTGTTTGGAGCTGAACTACTAAAACTTTGCAACTTTACAGCATCTTGCACAAGTTTTCAAACAGTAATTAATAGCTTATTGAGACTTTCATGAATTTACAAAATTTATAATTTACCTCTCTCTTATGTGGACACTATTCTCAACAACTATAATAGTGGACGAAACCAACGAGAGCTCCTTCCCAAGTTCACATTGAAGTGGAGCTTGATCTTCAATTGTATTAGTAAAAAGTAACTGTATAGTGCTATGCCTCCACTTTGTGGTGATTTCATCCAAGCTCAAGAATCTTGTGGTACTTTGACTACCTCATTGACAAGGATTTCAATGTCTTTCTTTAAGAATTTGATGCTATTATCACCACTCAATTGGTGTTAGACGAAGCAAGATGTGAATTCTTTCTTGCATTCTTAATGATGCCACTCGATTCTTAAAACTTGCACTCTTAAGTTAGTTGTTGAGGCTATTAAAGTGGTTGATCCACAATGTTTACTATCTTTCAGAAGCCTTTATTTTATCATTTGTCGCCTTGAGAACAACTTAGAAGAAAGAAATAAGCTTGTTCTCTATGCAATAAAGGGATGGAAACCCACTCCACAAGTCACTTGAGCACTACAATAATTTTATGCTTGAGATTTATGGAACACATCCATTTTTGGTCAAGACCATCCTCATGAAAGGCCATGTGCCATTTGGCTTTAAGAAATCCCTTTTAAGGTGATGTCTTAAATGATGGATGAAATCCTCAATTGGTCATAAAGGCATATCCATTTGGAAGAGGCATATCTGTTTGGAAGAGGAGCTCAATTAGTGGCTTCTTAACCAAATGTGGAAAACAAAATTCTCCAAGGATGAGAAGGAAAGTAAATTATTGACAATAGGCTTTAGGATTTCACCAAGCCACAATGACAATAACCCATTAAGACACCTTAGAGAACCCCATAATAAAGGAAGATTACACTTTGTTAAATTGTTTTCAGGTTGAGGTGTTAACCATGTTGAAAGAAACTGGATACTATTGTGCCTCGAAGTTAATGAAAACTCTTACCAATTGGAGGAATCTCTCAAAGCAATGTAAGTAGCATAAAAAACCTGGCCATCCCTTAACAAACCAAATTTAAAATTAAGGTTAAAATTTAAAAGTTAACTAAGAATAATTCTTAGCTATTATACCTGAAAATCCTTGACAACTAAAGTGCTTAAAGTGAGAATTTTTAAAAGAGGATAATCTTCATGAATTTCAATGTTTGAAGAAAGGTTAAAATTTTAAAAGAGTTAGTTTGAGTTCAATGGAGTCATAGGATTCATGTAGTCTATTCCACTTGTCAGTAGTAAAACTTGTTATTATGTATTTCTTAGCTACAAAAATGAAGTATTCATCACTTGCCAAAGATTAAAATATAACATTATTTAGCATTTTTATCTATACTTATGGCAAAAATTGTCTTAGCATTCAAACCAGAGTCTAAATATGTAAAATATTAGAACTTAATGATAGAATCATTGGCTTATCTCAATAATAGAAGAAAGATGAATTGTTTTTGCTCTAAAAGTATTATCTGATATGTAATTTTTGCATTACTCTTGATTTGTCATTGCCATCAACCATCTTTAGTTCCTCATTGACCTACAAGGAAACTAAAGATGGGAGCAAAGGGTGATATTTTTATAGCTTTTCTTTTTGTAGACAACAATTATCTCATGGGGTAAGAAACTAGTTTCATGATCTCTTTTTGGCAGTCCCTTTCTTGCCCATCTATCTTTCCTATTTTCTTGTCTTCCATCCCCCTCTCTCTTTCTCTCTCTATAGTTCTCTCACTCTCTCTCCACTCTAGTCACATTGCTTTCTTTATGTCATCTATGTCATATTAATTAGATGGCATAAACTTCTTAACACGTAGCTTGATGATGGAGAATCTTGGTGATTGGTCTCAAATTAGAGATAGTAGAGGAAAAGTTTCATAAGATTAGAAATTAAACTAGAAATATAGATTTACTAAAGTTTCTTAAGCTAATTGTGACTGGCTAATCTTGCCCTTTTGCTCCTATGGGCAATAGTTAACACAACATTTCTTTAACTATGTTATTTTGGGAGTTTGTTAGATATCTATATGATTGTAGATGATTTACTTTTTCAACTTTGATCACAACTGCTTCATTTATGAATTAAATATTATGGGAGATAATGCAGATTAAGAATATCTTTTCTATAGAGAAAATCTTTCTTAAATATTATGTTTTTTGGCTAACATATACCTTAACTTTAACCTTACATCTAAACCCTAAAAGATGTAGAAGGAAAAGTACTCCAAACGGTTTGGCTGCTCTTAAGATTTTGCTCCCAATCCTCTCTTTTTCTAAAAAGAGAAATTTATTAAGAAGAATTTTATTTTAGAACTAGATTAATAGGATTCATGATGACTCTTTAGGTCTCTTTTGTAATAAAATTAACATACTACATGAAGCTATTCATTTAGATATGTTAAGATAATCATAATTATCGAAACCCATAAACTTAGTTCTAATGATGGGAAGTAAGAGAACTTCACGAGCTTCATTCAATCCCTGTTATTCTTAAAGTAAGATATATTTGAATAAGATCCATTCCTTAATAAACCAAATTTGAAAAAAATTCAAGTTTCTCTTCAAAATTTGATTGTCTTGCTTGAAATTTTGTATGTGTTGTTTTGTCTTTGAGTTTCGAATAGTTCTTTAGTTTGGTCATGACTTTTTATTCTGGTTTCAGATTTTGATGTTTTTTGATGTGTTAGAAAGCTAAGATAAAATTTACAAATTTCTAATTCAAAGCTTTGTAAAAATCCAGAATTATCAAGGTAAAATATTTTCAGTAAGTTATTTTCTAATATGAAAATGATGTGAAAGGAATAATTTGTACTTTGTCTCCATGACTTTTAAGTAAAGTATTTTTATTAAAACTTGATCTCCATTTGTATCTAAGTCTTCTTTGATTCCTTTGAAATTCTTTTAGGATGACTTTGATCTTTAGATTGTTAAGAGTTTTAATAGTGAAGAATTCAGAGATTGCCTTTTATTATGATTTATGTGATCTTGTTTTAAGGAACAGAATAGTTGAAGGTTTAATAGCATGAGCATCCTTGACATTCTCAACATATTGTCTAAGTTTTATTTTCTATGTTTTATCTATGGCACATCGTACAGTGCTTTTATACTTATACAGTTGTGTTGGAACAGTTCCATCTTGTTACTATAGGTTTGAACATGAAAAACTGTCGCATCCCATGCTCATAGAAACATTTGTTGGATGTATTTTAGCTTAGCTATTTTTTCCATAATTTCTCATGTTGCATCTTTTAATTTTGGAAATTTTTTGACCAAGAATTTGTCAAAAATATTCAGTGCTGCATAATTTATAACCGTTTCTGTAATCTATTGCCTTCCTACCAAATGAAATATGAAAATTGTTTGTACTATCTAACAAGCTATCCATTCTAGCAAGTTTTGGCTTTGATTAAACTATTCTTTTTTTCCTCTTCTTCTAAGATTTCGACATAAACACTAGCTTTTTCTCAATATTATTTAGTGTTTAGGTGTTTGGCACAAAGTAATAAAGACAACACAAATGTTCTTATGGAGTTTTGATGTCTGATGCATTGCATGGAAATTTGGTCCATGATCATAATCATCATCATTGTGGGCTTCCATCGACTGTATTGGGTGGATAGTGGCAGTTCATTGCATTTAGTAAAGTTCTGCAATCTGTGCTTTGACTAATAGGTTTGAAGGTAAATTTTGGCTAGGCCTTGTATTTCATAGTTATTTACCAATCTATCCTTTCAGAATAATGATTCACCTATTGATTTTCTCTTTCCATGGTGATATCCTTTGTCCTGCTGCTATAGTGAGGTGTCCTATATGCTTACGCTTTGATGCTGGTACTATTTCTCTGACCTCAATAGGGTTCAATTTTCATGTTTTTTCCAATATGATCATTTTCTTTGGTTTCTTTCCAAGTTTTTCTACATATCTAGATTTGCATTTTATGTGATAGCATTTTTTGTCTGTAGAGATCTTCTAAACTCCACTCTTTTTGTCTTTTGTATCTTTAATTGGAAGATATTTATCTATTCTAAGATCAATAGGAAGCTCTCTTTTATAAAAATGTTTTATTTACTGGATGTCGTTTAGCATATCTATTCCTGTTTGAGCTATAAATTATACAAGGGATGTTGGTTCACTCCATTTATTTTGATTTTGTGCCATGAATTGATTGTATTGAACTCTCAATATATGTTATGTGGAACCCATTTAGTAATAAGCCGAGTCATTCTGGATACACCTGTTGATTTACATTCTCTGCAGTAATGGGGTTGGGAAGGGGTGTGGGAGAGGGAGGGAAGGGTTGGGGAGGCCAGAGAGGGAGATGGGGGGTGACGACAGATAAATAACATAAAGGGTGGAGTCTAAGGTAAACATATGGCCAATATTTAATATCATACATACGTTTCTACTGTTAGATTACTGCTAATGGTTTTTTTTTTTGTGATGTTTGGATTGCATATACTTGGCTTCTGCTTGGTTTCTGAAAAAATGTTTATAAAATTTTGCTTGCATTCATCAGAAATTATCTGTTGAATACACCACTCAGAAAGCTAGCTTACCAAATTACTATGCTTTTAAGGAAGGAAGTGATGATGACCGATATCGAATGACATTATCAACTAGCTCTGATTCTGGTAATTACAGTTTTCTTAAGGCAAGTTTTTCTACTTTTGCCAATCATTCATGTCAGTTTAAACTTCACAGCTGTTTGGTGATAGTTTCCGTTTGCTTTCAGCCGCACTCTGAAATATGGGCTAAGCCAAACAGCGAAAATTTCACGCAGTGCATTAAACCAGCAAAACAAAAGAGTAATTTGATCTGCCCTTGTATATGGTTATTAACTCACTTTATGCATGAGGTTTTATGATCTTTTGTTTATCTTGTTTTCTCTTGCTACATAATAAAAAATCTTTGTGTTTTGCAGAGATTGATGCTATTAACAATGGTTACCTTCTTATTAATGCCAATGGAGGTTTGAATCAGATGAGATTTGGGGTCTGAATATTATTAACAGGATTAAGTTAAGCTTCTACTAAAGTGTCATAAGAAATAATACTTCAATAATCATTTTTTTAGAATGCAGATATGTGATATGGTTGCTATTGCAAAGATCATGAAAGCCGTTCTTGTGCTTCCTTCTCTTGATCATGCATCCTACTGGGCAGATGATAGGTATGTTAACTTATATTGTGCAATCAGTGTATGGCTTAGGTTCTTATACAGATTCAATGAGAATTCGTTCTTATATTCTACAGTAATTTCAAGGATCTCTTTGACTGGAAGCATTTTATCAAGACCTTAAAAGATGATGTTCATGTCATTGAAACATTGCCAGCTTCCTTTGCAATGATTGAATCATATAACAAAACTCCTATATCTTGGTCCAAGGTTGAAGTTTGATACTTGTTACAGAAAAAGAATGACTTATTGTTTTACTGTTTTGATCAATGTATTGATAAATATGTTACTTAAGTACAGGTCAATTATTATAAAGTAGAAATCCTTCCATTGTTGAAGCAATACAAGGTTTTGTACTTTACTCATACAGACTCTCGACTTGCAAACAATGGGCTTCCAAACTTTATCCAAAAATTGAGGTGTCGGGCAAATTATATAGCACTGAAATATTCTAATCAAATCGAGGGACTTGGTGCAACCCTAGTTACAAGATTGAGGCAACATGGACAACCATATGTTGCGCTTCATTTAAGGTACTCTCCATTACTTTTGGTGTATGATTTCAGCTTTGCTGTATTTATTTATTAAAATCTTGTTTTCCTTTGTAAATAAATAGAAGTGTTTTGTTTCTCTATTGGGTGCATCTCTTGCTTATATGATTATAAATTTTATGGTTTTTGTTGACATGTTCAGAAGAGTACCTCGCTCCATTCTTTGAAACTGAGAGCTGTTGAAGCTGACCATAATTCTAGGTGTGCTTCTCTTTTGCACATGCATAGTAAGGAATGTATGATTATTTCACTTGATACCTTACAAATTACAATATCGCTTCATTATGCTAAGAGAAGCAATTCAATCAATGACTCAATGTTGGGCCAAATTATTAGTAGATGGATATCTATCAATTCAAAAGCTTAAACTTATAAATAAAAGTCATTTAATACAATATGAAATGTTTAATGCTATTTTCAATTTCCAATATGAGAATAATCATACTCATACTCAATATTTTCAACTAAAATTTCAACATCAATGTCCATATTTTCTTAACTTTGAAACCCTCTAATTGGCCAAGACAAGTGTCATACCTGTATGAGGATGGCATAGAGCTTGCTCCACATCTGTCATGGGTTTACAAAGCATAAGAGTGATGTGACAATCGCTAAACCAAGCCTAATTTATTCAACAAATGCATTTTAACACCACCAAGTGCCAAACATATCGAGGAATAATTAATAGCTCCTAGGAATCATTAGTTAGCAAAAGTTGTTGAGTCCTATACAACCATTTGGTTAATCTAAATCTTAAAAAAGAAGCTAGTCGTAAGTTATCCTTTTTTTCTCACGTTCAAAATGCCTACTTTGTTTGATTAGTAAGAAAAATGAACTTGCCATAAAAACAATATCATGAAAAAAACTGCTGATTGTTTATTTACACTGATTAGCCATGTTGGGGCACATGTAGCTTTCTGAATTATGAAAATAGGGCCGTTTGAAGATGTCTAATGTTTTGCCTTGCATAATAGCTTTCTATTTCATTCAAATGAACTTTTTAAACTTACAAGCCCTTCAATGGCTAAAACTTAGGGCAATGCAATCAAAACCAAAATCAAAAGTGTCATAGCAAACATTTTAGACTTGACTTGATCAATGATTTAGCTCTTTCATCAATCCTTTCTTCAAAAGAATTAGACTTCAAGTTGAGTGGAAATTTAAGGATGAATGTTAGGAGAATTCCAAATTATCATTTTACCCTCCTCCAACTCAAAACAAACTAGTAATGAATTAACATGTTATTAGGGAATTAAGTCTTGTTGTGAGGGAAAAAGAGAAAAAAAGAATCTCAAGATGATGCAAGACATGAGGTAGCAATTTGTGAGAGATTTTTCACATTGATTTGATTGAAGTTGACAAAGATTTGAATTGAAAAATTTTAGAGTCTCATCTCAACTTTCCAATTCTTTAAAAATGGCTGAGTTTTGATATTAGGGTAATAAGTTATAGGCAAATGATAATAGCTATCATAGAGGCATGTATCTAATCAATTGGTCTGATCAAAAGTTCAAGCTTGCTATTGGATGATTCGATAGAGGCATAACAGAGAGATCTAGATCCACTTTTTGAATGCCAACAATTTTGATATTTTTAGAAATTCAAACCTCAATTCTAAAGATTAATTTAGGGAATATATTTGAATCTAATAAGTGAAGGATTAGATTAGATTTGACGTGTGCATATCATCCCATCTTATCTCATCTCATGTTATTTTATCTAAAAAATCCAATAGAAGAGGTTTGAGATTTAACAAAGAGAGTCTGAGATCTAGTAAAAGAAAGATCCTCACGAGATATTAGGTTGGGAGAGATATTCGTTTGTTAGATGTATTATATTCAGTTAAGGTTGGGATCTAGAAATTGGATTAAATTTTGTGAGTATAGTTAGGCTTGGAGAAAGTGTTTGCTACCAAAGGAAGAGTTGTGTGAAAATCTTTGGTGGTAAAATGTTTGTCTCTTGTACTTAATTTTGTTTTTTTTTCTAATAAAGTTTGGACCTTTCTATATATTTTCACGTCTATTTTCTTTGTGTTTATGCTTTATTTTGTCTACCTTTGTTTGCTTCTTTAAGAGAAGAAAGGTGCACTCCAATATTGTTTTTGCTCTGTTATTCTATGAATCTGACTACCTTGATCCAGTATGATGTCAAATCAGTTGCTCCATCGCTTGTTCAAGCCAGGATAACGATCTTATTTTGGTATCAGAGCATAAAATTTGTTTATGTGGAGATTTAGGGTTTTTGGTAGTTCATCGGTTTGTCTTTGTATGGAAGAGAGTGGAGATTATAATATTTTATGGTTTAATTAAGAAGTGGAAGAGTTATCGAGGGATAGTATCAACGTGAGAGAATAGATGGCTCAATAAGGGAACATCTCTCTTTAGAACAAGATGTTGCTTTTATGACAAAGGAGGTTTAGTATCTAATGGTGGTACATGCAATGCTCTTGCATCAATTTCTTTGACTTTGAAAAGCTTGCTCTGGTGAGCAATGTGAATGACTTCCCCAATAGAGTTCTCAACTGTGATTCTCAAAGGAGAAATTCTATTAACATCAAAATTGGGTCTTGATTATTCGTTGGTGCAATAAAAGGAATTCAGCTATCATAAATGTTACCTTAGTCTTTGTATTGTTCATAAACAGCTGATCATGCAACTGAATTGGAACACCAATTTTTAATCTGTTTATTCAAATACGGAAGCAACAGGTCTAACAGAATAACAGTTGTCTTCTAGTAGAATTATCTCCTGGTCAACATGCTTAGGAATTGCTGGCATAATTGTATTCTATACAATGAATCATCTGCTATCATAAGTAGCAAAATGATGATCAACAGCAATACTATCACAACTATAAAAAAAAAATCAATCCATTCTTATGCAAAGAAACGATGTGGTGATCCATGGAGAAATTCATGGCATCCATAAATGATTTATTAGACGAATCAATGGCTAGCATCTAAACTAAAATCATTTATCTTAGCTTAATGCATAATATTCCACTAGCTTAGATTAATAATTTTGACCTATCTAAAACATCAAATTTCAACTCTATTAGTTTTTTATTGAAACATTATTAATTTTGCAATTATTGAACATTGAATCTTCAGCTTCTTCAGCTTTATTTCCTTTTGATTTTGAATTTCAGCACAAACTATCATTCAGTTCATTTGTTTTATAAATTCTTATGATTAATCTTGTATGGAAGATTTAAATAATGCAATAGGCTTTCCAAATAATGAAATTTCAGGCGTAGTCCCATGAGCACTAGATTTATCGTGTCGAATAACATCTTTATTATATAAAGGAAATCTATCCATTGAAACATGTTTGAGATGTTCAGGCACATGATCTTCATACTCTCCTCTTTTAATAAGACCTATACTTCTATTCATTGAACACTTTGAACTCTTATTTAATCAAGCAACTCTAAAAGAATCATCATGGCTTAGTGTTTAAAAGCATAAGTTCTACCTTATTTGGATGATTAGATAATTACTGTGATTATTATGATTATTAGGGAATTGACTTTGAGACAATTGGCTTTTCATCGAAGCTACTATTGTGATCCTTGAGACTTGGTCTCTAGACAATTGGTCTTTAGTTGTTGCATTAATTAATAGCAAAACTAGGTTCATTGGATAAAAAAAATATTAATCATATTATCTTTGTTGATCTCATACCTTGTGAGATTTGATGATAACAAAATCATACATTTTGTCTACTAATCATTTGTTGAAGATGTTGAAACACAGAGATTAGATACTAAAAAATAGACAATCACGAATAATCCACAAGTAAAGACTAGTCAAGGATTGATGGTGGCATTATTTCAGTGCATAAACCAATTTTCAAATCATTGAGCCAAAGGAAGAGCTTATCATCTATAACTTAGATTGATAAACTTTTCATTCATTACTCTATAGCACATAAGGTTGCATATACCTCATCTCATGCATACTCCTAAGTAACCATTCATGGCCATGAGGTAAAGCATAAGACAATTGCTAAGAAACAATAAAATTTTAAGGTTTAATCAATTAAATTAGTCTTAGGATTAACTTAGAAGAACAATTGTGCTTTGAAATACACTTGACACAAGGTTTTATCTGAAATTTGCATAGTAAATATTGTATATGTATGATGGTATCATCCTGCTGGTACGACCATCATTTTCACTTGGGAAGATTAGGTACTGCTTGGTCATATATGGTAAAACTTGTTATTGTCTATGTACAAGGCTATGCGATATTCTATTTGTTCAACTAATTCGTGTATTGTATAATATAAAGAATTATGCCTGCTTATATGAACCATTCCCTGCATTAAACTTTGAAATAAATGGAGTAAAAGCCATGTTCAAATGGTATTCATTTGAGTATGATTTAGTATCATATGAATATATGATTAGTACAGCTATGATGTCAATGTCGGACACATATGAAGTAAATCACTTTCAACTCTCTACGTCAATACTTTGAGGAAATGTTTTAATATTTATAGAATCCTACTATCGTACTTGTATAAAGTGTTCAAAAACTAGAGTGATGCATTTTGTGAAAACATTCATTATGCATTGACAATCCACTTATCGGATGTGTACAATCCTCAACCAACTTATATAATATGTGTCATAAAGGTACGGTATTTATACGATCCATGCAATTGTCTACTAAGAGTGTGTAGAGAATATGCATCGTATTATACGATGACCTGTATTGTATTTGGACGATATATTTTAAGTAACCATAATACATGGGTCGTACAGGCCTGTTGTCAGGCAATAAGGCTAATTCACTTATCGCTAGTGTAAGATCATTTGTTTTTAATTGTACGAATGCAACCTATGACCTGTAATAGCTAGTTAATTGCTTTGGAAATATACTTTTGGAGCTGGAGTTTCTAAATTTGTGCTTAACTAGTTTGGGAGTATAAATAGCAAATCTAACACTTCAGAAAAGGCTAATAGTCTCATTGCAAATCTCTAAGAAAAGAAGTAAGAAGTTTGATTACAACAATAATATGCATTCACTGTTGCTTCCTTTCAATTTGGTGTTTGTGAGCTAAGTGCATCTTCATCTTTGTTGTTTGATCTATACATCTCATATGATTTGGTAATATCTGTTTATTTCACATAGAAATTGTGTCAGTGTTTTCTCGAGTGAAAGGCATGAGAATTGTGGTTTTCATTTCGGACGAGTGTTAAAAGAACCTTCTTATAACTATTGTAATAACTCTTTTGAGTTTGATGTGTAGCTCCTCTAAGCAACTTATAGATCCCTTTGTGGATCTCCTGTTGTAAAGTTTACCGCTATTGTCTTCAACAAAGGTTAGTAGTTGCTTTAATGGAAGCGTAGTCATTGGACTAGTAGTGAATGCAAGTACTGGTTAGACAGAACCACATAAAAACTTGTGTGATTATTTGCTTTTTTAATGTAAAATGATCAAGGCCTAACATACAAACACCTTAAGGTGGTTCATACATATTATTATTCTACAAAATAGGAAGTAACGGCTTGGCAAGGGGCTTACTCCATTCCCATAAAAAAATCAAAAAAGAAAGCTTGGTGAGCAATCCAGTTAGTAGTTGTGTTCCCCTAAATATGTGCATGATTTTGTGAGTAGCAAACCATCAGATTGACTCAACTTCCTTGGAGAATTCAGCATTTGATGGAATAGATAGCCATCTCAAATGACATTAAAGCTATATACTAGTTGGATTCAATCCAAATATCAGTGTTGTTAGGGAAATGCTCTGTGCTTGATGGCTTCAGCTATAACCTCTTAACATTGCCATTGGTGTGGTGGAGGAGAAGATAGTCTTGCCTACAACAATCAGTGGCTCATCCCATAGGTCACAAATGCCAATTTTTTTTTATTTGATGTCTTAGCTTGCAGTTCAAACAAAGAGTTTTGAAAACTTAATCCATTATTTATTAAAACCAATTATCAGTTGTTTTTAACAATAGTGAACTAAAGTGTTGCAATAGTTGTGCTTATTGTTATTCAAAGTTTTTAAAGGGATATAATTCTTCCCCCTCCTATGGACAACATCTCTCAATAATTCTATCACATTTACTTCACATATTTAGCTATTATTAATAATAACATATTTCTTTTATTACATGCTTATTTTAAGTTCACATGTTTAATTGTAGTTATGATTTATATGTTCATTAAATGAGAACATGACATGATGTGACAACTTTCTAAAAAACAAGCCATTGAGAACATAACAATAATCTAAATTGCGAAACAACACAATTTACAATTCACATTAAATTAAAATGTATATAGAGCACAAAGCAAAGATAATTCATTTATTAGGAACAAAGAAAATGTTTGCAACGTTGTACAAAGAGAAGAAAGGAACAATAGTGATGTTGTTTGATGACGTAAAACAAAATTGAAAAAGGAAAATGGAAAGAAATGTCTATATGAAGAAGGTTGCAACATCTTTTGAGTGGAGAAAGGGTTCTATGGCATGTTGAAGGGATTTGAGGTCCTCGCAAAAGAATGACAGTGGTGTCCTTTCTTATCAGGTTTCATTTTGCTAGAAAAACAAGCAAAGGTTGGTCATGTGCTCATTGCTTTACCAGAGGAATAATTATGATCGTCTGTGAAGGAGAGTTCATTTCCTGTGAAAGCATGGGTAAGCATTTTAGTAGGTTTAAGGAGGAACATGATTGAGAAGGATGAACTCTAGTGGACAAAGGTCATGCATTAGATGCCTCACATTAAATGGTTTGCTTCAAAATATATCAGAACAATCTTGTTTTCTTTTTTTTTTTTTTCTCCTAAATTATAAGTCATGTTTGCAAAAATGTGCAAGCATCAGGTTGTGTGTAAAGTTTTCCCAGGTGTCCAATCATGTCCTTAAATTTTCTATAACTATGTATTTTTCTAATTCAAACACACCCTTAGGACTCCTATGAAGTGGTCTTCTTTAGCTAAGAGCAGATTCTTCCTTCATATTGGACATACATGACCAAAATGACCATATTTATCACAATCATAACAGCTTGCTCTTACCTTGTTTGAGCTATGTACAATTGTTCTTGTAACTCGCAACTATTTTGGAAATACTAGGCACTGTTAGCTACCATTACTGACTTGAATTTTTTACCCAACTGAAAGTACCTCAAGACCCGTGGTCGCAATGTATTTTTCGCTGCATATGAAATGGAAGGGCTTATAGTATATTCCATCAATGTGAAGAACAAATTCTTCTGGTTTAATGTTATGTAGACCTCAACAAGACTTTATTTTTAGGAATATGATTTAAGGTAGGACTTAATGTAAGCTACATTGTAAATAGCCTAATATTTTGTTTACAGCCTTATGATAAATTGCATGTATAAAAGCCATCTAACAAGCTAGAACATATGTTTTTCTTAGCTATGAAACCCACAAGAAAAATATCAACATTTTAAACTTCAACTTTTCAATTGTCTTTTTAATGGAACTCCGTCGACGAGTTGAGAAAAGATGCTCTGTGAATGCACATGTTTTCAATTATCTGGTCTGTTTGACAGGTTCCCTGTTATGTAGTGCTAATAAATCAACAGTAGCGTATCCATAGAAGAAGAAAGCAATACAACAAAAGAATGTAAACCGGGTTATGCCTTTTGTTTTTTTGCAGATACGAAAAGGATATGCTGGCTTTTACTGGTTGTAGTCATAACTTTACAGCAGAGGAGGAGGAGGAACTCCGTAATATGCGATACGAGGTTAGCCATTGGAAGGAGAAAGAGATTGATGGTTCTGAGAGACGAAAACAAGGTGGTTGCCCTCTTTCTCCAAGGGAAACTTCCCTTCTGCTCCAAAGTTTGGGTTTCCCATCAAGCACACGAATATACCTTGTGGCTGGAGAAGCCTTTGGAAATGATAGCATGAAGTATCTAACAGATGCTTTTCCCAATATATACTCCCATTCAACGCTCTCTACAAGAGAAGAGCTTGGGCCTTTCCTAGATCATCAGAACATGCTTGCTGGGCTCGACTATGTTGTTGCTCTGCAGAGTGATGTTTTTGTTTATACTTTCGATGGTAATATGGCAAAGGCTGTTCAAGGACATAGACGCTTCGAGAACTTCAAGAAAACAATCAATCCAGACAGGTATTTCCTAAACCTTCCCCCTTAATGATTATTATGATATTTGTACTTCAGCTTATCCAGCTTTGAGATCTTCATTGCATATAATTGTTATTTTTCATACTTTTTCTTGACTAAAATGTCATAAGGTAAGCCTTTTCTTTCACTGCCAACTTACTTGTGTTTATCTATAGTAACAAAATAATGTAATACTACTTCCAGAAGACTTTTCACATTAGTTTGTCCACTTTTTGGATAGGAAATGCAAGAACTCCAGCCTAACAAAACAATGTTTTGTAATTTTTGTTTCTTTGGTTGTGCATTACTCTTCATTGGGTCATCTTTGCTTTTGTTCCTATCAACAAAACTGATATGTTATCTCTTTCTTTCCATGGTTCTTTGTTATTTCTCTGATGTGCATCTTACATGCAGATTAAATTTTGTTAAACTTGTGGATGCTTTTGATGAAGGGAAGCTTTCATGGAAGCAGTTCAAATCGAAAGTAAAGAAGCTTCACTTAAATCGAGTCGGTGCTCCATACTACAGGGAGCCTGGTGAATCTCCCAAACTTGAAGAGTCTTTCTATGCAAATCCAATTCCAGGTTGCATTTGTGGAAAACCATTGAGGAAGTGAAACCACTGTAGAAATTCCACTTGACCTTATATCTGTAGGTATTGGTGCAAAGTAATTTTTTCTCAAGGATTCATGCCCAGAACTTGCTCAGCTCCAAACAACCTGTTTCTTTAGATATCAATGGCAAATATACAATGAGATGGAGCACTGGGAATTCTCTTCTCATACATAGGTCGAATCGTTTGATGATTAGGGTTAGGTTTTAAAGATTTTAATCACGAGTTTCATTTTGAAGTCCATTTATTAGATGGTTGTGGTGTTCATGATTCTTTTGAAGATTAAAACTGCTGAAGCAAGAGTTCTTTCATTTATTTTGAACAAGAAGTATAGTTTGTAGGTACCATTTCCTTTCTATTTGGCATTTTCTTGATCCTTGTAGAACATGAATAAAGTGATAATGGCAATGCCTTTATTTATTTATTTATTTTTTATTTTTATTTTTTGTTTTTTTTGGAATGACTTAGTTCTTGGCGAATTATATTTTTAGGCATTTGTGATCTAGTGTCATGTTTCATGAGTTTTTGAGTCAATTTTCACTAAATTGCATTGTATATATTATGCATTACAAATAATATATATATATATATATATATATATATATATATATATATATATATATATCACACATTGACATCTTGCACGAATTGTTAGTTAAATTTCATATAATATTTTAGTTTATACTTAATCATCTTATATAAAATGTTAATAACTATCTAATAATATCAATGTAATTATAGCTTTCAAACTTATACCTAACTTGTATATAGTATTAGTCGTTATTTAATAATATCTATATAAGTTGGTAATGTCCAAAAAACCTCATTATTATAATTTTATTTAACAAGTTATAAACTTGTTTATTTACCAAACCAAAATCATAATAATATAATATTATTTTTTTGATATATATAACCAAATTTTATTTTATATATATTATTCTATATATGCATATTTATTTTTATATAAACTAAATAATAAAAATATTTTGATAACATATAAAATTTATGCTAATAAAATATCAATGATTTTTAAGATAATCTTGTCATGTATTAAAGTAAATAATATTAAAAAATATATAAAAATAATAATATTATTAAATATATTATTTCTTAATTTATTAATATATTTGTATTATAATTATTTGATTTACTTATTTGAATTAAAGATAAAATATATTTTTTAAAATTATTTTCTACTTGATTTCTTTTAAATATAATGAACATATAAATCACTAAATGAACCTTTATAATACATATAATATCCATATCATATGATTATTTAACAAAAATAAATATTTAGTTTGCTTACTACAATACTAAAATATCTTACATTGTATCTAACATATTGTATGTTTCCTTCTCTTATCAATAATCTAATTTCTTATTCTTACCTTCTAATAATGTTTTCTTTTTTACTTTGATTTATTGATCTTCAACATAACGCACTATATATTAGTCTTATGATACAATACATATATTGAACTATTCAATTCTAAGTAAGCAAGAATTTTCTTTTTATAAAAATCAATACTTAAAGAAACATTTATAGAATATATCAATAATTTAGGCACTGATATATATATATATATATATATATTCACATACAAAAACCAATTTTTTATTTTGTTCGCAATTACCCAGCCGCCGTCCGCTTACCTCACACCCGTGCAATCCGTCGTCGAGGCCTACCCATCAACCTCAACCTGCCGCCGCTCGCCTTCCAACCTCCCGCCTCCCTGCCACTGCTAAGGCACCGCCGATCTATTGCCTCCTCATCTGTGCTCCCGTTGCGCCTCTTGCCTTCGTAGCCCACCCTAAGTCGTCTGAGCCATGCCAGTCCTCCCTCCTTCACGCCCTCACCCCAGCGGTCGCTTGCCTAACCTCCTCTGGCGATCGTCTCACCTATAGCTGAACCGCCCTAGGGTCTCCCAAGCCACCACCCACCCTCGGTCATCGCCTACGCGTCCTCCTACTCCTATCCCCGCCGCCGAACGCTATCCACCTTTCTTACCCTTCGACCAGCGCTCTCTTCCTCCTTCTGTTCCTGCTGCTGCCGTCTCACAGTAGTAAGCAACATTGCAACTGTTTTCCCCTCGCTGATTGATAGTTTTTTTTTTATGGTACAAGGAAACGACTTTCCCTCCTCTGGACCGTCTCAGTTATACTGTAAACGTGTTTTTGGTTTAGGTCTTCTGCATTTGGCTTTCTCGTGCATGTGGATGTGCATGTGTAACCATCACTTGTTTTCTTTTGTATGCATGTGCAATTGTTAGTGGAAGGCTCTAACTGGCATTACAGTTGAGTGAGATTGTTGAGTGTTAAATTGTCGTTTGTCCTTAAATCTTCCTATTGTTTCTCACCTAGACAGTGATCTGCTTTCACGATGGTTTGAGCAGCCCAAACATGTTGTGCTTCGTTGGACATTGAAATTCTTGTATGTGATTGACTGACTTCTGGTTTCACATGCCGCTGTGATGCTGCTTTTGCTGTTTCTGTGCTGTTTGTGATTGTATTTGTATCTGTGCTATGCCACAGTGTTGCATGATGTTTGACTTCCATTTGTATTTCCTGATATCTGGTCTATGCAAGTTGGCTAGACCCCCCTTCTGATTACCAGTTTCCTTGTAGGCAGATTGGTCAGATCATCCTGTGCAATCATTTGATCATTTGAGCTCATGGGTTAGTTATTATATATTGTCCAGTGTTGTCAATTAACTGCATGTGATGGTCCCTAGTAGAGCTGCTAAGGGTTGTAGGTCGAATAGTTTCTATTCGATCTTCTTCTATTTTAAGTGCATGAAATACCTGTAAAGCTCATCTTTGCTGAATTCTATGCTTAAACGAATGGAGACGTCTAAGAAAATTCAGTATAATAGTAGGATGAGATTGAGAAAAAGTTAGTAGGTTAATCTTTAATGCATATTATTACAATGATTACCAAATCAGTCATTTGGTTAAGGTTGATCATAGCTTGTCATTCTCCCTCTTCTTATGTAGAGATAAGTAAATGGGTATATTAGATAAGCTCGTTCTGTTACATAAAAAAATAAAAAATACTTAGTACTTTACATCTTTTTGTCTTCTTTTGAGAAAAAAATATATGATGCAAGTACAACTCTTCATCAACAATATAAATGATGATATAAGAAGTTTGAAGACCTAATGAAAATGTAGATAATTGTCAGATATCTCATTCATTGATTTGATTTTAGCCACATGTTGACCATCTTTAGCTCAAAGCATTTTAAATTAGAACTTCTTCTTTGAGTGCTACATGGGTTTCAAGAATCAATTGATGATTTATTCAAGCGCCTTCTACTTCTATTGGTTAGTGATTATCATGCATCAGTTGAAGGCCTACTACTACTTAAGTCTCTAGTTGCTAATCTGCCAACTACCTTGAGTGCCCTACTCAAGTCTTTAGTCACTAACTTGTTGACCACCTCAAGAGCCATGTGGCACTTGAGGAAGTTTCAATGTATGGTTCCTTTGTCTTTCATTCTGAGGAAAGTTATGATTGACGAGTAATGTATACTTTTGTGAGTGGTGTCGTAATTGACTGGATTGAGTTGAGAACACATTGAAATTATCTCACTATCTTAGCTTAAGCCATTCGAGTTACAATCGCGGGAAAAACTGTCAATATTAAGTCAAGGACATTTCATTTTATTTGATAGTTATAACAAAATGATAATTAAAATTCTCATATGTGGAAATGATGTCATCTTAATCAACCATAATCAACTAGCTTGTTCACTAATAAGACCCCAAGGGTCCTTTCCTCAAGATCCAAGCCAGTGTTTTACATCCTAGACTTGGATTCAAGAGAGTTCTGAGAGATGCAACGTTCATTTTTTTTGTTCTTTTCATCTCTCTTATAATTGTCTAAGTGGAGGCTCTTTCCTCCTTTTTAGGATCTTAAGTTTTGAGGACTTTCTTCTTTCTTTTATTTATAACCATCCCCCCATTTTCATTTAAATAAATTATTCTTAAATTCTTTAAACTTCTAATGCATTAATAATAGGTGGTATTGGTAAAGTACGATGAGCATTGGCATGGCCAGAATGCTGTGTGGTTGTTGGAGAGAAGGGTAAAGATAGTGAACAATGGATAGCTTAGGGGGCATGGTTAGGGAATAGTGTGGTTAAGTGGTTTAGGATGGGAGAATTGGCTTAGATGACTAGTTTGGCAAAGCAAGTATTTGAGTGAGTCAGTGGAATCAATTTTAGTAAATTCCATTTACCCACCTGTCACCATTTTTTCCTTAAAAAGATCTGGCCTCTTCAGACCATATGCAATCTTGTTAGTCAATTGAAATTATTCTTAAGACTATTTGTCCCACTTCTTTTTTGTTGTGATTTCTTCATTATTGTTCTATGAAATCTAGAAATTGCATTCTATAGTAACCATTTACCACATTAATTTATCGAATTCAATTTAGTTTTTTTGCATCAAAGGATTTTTTATTCATATATTTTCTATCTTGAATATATTTGATCATGGAAAGTGGAGATTTATATGGTATTTTGTTTGTGTTAGAGAACCATTATATTGAGCAAATTCTGGAGGTTTTGATTTTTGTTTTCACAATGATATATTTTTTTTACAGATTTAGACTAGCTTAATTAATGATTTGATGAATTTAATTCCTTTTATTAAATTAATAATCATGTTGATCAAGTCTCCTTTGTTTAGTAAGCATCATAGTTGTATTGTTTTGGGTTTAGTTATTTCAAAATTTAACTTATCATCTTGTCATATACCATTGGCAAATTTGATTTGAGAAGTGATTTTTCCTTTGTTTAGTAAGTATTTTAGTAGTATTGCTTTGGATTTAATTATTTCTAAATTTAACTTATCATCTTGTCGCAAATTTGATTTGAGAAGTGGCGAATTGAGTATTACTTGGGGTTCTTTTAGGACATAATAGGAAATTTGAATTTGAAAATCATGTTAAGGTTTTTAATGATCGTACGTTTGCATGCGCGTCATCTTTTATTGCTAATTTTTTATCTTTATGGGTTACAAGAAGCATATGGACTATGATTTTCATTATGACATGAATGTTTGCATTTGTGTTTGATAATTAGTTCATTTTAATATCTAGTAATACTTCTGCAAAATTATGATAGATAAGCATTGTAAACCTATCAAGTTATTGTTTCCGATGGTAAATGTGTTAAAATTGAGCAAAGGTTTTAAGTAATTAATAAAATAGAAGCCTGTGCATGATTGTGGATAATATCTACATAACTAAAGCCTATTTGTGACTAATGAATGATGTATGCATGTTACTTATTATGAGGTGTTACATAGTAGGTGGTTGTCACACTTTGGATGGAAGATGCAAAACTTAGGTTGTTAAGGAACTTCCATTTCTAGTGAATAATGATAGATTCAAAATAAAAAATTATGAGAATAAGACTTTAAGAATGCCCATACTTCCATTGTCGAGGTTTTTGGTGGTGGGGGGAGAGAGAGAGTATTGGGTGGTTGAGTAGGAAGATGGATGGAGACTAGGGATTTGCAATCACGATGGGAAAGAGGAGAAATGTCAAATGATAAGGTAGTGGCACCCCTTGGGAATTTACCTTCCGTAAATTCTTATGGCGAATTAGTATTCTTTTGAGCTTAAGCAGACTATCCTCTCACAAAATTGACACTCAAGGAATTGTAAAAGACGAACATTAATTGTATTCAACATAGGCTAAAGAACTTATAATTGAAGAGATGATTATTTATAGTGGCTCTTGAAGTCAACGTACTAGATATTTCAAAATGGATATCAAATTGCTAAACTATACTTTATTTCTAAATGAGGTCTACCATTGAGAAGAATTAGATAAAGTTGTAGTGAATAGAATCACATCAAGGCTATAAATGGAGGTTTTTTGTAGGTAGCCCAATAGATGGTTGCATATTGGTAGTTGTCAAGAGTGTCCAAGTGGTCGTTGAGCATGCGCTAAGTATTAGGAATATAGTGGTGCATAGCAAACTAGCACTAATCTTTTAGGGTTTGTTGAGAAAAAATTGGTCTTTTGATAGGTTTTGAGAGATATGGGTAAAATGAAAGTAGTGATCCTCAAGAAGTTTCATGGCTAGAATGGACGTTGTGAGTCTCTAGAAGTTAAATTGATATTAGAGTTAGTGGTGGTATTGAGAGGCAATTGAAGAGTAAACGAAAAATTAGGGCCCTCAAGAGTGTCTGAAGGACACAAAGAGGGCATCAGGGAAGTTCTTCAAGAGGCAATTGATGATTTTTTTGCCTTGTTATCAAACTAAATGGGTTAAAAGTGATCTCATCAGCTAAGGAGTCCTCGAGCAACCAAGGTAGGGAGAGATATGATGGTTTTCTTATCAACTAAGGAATAACTTTAGATGACTGATGGCCATGCGTGAAATTACCTTGCAGAGATTGCCCATAGAAAGAAGAGAGATTTTTATACCTTTTGACAAAGTTTTCTTAGAGGGAGAGAGCTTGAGTACTTTGAGAGTTTCAAATGAAGGAAAAGTTCACCGAGAGGGAGAGAAAATAAGTGTGTAGAAAGGAGAAAGAATATGGGCAAGGGACAGAGAATAAAGATGATAGTGGTTTAGAAAGAATGTTTTTTCTCTTTCTTTTTTTATGCTTTAGTTATCTTTTATTTTATTTTTTAGTCAAACATATGTTGAAGTATATTTATTCATAAAAACATATTTAAAACTTAAAAAACAAAATTAAAAAAGTTGACTTTTTCTAGAAAGCTTCAACTCAATAATTGGTTTGTGTCAATTAATTCAATTTCAAAAATCCCAAAAGGATACCTTGTGAGTTACATTCAAACAAAAAAACCTTGATTAAATTGTGATTGATCTTTCATTTTGCTTATTTCAAGATGTTTTTACTTCTTTTTGTTGTTTTTATGTTCTCAGAACCTCGCTTCTTGTTGTTTTGGTTCCAGAGCTTTGATTTTCTTCAATTGAGGTAGGGTAATAGAATCGTTTTTATTTCAACATGTTCATAATTGTTATATTCTCCTTTGATTCATTTGGGCAAAGTTTTGGAGTTTCTGTAGTTCCATTGTTGAAGAGGAGGAAGAGCCGTTCTTTTGTGTCGATCATGGCAATTGAGTTGCTAGGTCCAGAGCGCAAAGGTAGAGAATGGGAATCCTCTTTTCCTTATTTTTTTATCCCACATTCTACATTTCTCTTTTTTTTAACTTGTCTTCTTTGTTTTCTTGCAGTTGTTGTTCACCTTAGGGCAACAGGGGATGCTCCTATCCTTAAGAAAGCTAAGTTCAAGGTAGTTTATTTCAATTTGATGTGGTGCTTTTGACCTTTGATTGATTTAGTTTTGCAATTCAAGCTAAGGTGCATAAGGAGAGTAACACTGTTTATTTAAGTGTGAAAATCCCTCACAAGTTGTATTTAACTAATGCTACCAAAAGTTTATATCCTAATGAAGGAGGTCATTGCTCTTATTTTAGAGGTAATTTTGCATATATCTTTAATATAGTTTAATGTTATTAGGAACTAAACTTCTCTAAATACATTTCTAATATTCAATATCATGAGAACTGGATTTAGATACTACATGAACTGGTCATTTGAGTTTAGGGATTAGGGCAATGATATGATGCCACAAGGACATGATGACACATCAAGTTTTGGTAAAATAGGGACATAGATAAGACATGTCATGATAAATAAAATAATACAAATTATGTGTACATTTGTACAATCAATTAATAATTAATATTTAACCAAATGTATAATTAAAAGCAAACATGATTTGGTATAAGAGAATGTGTAGATGTAGTGTCTATAGTTGAATTGCTGTAATTTGAGAAATTTTATATTTCCAAACAATCAAATTAACATATTTAAAGATGCAAAGCATTTAAGTTTGTACGCAAGTGAGATATTGATCAATGAATTAACTGCTTGATGTGTGTAAAGAATGGAGCCGAGGATGGCAATGTATAAGTTGAATGTTTCTTATCATCTATTATCTATGAGAGAAGAAGATGGATAGCAGTAGCGGTGGATATGGAAATATGCCATTGTAGTGGTGCTTGAGCGGCATGAAAGCGGTATATTACATGGAGAAGGTAATAAGATTGGAGTGGACAGAGAAGAAAGACAGCTAGTATGATGTGGAGAACCATGATGCCTGTGAAATCGATTGCAAAACAAGCTGGCAATGATGGGGAGAACTAGTGGAGAAATCAACTTTGGCATCAAAGAGGAGGAACGGCTGATATATCCACCCTACGAGACATAAGAGAGTAGTAGAGCATGGGGTATGGATTTCACCTTAGATGGTGATGGTTATTATTAAGGGGAGGGAGAGTGTAGTTTTATTTAAGGTTTAGATGATTCAAGAGTTAGAATAACCTATTGAATAGGAAGCTACAGTTCATTGGGTTCAATTGTGTTCCTTGCTAGTCTCCCATGATGCCTATGAGCATCTTAGGCATGATACTTCTTGTGTCCTTGTTCTAAGAAACATCTGACTCTTGCACAAGATGCATAGAAGTTTCTATGCTTCCTAGTATCAAATTGTCAATCCATTTAAGATGTGATAAACATTGTAGAATGCATTGGCTTCCTTAATGTCGCCCAAATAAAACCTTCTTCAATTGATAGAATGTTGACATCCATATTGAATGAATACCTTAACAGTGAACCAAACATTCCTTGCATGTCTTTTCTTTAATGTTGTCGGTTGGCGATACTGTCCAACGAAATTGGGTATAATCCCTTCGTAAATTAACAATTGAATGTGTGACAACTGAAGCCTGTATAATTGTTTGATTTGAGGAAGTAAGCTTAGTGAAACATTGAACATTGTAATGTGTTGTCTCTCTAGTTGAGCAACCTTTGGTTTCATTTGGTGATTGGAGCCATACTCAATGATCTAGCATTGAAAATGTCATATCATGGTTAGTGCTTTGCAGGCAATTGTTTGAGATAACAAGATAGAAAGATGAAAGTGGCTAACAATGAACAAATTAAACAAGGCCAATCCCTAAATTCTGTTTTTCATGTTGAATGAAGGTGTAGTACAAAACGAGCATTATTGTTTTTGAGCATTTGGTTGCAATGTTGCTTTTTTTTTTTTTAAAAAAAAAAAACAGAACCTGAACGTATAAATAATAAATACATGTGAGGAGCATCTGCTTATATGCTATGTTTGCTTTTTTTTTTTTTTATTTCTGGCTTCTAGTTATTAAACAATTTGTTAGAAATTTTGAATCTTGTGCTCTGCTTAATTTATATATGGACTCCAGAATCATGAGTGAACTCAATACCAACCAATATGGTCTAGTGTTCTCTACAGAGTTTAGCCCCTACAAAAGCTTGTCAAATAGATTTGTTCTGACCTAGAATGTGGGATAGGATCTAGGTTGAAGTTTGAGGCCCTATAGGTTGAAGTTTTGGTAGGCAAGTTTCAAACTAGAATTTATTGTCTTTCAGATCCTGGTGTACTTTGACATTTAGATACACCAAAAAGTTTGGGAAGGTCATGTACATGGTCAAAAGTTTTAGAAAGCATGATGCTGTCTATGAACATTTCATTAAAAAAAACTACTTTGGGTAGGACAAGGCTTTTATGATTCACTGAAGATTATTCTTTTTGTTGTTCCTGAAGTTTTTGGTTGGGTTATTATGAATGTTGTTTACTTTTGGGTCTTGTGTTGGTGTTGTGCTTGTACTTGACTTGTTATCCCAGTGCATCCAAAAAGGATAATATTCAATGTATGTTATCTTTGATATGGTTTCATAAGATTTCTTTTGATGGTTTTTGTGCATTTTCTGAATTATCAGTTTCAAATTTTTACATTCTCATCTAGTTATAAACACTTCTTGTCATTGGCAGCAGATTGTGCTTGCTAGAATATAGGGTCTCCTTTTGTGATGTTCTAATCAAGTTGGTGATATGTGGCTTTGGGAAAGGAAACGGTAATGTGTTACAACATTGCTCCATCAAAAAGCGAAGTTTTTCTAAAAAATGAAGTTTTGGATTCAAACTAAGTCTTCATGAATTTATTCAGATCATGGAAGAGCTAAGATAGTCAAATTAGAAATTAGAACATTGGATTATGATGAAGCTGTTAGTGATTGGTTTTAGACTTCAATATCTGTGTAATTTTGGTTGATAAGATCCTTGGAAGTGTGCAAAGAAAGGTCATGAGCCTTTTGTAGAGATGTAGCAGTCTAATCTGATATTATAACATTAGTTGGTTAAAAAATATTATCTTTAAGATCATGTTTAAAACCATTTAAGATTCTAGTGACATTATGATTTATTTCATGGGTATTGTGGTATTAATTGGTGGGTCACTTTTGTAGAAATGTAGCAGTCTAATCTGATATTATAACATTAGTTGGTTGTAAATATTTTCTTTAAGATCATGTCTAAAATCATTTAAGATTCTAGTGACATTATGATATATTTCATGGGTATTGTGGTATTAATTGGTGGGTCAAGAGGATTCTAAGGTTGGTTTTTGAAACATTATGGTACTAAAATTTGTCTAAGATCTTAGAGAATGGAATTTTTGGCAATTGAAGTAGGTCAATACCTTAAATAAAGTAAAGTTATGGTTTCTTTTTTAGGCCACCTTGAGACTATAAAAATGGTGATGTTATATTTGAAATATAATATTAATTTAGCAATCATTTAAGCTCATGTTGCCTCTAATTTGTGACGAATCAAAGACAATTGGCTCATTATTCTGTATTAAAAAATTAAGTGGACAAATTGAATGATAACAAAATGTCTGACATGCTGAAAGATGGAAAGGTAGAAAAGTGGTAGACAACACATTAATATGTCTAAGCTAAAAAAAAGGTTTAAGTAAATTAATAAAACTGCAAATATTGTTAAACTGTAAAAATGGATTGTATCTATTAACATCTAGCCGAAGTAGTGGTGATGTCTGTTACATTTTATATTGGGTTCTATTTATTTGAAAGGAATATTTAGCTTTTGAAGTTTTATGGTTTTATGTGATCTTAATCAATGTTCCAATATTTTCTCTCAGCTTCAGATGGCAAACAATCTTTGTTTTGAATTATTTGTTGAGTCCCCAATTCATTTACTTCCTCACAAACTCAACTTATTAATTATTGATGTAGCTTAATCGTAAATACTATGCACATAATAGGATAGCAAAACATTTTTCTCTTTTCAAGGTACAATGTTGCATATTATTTTGTTGAAACATATTTGCATAATTTTTGGGTATAGAATACCTTATTAATTGTCATGCATTCTTTAATTTAATGGCTAAATGCAATCATCTTAATGTTTCTTATCAAGCCGGATTCAAATGTTATTCTTCCAATTGTAAACGTAAACTAAAATTATGGGATTAAGGATGATCATGCATTACTTCTGAGGTAAAGAAATGTTTGTATTGTAGTCTATGAAGTCCATGTCTAAACGCATGTAAAATTCGAATGCTTCTATTTTGGTCTTTCCTAGCATGCCAAATTGTGCACATTGACTAGATTGTATTCTGTTCCTTAAGATTGATGATGCAAAAATTAGTCATCTTTTTTGTCACTGTTGATGCAGTTTGTAAAGCAATTGCAGCCAAAATAGATAGAGTGATGATGTGCAAGAGGCTTGAAGCATCTCAATAGATATGATAGCTGAGATTACAATTTTTCTAGTGATAGATTTAGTCATCAAAACTGGTCCATCTTTTGAGGAAAGCAGATTTCTTAAGTAGAGATGTGAACAAAAAAAGAGATGGTTATACCATTTTTTGTGACCTACGTGGTGATAGTTTCTTGTTAGGATTCATATAAGAAATAGTAATGGCCAAGATGTCACCGAATTCAAGTAAAACACCTTTTTGTTGATTGTGTTTATGGTTGAACTTAGTGCATATACCTTAACTGCATGACTATCTACAATGGATGTAACTGTAAGGTGATACAGATGAATTGTGATTAGCAAATAAATTAATTGATATGAATAAAATTATTGAACTATTGCATAAAAAAACAGCGACTGGATGATAACGATATTGGAATTTGAAAACTTGATTATGGATTGGACAGCTAGCTAAACTTATTAGTTGGTCATGTTGACCTAGACAAAGTCAGTTAACTGAAGTCTGGGGACAATTTCTCATGACAAGTCATGTTCTAAGATTGAATGATGAACTTGATTTGGCACATTTGTTTCTTTCAATTCCAGTCTTAGATCAAGTGAACATTTTCATTGTCTTAATATTCCTATAATCAGCTAGTTGAAAGTTGAAAATGGGGAATGGTAAATGTTGACACTGATTTCTTTTCAGGATTGAGAAGAGTCAACAAGATCGTTTGATCCCACTTCTTTGAGGGTTCTAGTGACCACATTTTCTTTAATCTTGTGTTGTGGTTCATTTGTTTTCTCTGTCATTTATGTGGATATTTGAATGACTTTCATAATGAAAGAGAGGGTTAGTTATGGTTGATCTAAATAGAGAAGCTGTCCTTTGAGAAATCCTTCCACCATTAAGAATGGAGAAGGGCCACATGGGTCGATTCTCCCTCTTGATTGATCTCTGTTAGTGGAGATTTTCATCAAGACATTTTTAGGAGAGGAGTTGATGAATTTGATTTTTAAAATGAGATGAACTGTTGCAGCTTCAGTTTTTTTCTTAAATAGAGGATATAAAAACTGCAATTCTGTTATTTGAGGGTGTGATAAAAGGGACAGTTTAGACTATTGGATTATGATTATTTTGGAGAGAGGAACTAATTGGCTCCTCTACTTTTTGGTGCTGTTCGTATCTCTCTCAAAATAAGTTCTGGACACTAAGCTTCGTATGCTCCATGATTACTAAATCTCAGAATCCTGAATCATAAGGAAAGCAATGAGACGCTTGAATCCAAGGGAAGATGGATATTGAAGGTTGGAGCTCAACTGAATAAGCTTTCTTGTTGATTAATTTATGAGGTGATGGTTCAGTTAGCTAGATTGTGAAGGAGAGAGAGGGGGATGCTTGGAGGTGAGCCAAGTTATCATTTTGGAGGAATTATGAGAGATACTTTGGTGGCCAGATAAAAGCTATCGATTTCTTACTGAGAAAGTCTTCCCTTTCTATAAATGACCTCCTGCATGCACTACACTTGGAAATTATGATTGTTGGTGTTATGCTATTTAGATAAAGTATGGTGAACAATATGCACTCAAAAGAGGATAGGAGAGCTATTCCTTAGAAGGAAAGATAGACATTGAATGATATAAAATGCAAACTAGCTTTAGATTAATAAAATGGTTTAAAAAATGGTAATTTAAAATGTAAACATTGTTGATATAGTGAGATAGTAAAAACATGCAATCTATTTATTTTATAGTGGTTGTAATGTGGACAATGAAAACTAATTGTGATAATTTAGTGTTTAACATAAGCCCTCAACTCACCATGGTGTTCCTGTGGAATCCAAAGATGCAATTGCACAATTAATCATGGGTTAACAAATGAACTTTCATGCCCAACTAGTTGTATTATAGATAATAACAAATATTAGAAATATAACTTAGCTAGTGGTTCTTGTAATTTAGAATTGTATATTGTTTGAGTCTTGTAATATAATTATGCATTATAAGAAATGAAATTAAATATATGAGTGCCTTTATGCAGCCTTCAAAGTAGATTTTTTGACTAATTAGACAATTCAAATAAATTATGAAGTCTACCCCTAATTATAGACATTGATAGCCAATTTAACAGCAACATCCCTAATAGTGTATTATAAATAACTAAAAATATTAAGAATATCATGTGATTGATGTGATGGAGATGCCCAATAGATAACCAAGCTGTGGAAGCTACAACCATGAGGTTATAATCATTACAAAGCATGGCTTTTGTAGGATATTATGTAATGGATGTGGTGAATATGTCTAGTAGATAACAAAATGGGAGGAGCTACAATGATGATGTTGTAAGATGCATAAAGCACAAACTTATGAAGGTGATATAAACAAGATACAATCAATCAGCAATATGATCTCTAATCGAGTTTAATGCTCTAAGATATGAAGAAATCAAACTCTTGTAACATGTGTTGCCTAGGATGTACATAATAGTTGGTGGTTTAATCAACTGAGTTATGAGACCAAGAAATGCATAGAATGCTAGATCAAGCAACTTTTGATACAAATATTGGCTTCAAGAAATTCATACTACTTTAATGTTGTACAAGAAGTTCATGGAGAATATCTTTTTGAGGAGAGAAGGAAGAGCTCAATTAATTCACATGCTGAACTTAGTCGAGAGACGAAGAAGAAAATAAGAAGAGGAAGGAGCCTTCGTGGGGAAGAATGCAAGAACAAAAGGAGGAATAGAGAGCTATGGAGTTGGCTCAAGTTGGCCTTCTAAACCACCAAATTGGAGCTTTGAGGGTTTATCTATCGATGGGAATAGTGGTGGAACTAGTTGATGTCATTTCATCATGTTCGATGCACACTTTCATTATAACTATTTAAATTGAATAGAGATACCCAACTCCTCGTTGACATGACAAAGTTGGTTATGGTCGCATGGAATGTAAAAGCTCTTGAAATGAAAAGTTGGGTCCAAGAGATTGATGTCCATTTTTCCTTGATCAACTATGAATAAGGAAGTGTTGATTTGATGCACTAAATTTAGGAACACCACGTTGTAGTGACACTTTAGGAGCCAGACATTTTGTTTGTGATTATTTTGCTTTGAGACGTATCTCAATCACCACGAGATGCATGAGGAAACACGGTAGATGTGGGAGTGGAAACAGATGAGGTCTATCATGTGAGGGGCACATATCTATCGAACAACCTTTGAATAGGCATAAAGTCAAAGGTGAACATCTTAATCTTCAACATGTCTTTGAGTTCCATGTGGTGCTCAAGGTTGTGAGATTGTTTGAAAGCCCAATTATCTAGGCCTTCGAGCCATGATTAATGATGGAGATTGAATGAGCAATTTTTGGAACTTCATTTAACCATCAAACTCTTCAAATAACAACTTCCTTTTTTAAATGAATTTTTTGATAACAGCAACATGATAGGGTCATAATCATATTATATCTATAAAAAAAAGATAAAAAAATTTCTACACTGAAAGAAAAAACTATAGAACATAGTTCAAGTTTAACAAATCTCATAATATGAGAAGTGCACTATGCTCATGTTATTTTAAAAGTTAATATCATCATATCTATTACATAGCACTTATTTATCTTTAAATTATATCATTCTTCAGCATTGCTAAATGATAAACGGTCTCCTACATTCTTTGAAGCACAAATCACATAAAACTTAACCTACTATTAAATACAAATATGGTCCTATCTTTCCTGGAACTATTATGAGGTTGTATGAAAATCATAATTCATCTCATGCATGAACTTTAGTGATTAGCAATTATTTTGTCCAAACAGAATTTCACAAATGTTAATTAAGTTGAGAAGAAATTTTGCAATCATACCTAGAACAAAAAAGTGATCAAGCAAAGGAGACCCTTTTAATTTCTACTTTTAAACTCCATTTAAAAAAAATTTGTTTTTCAAACTTTATTTTTTTATAAATTCTTTTCACTAAATTCCTTTTTCACTCGCAGAAAACTCTGTTATAATTTTTTTTTCAAACCTCCTTTAGCACCCATATTTGCACAACATAATATATGTTCTTTTGTTAAACTATGTTGAGTTGCATCCCTTTGTCCGTGTCTCTCTCTCTGGTATATGTATATGCACACGTAGGATTCTTTGCTACTTCATAGTCTTTTAGAGATTTATCTTGTAGTGATTGATTTCTATTGGGAACATGCTTCTAATATGTATTTTGATGCTTTGTCATCGATTGGATGCTTTAAATTTTATTTTTATTGCAGTGCACTTTGTTATTCTTAATTTCTTTGAAAGTTTTAGTAATTAACCAGGATTGAACTTTATACTTTTATTTGCTAATACATCTGGTCAGACTGCTGGTACCAACAAATTTTCAACAGTAATTGAATTTCTTCGACATCAGCTTCATCGGGATACACTGGTATTGTTTCCTTTGCTGAATTGCTAGCTGTCTATATTCAGGTCTGAGTGTTGTTATGCTAATTTGTGCCGTGCCCTCTTTAGCAGTTTGTCTATGTCAATAGTGCATTCTCTCCAAATCCAGATGAATTGATGATTGATCTGTACAATGTAGGTGTGATATTTTTCAGACATCTTAATTTTTTTTGTTAGCTTTTGTTGGCGCCTTATATTGTTATTAATGCTAGGAACATTTCTTTCATTAGCATGCTTATTACTGTTTGACGTGCCTTAATGGAACCTTGCTATATGCACTTTGTATTCAATTTATGGATAATTAGGGTTTTTTGTGTAGAATTTCCATATACCTCCCTATCTTCATTTAGGACATTTACAAAACACATGATGCATGCATGATACATTTATGCTTTGAAGGTGTAAAAATTTCATTGTCAATCTTAGTTGATCACCAATGATTACTTCATTCACCAGGGCTATGCCATGTGGCAATCAACTTTTCATGATTGTCAGGTTATTTCAGATTGTGAGGACTTGTTAGAGCTTTTGGGCCACATGGATGTTAACTTTTCATCAATTTCATCAACTTATTTGTGTATAAATAGGGCCCGGCACTCCGAATTAGTGTACAATTTCTTGGATCTTCATCTTCTTCTTTCTTAGAATATTTCTCCTTTTGATCTTTTCTATGTACTCTATGCTTCTTTTATTCTCTTTTTAGGTTTCTTCCTTTGTTTGGCTAAGTTAGGCCTGTTAACTTCAATTAGGTATCTTTTTGAACACTCAATATTAACACAGCCTCCTTACCTGTTCCCTGAGCTTTTTGTGTAGCAGAGATCTCTACTTCATTTCATCACCCATTGTTTGTATCAACATTTTTTGGAGCATCATGTCAGAATAAACAAGCAGTTGTTGAAAGAAGCTCCTGCCAATGTCAATTCTCTTGTTTCCCTCACCAAAATCCTACTCCCCCAATTCTTTCTGCTCATCTATCCCTTCAGTATTATTTGCAGCAGCAAATCCCTCTACGCTTCCTAATCCAAGTTTATTCCTTCAATGCATTGTCCTTCGTCAGCTCATTGTTCTGTTTCCAATTGACCTTAGTGTCACCTTGTTCTCCTCCTCTGTTGATTGTTCTCATCCATGGACATGTAATGGATTACACTACCCCACAGATGATGAAAAGGAAGCTTCTCCATTTTAGAGGAAACCTTACCTGTTCCATTTCCCATCATGCATTGAGTCTCTGAAGAGATTGTTTGCCTTTGCTTGCTAGTTTTCACCAGAACAAAGAAGCTGACTAATAGTTTTCTTTAGTTAAAACAAAAATCTACAAGAAAGCATCATATCCTATCAACTTGCAAAATGATCATTCTTTTTACTTGATTTCTGCTTGCCTAAACAGAGCTAATAACTCTTCTTTCTTCAACTACAGAACTTTGGTTTTGATGGAAAGCTAGTGGTAAACTACGCATGTTCAATGGCATGGGGCTGAGAACAACATTCAACCTTCAGCTATTAATTTATTCGTGATCTATTGGTCTTAGTTAACATTATATTATTTTCGACAGTAAATTGCTTATTTTTCTTAACATTAACTTTAATTTTGGTTCATTAACTTTTCTGTAGCAAATCGAACATATGAGTTGCTAAAATGCTTCCGTGTATGTTTATTTAATTTTTCTCTTTATTTTTATTTTGGTGAAAGATTTATTTGTAAATGAAAGCAATTTGAAAATATAAGGTTTGTTTTCTCAAATATATTAAAAATTTTATAAATATTTTCTCTAATAGTGTTTATAATGTGCACAAAGAGAGCCTAAATTTGAACATAACAGTATGTTTTTACTTCAAAATGTTTTATGATAAAATTAAAATCAATTAGATTGCAGTCATTTTTTTTTTTATAAAAAGCCGTCATCTTCAAACTGTAGAATAATCTACGTTGTTCATTTATTCAAATTTGAACCAATTTTATAACGGTTGAGAACTTTTATGAAAAGATTAGTGATCTGATCATTAGTCTTAATATAAATGAGCTCAATCTTCTCCTTTGAACACAATCCTAGATCATATGAAACATCACATCATATGTTTACTCCAATCATGAAACATCAGTAAATGGTTGACTCGTATACCATCATTTTGGTGGCCCTTTTCTCTCCAAAATGAATCTTCAACAAACTCTTTAGTCATATTACATGACACATCAATTTACTTGTGGAGGGTATCACTATGGCTTGCTTTGTTGAGCTCCATAAAATCATATTATTTTTTTTAAAAAATACATATCAAGTAGTATTCTTTTAATCATTTATGTATCTAACATAATCACTTTCATAGTACCCTTTTAAATTTATTTCATTTGAAGATGAATAGAATATCCTATAATCAAAACTATCTTTCAAATATCAAAGAGTTCTCTTTGAAACCTTCATATACTCTTCACTTGAATTCTTCATAACTTGGCTAACTACATCGTATCAGAACTCTATATTTGGTCTTGCACACATTATACACTTCAAATTCCTTATAAGAAATCATGATGTTGTTGAATCTACCTTTCTCACTCCATCCTCTTTGGAGAATTTTACTCGACACTTGATTGGCAAGTTGAAGTCATTTCTAAACTTCTTTATGATCTCCCTTGCATAAGCCACTTGAGAGGCTAAGATCTCATTACTCCACTCTTTGACTTCAATACCTTAATAATAGGACATAAAACCCATATCGCTCATCTCAAACTTTTAAGGCATCAGCTTCTTGAGACTCTCATATATTTATTGATTATCCCTTGCGAAAATAACATCATCTACATACACATATAAACAATACATCTCCTTTATCCTTTTTCATATAGAAGCATATGCATTAATGCATCAAGAGAATCCATTCTTATAGACATATTTGTTAAGATAATTATACCATGCCTTTTGAGCTTGTTATAGACCATATAAGTCTTCCTTTAACATGAAGCCTAGTCTTCATAGGCTCTCACCAAGAAGCCTTTTTGGCTACTTCACATACACTTCTTGTCTTTTTAAAAAATGTCATTTAAAAAATATAGATTTTATGTTTATATGGTAAATTAACTAATGATTATGGTTGTAAGAGTGATCAACAATCATCTCCAAATGAGAAATGACACTTCTTTATAGTCCACACTACGCTTAAGTTTATGCCCCATTGTGATTAACCCTATCTTTATACCTTTCCACTTCTTTATTGGTATTCTCCGACACTTTGTACACCCATTTGATACCAATTGCTTAATGGCTATTCAAAAATGTTATAAACTCTCAAATGTAATTCTTCTCAATTGAGTACATCTTTTACTCCATGGTGCATACCTATATGTTCTCATTTGTGGCTTCTTCAAAGCTCAATGGCTCATTACTTGTAAACTAGCAAAACACATTATTTTCGTTGCTAATTTTAGTTGCATCATACATGCCATCTATACTCTAAAGTCTCAAAGAGTTTTCACTTGTGCTTGGTTTGGAGGAACATGGAGTCCTGGGGGTTGTGTTCTCACCTCTCCTCCAAGACATGATAACAAATTATGTACACCTCCTTGGGTGCTCCAATCCTATGATGCATCTTTCTCAAACTCCACAACTCTACTAACCACTATTGTCTTTACGTTAAGGTTGAAGCACTTGTACACTTTCAATTATCAATGTAGTCAATAAACACCTACTTCATGCTTTAATCATCGACCTTTGTCCTCTCTTTCTCAAGGACCTGGACATAAGCAATGGACCCAAATACCTTTAAGCACTTCATACTTGGATTTTCATCCACTCCATGCTTCTTGATAGGTCTCCAAATCCTTGTAGGCAATTGATTAGGGAAATAAACTACACAAGAAATAGCCTTGGTCTAAAACTCCTTTGACATATTCTTTCCCTTCCACATCATCCTTGTCATATTGTGCATTGTCCTCTTTTATCTCTCGACAACCATTTTGTCGTGGTGATTTGAAGATCATCATAGGACACCAAATCCCATACATCTCACAAAATATTTTAAACTCATTTGAGGTGAACTCTTCACCTCTATTGATCCTTAGACTTTTGATCTAGAAGCCATTGCACTTCTCCGTATGAGCTTTGAACTTCTTGAGCACCACAAACGCCTCACTTCTATTATTCAAAAAATAACCCATGTCTTTCATGAATAGTCATCAATAAGGAGCACAAAAATTGAACCCTTACTAAGGGATTGAGGTACAATGTATCTTGTATTTGGATAACTTTGGAAAAATCATTGAATGCTTCCTAAGTTAAATGGATTGAATCCAACCATTAGTGGAAGTTAAATGGTAAAGAATGCAAGGGGTCATGAGTTTTGTAAAAAGCAGTGAGTCTGAGCTTGGGAGGAATTTTTATGGGAAAAAGCCAATGTAATTAGTTTAGTCCAAGTGTGATAAAATAAAAAAAAAGAGAGAAATAAAATGCTCTCAAGCTTTTGAAAGAAATCTAAGAGGAGATGAGTGCATGACAAAGGAAAAAATTAAAGGAAAAGCTTATGGGTACTATAGCACTGAGAGCTTTGAGCAAATTTCAAACATTTGGAGTTACTCAGGATTTGAAAGGTACATGAGCTTATACTAAATGCATATATTTGATATATCATGTATTGTAGATTAGAGGTATTAATGATTAGAAATATGTTGAGTTGAGGATGTTCATGCCTATATTTGATGTATATTGTATACAAGAAACATTTAAATTTAAGATGATGATCTCACATGATATTTTAAAGATGATTGATTGCATTGATATTATAATATCTTGCCACATGTTTAATTTTTTATGATGCTAGAATGTGTTAAATATGATTTGCTTATTTTACATTCATTTATCATACTAATGTAATAGTGATATAAAAAGAAAAAGAAAATGGATAAATTATCACTTGTAATTGTAGCCAAAAGGAAGATAAGAAAAGCTTGTAAAAGGAGAATATCGAGTTAAACAACTAAAAAAAATAAAATTTGGTAAAGAGAGGATAAAGTTTAAAAGATGATAAGATGAATGATTTTACAAAGTAACAAATAACATTACAAATAATAGTTCTAAAGATGAGGCAAATGAATCATTCAATCTAGGCTATTTAAGTTGAAATAATAGATTCCTAAACATGCTTAATCGTTAAGAAGTAAAACTTGTCTTAAACCAATCTTTGAAAGATGAAAAGAGAAAGGAAATGAAAAAATGTATAAAGTTGATAAAAAAAAAATGATCGAATATACTTTTACATAAAAGGAAGGACCTTGCCAAAAGACTGAATTGCTTTAAGGGATCCTCTCCCTCAACCATTAGCATACACTCCATGAGTTCATAAGTTCATACTTAATTTTGATGCTAACAAACTCTTTTAGTATATTATCTTAATGATCTACTATGTTTAAGGTTACAAATTAGACATAAAAGATGATTAGCATCCCATGGAGTCAAATTATATTTAAGCCAAGCAAATTGAAGATATTAAAATATCTCAAGGACTTGAATAATTTATGAAGTACTCCAAGGAGACCTTAATTCTAATGCGAACCTACACATACACTTATATACTTGCATGTTAAAACAATTTTCTTACCTAATTTGTACTTCTTAGCATACATCACAATTATTTAAGACATTTATGAGTAAAACCAATTAGAATAACAAGAGAATCTCATGATTTCTTTATTGTCAAAATTGCTAATCATGAAATAATTACATAAATATCATTTATGTGATGCCTTACTTATCGTTTATACTTAATAATAAATAAAATATAAAAAATATTAAGAAAATCTTAGAGTAAAAGATAAAATTAAGGTAAGTATTGACTCATAAGATAAAGATGATAATGAAATACAACAATCTTCTCAAAACAAATTCTAAAGACAAAACATTTAGTAAATCATAACAAAGCAATAACAAAACTACAAAGTTCAAAAGTCCACAAATAGTCTCAAAATGTATAGTATATGACAACAACAATACATACTTACCCCATAACACTCTCTTGAAAATCTGTCACTTGCCATTAGGCTCCCAATTCTATATATCTATAGGCTAACTTGAAATGTAAATAAGAAATAAACTTTATAACTCAATAGATAAATTAATGATTATAAGTAATAATTTAGTAAGTAAAACCATAAAAAAAATAATCCATAATAATAATAGAATAATGTCATTGTGAGACACATTTAATCTTTCTTATCACATACCATGCTAATATCGTAAGACTTATAGCCAAATCACAATTCTTATTAAATCTTTCATATTTTTTTAGCTTTTTCATCAAACATATTTGGATACGTAGTAGTTAAATGCATTACATAAATACAAATATCTCAATCTCATCTCATGTAACTTATACCACTAATAAACATGTCATTATTATCATAGTATATGTATGCACATATCAAATGGTCCTATGCTCTCATAGTCATATGAATATAATACCTACATTGTAGTTGCAGTTTGTTGATCCACTTGAGTTCATTAGAGATATTCTCCTGCTAGCTTCCCCTTGTCTTTCGATTCATACACAATCAAATTGTAGACAAAACATTACAAGAGGTTTAACTTTTTTTATTCAAACAAGTTCTTAACTTCTACTTTGCTCAACGCACCAAAATCCATAGTTGAATCGAGAAAAACCTTCAAATTCCCTCAAAATAGCTAATCAAACCATCTAGCCTCCCACATTGGGTAGTTAGAATAGACTTAAGTGTACCATCCATTCACTCAACAAATAATACATTGAGGTCGAATAGACTATTTGCTAAGTTGATGGATCATTAGAACCCAAGCACAATAGCAATCAACAATGCAAAATCTACTATTTATGCTTAACACATTTAAGGAGGACAAATATGATTAGAGTTTTCAAATTACAACCAAAATTGAAAAGACAATAACCCAGAATACTAAAAACCATCCAAATCTTATTTTAACACCACGGGATGAAAATTGGAAGAAAGCTACAAAATTGAGACCAACCTCTTTGGAAAAGTGCAACACACAACAAGAAACCAATGGTGAAACTCTTCAATACATCAAATATCCAAGATTTGCTCAAAAAGTCATGTTAAGCTTCCAAAACAATCATTTTAACTTTAAAACCTTCCAAAAACATACTAGGCAAGGCTTCAAATAAATGCCAAACAAAGTTTGAAATCAAACTCTCCAAAAATCAAGATTCCTTACTTGCATGCAAGCTAGACATAAAAAAGGGAAACACCCACAGAGGGCATAAGGAATTCTAAAGTAGAACTATACAAATCCAAACTAAAGTCACGCAAAATAACTTATATTACCCTCTAAACAACCCCAGCAAGCAAAAAATCAAAGCAAATTAAACTAAACTTTAGAAAGGTTTGAAGTAAAGGCTAACCTTACTGTGTTTCTTCACACATGTAGCTCTAAAATCCTCTACAAAGAAATTCCCCAAAGTTTCTTAGTATAGCAACCTCCATAGGCTTGCTAAAATTTTGTTGTTGTCACAGTTTGACAATTGACAGTAGATTCTTCACTTCCAACACTCAAATTTGAACTTCCTTCCAGCACCCACATGTTCTTGCTTCTTGCTGCTCAACACTCTTGCAGCACCTTGCAGTAGTCTCCTCCAAACCCTCTATTTTTGGTTCCTCATGCCAAAGACTTAATTGCCAAGGCATGGCACACTAGAATCTTCAAATCCAAAGGCAATCCACTCCTTAGTGCTCCTACACATTTACAAAATTGCTATAGCTACAATGTTGGGTAAAATGTAGAATATCTAATGACTGTAAAAGAACACATATAATAATAATAATAATAATAAAATCAAATCTTAGTTCTTTTTGTTCAACAATTGAGAACAAATTTATTTGGCTTCTAAAAACCATAAAACATAGACCAATGGATTTCTTGTATGAGTTCTATCAAAAAACATGCACATAATCAAAATCTAAAATACATTGCTAAACATGCTTCTTGAGATTGTGACAAAAGATACAATTATTTTATTCTACTTAACCAAAATTCAAAATATTGGCTAGAAATTTAGAATACTAGTATTACAATCTCAAGTACAAAAAAATAATAATTATTACAATTCATGTGCTCATTTATATAATTTTAATCATTTTACTTCTAAGATAGTCAAGCAATGCAATCAATTAAAATCAACAAAAGGATCTTTATCAGAGGTTCATTAGACAATTCAATCTCATGTCTAGATGTGTTCAATGATAGGAACAATTATTTAGGTAAAATTCATTAATCTTTTTTAGGCCTCTTTCAAAGCTTTTATTGATAAGTTATCAACCATCCAATTAATAATTCGATGGTTGGTTTGATGATAATTGGATCATTTAAGGCCTAATCTAACTAAATGATAAAAATTGATCATTAAAATTGACACTTATCAAATGACTATTGAACTATAAGACAAGTGTTCAATGCTTGCTACGTTCGTGTATCTTATACGTGGTTGATTTATCTACTGAAGCTTAATTAAACTTAAGCAAAAAATAGAGTTTCTATTAGAAAGTTATCATATTGTCTAATAGGCAGTTCAATTGTCATAAGCTAATATATGGTTTCTATTGGAAGGCTATCAAACCATCTAATTGATAGTTCAATCATCACTTGTTGAATTGAGTTTTATCAAAAGGCTATTGGAGTACCCAATGGACAATCTTAACAGCTCATGATCCTATTTGACAAACAATCTATTAAATTGAAGGATTAGGTTTGAACTAATCAGACCGTCTAATGTGTAAATTATTATAATATAACTAGTTTTGAATAAGTCTTTTTGGATCAAATGAGTAATTGGATTATTGAGAGTTTAGGAATGGTTACTGTATTCTTAAGAAAGCTTAAAATCCTAGTCACTTAATGAATTAATCAATATGGCTTAAGAAAATGTCTTCAATCTTTTCTAATTTTTGAGAAAAAGTAGAGCTACTGCACACTTGTTGCAAAATTCTTGTAAATAATATATTCAACATCCATCTGCAAATGCATATATGAAGATCTTTTTCTTTTGCATTTATATTCGCCCTTCACTGTTGTACTTTTCTCTTGATATCTCTCTCTAGTAATATTTAATTTGATATCTAGGTTTTATTTTAAATATTTCACAAGAAGCTAAGTTTTGGTTCTTAGTTCTTATTACATATATAATGTGAGAAAACCCCAATGGCTTACCTTATGAACGTAAGAGGCCTTATTGTAAGACTTTGTGTGAGACAGCCTACTTCATGCTAGGTTTGAAGAGAAGGAAGCCTACTCTAACCTTGAAATGGAAAAAGAGTGCCCACTTCAGGCCTTATGTAGAGAGCATGAGGGCTTGATGCTTTTGACAAGAAATCACATTGTAAAGACTTCACTTAGTCAAAGGGATTGACATAACGTTAGAACAAGCATTTGGGACTAGACATAAGCTTAGGAATTAGAAGCCAAACTATTTAAACACTTTTCAACACTTTATTTTTATTTTCTTACTTTATTTAAAGTTTTAAAATAAAACTAAGCAATCATAACAACATAAATTGCAAAAAGGTTTTGAAAATTCTAACCAATTCATCCCTGCTCTTGAACATGCATATAAGTCCTATCAAGTGATGTCACAATTGACCTATGAAACCTTACAACAAGCAAGTACCTCATGAGCTCCCCTTTTGAGCTTCTAAATAGATCAAAGAAATTTCTCCCCACCTTGAGCTCATTCCAATCATTTTATAAAAGAGGAGACTAAATACAACCTTAGGCTTGACTATCACCACCATTTTTCTCTCTTGTGGAATGTTTGACTAATGAATCCAAGAAAAGATTAAGGTACACATGATGAACTTTTTTAAGCCATGAGTAACCCTAATGCCTATTTTAGGCAATTTGAATCCCTTCAAGTCATGCCATTATCTCAAATGTCATCATATGCATATCATCACCACATGCTTGAAAAGCATTATCCTTGAAAGGTTTTAGAGGGTATCTTGCTTTTCCATACACATCTTTGATAATCTTTGAGGAGCTTTCCCAATGGATCTAAAGTTCTTTAAGATAGCATATGTCTCCTTGACATAAATTAGGAAGCAATAGAGTGATGCATTAAATCTCATTTATTTCTTAGTAGTATCAATGCCTAAGTTTTGTTTTTGTATTTGTGTTCTAAAGTTTTTTTTTATGAATTTTGCATTTTTAGTGTTATATCATCTGTGTTATGCTCTTATGACACCTTGAGATATATCAACTTGAATCACATAAAAATTTTGTTTGTTTCATATCTAAATTTTCTGGGTTTTCTTTGGTCTTCTTAGTCAATTCCATATCACATTGGCTCGTAGGTTGTAGGTAGGCAACCTTTTTGTGGTTGAGTCCATCATTTTATGCAATTGATAAACATTAAATAACTTGGGAAATTTAGTTAACCAACTTGAGGTGGTCGCTAGATAGATCGATTGGATTGATTAGCATAGATTGCTTAGGTGGGTTGCCAATTTGTAGCTCGAGTTTCTCTATTGATGCAAGTTTCTCCACAAGCTTGCTTTCCTCTTAACTCCTAGATCTCAAGTTGTCCATGGTCACACTACAACATTTTTGTTAAGTTACAAATTAAGCTCTTTTGGTTACAAGATTAGAGATCACTCTTCCACCGACAAATAAGGTTTATGGGATGCTTGTTGGAATGCATTCCCATGAGTTTTGATCATTTAATAGAGTTGTTATATATGATGCTTTGATGAAGTTCAATTTAGTTTACTATTCTTCTATATCTCTTATCCAATTTCATGCTACTAGTTCATTGTGCCTACCTTTTTGGTTTTGAGGACATAGAAATTCTCAAAATAAAACACCTTTTATGGAATTTGAATTCTACATATATTTAAAGTTACCATATCCTAAAATAGGCTATTTGCTATTATTGACTTTGACCTTGTTGGAAAGAATTTTGTCACACTTTATCTTGAGAACAATAGAAATAGCAAAGTGACGAATAGGGCGACAGATGAGACGTAGTCATTGGGCAGTGAATGATGGTCTTACGACCAAATTGTAACAAATATCAAATAGTTTCCCCTGGTGCAGCTAAAGTTTGAAGTTAAGAATATTGCATACAATTTTAAAGAGCAACATCAAAGAAATAAGTCAATAATCCAACATGGAAATTAATCTTGAGTATACTCAAAACTTTGCGATTGTTATTTAATCAACAATGTTGAGCGATGGGTGCCTTAGCGATTTCGAGGGGAATCCCCTCCTTGAATCGACCTTTTGCAAAAGTGCTAAGTGGCTCAAGTGAGGATCCCCAGTTAAAATCAAGTCATCCACCACGCTTGAGGGGGAAGTAGGAATAATTTTTAAGAAGTATGAAATTTGAAAGATGATAGATTTCAAACTTATACTAATTGGCAAAGTTTTATATGGTAGACCAAGCATGGAATCCATAAGAAAAACTTCGATCATAATTGGTTTTCAAGGTGAGGTCAAAATTGGTTCCTTGAATGTAAACACCTTATGCTTAAATTTGATAAGGCAGATGACTTCCTCTTTTACTAGTTTCATATGTCATAGAACATCACAGAATTCTAAAAGCAAGTCTTTAAATGGATTCCATAATTTCACCTCAATATAAACCATCACTTGCTCTTGTCTATATATCATTGAAGCAGCTACCAATACATTTATTTAACAAGGTAGCTTTATATTCAACTGCATCTACTATTGGGAAACCATTAAAAGTCGATGCTGCAACTCCAAATTTAACTCGAACAAGTTTTGCAAGAGTTTATGTGCAAGTCAATTTGCTTAAGGAATTTCCTAAGTGATTAGAATTACACAAAAAGGTAATAGCTTTTGGAGATTTTTGTAGAAGATTCAAAATGATAATTTGTTTGTAGCACCATGTTGCAAGTAGGGTCACATGAAATTGACCTATAAATATAGCAAAACAAAACTGGAAACTTAGGCAAAAACATTTAATGATAATCCCCACGTCAATCAACATGGTTAGCTAAGAGATGAGGAACTTATGGACAAGCTATGAGTAAATCAAATGCTAAGCCTAAGGATCATGCAGAGATAGGCTACCAAGCCCAACCACAAATTGGAAATGGACTAAATGTTTTGCCTTCATAGTCGAAACAAAGAGGGATCACCATTCTTCTAAAACAACATATTAGGGAAAAGCTCAATAACTTTTGGACATCTGTGTTTAAAAATTTTGAGTTTGAATTTCATGAAAAAGCCATAAAATCAGGCCTCATTCCATAAGGACATGATGACTTCACCTTATGCAAACAAGAAGGTTAGAAAAGAGAGTAATTAAGGGCATAGAACATATTATCAATCCAAAAAGTAAATTGTAGAATGCAAGAACAATTCAAATTGTAGAAGCTAACTTGATGAATGGATTATATTTTTATATGGAACATTAGGGGGAGTTTGAACCCTAAATCAATTGCTTTTCTTAATCAACTAATTAGAACTAATAACATATTGCTGGTAGCTTTACTAGAACCTTTGGCTCATGAAAGGAAGTTACATGAACTAGCATCTACTTCGGTTTATACACATTACACTGGTAACCACCTCAATAAAGTTTGGTGCTAAGAAAAATAATATCCAGTATAACAGTCCACATGTGGATGATTGATGTATTCATTCGCAAGTAATCAGAAATGGAAACCAAACAATTTTTAACTACACGTTTGTGTATGCCGCATTTATAAGAATTTAAAGACCCTTGTGTGGAACAAACTAATTGAAATTACAAATAACTAGAATGTACCATGGCTTGTTGGAGTAGATTTTAATGTTATAGCCTCTATAGATGACTATAAGGGAGCCTTAATTCCTTCTCTTGCTACAATCAATGAGTTTAAAGGTTACATAAACCAATGTAGCCTCTCAGAACTACCATTTAAGGGTCCATCCTTTACCTAGGTTGGTAAAAGGAAAGGTAAATAGATTCGAAAAAGACTAGATAGGATGCTAGTGAATAAAGTGTAAATTGATATTAACTCTACTGCTATGGTCAAACATCTATGTAGAATAGGGTCTGACCATCCTCTCTTTTGCTTCAACATTCAATCGAGTAGGCCTATGGGCCAAAGCAATTTAAGCTCCAAAATATGTGAACGTCATATCCAAGTTTTTAAAAAATGGTGGAAAAAAATTAGGCACTTCCTACACAACTAACTAGAATGCTAGCATTAACTTTCAAACTTAGGCATTTGAAGGATTGTCCAAAGTAATAGAATAAAAACACATTTGGTGACATCTTTTAAAATATTAAAAGAGCAAAAGAAGAAGTGAAAAATAAAGAAAAACAACTTTTTGGAGAAGCATAGAAGAAGACAAAATTAATCTAAATAAGGCTAATTAACAACCCATGGAAAAAATAAACAAAGAAGAAGCCTACTGATGCCAAAAAGTAAGAGTAAAATGGTTGAAAGAAGGTAAGTGATGTGAATTGTGTGAGGTTCAACACACAAGAAGGGATGAGTGAATCATGCTTCAACAAAACTTTTAAATTTCGAAAAACATTTTTCAAATAAAGGAAAATTTTATTCTTAGTAATAAAGGTTTTGTTTTACAAACATTATTATATAAAATAAAAAACAGAAATTATAAAATAACAAAACAAGAGACGCAAAGGATTTTTAAGTGGTTTGGTCAAAACCTATGCCTACATCCACCCTTAATCACCCAATTGGGTTTCCAATAACTACTACATTTTATCGAAACCGATAAAGAGTAAATCGAGTAAATCTAGTGCTCCAGTGAGACACCAAAAATCACAAGAACTTTGGTTACAAAAAAAAGGGAAATCTTTACAAAAGTAATGCATACAAAGCTCCAACCTTTGAATTCTTCAAACAAGTGTGGCACAACTATGGATGTAAACGTCATAGAATAATACAAAGTGAATGACGAGGAGAGCAATAGAAAGAAGAAATGATCAAAAGATCCTACAATTGTCGCAAGCATGTAGTGAAAATAAAGCTCTCGGTTCTAGACTTCTCTTGAATGAGTTTTTGAGTTTTCAAGTTGATTCATCATCCCTAAATGTTATTAAATACCTCTATTTATAGTCCATGAAAAAGCATGCCTAAATAACCCTTCTAATGGTTAGAATTGGCTTTTCGTGAAAGCATTACTAAAAATGAAAAAGAAGAAAAAGCAGCATAGTCTGATTATGCTTATCAGATGGATGGTTAGATGGGAATTATAGTTCAAAATGCTAGAACCGAATATGACCAGTCAATCGAGCTCATCGAAAGAACAATTAGATGGGATTTACTATTCAAAATGGCATAATCGATCGTGACAATTCAATCAAGCTTGTAGAATGGATCATAAGATGAGATTTATTGTTCAAAATGACAAATGCAATCTCTATCGTTTGATCACGAAAGTACGTAAATGTTTCCTAATTCAAAAGCATACAGGCACCAAGACTTTAGTCTTACATTGCAAAAATGCCACATGAAGATTGCAGTATATCTTAGTTTCATCGCACTATTAAGACAACCTAAAAAGGGTTGGCTATCCTCTTGTGCTCTTGGGAGGTCATGACCCAAGACACACACACACATACACCAGTTTGACCTAACTCGATCCCACTACTTGACTGCTTAGAGTCCAACTCGACTCAAAAAGCCTAAGTCAGGATCAATAGTGATGTCTTGACCCGATTTAACCCAAATCGCTACAAGACTGTACCTTGACCAAGACTTGAGCTTGACCCAACTCAGTTTCAGCTAGTCTCTTGACCTGCAACTCCTTAAGACACAATGCTCAACGCTTTAGGCCACTTGGCTTGAGCCTTTAGGCTTCGTCGAGTGGGTGATCGGGTTAATTTTTTATTTTTTTTATTACAAATTTTTGTATAAAATTAAAAAGACTTAAACTTTTCAAACCCAAATGCAACAACCTAATATATCTACCTATCAGCAAAAATTATTTAAAAAATATATAAACAATTATTATAATCCTAGGTGACAATTACAAAGAAAAAAAAGTTTAACATGCTAACCATATAGATAACTAAGAATGCAGATTCTTTATGGATTAGCCACTCTACAAAGAGCATGATTATTGGTTCTAAAATCAACAAATTGAGCCTTTAATCTTTATCCACTTTAGATGTTACAGTCCTTGCTCAAACAAACCAAGCCACTATAATAACAACTTAAGATTGAATTAAAACAACACTAAACACAACAAAACATTAGTAATAGCTAAATTGGTTTTGTGATCACAGTAAATGATAAACAAGAAGAATATTAGATTTTTTCATTCTTTGGTGAAAGATAAAACGATATGATTTTATATTAATGAGATCAAAGTTTCCAATAGACTTAAAAGTGTCTAATCAAGAACAATTACAAGCTGTTGCTTTGTAATATTTTAAAGAAAACAAATTATTATTGATGAAGATGTTCTAAACTATATATCTTAGCCCATTATTGAGGAAGATAATCACCTTCTTGATAAAAACGTGGATTTGGTGATGGTACGTCAAGTGGTTTTCCAATTGGATAAAGACATTGCTCCAAGTTCCAATGGATTTAATGGTGTGTTTTTTACCAATATTGGAACACAATTTCTTCAAATGTCTTAGATGCTACAGCTGTCATCATTATTGGCAATGTATATCCTAAGGGTATTGCAAGCTCATATTTAGTTCTTATCTTAAAGAACAACAAGCCTATTGCATTTTAGGATTTTAGATTAATATGTGTTAGCAATTTTGTGTGAAAGATTCTCAGCAAAATCTTAGCTAATAAAATATAAATTTTTTTAACAAGATTATTTTACAATAACAAGCTGGATTTACTAAGGGAAGAGATATTATTGATAATGCTTTGATTACACAAGAACTTGTAGGTTTATTGAATAGGAAAATTATGAGCAGAAATTGTGTAATAAAATTAGATATTAAGAATGTTTTTGATAATCTTTCTTAGAACATTCTCTTTAGAGTTGCAGAGAAATTTCATTTGTCAACTAAGTTCAGCACATAGGTTAGAAATCTTATAAGTAACACATGGATATATATCATAATAAATGACTTTTCCCATAAGTATTTTCAACCATCAAGGGGTTTAATACAAGCTAGCCAAATTTTCCCATTGCTTTTTATTATTGTGATGAAGATTTTCAATTGTGCTTTAAAAAGACAATATAAGGAGGGAGCAATATTGCATTATGCCACTACAAGAGGTGTTCCAAAGATAACCCATCTTAGATATGAAGATAATATCTTGTTTTTAGTAGAGGGGACATAAGGTCGATAAAAGGCATCAACAATCTTCTTGATATATTCTAACTAACCTTAGACATACAGCTGAACAAGATGCAATCGCAAGTAAAAGGATTGTAAGGATATTGCTTTTTAAGCAAGGTTCTCTCCTCATAACATACCTGGGGTGTCCAATTTATAATAGCAAGAAAATGTCAATATATTTTCAAGATTTAATGGAAAAGTTGCAAAACAAATTAGCGAATCGGAAGAAGAAATTTCTAACAATGGGGGGCAGACTCGTACTTGTAAAACACGTCTTAAACTTGATTCCATCTTATGCATTAATGATTATAAATCTCCTAATGCAATTCATAAATAGGCTAAAAAAGATAATGAATGCTTTTTTATGGGGTGATGTGGAGAACACTCATAAGCATCATTGGATAAAATGGGATAAGTGAGACACTTGAGGATATAGATTGCTAATAAGGAAATTAGAGGATATTATATTAGCATACTAAACAAAACATGAAGTTGTTAATGGATAAATCCCTCTTGATGGTGCCCATGAAGGCAAAATATTTGAATGGGAAAGGGAAAGAATATCAAATATGATACATGGAGGAACATGAAAAAAGTGAAATATTTAGTATTAACACTTTCATATAAATCTCTAATCAATGACAAATTCTACTATACCTTAAGTAATGATGGCTATTTCTATCGAAAATAAGATTGGAATGAAATAAAGAATAAGAATTTTGGGAAGCACTTGAGAAAAAGAATTTGGAATGTGAAATTCCTTATTAAAATTTCAATATTTCTTTGGAGAATATTCAACAATGCACTTTCTTTCTTAGTTTAGCTGAAAAGACTTAATTTTTAGTATGCATCCAAATGCCCTCACTACTTAAATAAAGTTACTGTTGATTCTGCATTTACTAATTATCATCTAACACAATATCTTTGGTCTTTTTATGGTAAGGCATTAGGCATTCAAATCATAGTAAACCAAAGAATTAACAATCTTCTAAATCAATGGTGGCAAGGTATCAAATGCAATCCAACATATTGTGAAGCCATGCAATTCATACCTCTCTTAATATCTTGGCACATCTAGAAATAAAAAAATATATGAGAAAACTAATGAATCAGAACTGGGACTCATTCAAAGCATAAGTTGGAAATGCATAAGCATTTTCAATGCCTTCCCGATGGTACAAACAAAGTAGAAAGATTAAATTCTAGTATAGATAGATCTACTTCATTGAAACTACGAAAAATCAAGCTCTGTGAAAAGATATATTGAAATCTCCATCGATTCACTAAATCAAAATAAGTATTTATGGAGTTTATAAGGCCAAGCCACTGTAGTAGGCATCAATAGAAACCATGATTTTAGTGTGCCTTAAGTTTTTGCTCAACTTATTGGTTAAAAATCTACAATGGAAGCGACAGTATTTGGCATTAATAAAAGCATGCAATGGTGCTTCAACTACTAGTTCATTGTGTTACACATTGATTTTGAATGCATTGCTTTACTCAAAATGCTAAAAAGCTATATAAAGCTATATTAGAGTATTAAGATAGGCATCCAATAGATAAAATTGTTGGCAAAATATCTCTCAATAACTTGGAACAATATCTTAAAGAGGAAAACAGAGTTATGCATGCCCTTACAAAATTAGCAAGACAATCAAATAAAACATAAGCGGATGAAGGAAAACTCATAGTCAATAGATGCACGCTATTACAATAATGGAAAAAGCTATAATACCTTACAATAGATTATCATACAAGTCCCAAAGCGTGGTCATGCAGGATGAACAGAATATTGATTTTCAAAATCAATGATAGAGTTAAGGTTATCTCAGTATCGTACAATATGCCAATTATCACCATACCATACGATTTTTCAATTATGGACACCCTACTCTAGAACAATATTGCCCTCGTATTGTTACACTAATGGTTCATTTCAATATGTGGATGCCTCTTAAGGTATTGTTCACATTCATGGCTCGTCAGACAAAGACGTTTCTTCCTTTGGCTTTGTAGGTCATCTTGAAGTTACTGTTACTCAAATCTCTCATCGCAATAGTACAACATCATCATGCACATTTGTTTAGACTTACATGATTTAGGTAATATCTTTTTAGCACATTGTAGCATCCATTCTAGTATCAGAGGAGTATGATTTCTAAGCATTATTCATTTGAGCATTTACTCATATCAGGATGATTTCACCTTTGTACTTCAATGACATACAGATTTTATTATTCAAAAGAATAATCCTTTAATCTGATATAAGTTAGACAACACCAAGTTTTCCTTCCTCGTATATGAACGATGTTAGCTTATTGGTCGATTTGATCTCTTACATTTTGGTTCCTTAATCCTAGTGCGATATTTGCAGTATGTCGTGCTACTCATGACTAGTGTTTTAATGTGTTTCAACATGACTAGAGAATATATAGTCATATATTATGAAACAAGAAACTATCCCTTAACATGTAGTTTAGATCCTTTATTATAATGTCCTCTATAAGACTAGAGTATGTCTCTCCAAAATTATGACACTTGGGATAATCTTTTGACTATTCTGTTAGATCTAACAAACCTTCACACTCACAATGTGAAGTATTACAACCCTCCAATTAAGTACATATGCCAAATTGTTCTTAATACCAACTTAATGTTCAACCATAAATGTATACTCTTGTAAATACTCCACCCATTTTTATGTCTAGCACTTAGCTTCATTTGTGCATTAAGGTATATCAATGCCTAATGATTAAAGAACTACACATTCATACAATAATAGGTAGTTTCACTAATAATTGAATGCTCACACTACAGCATAAAACTCTCAATCATAATTTTAGCTCCTTCTATGAATCTCATTTATCTTCTTATTAAAGAATGCAATAAAATGGCCCTCATAAAAAAGTACTGCTCCAATATTCAATCTTAAGTCATCACAAGATACCTAATAAACCTTGATAAAATGAGGCAACCTAAGCATTAGGGCATAATTAACTTATCCTTTATTGTTTCATAGGCTTGAGTGGTAACAGGAGTCCATTAGAACTCCCTTTTTTCAAGACAATTCGTTATATGGGTGATGGTACTAAAGCCTCAGATAAACTTATGGTAAAATATAGTTAAGTTCATGGATAAACTTATAGTAAAATATAGTTAAGTTCATGGAAACTAAAGATGTCATATGTCATGACTAGTGTTAGCCATTCCTAGACATCCTTAATTTTCTTGTCTCCTCTAACACTTCCTCACTCAATTCTATAAAACCTAGAAATATCACATTATAGTCATGAAACTACACTTTTAAGATTGACATATAATTTCTCTCTTAAGAGTAACTACAATATCTAACACAAATGAGATAAGTGATCTCCTTTAGTTTGATTATAAGTTAGAATATCATCAAAGTGTATAATAAGGTAAAATGCTAGATAAGGTCGAAGAACATATATCGTGACTCACATGAAGGTACTTATGAAGACTTGAATTGCATAACTAGTCATTTATACAACCCCACCATTGTCTTGATGTTGGTCTTCCATTCCACACCTTCCTTCACCCTAATATGGTGGTATGCACTCTTTAATTAAATCTTATAGAAAATAATTATTCTAACTATCATATTGCTAAATCATTAAGCCTTGATATCAAGAACAGATACTTGATCATGATCTTGTTTATAGTTTGATTGTCCACACACATTTGCTAACTTTCATCCTTTTTTGGATTAGGGACATGAACGTCGCAAGGAAATAAACTCTCCCTATTAAACCCTTTTTCGAGTAATTCTTAAATATGTTTTTGTTACTCAACATGCTTGATTGGATTCATTTAATAGTGACAAATTTGGTGAGGATGACCAAGGCATAACCTCTATAACATATTAAATACTCATCAGTGGAGTTAATTTATTTGGCAACTCTTTATGAGAGGTGTTCTTGAACTCCTATAATATCTCTTGAAAATCTCTTAAATTTTCAAATAATATACTTGATTCCTACCTTGTGTTTTTAATTATAAGGCATAGATTACTTCACTCTCAATTCTTGTGCTCAAACTGATGTTGAGTTAAGAGATGTAATGACTCATTTTTCTCTGTTGAACTAGATGACTCCTTCACTTTACTAGTAGAAGGATCTTTTGGTTTTGTTGGATTCAAGACAATTTCCTTTCCTTTGTATTCAAATGCATAGGTATTTGATCATCCATAATGGATAACTCAAAGGTCATATAAACAAAGGTGACCAAATGGACATGAGAAATGTCTATAGCAAGGACATCATACTATATACAATTAGAATATTCTCTTAATGGATTGATAAAAAACACTGTGTGATTGGAATTGAAGTGTTGACCACCCACGAAATATGATACAACTACATCTATGCCTTAAGTGTTACTTTGATCCCATTAATCGCAAAGATGGCTATGGCATTCATACAACTCCTACTATTTTTGATGAACTTGCATGCCTTATTATCACACTTGAAGTATGAAAGATAACAATCATCCTCTAACCTCTATTAGCTCGCATGGTAGCCAACACAATGTATAAGTGGCTAAATACAAGGCCTCCAAGGTCACATTAGCATCATGTACATTATCACAAGGGTCCACTCCTATTGGAATATCTTGGCATTTTGATGCTCTTTTTTGAGCTTTTCCTTCAATGGTTCTATTAATTCGTTTCGTCATGGGCATTGATTAATTTAGTATCCAATTTTCTCTTAGGCGAAGCAAGTAACATTAAGGAATTTGGCGGTAGAAGTCTCTTCTATAATTTTCTTATTCTTATCATGCTAGTAGCTATATTACCAATCCTCATAGCACTCACTAGTATCAGATTTTACCTTTTTTGGCATCTTCCCTATTTGTTGACCCAATCCATCTATGAGGTGTGGACCTTAACTATTGTGTAAGGTTGAAAGCCTTTTAGAAAGCTTCCTTAAGACTATAAACCCGATCCATCAACATCTCTCATGACAAATTAGGTCATAAACTAGTCTAAATTAGGATATCATGTAGCGAGAGTCCTTTAATACATCACATCAAACCAAAAGCTCATAAAAAAGAGTCATGAATTCCAATAAGCTAGTAGGTCCTTGACAAAGAGTAGCAAACTCATCAAGAGGACATCTAGTAAGCGGAAGGTATTCAGATCTCAAAATTTCCATTATGTCTACCCAACTTATTATAAGTGCTTGTACAAATTATGCAAACTGCCTTTCCTGATTTACCTTAAAGGTCTTGGCATGCCCAATTAATTTTATATGGGTAAATATTAATCTCCTTATCAGACATGGCTTATTAATCAAAATACTAATCCATTTTCATCAACCAATGCACAAATAAGTTTGGGTCCAACTGACCATTAAATACTAAGTAGATTGATTTTCACTCTTTTCATTAATTCATGATCTAGATCATGATCTTCTCTTTTTTGATAACCTTTCTCTCTCTCTCTCTTAGATTATCAATATATGAGTGATCCTTGTTGGATATTAGGATAGTTCTACTATTGCTAAGCTAGTATCCATGACACTTAGTAGTGAACTCATGTGAATCAAAGATGGTGCTCTTGAGGTGCTAATCTTTGATAACAGATATGTGGTGTCCTTAATGGTCGCTCACCACGTAAAATGCTCCTTTACCAACTCTCTTTCTAAACTATGATTCAATGAGGTCGAGTGAGGTGAACTCTTCTAATAGCCACAGCATCTACATGTGCTCATATTCCCTAATTTGCTTATTATTTATATAAAATGGATCTTCCACTTGTTCTTAGAGTTGAATGAGAATTTTTTTTTAATTTCTCACTCCACTACTTTTGATATGGTCGAGCACTCCTAATATCCATAATGCTTCCATATAAACTTACAATGAAGCATAAAGCTTTGATGACACTTGATACAATGTAAAGGTCGATAAGCTAAACCTTAGGCAACCAAACTAATGTACTTTTGGGTTAAAGGTGATGCACATCTTAATTTAATATATATATATTTTAAAATTTAAGGATTTTTTTCTAGTTTGAATTGAATTCCTTAACAAAGGATACCACCATCCCTAAAAAAGGCCATCAATATTTTTGGCCACTCTATTTGAGGTATGAATCTACTTGGAATTTTCACGTAGCTAAAGGTAAGAGAAAATTTATTCTTGTCACAAAAGATTACTTCAATGGATCAAGACTAAACTTCTTGTTAAAATAAATAAACAATAACAAAAGTTCATAATTTTTTCTAAACAAATATATTCAATAAATTCGAAATTCTTTCAACTATAATCACTAATAATGATACCATGCTCCAAGCTAAAACATTCCAAAACTTTTGCAAAAAATACCATTTTCACTTGAAATATACCTCCATAGCACATCCTTGAACAAATGGTTAAGTTGAACCAACAAACAAAAGCCTTTAAAAGATTCTATAGTCATCTCAAAAGAAAAACGTGGTTTGGGTTAACGAGCTAATCGTCATACTATGGGCATATCAAATCACTCCTGCTACTAAAAAGATTGCTCATACTATTTGACATACGACTCCAACACCATCCTTTTAATAGAAATCAATCAGTCTACAAATCCAAACAGTTTGAGAATGCTACAATATAATCGATGCCCAACAAATGAATTAAAAGATTGAGAAGCTCAAGGTAGACCTACTTGAAAAAAATGCTTATAAGGCACATTTAAATCAATTCAATAGAAAATGAAGTATGAAAAAGTAGTTCGATAAACATATCAAAACATGTCCTCTCAAGATTAAGAATAACGTTCTCAAAAAGTACAAAATCTTAAAGTGACAAGAGAGGCTTGATAAGTTAACTCCAAATTGGGAGAGGTCATACCTCTTCAAAGAAATTATTGTACCAAATTCCTATGAGTTTCAAACAAGAGACGATGTCGAACTACCACAGACCTAGAGTAAAGATCACCAAAAAAAATTCTACCTTCAAAAGGTAAATATAATCAAAAATACTTTTACCAAATCAACATGATTAAATTCTCTCAAAATTCATGAAAGTACTCTAATATTACTTAAAACTTGTATCCTTGCATAAAACTTTGACCAATCATTTGGAAACTTAGCTAGCTCATCCTTGACGTCTTTCATCACTTCCTTGACATCAAAAGGTTCCTTAAGAAAGGGTCTTGACCCCTTCTCTTCACTTCTTCGTAACTCTTACATGAAGATACAAAAGACAAGATCTCAACTTCTCACATTTATTGTTGCTACATCATGAGAAAGCTTTAAGAAATATGCTCTTGTCCTCCTCTCCTTCCTCTCATCACTGTTACATTACATGAGAGACTTAAAAAACATGGTTTTACCTTTTTGTCTCCTCTTTTTAACGATTTTCAATCGCATGAAGATTTTGAGAAGAATCATTCTAGAGTCCCACCCTTTCCCTTTATCATTGTCTCACGAATGCTCTCCAAGTAACCCCTTTGTCAAAGGCTTTAAGAACTTAACCATTGCCTTCTCTATATTTAAAAAGATCTCTAGTAGTCTTTCCTTTCCTTTGACATAGTTGCAGCAATTGAAAATCTCAAAATATAAAGTTCTCGCCTCATTTGTTCCATCATTAATCATATACTTAGACTCGGGGACTGGCAATGATCACTTTCACTTTGTTCTTTCACTTATCGCTCAAGTCATTTCCTTTAAGCCAAAACGAATCTCTCAAGCAATTTATCAATAATGGCTCTTTGAGATAAGGAATTTATTCAAAAAATCCTATAGGGATTCCTAAGAAAAAACTATGTTGCAGAACTACCAATGATGACTGCTTCTAAGCAACATCAATATCATCCAACATCTTTTGAGATGCCCATGACTAAAAGCATATGACACATTCAATGACAGTTAATCAATAACTCAATGGATAAATCACCTTTTTAAAAATTTAAAATCATGTGTTAATCTCATCAATTAAATTCTTAATAAAAATTTATAGAAAAATTTCAATTATAATATAAATAATGATATGAAGAGTTCAAAGACTACATAAAGAAACAAATGAGAAAAATACAAAATAGAAAACACGATACCTACCAAGCGCACAGCACCTCTTCCATGTCGAAGAAACTCAAGAACACAAAAATAAAGCAAAGAGAAGAAGAGTCCAATATGGATTTGGTGCCACTAGTCAGGAACTCCTATAAGAAGACTACCAAAGCTCACTCGAAGGTACTAGAGGCTCATCAACGTAGATCAAAATTCTTCTTCCCAAAAGCTTTCATCTTCTTCAAGCTCCTAAGTTTTACTCTTCATCGAGTCATTTCTCATCCCCTGAGGTTATGAATTTCTTCATCTCTGAGTTAATGAGTCCTTTTGTGCTTTTCCGACAAGTTTATGCTTTTCGAACTCTTTTTACTCATCACAAACTCAGCTCGAAGTTAACTTTGCAGCACCCACGCGTGCCAACTTCATAACCCAGAAGCATCTAGAAGCTACCCATCAACTCGCACCGCTCAACCTGACCTGCTCTGATCACACCTAGATTGTCTGCTCATACATCGGATCAAACCCAACCACCCGACTGAACCCAATCACACTAGACCACGCTCGACTGTAGCCGTTAGTGCCAGACAACGTGATATCATGCCCATCCCATCTCGAACACACCAGACTACACCCCCAACTGTAGCACACTGCAACCCAAACCGTCTCTACTATGCCAAACCACCCTAAACCAAGGCTAGACCATAGTGCCTAAACACACCATGTCAATTCAAAAGGTCCAAAAACACTTTCAGCTGCTTAAATGTTTTTGCTGTAATAATGAGCTAATAAAATGTTCTATAAATTGTTTAAAGATTATCTCTTACCCACAAAACAAGCTTCATCATTCCCACTTCAAGATTTTATTAAAATTTCTTGAATCTTTTTTCTCCATCAATACATGTTAAATCAAGCTCTTTCTTGTTATTTGCCATCAAATTTTTTTAGTCTAATTTTAAGATGTTCGTTTCCTTTCTTTTAGTCACCGTGTGATCCTTGAAGAAGCCAACTTCCAAATGTACACATTTCCCTTCGAGATACAACTAATAAAGCCAAGGAAAAAACAATGATGCCTGCATGTGGCAAGACACCCAGACAAAACATGACCGTAACAAATACAATACTGCTCCACTAAAACAAAATACACTAAGAGAGATTTCCACGGCAAATAACAATTGAAAACTCCAAAAAAAAAAAAAAAAAAAAAAAAAAAAAAACATTTCATGCAGATTAAAAAAGTAAAAAAGCACCTGTTAGTCTATTAGAACTTCACCGTATAAAGAGGAAACGGAGGCAATCGAATCAATGCTTGTTCGGTGTCAATGGAATCCGACCTAAGTATCTGTTTCACAGCACCAAACAAGTTCCATGATTACTCTAAAAAAAAAATCTCGCAGATTCTCCTCTAAAGTGATTTGGAAAAAAAATGACAAAAATATAATTTGGCAGAATAGTTTGGACAGACCGGGTCCTGTAGAAGTGGCTTCGTATCGTCCTGAACAAGTCTGAAGGGAGGTTTCTGCCCCGGAGCTCTTACAACACCGACAATTTCCTTTCCGATGCTGCTGAGTGCCAGACCTCCATCGGACTGAATAACTTTCTTCAGGCCAACGCCGTCGCCGGCTCTCTTCATTCGCCAAGTTAGCGCGGCGTTACCAAGAGGCTCGGCGTTTGCTGCACTTGACGCTATCGTGGAGGCGAGAAGCCGGTGGGTTAAACGAATTAAATGATTTAATACAAAATTAACAGTCAAACCGTGGTTAATCTAAAGCAAGATTAATTTAAATTTTGATACTTTTATTCTTAATCTCATTCTCTTTGCTATTATCTTATTTTATGTAATTTATGATATATGATCAATTTAGAATCTTTTCTTTCTCATTCACCTCTTATCAAGGCCATAGTTACACTACTCAAACTCCATTGAAACTCGAACAATTTAATATATTTATAATTTTTTTTATTAAAATAGTAATAATAGAATTATATAATATTAAATAATTATATATGTAACATTCAAATTATAAATACTATATAATAATTCATAAAAATTTAAATTATGTATATATTTTTGAATAAAATATTATAATTATTTATTACATAATTTTAAATTGAGCTAATAAAAGAGTTTAAATTATACTAATTTATTTTCAACTTAAAATTTATATCAAAAATACATTTATTTGAACACGATATTATAACAAAAAAGAAAATCATTCTAACCCAATTTAATCCAATATGATATCCAAACAAAATTTAAATTAGATTTTAATTTGAATTAAATTAAAGTTGAAAAAATCATTATAGATAAAAAAAAATTAACTCAAATTACATCATAAGTTTATCTTAAATAATGTCGAATTGACTTTATATAATTTAAAATTAAATTGTACATGTCTCTCTATATATATATATATATATATATATATATATATATATATATATATATATATATATATATATATATATATATATATATATATATATATATATATATATATATATATATATATATATAATTTTTATTAAGTTTAATGATCACAAAAGCAAGACTATAACATTTGTGTTTTTGTGATTGATCAAAGTAATCCAAACTTTAAATTGAGAACAAGTCAATAAAAACTACATGATGGTTAATGATCTCAAATTTAGAGGCAAATTGAAGTAGCTTAAGTTTTTAAGGTGAAGAGAGAAAACTTTATTTTATTGTTGATTTAGAAGTTTGTCATGTGTTAAATTTCAATGGTACCACTAAGAGTAGATTCTTGAGAGAGATCTTTAAGCTTCTTCATGAGTTTTGACATTATAGATTTCACTTTTTTAAACATATATTTTCTATATGGGATTTAAATTTATCACCATTAAGTAATGATATTTTTTGTAATTATAATTAATTTTATCATATTATGAAAATTGAGTTTTTTATTGATATTTATAATTAAGACGTCTATAATATATCAATCTCTCATGATTATGTCATTATATATATATAAGTGAAGTAAATATATGTTGTCTATTTCATTAGGTATAAATAGATTCTTAATGATCTAATATAATAAGAGTTTAATTATATATAATTGAAGTTAGTTAATTTTAATATGCTATAACACATTCATTTATAGATAAGTCTTTATTTTTTTATCTTATTTGTCTTCTTTTTTTTTATGACTATCTTAGTCCATAAGGGTTTTAAGTTCTTTATTTCTCTCTATGATTTATAATTATTTTCTTAAACTCTTAATAAGATTTTTATTACCTTTTTTAATATACAATAACTTTTTAATTTAATTTTAGCTATCAATCTAGAAATTAATCACATAAAGTACTGATGACAAAGTCGTTAAAAGTTAGGCCTCAAGACATATGTGTTCAAGCTTTGACCCTTGAGATCCAATTCAAGGCTAGACACTCAAGACTCTAGCACGTGAGGCCAAATTATCAAGATCTAGGCATAAGAGACCCAAGCACTTAAGATGATATTGGAGTTCACTTGTAATACTCTATAATTCATATACTTTTGAAACAATTATAACAAGATGAATAATATGACAATAATTATCTATGAAATAGAGGTAACTTTCTCCACGTATGTAAGTGGTTAAGTTACATCAAAAAAACAATTTTAACTCTTCTATGTGAAGAAAAATAGAGATACATTCTCGATTCCATCAACTATAAACATACTCTCTAATAGCTATTTCAAGAGATCGATAATATAAAAGAACCCTTATACTTTTAGTTTGCTTTCCTCCTTAACTATTCTTGGTCTATAAAGATCTAGCACTCTCTCACTTCTTGCTTTATAATCTAATCATCTAATTTTTTGAAGTAAAATTTGTGTTTATTTTTTTTATTTTACTTTTTGTATCAATTTTTTGCATCATTTATGGGAATAAACTTGCAACTTAAAATAGAAATTAAAGAGGGTATAATGATATTTTTTTTAAAAAAAAAGCCTTTTGACCACTATGGTAAGAAGCAATAAAGATCTTTGAATCTCTACTTCAGCCATTGTAGATCTTCAAATCATCTCTTTTATCATCTAGTAATCTCATCCACATGTTTCAACAACAAAATAAATATTTTAAGAACAAAACTTCTTGAAATTGTGTTTTGTACAACACCTTATATAAGATAAGCTTATATAAGTGAGACATAAGTATTGGTATTTTTATAAATAAAATAGATATTTTTGAAATTTGACCAAACTAAAATAAAATATTAATATTTAATATTGTACATAAAAGAGTGACAATTGTAAAGTGATTCAACTTTTTTAAAATGAGTATATTATTAAAGGAGTTTATGAAGAGGGATGCGATGATAATTAGTTTGTAATTTTTTTAATAACCAAGTGAATTTAGTTTTAAGTTTTTTAAGATAAAAGAAATAATTGTTTATTAATTTAAGCTTTTATTGTTTAACCTTATGTAGCTAAGGATTATAAAAGGATGTAAAGTCAACCACCTTAAGCCTACTTTTGAATAAGAAGCAAGTCAAATAAGTTAGTGGGTTGGCTTTAGAGAGAAAAAACCTAGGAAAATAAAGGAGAAAATGGTTGCTACAATAAAAGAAAATTGATATTGCTATTATTGGAAACAAAATAAATCAAATTGTATAAAAGAGGCTATTGGAAGATGTGTTGGAAGGAAAGGATTACAACTTTAATAAGTAGAAATTAAAAGAAAAGCTTACAACAAAGCATGAAAGGAGGATTTATTATTGCTTACTCTAGAAGAAAGTAGTAAGGAAGAGTAGCTATAACAACACCAAAAAACTTGAAACTTCTGAAGTGAAGCTTGTGGATTTGAGAGAGAAGTTACATGTTAGAAAAAAGGCTAACAAGATGAGGTTAAAAAGGGCATTATTTAAGCTTTGCATCATTTGTATTCCAAATTTCTTACAATGTATGAATAACAAATTTAAGTAGTTTTTCAATGCAATTATTTGGAATTATATTGAAATAGAAGTGTGGGTGTTTGGTTTGCTTACTTAGAGATCTTTGTTGTGTAAACAAGATGAATTTAGAATAGATGTGTAAGAAAAACAATGTGAAGAAAGCCATCATCGGAAGGTTGTTATAATTCATGGAAGGATGGTCCAATAAGCTTGAATGTACCATTTGTTAGCTTAATAAATAGTATATTAAGTCTAATCAAATCGTTCAATAAAGAAAGTAGTATAATCTAATTAGTTATAATATTTTGAAACTTATGTGTTTTACAAATTATGCAAAAATGTGTTTAAAGTAAAATGAGAATATATTATTAAGGGAAAAAAAGGACATGTTAACAATGGAATTATGCACAACTCTTATTGCATAAGAACAAAGGGAAAAAGAAAATTAAAAAGAGAATAACATCAAGAAGATCAAGTAGATAAATTAACTTAAATATAATATAAATATGTTATTATTATTTATTTTTAAACAATACACTAATATGAGCATAATAACATATATTGTTATATTTATACATTTATATTCTAATATAATATGACATGATATTATCTTAAATTTTGTAAATGTTATAAAATTGTGAGATGTCTACATATATGATGCACATGACTTGTATAAGCATATTAAAACATAAGAAAAGAGGAAAATGTTAAAATAAAAAAAGAAAGAAAGCTAAGAAAAGAGAAAATAAAAGAAATCATATGACATGTAAGCCATATAAGCTTTATGATATATAAAAACTATGATATTGATATGATGTGATGATATGATAACATAACATAATATGATAAGATGCAATATAAGAGATTATAAAATTATTTTCTAAAATTATCCCCTGGTTATCATAACATAATCTATCACTAGCACTCTATAAAAAGCTTAATAAAGCTCAGGTTTGAGATTATACTATAATATAAAATCAAAGACCTTATTCTCATTCGTTACTAATATTTTATGCAAGCTTGATGAAATAAGATTATATGATTTATGTTAATACTCTTATGTGGGGTTTGATAATGGTGGTCTTTAGACTTATCCAAATTGATACCATTAGTAAATCATGATATGCTTACAAGTTGAAGTCTTTGGATATAATATGATGAGAGAATATTGAGATGACATGAGATCTTATAGAGTTAAGATAACTATCATTTAGAAGAAATTTGGGCTCTTTATCATGAAAAATATAAGCAATGATATAGATAAATTACTAAAATAATGACAAAAAGAATTATTATAATAGCAAAAGAATAGTATGTTTTTTATTTATATATCAGTAATGTCCTCATAAATGATTATTTGAGAGATGTCATATTTTAATATTATTTTTTATTGCAATGGGTTATCTTGTTATTACATTTCATCTACGTGATATTATTTTTAGTTAACATTTATCTATTATGTTTTGAAAAGTTTATTATATATTTATATTATACGTTATGTAATAAATATTCAAAGAAATGAGAAATAAAATGACATGTAAGATGAGTTTTTTAAGAGGGTGTTATGTATGATGTGTTATGTTAGGATGTGTAATGTTATAATATTATGTTGGGATGTATTACCCCAAATCCCATACCAAACTAATTGCTATCAATATCACAACATTGTGTATAGTTATAATAACTTTAACTATTCCAAATTCTTATATAAACCACTTTATTTAGTAAATGAATTAGAATTATTTTTCATACCTTTAATTTCTCTATTTAGTAAATTCTTATATGTACCCACAAAACTTATTTTTTTAATCTTATGTATCTTTTTGTAATTGACATATCTTCCCTTTCACTTTCTTCTCTTCTTTCTCTTTTTCTCAATTTTTCTTCTATTCTCTTATTATTTTCTTTTACTTTATTAACCCAACCCTCAGTTTAAATCAATATCTCAACACCTTATACAAAATGTTAATTCTAAATATCATATTCATAAAGATTCCAAATTAATACTTGATTATTTTACATAAAGTACTACTGATTATCTAATGAAGTTATTATATCATAATAATGATATCATAACAATTAAATGTATGGCTTAAAGCCTATACCTAACCATTTTGCAATGCTAATAACTATCAAAATAATTTTCATATAAACTGAAGGATAATGTATTATAAAAATCTAATTTTATTGCTATCTTCTATTTCATAAGTTATAAACTTATTTATTATCATACCATAAAACTAAAAAAATATATTATTTCTTTTCAAATATATAACAAAATTTTATTTTAAATGCATGATTCCATGAATGCATATTCATTATAATATCAACAATGCAAATATAATTATTACAAAATATAAAATTATATGACAATAGAATAAAAATCAATCCACATAATAACCATGTTTCATATCAAAGTAAATGAATAACAAATACCATATAAAAATATTGTAATTATGAAATATATATATATATATATATATGTATTATGTAAATATTATATTTATATTATAATTATTAGATTTATTAATTTGAATCCAATAGTGAAAATGTTTTTTCAAATTCTTTTTTCACTTACTTTTTTTACAAATTTCATATATATATATTTATCATTAGATAATACTTCTTATGATTATTAGGTTCAAAATACTATCTCTAATTTTTTCTCTTATTATGAGACTAATGTATCATAATCTGTATTTAACATACTAAATATTTTATACATTTCTTAGTAACATGATATACTATGAAATTATTGTATTATATTTTTTACATAAAACCACCCAATGGCTCTCCAAACAATAGTTAACTTTTCTTAACCTTTTATTGCTTCATAATCTAACATATTATAATTAAGTCCCATATATTATACATACAATTTAGTATACTATAATAAATAGCACATATCACTTGACTTTGTTCTAACCACCTTACAAGTAATGGAATGTATTTTAAGCTAATATACTCTAATTCAAAATAACATACATCAACTTCAATGCATGTGCCAACTTTAATGGGCCATACACATACCTTCCTCTTTAAATCAACTTAAGCTTAGTACCAATCATTAGGATTAGCATTTGATACATTTTCTTTATAGATGAAAAAAATACATAAAAATTTGCATAATTTTACTCCAAATCTAATCTTAAACCAATTCCTATCAATATTACAACATTTCTAATGTTTATAATAACTCAAACTCTTCTAAATTCTCTTATAAAATCAACTAATTCAATAAATAGAATTAGAATTCTATTCCTTATATTTGATTCCTCTATTTTCTAACAATAATTATAACTCACTTTTGATCTTTCTTTTGTAGCAGTATTTTCTCTTTCTCTTCTAATTTTAACAATAGTTATACTCACAAAACTTCTTGCTTTCTCATGCTTCTCTTTGTAATTGACATAGCTTTTTTTTCATTTCTCTTCTCCTCCCTTTCTCTTAATTTTTCCTTATCTCTTTAACTATTTTCTTCTCCTTTACTAACCTAACTTAGCTAACCACCTCTCACACTTGGCCTACCATATCTAATGGTATGATTAAACAAAATGTTTGACTTAATTTCATAATATGTCACATTCTTCTAATAATATTTTAATTAATAATAGCAACAATTTAAAAAATCAACTTGAATTTATTAAAATTATTATATTTATATCAATATTATCTTAATCTGAATATTTACAATCTTGCATTCAAAACAAAATTTTGAGATATTATAATTGAGCCAAATAACTATGAAAATAAAATATCATTTATCTTTGATATTAATAAACTTCAAGAAGTCGAGATATTTTCTAAAATGAACTTGAGGTTGGAGTATCATAAATCAAAAATATAAAAAAAAAAGACATGCCAAAAATGACATTCTAAATCAAATATGACCATTATGAGTATTTAGTACTTCCTTTTGGATCAATGAATACACCACACTAACTGTATTCATGGATTAATTGTAATATCTTATATTTATGAAAATAAAATTTATTTTTTATTTATAATCTTGAATTTTATAATATGTTTTTAGAAAATTTTCAATAAAAATCCTAATTTTTATATGCTATCATATTATTAATCATAAGGATCACATAGTACGTTAAAAGGTGCAATTAAATAACCTTAGTTGGAAAAGATAGTATAGTACAATATAGATCATCATATCAGTACAATTAATTAATGAATAACATATCATCTTAAAACATTAAATGAGTCCAAGAGGATGAAGAATAGGATAATAATATCATAGAATATGGTAATAATAATCATACAGTATGGTTAAGTGAGAGAAAAATATAATGTTAAGGAAAACTATTACAAAAGATGGATGAAGATTATGAAGTATGATAAAAGCAAATAGTACTATATGATCAAATAAAAGGAAATAAAGTAGACTCTAAATGTGAACCTATTTCAAAAGATAACATAAATTGATTATACATTATGATAAATAAATTGTATAAGTATGATCATGACATGTATACATAATATTTAGGATTGTTCTCATTCATGAATATCATAATTTATGACTTATAATTAAGGTAAATGAATCAACACTTAAGTAAACTATGGACTTAGATAAGATCTACTTCTAAACCAAACTTAATGGTACACTTTTATGACTAAAAGGGCCTTTTGTCTCAAGTTAAGCCTTGGAATAGAGAGGTAAGACTTGAACAAGGACTTTAGATGTATTAAGAGACCTTGGATAGAACTTTTTATGGCTTAGGGTAAGAAGAGCTCTCAAGTTTCTAAGAATAGTAACTTGAGAGTATTGAGTTTGGCCTTAAAAGACTACTAAGGTTTAGTGATGGTATTGGGAAGGTCTAACAAAAGGTTGAGGGTTTAGTCAAATAAGGTATAAGAATTATGAAGTTTTAGAGTTAATTATTTGACTTAGTTAACTTTAGGTTTGGGCTAAAGATAACTATGATTTTAATAAACTTTAGGATTCAAATTTGGTATATTATAAGTTGAATATTTAAAAGTTTAGGATTTGAATCCATATACTTTTAAGTTTGAAATTTTAAATTTGATCAAGGATTCAACTAACCTTAGAAAGAGAGGTTTGAGATTAAAAATCTTATGAGTAAATCATGAAATAGAATGATGATAATCTTGGCTTATGATCTTGTGTTGATTAGGTTATGATTGGTTAAAAAATTATGTATAAAATAATGTAGTTTTTGGGTAGACCCAAATAAGGCTTAAGTTAGCTTTTGGTTTAATCTTCATTGATACTTAAGGTTTTATTTTTAGCATAAAGAAATATTAAATATAGAATTTAGGATTAGACTAAGAATATAAACACTTAGTGAGTCCTTGAACATGCCATGGTTAAGGACTTAAATTAGTGGGGATCTTGGTTAAATATTGCATGAATGTTTATGGACATAAAAAGCTCAATTTTTGGCTTAGAGTTGATGCTAAGCTTAGCAAAAGGGTTGGTTGTTAACTTCGATGTTGGATAAACTTTAAACATAGCTTGGATTATTTAAGTAAAATTATAAGTAACCCTATTTAGACTCTTAAGTCATGAGATTGGATACTTTAGATGATGATTTGGTGGTTATATGTGGCTCAAGAGAATATTTTAAGAAGGGTGTAATGGCATAGTTTTACTTGAGACATAAGAGTCACCAACAAAATATATGTAAACCCATATTTGAAAAGATTGATCATGAATTTAAAAATATACCCAAGGGTTGAATCCAATAATTTAGATTTGATTAGAAGCTTAAGTAGTAGCCCATATAAGAGAGAAGATCTTAAAGAGGTTCTTAGATAAGTTTAAAAAACTATAATAAGCAAGGACTAATCATAAGTGTGATATTTAGATAGATAATAGTAACCTAGATAATTGAATTAGGGTTTAGAAATAACCTTAAGGTATCTCAAATGATTATTGGTAATCTTAGATAGTTTAATTAAGATTTTAAAAGAAAATCTTAGAATGCCTTGATAGTTGATTAGAGTTAGAAAGGAAGCCCTAAAATGCTATGATTGTTTAGTTACGATTGTGAAAGGAAACTCTAGAATGACAAGATAACTAATTTGAGAATTAAGAAACCCAATGATCATCCTATATAGTGATAAGGGTTAAAGGAATACTCTAGATGGCCTTAAAAAAATAGGTTATGATAACACTTTAAAATAATGATTTCTATGATAAAAAAGATAAGCTCGATTATCAAAAGGATTAGGATATAATGGGCATTTAGTTTTGAACCCTCTAATCAGTGATTATCAAGTTAGATTATTATACTCCAATTAGATTATGTGGTACTACTTAATGGTATTAGGATATTCTATCAATTAGTGAACGTGCTAGATTATATGGTGTGACCAAATATCATTATGACATTCTATCAATTAGGGGATGTGCTAGATTATGTTATGAGATTAAGTGCCACTAAGACATTCTATTGATTTTGAAATGTGCTAAATTATTTGGTATGATTGAATGTCAGTGGCTTATTATGGACACCATGAAAAACTATGGATGTAGGGTAAACACATGGTAGAGTGTTTCTTACTTACTAAGGACTCATTAAGCTTTATAGAGCTAGGCTACATGATAAGACTTTCCTATTATAGAGTGTTAGATTTTGTGATGAGATTGGAGTATCATACATTGTGCTATGATTTTGGGATGGGCTCAGAGGGAGTGTTAGATCATTGACAGGACATTAGGCATCTAATTAAATATATTGCATCATTATGATTATGATTGTGATAGAGATTTGAGAGGTCTCTTATGGATATTAAATAATAAAATTACTTAGATTTATGTTATTAGGGCTAATTGACTTGATACTTATGTAATAGTTTAGCTTGATAAACTGATATAATTTTAGATGATATTCCTATGCATGATATTGACTTGATATAGTATAGTTTTCATTATATGTTAATTTTATAATTTAACTTAAGAATTTCTTATTGAGTATTGACTCACTCTCTTTTATTTATATATGTAATTTTGAGGAGATAGGAGCTTACTCAGGAGCCGAAGTTTAGGGCTTTTATATTATGCATCTAATAATTTCAACAATTTTACTTGTTATGTTGATTTTCATGATAGTGATGTTATTTTAGTTATGACTTTGATATTTGTATTTCGATATACTTGAGTTGTATCAAATATTTTATTTTAAATTTTGATATTAACATCTTTATATATTTTTTATATGTTAGATTTTTGTATTTATGGATTATCTATGAATTATGACATTTCATCATATTATGATATGTGTAAATTGTATTACAATTTTTATAGATTGTTTTTGTGTTGTGTACATGCCAATATAGTCGATGGATTTTTCTAACATAGAGTGAACTATTATAGTATCAATTAAGCAATTATATAGTAAAAGACATAATTTATTTTGGATGATACACTACAAGTCTGATGATCAAATTGGGAGATCTTAACTCTCAGTTTAAGTGTTAAGTTCAAGAAATAAAAGGTGGTAAATGAGTTCTGTTGCACCCAAGAATTAAAAAAATACATTTTGGTACTAAACAAGCGAGGTGTGACAAATAATGTCTTTTTTATTTTCTAATACAAGAACTATATTGCATGAACATTATTATTGGTAAAAAAAATTTTATTCTTTTCATTATGTGATTAATTCTTTTTTAGAAAATAAGAAAAAAGGTTTTTAAAATAAAATGATTTTATAAAGCTAAGCCATGTTACAATAAATGAGAAAATTTAATTGCTCACAAAAAAGGATAGCTAAAACTTTATAATTTTATGTGCATTTATGTTCAATACAATGTTATTTTATATCTTGTTGTGAGTTTATCATTTTGAAAATGGTTTGAAAAATAAATGAGTTTTATTATCATTCCTTAGGTGAATGATTTATTAGTGTCCTTTATCTTAATTATTTTTTTATTTATTCTAATATTGTTTACTTTATGTGTTATTGGATAGAAATAAAAGTATGGAATGACACTAACTGTGACAACGTAGGACTCAAGTGCCTAGTTTGAAGTGCCCATTGTTGATGTTTGCTACAAGTTCATTTTCTAGTTCAATGATCGAGACTAACTTATCAAACTTTTGCATCCTTAAATAATAATTTCATGACAATGAGAACCATCACACTTATTTTCATCATGGTTCTCTTCAAATCATTGCACCAAAGAAGGGAAATTAGCTTTCATGGAGAAAACACTCACAAACATATTCAAAATGCCATTATAGTAAAAAAAAATCCTCTTTTAAGACTCAAACAACCCTTAAATACATGGATATAGATAAGGAATGTGAGCAAATTGCTTATGAACCAAACTAATCCCTTGTATAGTTGGTTTAACCACATAGTGTAGTTGGTCTAACTAAGTAGTGTGGTTGGTTCAATTACTCAAAGTGGTTTATTCTAACCTTCTAGTGCACATAGCCAACTATTTAGGATAGATCTAGTTGTTCAATGTGATTATTTGAAATCTTGGGATAGATTTACTTAAACATTTAGCCATAAGGATAAGTTAGCTATCCCATCACATCTTAAATCAATTATGGTAGCCTAGGTGAAATCTTAAAACACCAAGAAAACTACAAATAGATTTAGTCGCATTTAGTTTAGGATAATATAAGCTTAAATATCAAAACTTATACCTAAAATACATGATACTTGTCTAAGTTCTCTTGAACCGTGATACAATAAATTATATGCATAATAATAGAATACACTTTTGTGACATATTATACTAATTTACATACATACAACAAAAAAAACATAGTAAATACATGCACAAAAATGATAAGGCCCCTAAAAACTAGATACCATCTTATAGTTTGGTGATTTTCTATAATGATCTCAAGCACAACGATGTTACTTTAACTCCCATGGGTTAAGAATCAATGTCTAAGATCTTTTGATCCATTGTATGCTTTAGGGTTTTGATGTGAGTTTGTGAAGAGCTATTTAACAAGGAAGCCTAACCTTGTCATTAAGGGAATCAATACAACTATTACATAAATTTCTTAATGCATCACTTATCAAAATATTAATTTTCAAAATTACCATTCAAAATAAAAAAAATTAATACCTTAATTTAATAAATTCAGCTTTATTTGTGTAATTTATTTTATAGATAACAAAGTTTTTGGTTGATTGCAATCAAAACTCATTTGGTTTAGCCATTAGAGCTCAAAAGAAACTCTTATAAAAAGACTTCGAAAAATCAATTTTCAAATGTTGATTAATATGAGTAAGAAAGTTTTAAAATTGAGCTTTTTTAAAAAATGTTCTTTTCATAAGGTGTCCTAAAATGAAACTTTAGCTATACATGTTGACATTGTATCATTTTATCTCTTTTCATAATGTGAGCTATTGAGTCTTTAACTCCTTTCGAGGATGGGCAACCCTTAATTTTTCATGGGCATTCCAATAACATACAATAAAAAAAAAAGAAGAGAGATCATTATTGATATGATTGATGGTCATTTTTGTTACCATTCAACAAAAGTTTTGCTTATTATATAATTTTTATATTTAACATTTTTCATAAGTGGATAATCTCCTTCCTAATTAATTGGGGGATTATTTTCTATTAAACCCACCTTCCCTTTTTTATAAGAATGGAGTCATAGTTTATTTTATTAATAGTTAAAAGATATTTATGCATGGCTTGAAAATGTTAGATAATAAGAAGTATTATATTTCTAATCTTCATATAATCTTATGTTATAGAATATCCAACAACTCAATTATCATTCTATTTCATTCTCTTAAAACTACAACAATTCTATACTCATAAAAAAAATAACAAGAAAATTTGTTTGACCTCTTTTTATTTGAAATGTATCTAATATGGTGATTTTTTTCAAATATTATTAATAAATATTTTCATTAAGAGTTTATTTCTATTCTAACAAAACTTTTTTAAAAAATTGTCATGCTTTTCTCAAACCAATTTCAATAAACAAATAAAACAAGCTACTCTCTACATAATTTATTAAGAAATCTTAGTATGTTAAATAATTTTATATATTATATTAAAACTTTTATTGAATCTATTATTTTTGCAAAACTAAATCTTTATATACTAAATACAATTCATTAACACATTGATGTGAATTACAATTATTTGATAAATTATTTGAGCAGTGTCATAAATCTAATTATAGTATTTTTGTGTTTATTTTAGTATGTTTTTTATATAATTTTTTAAATAAAACTATGTTTTTATCATTGATAATGACTCCCAATGATTGTTTATAACTAAATTTGTTTTAACATTTAGGCTATTTTTTATATTTATAATTATTACACTTCCTATTTTTATTTTAAAAAATTAAAATATAAATTTATTTTTAAATATTTATTTTATTTTAAATATATTAATTTACACAAAATTATAATATGTTAATCATACATTTCAATTTTTTCAATCATAATATATAAAAAAATAAAGCCTATATTAAACTACAATTCACACCACCATCACCAAATAAAGGTGGTCTAAATGTAAGGTGAGGGTTTGTCCTTTCGGACGACGAGGAGCCGTTCATTCAAGCCACGATTTGGTTCTTCAGCGGCCAAACAAAACCGGATGCACCGCCCACAGAAACTGACTGCACATATTGCTTCTAAGAAAGCACCGGCACGTGTCCGTCGCCGCCTAAACCGCACCTCAATTATTTTATTTTAGGAAGCCTAAAGCAAATCGTATTTTTCCTTTCGTTTCAAGAGAATTGCCAAGGGTCACCGCCCATCACCGGTACCACTCAAATCCGCGTGCGAGAGGCCCGATTCAACTCCCTATATATTTGCCGAGAAGCCCTTGCCTTCATTCTCAGAAACTTTATTTTTTGGTCGTCGTCCTGCAAGAGATCGGGTAAGAGAAATGACGACGGAACCTGGCAAAATGGAGTCGATCAGGAAGTGGGTCGTGGAGCACAAGCTTCGCGCCGTTGGTAATTTCTCTCTTTTCTTATTCGTTTTTTCGCCGTTCTTTAATTGTTTGTTACCTCTTGCCTTGGTTTTGGAAGCGATTCTAATTGATTCCTTGATGCTCCATTCTTCTGATCAAGGTTGCCTTTGGCTGAGCGGAATCGGCAGTTCAATCGCGTATAATTGGTCTCGGCCAAATATGAAAACAAGCGTTAAGATCATTCACGCCAGGTATGGTTGTGTCTTTCTCTTGACGGTATTTTTTAATGTATGACTCTTTATGTTCGAATCTTATCCCACTTTTTGAGGATAACTGGTTCAGTTCATACGGTGGCTAGGTATGCACATTGATGTGCGTGGCTTATTTTATGGAATATTACGTATGAACCAGGGGATGACAATTTCCTTTGGTGTGCTAATAAATGGGGATTATTATTGACGAATTCTTTTCTAATGCAATTGAGGCATGACGTGTTGGTAACGATTATGAAATACTTTGGTAGGGGAGCTGTGTTGAGTTGATCAGGGAATGCCATTTTTTAGTATGATTATGGATTGTGAGTTTTTGTTTGAATAAAGAGATAGAGATGACCTAGATGATATACTTATTAGGGGAAAACATGCCAACGAGGGTTAAATGCTCAAAACACATTAAGAAAGAGGTGAGGTGATTGTCGTTTTAAAAGATACTAATTTTTTACATAGTAATTTAAAAAAAAAACAAATCTGTTTATGGCAAAATACTCCAACTAACTGAAAAAATTGCTTGAATTCTGCCATACATAAGCAATAATAACGAAGTTAAAATTCTTTTGCATAGAGAAATTTCTATTTACATGCAAAGAAAAAAAATAAGGAATTCATCTTTCTTTTTATTAATTGCAAATCTTCTTTTTTTTCTTTCGGAGGTCAACCGTAGCCTAGATGTGATATATATGAAGGCCTTCAATCCTCATTGAGGATCATACAAAAATTGTCTTAGAGGGACATATCCCACTCCAATACAAATCATCAAAAAATGCTCTTCATACCAAAAGTCGATCACTTAGTGGTCTTCTAAACATTTGCAATACCATAGTTCTTAAAAGGGTGAAGTTAAAAATACAATCTCATCAAAACAACTCTAATGCATCGATGTATAAGTGAGAAAAGACTCTAGTTCAAACCATATACTAGTAGACTGGCCACCCAAGAAGAGGGAAAAATGGCGGCCTTCCAAGTTGCTTTCATCTTGATCAGCTAAGCTACAACAGATACCACATGGGCTAAGCTCTAAGAAAGTTACCAGTGTTGTTTTTGATAATAAAACCAATGCCATTGAGCTATCTATGTAGAATGAGTTGCCAAAGTTGATCTTGCCCCAGCTTGAGGGAGGTCAAGGCAGTAGGCAATGTGATAATCAAATTTATGAAATTTCCTAATAAGAGTGACCATTATTTGCTACGTTTTTTTTTCATGTGCAAAAGATATTTTGAAGTCCTTATCTTTGTGCAAATAAAATTCAAATTTCACTAAAAATTTGCAATCATCCAGTTTTTTAGTTAAAGTGTTGGACTTGTGTTAGGCTTGTTATTAACCCATTGTAGTGTCCATTAGAGCATGTTTATGAATCATTAAACAATAGAATTATGTTCTAATGTTAGCAATATCTTTTCAAATTTATAAATTCAAGCATGTTTATGAATAATCAGATAGTAGACATACCCCTTGTTTAGCACCTGCAATGTTAAATTATGTGGGACTTTATGTTAATAAAGGTAGGAGTAAAATTATGTTTAGATGTTATTCCAAATTAGAACAAATTAGAATTTTTTTGTATTTGGTTGTTATTTCAAGTTAAGCTGTATTAGAGAAGGAGGCAGCATTCGTGAATAAGATAACACAGTAGAGAGTCCGGTTGACATTAAGATATGGCGATTTGGGTTAAATTGTGTTCGACAGTGGATTTTGAGTTAAGTAACGTAACTTCATTAATGCGGGCTTGCCTCAGTATATTCTTTTAAAATTCATGCGATTTGAGATCATCTATTATTGCCCACAACCTTGATTTCTTAAGCCTATGCCATACAAATTCATAATCTTCCATAGTTTCTTTGTTAGCACAAAGCAAATTTTGTAACCCAAAATTCAAAAGTTATTGATCTAAATCAACTGTCATATTCATATTTGCTGCGGCATTGCTTGTGCAATTTCCTTAAAAACTGCTGCATTATGTCAAATTCTGTATTAGAGTGTAAAAGCATCTTGATCTGTGTTAGCACTAGGTCATTAGCTGTGACTTACCAACAGCTTATTCTTAAAATGGAGTTCGTACTTCCAGAGGGATTCTTGCTTCCCCTATCTGGTCTTGTAGATATGGTGCAGCAACTTATTCTGCTTCCATGAGCTTGCAATCCCTAATGCAGAAATCTTGATTAAGAATGTTGACATTGAAGTTGATAATTGGTGAACCATTTTAAGGGTAGGATCCTTGAGATGCATGAACTTCTATTCTTTTTTCTTATCAGTAAAATTCACTTTTTTTTAATTTCATTTATGTTATGATTAAAAATTCATTCATCTCGATTATTTCTCAAGAAGAAAAAAAAAGAAAATAATGGGTTTGTTGAATTTCAACTATTCCATTTTATTAGTAAGATACGTAGAATTTTAATTTGAAATTGCACAAAAGGGATATTTTATCGCAAAGAAGTTTACGAAGAATTGTGAGAAAACATAAACGATTATTGACTTATTTGTCAAAAACAAATAAGGTGCATTATAAGAAATTAATTAATCATTTAGATATTTAGAACCATTGAATTGCTTATCTGAGTTTGTTTCTAGATGTCCTTAACAAAATTGGGAGGTTTATAAGGTTAGAAGCTAACCAATCGATCTTTTAAGATACATATATTAATCCCATGGTATTTCTATATATTATTTACAAGGCATTGATAGTTTGGACCATTTTATTGCCAACGATGTCCTCATCAATGTTCTTTAACCTTTCAGACTGCATGCCCAGGCGCTCACCCTTGCTGCCTTAGCTGGAGCTGCAGCTGTGGAGTATTATGACCATCATTTTCATCAAGAGTCAAAAATGGCTAAGTATACGAATCAGTTCTTGGCCCATTCCCACAAAGATTAAAGAAATCAATACAACTGTTTGTGTATTCAAGCAGTGGAGACCATAGTAAGAGATTAAATATTGTTGACTATATTCAAGCAGTTGCATATTCAATTGAATATGTCAAACGATACGTTATCTATGCAGATACTAATGTTACTTGATGATTTTAATTTAATAAAAATGTTTCATGGAATTGCACTTTGCGATTGTTAATGCAAAATAAGTTATGTTGAATTCTCTCTAAAACAAGCTGAAGTTTAAAAGAAGTTGTTTGTTATCATCTAAGTTCGCATTGTGTTCCAATGTTGGTTTTGCCCGTTGCAAATTCTAATTTTGAATTTTCCTATGCGTTGTGAAGTATTAAAACAAAATAGGTCTCTTCACTTCGTCTGAAATATAGGTCAAATGGGTTGAATCTTTTGAAAAATTCATGTCTTTTTATCAATTCAATTGTATTTTAATCTTTTGTTTCTCTTAGCATTTTTTTAATGGATTTTCCTACAAATGATAAGAGAATCAATTGGATGAGCAAAGAGATTTGGTATGCAATTTATTGCAAAAATACTTGGAAGATATATAGTTTGATTTGTGTAAATATTTTCAAGTACTAATCAAGAAATACGATGGATTGTAAATGAACCATGCAGATTAAATGGTTTGAAAAAAATGATAACATCTGTTATTTTTCTTATTTTGATTAATGTTAATGCATTTTTTTAAATTCCTCTTAGGAGTTCAAAATGTGGACACCTTTAATAGATTTTTTTTTCTCAAGTGACATTGGTGGAGAATTTAAAATCCATAAACTCATTTTGTTAAGATTAATCAAAATTAAACACAACTTTTCTTCAAAGAGTATTTCACAGGCAATTGGCATATTTGAAAGGAAGAATTGTGCAAGTTATGCACAATTCAATTTCCTTTTTATTAAAATATTCAAAACTTTTTATATATGTTGAGAATATTACCCATTGTAATATTATTAAAAGTACATAACACAATAGGAAATGATGAAGCAAACTACAAAATAATGGAATTGTGAATCTGGACTCGACAAAAAATCCCAAGTCACCAGTCAAAAGTTGGAATATTTCAAAAAGGATGCATGCTCATTATTGAATCGAAGGACGTACCTACTACCAAGGGAGTCAATTCTGAAATCATCTTGAAAGCCAATTGTCAAAAATACCTTTCTCACCAATTTCATTATTGGCCTCCTATATGAGAATTTATCGATTAGAGCGAGTTTGAAATTAGCTACCATTTTCCTAATTTCCTCCCATTCGAAAATGATTTATGGCTCCCCTTGAAGATAGTAAAGGTCTTAATCTTAGTTGGAGATCACCTAACTGAAGTTTTGAGCATACCTAAGCTCTAAACCTAGGTTGGATATTCTAAGCATCGCTGCAAAATGAGCCCCTTCCATCTCCATGATCATCACCTTGATCATTGTCCTATGCAACACCCTTTCACCCTTTGTGTCCCATGCATCTCTGATCTTATAAACAGATACAAATGAATAAATGATGTGCATTTATAAGCCAATATGATGAGGAATGCATTGTAAGGGGTTAAGGCCAATGGAATGAAAACCAAATTTGATACAAAAAATGTGCATACAAGATAGGAAAGCATGTTTGCATGGATGTAAGCAGTTACAATGATTACCCCAAAAAATGTGGCCTAAAAAAATATAAGAGAGAAAAAAAATGTAGAAGAATGAGAAGTGTATAAGGGAGAAGACTAAGTAAGAAAAAAGAGCAAGATAAGTAAAGTGATTATCGTATGCTAATAGTAAATGACTCATTAATGTGATAAAAAATCCCAACTTTGAAAAAAGAAATCTCAATCCAAAAAGCAATATAAGAGTTAGTTATAAAAGTTCATTAAATAATCAATAAATCGAAAAAATGAGAAAAAAATCAAGAGATAAGACAAATGATGAAAATCATCATTATGGCACAAGACAGCAAGAACCGCACATGGAGGTTCATTGCAAGCAACACTAGGGTGTGTGTTGCAGCGTGCAGGTCATGTGCTCTCGCGTGAGACCATTGCACTTGCGTAGCACATGGGCACGTTGCGTGATAGGCATGCCTATAGGTAAACTTATCATGCCGATGCAATTTGTGCCCACGTGCTAGGCTTTGCCTAGATGCAGGAACAATACCAATGTATGTGGATTATGCCTACGATGCAATACTCCAAGTGCATGTAATAGCTTGTATGTGCAGATAGGTCCCTTGCGACATGACTTTTAGAGAATTTGGAAAATTTATGATTTTGGTCTAAAGGCTCTTGTTTTTTTATAGAAGTTAAAATAATATATTTTTTTGTAACAAAATATTTTTTTCCGAACTATATAAAAAGATAAGAATGACTAATGAAACAAATCTTATTTTCTTAGATAATTCAATCTTCTTGTGACAATAATTCTCTTATCATTTTTCTTCCCTAGTTCCTTATTGTTTTCACACTTCAATTCCATTATGTCAACTCTAAACAATATCTACTATCGAGGGTTTTAGAAAAGAACATCTTAAGATAAATCATTTTTTCTACCATAACACTTCGATTTGACGTCAATAGCAGGAGTTAGAAAAAAGTAGTTGAAAGCCAACCATAAAATGAAATAAAGAGATTAATCGGGCTTATTTTGAGATGATTACATCAATTATGCAACCATCAAACTTGGAGACATAAGTAGCACTATTAACCTAATAAATGTAAGTGTTAATGAAGATGGTGCTAAAATCTCAATTCTTTTTTTACGATGGATTAAAAAGATATTTTGTCAAAAAAAATACTCTTAATAAGAGGAATTATAGATTATGTGTTAAATTAAAAAATAATTGAAGATAAAGTTGAAAATGACATTATAAATCTTACCGTTTTGCACAAGAGTAAATAATATCTTTTTAAGATAAATGTATAGTTTTTTTGCCTATTTTTGATGTTATAGTAGATGTAGATAAATTAGATTCCTTGATCAACTAGAGATATTTTTTTTTGTATGGCTATTCATCAACTGATAAGGAGTATATACTCGACTAAAATTGATGAGTCATGCATTATCTTAGTTACATAAAGGAAAGGTGGAGAAAGTGACATAACTTACAATATTGATAAGAACAAATGATACATGAATGCACCACAAAATTCTAATGATAAACTATAAGTTTGAGAATACTTATCAACAAGATACATATATTGTCTAAGTATATTATACATATATATTATTCTATTGCCACTAAATTATGTTTTATCTTTATTTAATCTTTAAAACAAGTTAATAAATTAATAATGATAATTGAAATCTTAAGTATTAGTTTGAAATAGTAAAGACAAAATATTCTCAAACAAAATATATTATAATCATAACTAATAATACTCATACCAAAAGTAAGAGACCTACCGAAGAGAAGACAAAGAAGACAAAAAAGATATGCCAAAAATAAGAAAATGAAGAATTTCCAAATTATTTTGAGAAGAGGAGAAACACTCTTTTTGGTGTAGACATCTACTTAATTAAGAGGTTTAGAGATTCTCTTGTTTTGCATATAAATTTAGAAAAATGCTTGGTTAATAAAATGAAGTAATTTGTTAGCACGCTTGCAAAGAAAAATTGGCTAAATGCAAATCTTATTTTCCTCCCTTAAAGCAAAACTTTTCGTGCTGAACTTATCCCTGATGTTAATGCCTTGAGAGGGTAAAAACATTTTTAAGTATGAATTTGAATTATGTCATGATTAATTACATGATTATCTTGGTTATTATTAAGCTTTTACCATACTCAAGATTCATGTTCCTTGAGGTGAATGTTTCCATCCAAAATTGATGTCTTAGGTGTGATAAAAACTCATGATATTATATTTATGCTATTGACATGAAATTCTAGGTCTGGTCTTTGATTGCTACAAAATATGATACATGAGATGAACAATTCTAAAGTGAATTTTATTGTTATCAAGAGCATATGAGATTGTAGGTCGTCTATGTGGATTATTTTATGTTTTAAAAAAAATCATGAATGATGTGTATGTGTGTGTGTATTTCATGATAAAGAGGATGAGATTATGATGCAAAGACCTATTTTATGATTTTCATCTTGATGCTTTTCCATTTTTAGAATTCATGCAGATCATGATATCTTAATTGTCAAAATGAGGTTTATGTTGAAAAGTTTAGTGTCATGACATGATGAGATTATCTAATTATAAACATGGGATATTGATGAAGAATTCATGAAATTTAATTTTGGTGTAATTTAAATCTTAAATTAAACCATGAACATTATAATAGAAATTAAAATATTAGCTTAACTCTAAAAATTTCTTATGACAAAAAATTTGTGTTTTGCCTTAGGTATGCCCATAAGGCATGGATACATGGCTTAGTTAAGGCCATGTGAAGCAAGGTAAAGACCGTAAAAAGAACTAGATAGCTTCTATGGTACATAAAACTGTTGATTTTTAGGTTGAAAACTTAAGAGGCTTGGGTTGAAACTTAAAAGAAGATTAGGTTAGGTGAGCGTCTCAATTTTGGTGTTGGCTATGAATGATTAGATTATGGTTAGAATAGATTTAACATGGTATAATGACGAAGACTGCTACGTGCTATCTAGGGATGATGAATAATGTTTTAGCCAAGTATAATTTAGGAATTGTATAGGAATTTCATGGACATGCATGGTTTGAGTTGGAAAGATGTTAGTCTTGATTATGTTTAATTAGATTTAAGGATGATGATCTTAATTATACATGATTAAAGTGATAAGATGATGACTTTGACCATTTATGATTGCTAAGGATTTAAACTTTGATAAACACAACAAAATGTATGTAGTCTAGACTTATATGTTTATAAGATGTTTGGATTCTAGGAAACGAGTTATGATTTTTGGAGAAATCTTAAGCTTTGGTAGCTAAAATAAATGAGATAATTCTAATATGCTAACCTTAGTATAATTTTTAAACTATGCTATAAGACATTACTAAGATTCATAAGCAAGACATCCTTCACAAACCAAACTTAGAGATTGATTTTGCAACCAAATGAGGTTGATTTCCTTGGGTTAAGCCTTAAGACTAGGTGGTAAAGCTCGGTTATGGGCTTGGCAAAGAGATGTCATAAAAGTGATCTTAGATGGCTTTAGGGTGAGATAGATCTCTTTGCAAAAAAGGCTTTGAAGTCTCAATGGAGCCCTAAAAGAAAGTTATGGTTATGCATAAGTCTTGGTTAGACATGATAAAAAAAAGAACATTGTTTAGTTAAGAATGATCTAAGAATTAAAAAATGCTTAAATTAACTAGTAAGATTGGTTAAATTATACTAAGTCTAAAGATTAAGATTTGAAATTTAAATGTCAAAGATTTAAAAATTTAAATATCTAAGATTTAAAATTTAAATATCATTTGAAATTTAAATCTTGGATAAGATTATCCAAATAACCATAATTAGGGTTGAAAGTTAATTATGACTTGAAAATGGACCTTAGATGAGGTTAACAACTTAGAAATTAAACATATATTTAAATTAAATAATTCTTAATGGTCACAATTTTTGTATGGAGAAACCCTAATGATAAAAATTAAGGTTGAATTGAAAACATCAAACACTTGATGAGACCATTAACAAACTTAAGATAAGACTATGATTTGATAAAAAACTCAATCAGACATTGGATGATTGTTGGTAGAGCTAAAATCTTAGTTTTAGCCTTAATAGTGGTGCCAAGTTTAATCAAAGGGCTAAATGTTTACTTAGATTTTTGGATAAACCTTAATTTAGCTTTGTTTGATGGGTAAGATCATACGTAGTCCTAAATTAGACTCTTATGTCATGAACTGACACCCAAATGATGGTTATGAGGTGTATGTGACATGGGAGGAGACTTAGCACATAAGCTACTAATAAAAAAATATAAAAAAAGTAAAAAGAAAGAAAAATAAGAATAAGAAAGTCTTCATCAAGAAGAAGATAAACGAAGAAAGATCTAAGAAAGAGTACACTTGGATTGAGTCTTTAAAATAGAGCCCTTGTTTATTCATGTTGAAATCTAAATCTTGAAGGAGCATCAAGGGTTCTATTTATATACAACTAAGCCAATGAAAGCTGTAACGAATGCCACCATTTTCTCAAGTATGAAATTACTATCAATAATTAGTTATAACCATTTAACTAAATGAGATGAATGTTTCATTACACCTTAGTTAATTACATGTTCATTTGTTAACTTATATACATAATTTACATAAGTATTTAATAACTATATACACAAAATTATACAAATATTATCTAATTTATATGCATATAAAATTGTGAACATGTTTTATATCCATGTTTTATTTGTGCATGGCCAGTCAACGAGAAGAATTTAAAATGGAAGGCAAAGTGGATTAATGAAAACTTTTATCAACTTTCTCTGTTTCATTAAAACAAAAACACAAAGACGTGCTTAATGATCTTACCATAAGATCTTGAGAGTCCTGTGAAGCCTCAAAACCTAGAAGGGAAAGTTTCTGAGCTCACGAGTCTTCCAACACTTGATCCAGAATGATCTTGTTCTCTTCAGTTTGCCTGTGCTCATCCTGATGCCCCCAAATGAGTGTTCCAACCTTCTCACCAACAATGGCTTTAACAATATTCCCAGGTTTATTCAAGTTGAAAACCACAACTGCCAATAGAATAAAACTTAAGAAGTTTGCATAGATATATGATAGAATATCATGTAACATACCAGGTATGTTATTTTCTTGGCACAGAGTGACTGCAGTCATGTCCATTACAGAGAGGTCTTTTGAAGTAACATCCTGATAGCTAAGAGTCTCAAGAAGGCAAGCATTTGAATTATGTCTTGGGTCTTCATCATATACTCCATCTACATTTGTTGCCTTGAGAAGAACTTCAGCATTAACTGTAACATGTGAAAGCCATCTGTTATGCTATCCTCCCAAATAGCTCTGAGGCTTCATGTTCATAAAGTTTTCAACATAAGATTCAACAGAGATCACCTAAAGATTAGCCCCTTGCACAGCATAAAAAAGCTTCTATAATGATTAAATTGGGCATTGTTAACTATAAAAAATGAAGCAACAAATCTAAATTCCAATAAAAAAACGCACATTGGAAAGTTATGTGGATGTTGCAATAAAAAATCAACACAAAAAACGATTAAAAAGAACTCCAAGCTTTCTACAAGTAAAAGATAAGACTCACTTTCAGCACAACGAAGAGCAGCAGCAGTATCCGTAGTGAAGAAGGGATTGCCTGTTCCAGCGGCAAATATTACAACCCTTCCTTTCTCCAGATGCCTAACAGCTCTTCTCCTTATGTATGGCTCAGCAACTTCTGACATTCTAAATGCAGTTTGGACACGAGTTGGGATTCCAATGCTCTCCATTGTTGCTTGCAAGAAGATTGCATTCATAACTGTGGCCAGCATTCTAACAAAAAAGAAACTTATGGGTCACTTCAAACTAAAATCAGTTCCCATGTTAACAGATTCAATTCTTATACAATCTATAATGAAACTAAGATCAGCATCCCACAGCCATATTGAATTTGGAACTTCATATTAGTTTACCATCCTAATGCCAAGTATGGAGTTTAGGTTCGAATTGGAAAGCAAATAAGGATGCTTGATAGCACGAATAAAGCACAGCACATAAGAAAGGAAGCAAAGAGACTTAAAAGATGGATTCAGCATAAGAAAAGAAGTAACAAACAGCTTATATTCAGGTTTAGATTGGGAGGCTGGTTGTTTGATGCAGCAGTAGATACAGTTTGCCAAGTTATAACCCCTTTAAGATGTCGCGACTATAGTGAAGCTTTGAAATTAATTTGGACTTTTTGTTCAGCATAGTTAATATGCGTGTGGACAACTACAAAAATCCAATTCTTGATATCATATTCCTGTTGTCACTAAGTGTTGTGCACTGCTTTAATAATATTCAAGCTCAAAACATACCCAACCAAGGGAAAGCTCTAAGTGCAACTGCCCCTTTCAAGGACTACATAAGAGCTTACTCTTGGCCGTTCATGGTTTTTCCAACATATTGGACCATCAGAAACTCTTTGAGGACTACAAAGCACAAATCCACTCGAGAAATGCCCGATGCTGCAGCCTTGAGATTGATCTTCACGATATCCTCCATATAGATGTTCAATAGCCAACGCTCTCTTCATTGTCCACTTGCTGATCCATTTTCATGCTCTTTCTTATTTTTTATAGGAAGATGGGTGACAAACAATAAATAAGAGGAAAACTGATATGGCAAAATGCAAGGAAAATCAGATAACAAACGGTTCAAGTAGACCACATTAGATACCATAAGGCATACTAGACTATGCCAACAGGGAGAAATAGTAACTTCCATTTGTTTCTTATTAGTAATTTTAATATTTTCTTAACAATGTGATTTCGTTAATTGTGCTGCTGGAAGAGACACTTGTGTTGTGCTAATTAGTACAAAGCCACTTAAATGCTTGTCAAGGGAGTGAGAATTGTAGAGAAGATTCTAACCAATTTTTTCGAGTTTCACAAATTGTTAGGACCCATCAATGGACCACCAAATGCATACTGCTAGATCACCATCAGAAGGCCATGCTGATTGATAACTAGAAAGCTGTTAATTAGTCATCAAATCTGGCATCTGGCCAAAGCTGGTAGCTAGAACATCTCATTAGATATTTGAACTCTTTATCGGTAATGATCGTAACTTTACCATTGAACAATACCCATAATTCCACCACGGTTGGTCACTGACCACAGCCTACTCTCATATTTTTGCTTTTTATTTTTTGATGTTAATGTCAATTATTCAAAGGTAAAACAAAAAATACTTTCAAAAGTAGCACATCTTTTTCTCTTATAGGCAACCATAATATTGTTAGTTAACCCCATATTATTTTGTTATTACTATGTTGAAGACCAATGTTCAAGAATAATAGTCACCAATTTAAACAATCATTAATTTTTTCATATTTTAAATATCGCCACCCCTTTATGACCATTGTTATTATCTTTTATCATTCTTTTTTGTTCTTTTTCACAATCATTATCTTTTCATTTTCCTTTTTATGAACATTACCACAAGTTACATTACATGTTATATGTAACATGATATGAATTAATAATTTAAATAAATCATAATTAATTATATCACGATCTCATAAATAAACAAGTCATATGTTAAATCCAAGAATGGACAACATGTCATTACAAATAATAAGATTATACATCCTCTAATAGATTATTATAATTCTATTGTGAGATCTCTACACCTTAAACAACAAACATCAAGCATATATGCATAAATATAAGCCTACTTATCTTATTATTTTTGAGTAGTGGTCATGCATGAAAATAAAAACTCTAAATGCACAATTTTTCTTCTTTTTCACGTTTAGTATAATACCTGCATAGCACCTTCCCCAAATCCTTGGATTCTCTTTTTTTTTTTGTTAGGTCGTAGAAATCTTCGGACAATCAACTCCTCCCAAATCCTCGAAATTTCTCCTTTTAACTTCTTATCCTCAAAAGTTGTGTCCCTCCAAAGGACACCTCTTCGCTTTCTTGCCCTTTGAAATCCGATAGTTTTCATTGATTCAAGCCATCGACCATTGGTTTCCTCCACCGTGCGCATTAGGTTAGAAAAATTAGAAATTTTAGGATTTATTAAAATTCTATTTCAATTAAACTTTAGAATGTGTAATAGTACATACATTTTTCATTAGATTCAAGCACCAAAAATTCATTGACTATTTTTATTTGATTCGTTTTGATTCATCGACCAAATTTAAACTTTTTCTTTCAACATTGAGTATTTTTAATAATTTTCTAAACTTAACATTTTTACAAATAATTATTTATAAGTTTTTCTCTAAACTCCATTTGGCTTTTAATTCCATAATCTTTGCACCTTTCGTGTTGAAAAAAGTTTATTAAACTTGTTTTTTACGCTTTATGTCTTGGTTTTTTCTCATAATGTTTTGGGTTCATTTAGCTTTTTTTTTAAAAAAATTAATACTTTCAAAATTCATAAATAAATTCTTATAAATACCAATTTTTTTATTTTAATTACTAAAAAGATTCATATTTTCACTGACTTTGTGTCATCATCTTCTCATTAATTTGCATGTTTAATTTCTCAACTCATCTCCCTCTTTTGTAATGCTATACATTCTTTTTTGTGACTACGATTTTTCATGAAAAAATATTATAATTCTTAAAAATTCACAAAAAAATTCTTAAAAATCCAAACAATTCAAAATAATCATAAATCTCATTTTTATTATATTTGATTTGAGACCTTAATATTTCTTTATCCTTATAAGATCTCTAATCAATCCTAAAATTATGATTTTGTATTTAATTTAAATGTTTGATAATTCAAAATCCTTAATATTTTATTTAATAATTTACTCTTTTTTTTGGGTATTACAATTTCTAAGCCTACCTCTTTCTATCTAAGCAAGCCATTATCCTTATCTTATGTGTGCATCATCCTTGGCCTCACTTAGCTTCAAGTGATAATTCTTTTGTTGAATTATTCTTTCTTATCTATAGAAGCTAGAAATGAATCCTTATAAAAAGGGAAAAAAGACTTCTAAATTTGAGTCTTATTGGCTAGAGTTCTGAAACTTTGGTCAAGAAGTAAAGCAATGTTCCCTTTCATATTTCTAGTAATTCAATTACTATAATTGTTTTTCCTTCATGTTAGTACTGCTCATTTTAAGAAGCAAGATTATGCAAATACCCTCCTCTCTAGACTACTAGCAAGAGCACTACTAGGAATGGATCTATTATAAGAGCAATTATCTTGAACGTCTACTACTGAGATTAGAAAGTGTAGGAAGGAAAGGTGTCACTATCTCAAAACCAATCAAAAGAAGAGGATTTAAGATATTTTAACCTATAGTAGAATGATTTCATCATAGTGCAGGGATGATATTTTAATCTATAGTAGAAATTTTGCTACAAATAGGAAGTATGCATAATATGTCTTGGATCAGCTCTTACAACATCAATTAAAGTTGAATCCAAAAAAGTTGTCTACCCTAGTTTATTAGGATTCGAGGATGAAAATGGAGAGACTAAGACCAATGCTGCAAAAATAAAAGCTATTTGGGATTGACCAATATCCACAACTATGAACATAGTTAGGAGGGAGTGTTGTACAAATCTATTAACATTTGAGGAAGTTTATTTAGAATTTTCTAAGAGAGTTGTGTCATTACATGATATCATTCAAATCAATAGAAAATACAAGTGGAAAGAAGTATAAAAGAGAGCATTTCTGACATTGAAAATAACTATTTATGAAGCACCAGTAAAGGTTCTATTAGACCTACAATAGCCTTTCAAGATCGAAGTAGATGCATTAAGCTATGCCACTGAAATTGTGCTTCTACAACAAAGGTCCTAGCATATTACTTTGAGATGCTACAAGAAGCACAAAGAGCTCACCTCACATATCATAAAGAATTGTTAGCATTACATCAAACTAAGAATCATTGGGGGTCATATATGTGAAGGAAAGAGACTATCGTACACTCTAACCATCGACTACTCCAATTCCTATAAACATAGGCCAAGATGCATGAGTTTGAAACTAAAGTCAATGAACCACTTACAGCAATATAACTTGGTCATGCAGTTCAAGAAAGGAGCCTACAATAAGCTAGCTATCATGCTCTCAAGACAATCAACTTATGTCTTTCTATTATGGACAATCTTATCATAAGAGCATGAACAATATATGTCAAGCCATGCAAGAAATTCTCAGAATTTACTCGACAAAGGAATACACCTAGAATATTCATGGTACTTCCTCTCAATCATTGGTGCTTAGAAATAACCTATCTCATCTGTATATAATAGTAAGTCCTTAGTTTAATCTCCTCTAAGAGCTAAGATAGCTCTAGCAAGGTCCTCATCCATATCACTTGACTCAATTGGACATAACACTATAACTCTTCTCTTCACTATTGTAGTGGGTTTGTTGTATTATGGGTTCAATCTCTAAAACATCAGCATCTCTCACAATCAAATATTGACTAAAGAAAGCTATTATCATTAGATGCTTACTTAACTAAGTCTTCCCCAACTTCAGTGCAATCATTATTGCTTCGCAATAACATATCATAGTGCCTCCACAAGGGTCATACAAAAAAAATTAACAAGCATAGTATAACTCTTTTGTTGGCAAAGCCCTCCATGGAATCCATCCTTGCAGTCCTTACAAATGCAGTTGACGATAGCAATAAGAGAAGAGGTCTCAGTCTTGAAGAGACCTAGCCTTGATAGTGGAGAGAAGCTCTAAGAGATCATAAGAAGAAGTGAAACAAAGCTCAAAACCCTAAAGATGTAATGGTGACACAACACAATGATAGTAAACCATGCACATAATGAAGGCATGGTCCAAAACCTTATTAGCTAGGTAACCTTAGGGGCATTGTGCAAATGAGCAAATTTTGATGGTATAGCCACATACTAGTTAACATCACACCTCTCACATACCTTAAAGAGGAACATGATGAAATAGGTTCATCCCCAAGGCCTCCAACACCATAAGTTTGATTCCAAAATGGCCAAAAAAAGTCAGGATCAATCATGGCAGTTAGTGCCCACTCCTCAATAAGAGACCAAACTAACCAATCACTGCAGAAGACTTTAACCAACTCAATCTATAGATGCAATTAACAAGACGAGAATCGAAGTAGCTAGAGAGATAATTTGTGTGCCATTTCCCATCCTCTCAAAATAACTTTGAATCTATGCAAGGGACATCACAACTAGTGTCATAAAATATAGGACATTGAGACACTCACCATTCCTTATTAAGTTTGTAGAGCTCATTTAGAATCCTCTCATGATAGTCAAGGAAAGATATTGTTCTTCTAGAATTTCTTTCATATCTCCTAAGTTTTAAAGACTTCTCGATCATATCATCACATGGTTCTCTCAAACCCAATTCTAGCATCACTTACCAAATGTCATGGCTTATACCTTAACTCATTAGGTGATGTCATCTTCATATTTATAAGGAAGCCTAAAGTGATAGTGATGTGATACAACCAAGCACATATATGCTTGTGTTAAGGTTGCCTTTTTTTACATTCTAACTATATGCTCTTTAACCAGGTTAGTCAATAACTAAATGTTGTTGCCAACAAATCTCTTAAAGTCCTCCAAGTTCTTGCCAAGTTGTCCAAATGGATTAATAAGAAACATTTAATGTAATGCAAGGTCTAATAAATTCTCAACCAGAAGCTCTAACAGCAAATTTGAAGTAGGACAATACTAACGAATCGAGTTGCAACACACAAAGGGGATTTTACAAACAGCTTGCCCTTCACTAAGGCTAAATAAAGTGCCCAATGTATGAATTTCCGTCTAAAAGCCCAAGCAAAATTCAATTGTAGCAATTATTGATTTCAAAAGTACATTGGTTGCCTATTGAGATAGAATTATATTCAAATTTTTAAAATGACTTTTTAAGTGAAACTTAGATTGAGAATTTCTAGTGGAATAAGTATTTCTAAATAGTCAAATTTCTTGCCTGGACAGATATAGCAAAACTTCAATGCTATTTTCAAAAGCTCTTAAGTTCTGAGCCAGGGAAATTTTTTACCAGACAAGACCAGTCTTGGAAAGTAGGTTGAATGCTCTAAAAGGCAAAGCAAATTTTAGTTTTTATTTTAAGAGGCCAAAAACTAGGATTAAAAACACTAACCAGCAAAATGCAAACTTTCAAAACGAAAAAATTTTCAGCAAACAGAAACAGCCAATGGTATAAGGTTTCGAGATTTAATTCCTAACAACCTAGGTAAAATTAAAATGCAAATAATAGCTTGCCATTAAAAAAATCTTACACATATTTAAGCTGTAATTTATCTAGCCCTAGCAGATCAAGATAGCAAAGAAAGACAAGCTCCAAAATGCCATGAAACTCAGTGCCTATGACTTAGAAAACTTCAGAGCTTTCAGTGTAAATTCAAGATCCGTATAGCTACTTAGAGAGATTGAATATAAGACCACACAACTATGGGCTAAACTCAACCTAAAAAAAGGGAAAACACGCATACAAAGTGCTGGGAAATTATACTTTGTGACAAAGCAAGCATCAAACCTAAAGTAAACTATGAAATTGAAATTGAAGGAAAATTGCATGAAAGACAAAACTACCATGAAACCAGCTTGTCAATGCAGATGATTGTGTATTGTATTTGTCATGCATTTGTAAATGATTGAATATGTAAATGTGCATACATGGAAACTAGCCTTGCATATCTTTTTGCATTCATGTTCTAGTTTTTAATCAAGGAAATGGTGTAGTGTCATATCAAGTTAATTGTAGTTTCTTACTCCATATTTATTTTCTTTCTTTCTTGTTTGAAGAAAGAAGTTTGTTCATATTTGAACTTAAAACCCCCATTACCAAAGACTGAACTAATACAACATTGTCTAGCACTTATTGGCTTCTTACTCTATGTTTCCTACAAATCAAAATTTTACTAAGTTATGACCTTAGAGTAACCCAAAATAATTTAACTGGATAATATCAAACATATTGTTAAAAACTTGGATGACACTCATAAATCAAGAAGTGGACCATATTGTTAAAAACTACCGTCTAATCCAAGCTTAAAAGAAACTTATGGAAGCCATATAAAGGATGCATAATAAATGTGACACTTGAAAGTACAATTTAAGCAAAGAAATTGAATAAACATCCAAATAGCGAAGTAAGTTGAAATCTTAGAACTAGTTGATTTATTTCAAATCTTTCTCTAATTATCTACCTATTATTTTATTTATTATTAAAATAAACACTTCATACAAGACAACATTAGCATAATCATATCCACAACTTATATTATACTTAGCATTTGAATTTTCATTTGAAAATGAGTTAAGGACTTTTTTGCAAAATAAACAACTATGGATGAACAAGTTATCAAAACATTTTTTCCAATAAGATATGGAAAACATTATTATCGAGAATACTTAAAAGCGTAAACGAGTTATGGTCAATCAGCCTGTATTTCAACGAGTACCATAGTACATATGTGGCACCAACCTTTATAGCATACCCAAAAGAAGTGCAAACTACAAATTGCAAACTACTCGGCAACCTAGAAAAAATAAACCAGGGATGTTGGCAATGATGTATGAGAAGAGATATAAATTTCCTAGGCAAAGAGTAGAAACAAAGAGATTTTAACTAATAATCAGCAAAGTTATAAAAGAAACTTTTACATACCCAATGTAATCTGCAGAGGAGCGATCAAGGCCACTACACCCAGCCCATGAGGCCCCACGAAAGATATTACCCCCACCAACTACTATGGCAACCTGAAATGTGCCATAGCCATCATGCTTGGTCATGCCTGGTTAAGTCTATCACCTAGCAAAGATATTCAAAATAAGACAAAATAGATACAAACACACCTCAATACCAAGCTTGGTTACAGAAGCTACTTCCTTGGCAATTGACATGGTAATCTGCATGCAATATGGGCAATTATACCATGAAACAGAAATTTTTCAAAAAACATGTCTCTTTATTCATATGTATATATATATATATATGTGTGTGTGTGTGTGTGTGTATGTATGAATGTATGTATATGTATGTGCACATATATATATATATATATATATGTGTGTGTGTGTGTGTGTGTGTGTGTGTGTGTGTGTATTCATTTCTATTTTCATCTTCTATTATGCCTCTTTCATAAAAATGACCCTTCATCCACTAATGCCCCACATCCATGGCTCCAAAAGCTAACTAATCATTCTATAAGTGTGTTATTATAGGACAATGAGACAAAGATGTGACTAACACATTGGATGATGGCAAACATTACATTAGCGTACTGTTATTTGGTCTCATTAAAGGTAATTTGTTGGCTTAAAGAACCTATAATAACAAAAACACCTAAAAGAGAAAGTGTTGGATGATAAAATTAGGTTTGAAGCTAATAATTTGAGTAGATCATCCAATCCATGTGTAGTCAAAACTATCTAATTGGTCATCAATCATTAAATGATCAGGATGAGATAATTGTGACAAACATGAACCCTAAAGTTTAGTCTAACAAACCTCTGATATTATCATCTAACAAAATGATCATGAGATCAAATACTACTAGAAATTTTGAGAAGAATTTAGAGAATGAGTTTCAAATAGAAATTCTCATTTATAACATAGATGATTAGGAATTAATTACCTAACAAAGATATGAAAGTTATTATAAAATCTAGAAAGTTCCCTTATTTTCTTAAAAAAATAAGACTTAAGGTCCATAACTTATAAAGGGATCAAATATAGTAGTTAAGAGATAATTTCATTCTTTGAGAATGAAAGTAACTCCATAGCTCTATCTTTGAACAATAAAATTACTATTAAGCATCATCCCTTAATTGCTTTGATAGTCAATTCCACTCAACCAAAAGTCTCTTCAAGGAGGACAAAGCCTCACTAGAATGAAGAAAAAATCTTTAAGATATAAAGAAGGTTATAACAATGAGGAAGAACCACAACTAACATCTGAGGAGGAAGTTCATAGCATGCTATTTAAAGTCATGTACCTCTAATCACAATAAACTCTTGTAGATGTTATCTAATTAAAAGAAAATATTTTTCTCTTGAAAAGTTTCCCCACTTTAACACTTCTTGGCTTGGGAAATTCTCTCTTGAAAGGATTTAGGATAGTAATACTACTTAAAATGAGTTTTTACAGCAACTTACTCTATCCTATAAAAAGATTGTATAGATGTATGAAAAGTGAATGAGTAATAAAAAAAATATCCATGACAATTAAGAAGAAATTGAGATGGAAAGTGGAGAAGGTCTAATGTATCTATAAAAGTGCAATTTGATGCCTTCACTCAACAAGTACAACACCAAGAGGAAATACTTTCAATGGAATGACATGATGCAGAACAAGAAAATATAAAGAATGGCCATTTGAAGGCCCTCCATCAAATATGAGCATTGAGAGAGAGTATCACTTTGCTTTTACCTTCAAAAATGTAAGACAAGATAACAAAATGAAAGACAGAAGACTTATCAATAAAGGGGAAATTAAGATGAAGTTAAATGTGTACCTAGACAAGATCAAACCAAATTTAATCCATATGATTACACCTTCATGGAAAATAAGGTCATTAATATGTTTAAAAATCATATATCATACAATTGCACAATAACATGCTCCCTTCAAGACAAGAATTGTGAAGAAGTACATAAGGTAATAATTCAAATGAGAAAGATGATTGCTAAAAAGAGGAACAATAAAGAAGGAACAATTTGTGTTGCTTTCCTAACTGGATTATCAAGGCACTACTGAATATATATCTCATCTCATCTATTTGTAAAGCTTTTCAGTTTTTATTAATGTTTGAAGTTTGGTTCCATAACTCCTTTTTTGTTGATTATTATTGGTTTTCATTTCTATTTCATTAAAATTCTTAATTATATTTAAATCAATTTAGGTTTTTTTAATTATTTTATTTTAAAAATAAAAAAATAAAAAAAAACCATAAATTTGAAAAAAAACAATAGAAAAACACATACTATACAAATATTATACCTGTGAATTGCAAATATTGTATGCACATATAACACCAATTAAACTACACAATACTTAAGATCAATATACATGTTGAGTGTAATGCTTATGTACATAGAGCATACACATGATTTGCTTATGATATAAACGTCACATTATTCAACTATTTAAATTGAAATAAACTCGGTTTGGTTTATGTCTACCCAAACAACAAGATCTCACTTCCTTACCTCCAAAGTGATCCAAACCACCAAAAATCGTGTTCTTCCATCATTTTCTTGTCAAAATCATTCCAAAACTAATAATGCAAACCTGTTTTAACAAAAGTTAAAACTTTGGCTTTTTTACTTTAGTATTAGTCGAGACCATTGACTTTTGGTGTTATTTTTCATCTAATACTTTCTGTATGCTCTTTGATTAGTCGAAACCATGGACATTAGGTGTTTCATAATGGTTTCTAGAGAAATTATTGAATTCCTACACTCTTTTATAGCCGAAACTAATCCAATGTTAATAGTTATCCAATAAGCTTGGTTATTTACCTTAGTGTTAATTGCGATTATGGACTAAATGTGTTATTAGCCTTTTGATATTGTATTGATTTTCTTGATTAGAGAGAGATTATACTGCAACTCGAGTTCAAAATATTTTACACAACTTATCAAATCTTGTAGTCATGATATTAGACAGTCCATTCCATTGCCTAATAATTTGATACCTAAACTCAAATGATAGTGACAAGGCATTACAAGTTCAACCATTTTTTTGATGGAACCATCAGATTGACACAAGTTCAAAATATTTCTATATTACTATAGGAGTTGCTAGTTTGATGGTTTGGTACTTTGTGATAAAAGGATTTGTAAGCAAAAAGATGTTGTTTGAAAGAAATTACTTATAGCCTCCATGGTTGCACCTAGATCAGAAATTCATCTTCCTCAGCGGACTTTGTTGAGACCACTTATGTAAAGAGCCCTTCATAATATTCATTAGGTAATTATCTTTTCTCTTTAGCTCTTTTATTGTGTGTTTCCTCTATGATTCTTGTTATCTTTTATCAAGTTTTAAATGTTAGCCTTCAATTAACGTAGTTCTAATAATGATTTTGTACTTTTTGATTTGTGTGCATTATGAAACCTAGGTTTGACAAATTCTAATGAGAGATAGATTTTTGTCATGAATTTCTATCTTGAATTGGATGGATCTCATGAAATTTATTATAGGTTGTAGAAGTGATCACTTTGTTTAATGCTTTAATAAGAATGTGTTGACAAAGGAGGAAAATTATATCTGGGCTAAACCTAATGAATGATTGCATCAACATTTTGATAATTGAATGTTAAACAGATACAAGCATAATTAGTGTGGTATTTGATATTGTCTCTTATACTATTTTACATCAGGTTGATAACATCATAGATAGTTTAATTAAATAGAAATCTCTTATATGAGAAATGATTTTAAATTTTCATTCACAATGTGCAACATATTCAAATGTAAAGGCACAAACTACCAAAGCATTGCACGAACATCGCACATCATGGTTGCATCATATTCAGGTAGAGATAGATCTCTAGCAAAAAAATGTGGAGATAGATCTTTGGCAAAAAAAATTAACAAAGACTAACGGGGATATGATGCCCAAGGACTTAAGGTTGACTTGAAACAAATCTTTGAATTGTTAACTCAATCCCTTCAAGCTTGCCTAAACAAAACAAATCTCCCAACACCACCCATAATATTGATCACTTTTATAGACATAGACCTATAAATTATAAGCATGATGATGATATCATTATAAAAGTCAAAACGATGCACCCATTCATGATTTGCCTACCTATGAAGGTTCTCCTAAAGATGCCTTGAACATTAACTCCTTATACTACTTCTAAGTTGGGTGTGATTTGTGTTAATTGATGTTCCTAAGAGTTTTAATAATGATTATTTCTTTGATTCGCATTCTTAAGACTACTATGCATGACTTAATCACCACCATGAATGAACATTTGTCTATTGATCCTTTTAAAACTACATATGATATTATATTTTGAGTTTTTGCACAAGTTACTCTAAGATATTCAACTTACAGAGAATAATTTAGATGACCAAATCATGGGTATTGATTATAGTCTTTATAAGTAAGTGATTCATTGTAAGGATAGACTAATTCCAAAATCCCATGAATTTTTCCCTAATATAAAGATAGGTTGGATGTTGAGATCGTGATCACCCACCAAAGATCAATGATTTCAAGTGAGAGAAAGTTGATAATAATATTGAGTCTACTACTAAAAATAGTAGCCAAAGAAGGGTACAATTATGTTGCTTCCTTTGACAGAATTATTGTGGCTTGGCTTCACATATATCTCATTTTATTTGTTTGCGAAGTATTTAGTTCTTTAGTTTTAATTAAGATCATGGATTTAAGCTTATTTCTTAATTATTACTTTATCTGTGTTCCTAATTAGTGAGAGAATTGTGTGAAATATGCTTGAATTCATGCTAATAAAATTTTTATACAACTAATAAGACCCTTGGATACCATAAATTGGATGCAATGACAAGGCAATACCAGTTCAACATTGCTTTTGATTGGATAGTTCAACATCTTAATCAGACTATCCAATTGACAATAATCTAAAATAACAAGTAATTGCTTTTTGTATTTTAATGATTTGAAGTATTGATATATGTTTTTTGGAAAGTATAATTATATTTTTAATGAAATTTTTATTAGTCTCTGTAGTTACATCCAAACATGAGGTTGGCCTTGGTGAGAATTTGTCGACACCTCTCACGTAATACTATAGAGGATAAGATTGGTTAAAGAACTATATTTTTGCTTTAGAGCTTTTACAATCTATTTCATATGAAATACATGTTGTCTATGAGATCTTCATGTTGGCTTTTAATTCTCAAATATATGAATGTTGATTTCGTGGTTTGAATTTTTTTTTGTATTTTGAGACCCAGATGTGATTAATTATAATAGGAACTATGTTTAACAACAAATGGCCATCTTCAATTGGATTGATCTCTTGAAATTTACAATCGATTGTGGATGTGATCACTTTGTTCGATGCTTGAATGCGAGTGGCATCACAAAAGGAGAAATTATATATGGACTACACCTATTACTTGATAATGTTATTGCTTTGAGAATTTAATCTTAAAATCAATCAAGAACAACTAGCATAGCATCATATATTTTCTCACAAATCATTCTATATTAATTTTAGTATCAAAGCATAGTTTAAAAAAAGTGACATTTCCAACACTAGATTAATTTTAAAATTTTCATTCATATCATACACTACATCTCCTAACTTAGACTGACAAACTATGAAATAACTGCAAGAACACAGCATGTTAAGCTCTCATCGCATCAATTGGCATTGGATATAGCAAAATAACCAGCATAGTTTAAAAGAGATACATGTGGAAACAAGTGTACTCAATTCTAATAGAAGTTTAGATCATAAAGACACCAATTGAAACAAGATACTCCCTAACAAAAACTTACTACAAACTTTGAAGCATCTCACTAAAACATTGCATTAGCATGTAAACAATAAGAATAAAGGAAACTACTACACTGTAATAATTATTGAAAATTCAAAAATTAGGCAAAAATTTGGGAATGAATTTTTTGCTTATGCATTTTGCAGCATAAATAATACTCAAATTGGTTTCTTTGCCATATTCTAGTAAGCTTACAACCAAAAACTATGTCAAGTAAGTGCTTAAATATCAAAGCAATATTTTAAGATAGAATATAGTATAATGGGTTGAGATTGGATGTAAATACAATTTACATGTTAGAAAAGCTAAAAAGGTTGAACCATGATCATAGTTTCTACCTTAGGATCAATATTATCTTTGTGATCCCCAGCAAGTGCCTCCCCACTAACTTTAAGCAAGACCCTTTGCCATTTATACAAGGACTTTGGTCGAGACTCTTCATCGGAGGCTACACCCAAACATTGTACCATTGATGTTTGCATTCTAGATCAAATAAAAAATCAAAATTAATAAAGGAGCCAAACACAAAACTAAGTGTCATTCACAAATAATTCTTCTACCCCATTGAATAACAATATAACAAATCCTTTTTAGGTAAACTCCCAAACATTTTTTAACAAATATTAAACATTTATAATGCCCAAATCCATAACTTTGAATTAATTAAGCAAGGCTTAAATAAACTTAGAATAACTAAATCAATGAGGATCTTGTATATATAAGTGATGTAATGCTAGCAGAACAATGAGAATTATCTTATTATTTAAGTTTTCTATCAGATGACCATTAACATGAAGATCAAGGTCTTAAAAATCATATATACAATTAAAAATTGAAGTACCATGCATTTAAGATCTATTGTCATACATTAGGATTAGACATCAAGAGAAAACAATGACAATTAATCATTGTCTAAAATTAAATAGGTCAATAGTTTTGATTTGAAAAATAGGTTGATAACAATATTTGTGAAAATTTGAATACATGTGTACATAAATAAGAGCCAACTAAATATTTTGAGAGAATCTAACAAATGATGTGGAACATCATAGCTAGTATTGCCATCATAGCAAGTGTGATTTCAACCCATGTGCATAGCCTTTACTTAGGTGCACTAACAAACTTATTTTCATTTCAACATTTATCATGATGTACATGTGTTTGGATATCATTACATATAATCTCCATCATCCTTGTGGCTTAGATTAATTATGTTATAAGTTTAATAAACTTCATCTTAGACAATTAAATCAAAGCATTCAATCATATCTATAATTTTCGAGCAAATTTATCAATCAAACAATTCGTGGGTTTGGATTCCAGGGCCTACCAAATGACAACTCCACAATATTCGATCATGAGAGTTAATGAAGAGAGATGTGGGTGACATGAGTGTCCACTACAATGAGGTGAAGAGGAGTTAATCAGAGAGGGGCAGGTGGATGAGGAAAAGCAAGCTCTGGATGATCTTGACAATTTGGGAAGAATGCAACCTAAATTTGGATTTAAAGGCACATAATCAAAAGATTTTGGTGGTAGAGATGATGTGCTTGATTATTGGGGTGCATTTTTGAGTTACATTATGCTTAATAAATTTAGTAGTTTCCTTCTACTTGTTATTGCTTTCAAGTCAAAACAATAGTAATTTCCCCATTGACATTTTCATCCTAAGCTTAGCAATTAATATAACTTATTGTGCTTGACATTGATGAAGGACCAAATCAAGAGTTTTAGGTCTGAAACCACATGATGGATGATAGAGAGTATTCAATAATAGAAGCAAATGATGTTAATGAAAACCTGAATTTGGAGCGAAACGTTCAATAGAAGCAAAACAAAATGAGGAATGTGAACAAAATAAGAAGAGATAAATATAAACAAAGTGGTACCCTTATAACTTGTGCAACATCCTTCTTTATACATGCAATAACCTTGGAGTCCTTAAAAAATACAACTTTAAAATTCTAGATTTACTAAGACAACACATGCAAGGCTCTCAAACTTTCATTTCATTCATAAGTATCAATCGAACAAAATAGTTCTTTAGATCAAGACCCCTATTTCAAACTAAATATAATGACTCAAAGGCTACAAAACTTGTTGACTTGACATCCTTTCAACATTTGGGTCAATTTGAGCATTTGTTTGATTAGGAGAATCAACCAAATTGTTAATGATGGCTAGAATCTCCTAAATGGTCTAGTGATGCTAGATATCATAGGTATTTAATTGATTCTTTGTTCAATTGATTGGGAGAATCGACCACTTGATTTATGTCATAAAAAATCAGCCAAATTGTTGAACGATAGTGTTCTTGAACCCGCAAGCACAAAATCCAATAGTAAAAGGATCCTATATAAGTAAATCTATAACCTCACTACCTACTAATTTGATGACCAAACATACCAATATTCATACTAACACAAGACAATTGACATAAGAGTTAAACAATGATAAAATAGACAAAAAATAGCTTTTTTTTCTTTATCTTGGCATGAATCATTAGCTTGACAATACTAAGATTTAGGAAATCAAAATGACCACTCTAAGAAAAATGTGCCCTTGAGAGCAATTTAGCACTTTAGCAGACCTATGCAACCAAGAATACCTTGGTCACTTCAACAACTATAAAAAAATTTATAGATGAAGTGACACAAGCAATACTTCAAATGTCTACAACCTATCATCTACATATATATGTGATGGCACAAATGTATCCTAAAGAGAAAATACAAATTTTACTATCAAAGAAGAACTAATCATTAAAAATTCAATAATATATCAAGAGTAAAAACAATTGGTTCATGGACAAAATCGTAATCAAAATTCACAAATTCAATGCATTCTATGTTGAGTTCAATAATGACTTCATAAACATCTTGTAGTTAAAAACTCAATTTGATTATTAGTGTGCATTATGAAAACATGTAAATAATCGAGTTCAAAAATATCTTTAGAAATAATTGACCCATCAAAATGAGGATTTTTGTTGACTACAAATACAATGGAAGCAATGAATAGTGATAAGGCATCATCAATAAGAATAGTATTAAGTAGAATCTATGATAAATAAAAAGGTACTCCTAACTCAGTTTCAAAGTCATTAACATTTATATCGAATAACTGATTATCATAAACAATATACTCAAATATAAGAATACATGTGAAAAATAGAGAGATTGACCCTTTCAATTAATCTAGACCTACTTAAGCAAATGGAACACTTGGTTATAAGTCACTAACATCACAACAAGTATCACACAACCATCGTCTACCTTACCAACATGTGCAACCTTTATTTACATCTCTATTTAGTTGTGTTGGCAGACTTAACTACAAATAAGCATTCATCATGATGTACAAATGTGCGTGGGTATGTTAATGTACATTTTTATCATGCAAGGGGGGAAGGAGGGGATAATGGATGAATAGTATATTGTCGGTTCAATAGGTTTCATCTTCATAGTTGGTCAATTTCAGCATTAAGATGTATTTGTAAATCAATGAAACATAGACATTGACTAGATGACAAACTAACTCAAGATTCAAGGAGACGTGGGTGACATGCAATCCACTACATGGAAGTGAAGGAGAGTTTATTTATGAAGAATAAAAAGAAGGCTTTCAATGAATTTGATGAGTAGAGAAAAATGCAGCATCAACATGGAATCCAAGGCAAACATGCAAAGGATTAGAGGTGGAGGTTTTATGCATCAATGTCTTGATGTGGTTGGAAGTACCTCAAATCCAGGTTAGTAGATTTAGGAAGTTGCCTTCCTTCCTCTTATTGTTGCTTTGATTCAACAACTAAACATGAAACCCAGGTAATTCCTTCATTTCTAGCAATGTCTAAGTGTCTTCTAGTGTGTTGCTTATTCAAACGATAGAACTTGTCCTTACGATAGTGTTGTTTTGTTTCAAAGTGCTGTTTTAGGTTACTATGTGTTTTCCTTTGCATTGTAATTGTCAACCTTTTTCTGCATTGTGCATATGACAAATGTTGGCTTTTCAATATCCTTTCCTTCCAGAGCCAGTCAAATATTTTGTACTTTGCTGAATTCTAGTTTTGCATCCTTAGAGAATAATTTTTCAGCCATTCAACAATCAAATATTCCTAAAATTTACTTGGACCTAATTTAATGACCTTTGAAGACTTCTACACTTATCGTGGAAAGCAACATTAGTTTACATAACCAGCAATTAATGTTTCAGTTCCTCAAAATTTGTTTGCTGTTTGAGCGCCTGGACATTGCACAAATGCTTGGCCAATGTTTGGATACTTGAATCTTACATTGCATTGAAATCCTTGGATAGGACCTTTGCAAATTAGAAACAGCTCTAATCTACGAATTCTCGGCTACTCGATGATTCATTTTCCCAACTGACCATCGACCCAACCATGGCAATTCTTCAGATTTCTCATGACAAATCAGATTGTTTTAGAAATTTAATAGTTTCTTAGATATCTCTTTTGAGGAATTTCAAAAATTTTAACCTTGTCAGATTAACCTAACCTAGAACAAAACCTTATGTGGCCCAAGATTGCTATTCATGCTTCTGCGGAGTCATCAAGTTATTAGAGCCTAACTCAATACTTATATCATTGGCTTGGCATCTTGACCATGACCACACAAACTAGTGCTTGATACTGCAACCATTTGATAGAATGCCAGTGGGATGAGATCTTGCTACATCTCAAAGAGCAAATGAACCATACGTCAAAACACAGACACACCTTGCAACATAAGGAGATGCCAATGCATTGGAATATTGCTTTGGTCCCTCATCTCACTCCAATTCAAATGAAATCTTGTTGGATTCATATTGACCTTCAGGCTAACGATGTCCATATTTCCTTATCTCTTTCAATATGCTAACATTAACTTTGATTTCATCTTATATTGTTAGCTAGCTCAATTATGAAGAGGATACCCTTCACTTAGTCAATCCTCTGGCATTTCAACTAGTTGATTATTTCCTCAAAACAGTCTGCATTAAAGGTTGGACTTATTGCGTCAACCATGCAGCTTGCAGCTCCAACAAATGATTGGATTCTCTTCTTAACATCATTGAGATTTCTCCCTCTCTCCTCAATGAAATAAGCATCAAAAACTAACATGCCCTAGAGACTAGCTAACAATTAGCACACTAAGAGACATGGTGCTCGTGCGAAAGGGACAAAGGAAAACTTCTATTTTTTGTTGAATTTTCTGAATTTAGGAAAGAAATGGAATAGGAATTGATTGACGAAAACCTAAATCCTAAGAAAATGGTAGAATGGGATAAGTTAAGCAAATGAACCTAATGTGGAAAAGAAAAATCTAAGGTTTGCTAAAATATGGAAATAAACTAAGAAGAAAACTAAAATAATACTAAAGAATGATTATGACATCACTTACCTAATATAAGATTACCAAGAATAGAGATAATTATATGGATAAGCTAAAATAATCACTTTGAAAAGCAAGTGACACCCAAAATGCACAACAAAAGTTAGGTTGGAAAAAATTCTATTGAAATGACTTCAAACTAAAAGATGATCAATTCAAAACTTCTAGAGGATTTGGTGACCAAAAAGATTGCAAAGTTCCATTTATGTATGAGCACATTTCATATGCCAAAAGTGCTCAATAATAGGAAGTAACAATAACTTGCAAAGTTTCTTTTAACAGCAAAGCATTTTCACTTCAAGCAATTAAAATAATATATTAAAGTCCTTTTCCACAGAAACTTGCAACACAAGTTTGTTGGAAACTTGTGACTAGCATGGTTTCAAATTTCATAATTTTTTAAGCTCAATTGGCATGACTTTAAGCTTAAGCACAAAGACCTTCAAAAGTAGTTTTTGTAGTGACAAAGCTATGTTTAAGCTGGAAAAACCATTGTGTTTTGTTCAGATCATGAAAACATACTCTAACAATCTAGAGAGTTTCAAGTAACAAATGATCCAAAGGCTCATCCAAATAATGCAAGAATCTACAAAAAGAACTTCAAACCAAAGATAACATAAAAGAACCTGTTCACTTCAAAAGTATATATCACATGCAACATCATCTCATGGATCACAGATCATGATGAATCAAACTTTGAAACTCCAAGAAGAAATACATGGAATATTACCTAAAATGATTTTAAAATATGGAATCACTAAGAACATCTATAGATTAAGAGAGGCTTCCATGCTTCAAGGCTCAAGAAACATGTTCCAAGCCATTACTCTCTAAAAACCAAAAGACATAGTATTATAGGGTGTCAAATAATGTGAAATAAGCTACAAGAAGAAGTAACTCAATTGAAATGCAACACATGAAATTATTCTAGAATCATTGACATCAACAAGCTGCCCATGGTTATAATTTTGACTATGAAAAGCGGCCCTAGCCTAGCTAAACCCCTAGAGTAGCCTAGGAACTATCCAAAGTGATATAGGTAACTTTAGGAAACTAATAAAACGACCCATAATGAATTGAAATAATTCGTTATCCATGTAAACATGTTTTAAGGTAACACAAGCATACAACAAGCTAGCAAAAAATAACACAAAATAAAATAGAAATGCAACAAAAATACACATGATATACATTGTAGTACGAGATGATCATTATCATTAGCTAGAAGGGTGCATCATGTTGCATAACCATTTAGTTATCCTTAGTTGCTAATGGGTAAATTATCTCTTTCTCTTACTTTAACCTTCTAGTTTCTATTCTACACGATTGAAACGCTCTAGTACCTGAGATATAATCCTTCAAAGATCCTCTACCAATTCTTTGTAGTTGAGCCATGCATAATTTCTGTCTCTCGTAATACCTAAGATATGTCGACTTAGTTCACACATTGTTTTGAGTTGTTTCATGACATTTTGGCCTGCTTAGAATTTTTGGGTTGTCATAATCTGCTAACAACCAAACTTTATATAGTTTACTAGTAGATCCCTTTGTGACTAGCTAACATCAACTTCTTTGGATGGTTCAATCAAATCAATATGAGTGGTTGACCCAATATCTGTAAACAAATCTTATTTGTTCTAGCCTTTTACATAAGAAACTTTTTCCTATACCTATTAATTTAAGTTATTTAAAGTAGTTTAGGAATTCCTTCTATTTTTGCATGTTGCCCAAGTCACTTTTTCTTAAGTGTACCCCATTGATCCAAGCTATTTTATGTTGTTGAAGAATTCTAGTTTACATAAGCTATCTTTCCAACACCACATATAAGGTAATCTTGCATGGAATCATTCTTCAAACATGTTGTGAAATTTTGTGCAATAGTGCTAGAGAGTTTTTCATCTCGCAATTCTCAATTAATTCAAGGGCCATGTAGTAAAATACTTAGTGTTTGCATTATTAAAGTTCATCACAAGTGTGTTCCTACAATTTCCTTCTTTCCATATTATTGTTTGATCATTGTTTACATTTTCATGGTGGAAATTGGCATTAGATACAAAAAAATGGATTACCTATTATTTTCAAGCATGATTTTAATAGACTTTCCCAAGATATTGTCTTCAAATTTAAAGGTTTTGTAATTTATTTAGTCTATTCAAATCATGAGGTGAATGCAAACCTTAATATGATCTCTACTTAATATTTTTGAAATGCAAGCAATGAAATTTTTTTTATAGCTATTTCTTTTGTGCACAATTCCAACACATAATATGCATTATATGGATGAGTTTAAATTTAGTTTGTTTTAAATTAACTTTAGTTTTATTAGAACCTCTTACTAATAGATATGTTGTAGCAAAATCACCACTAGAACTCATTTTAATTCCTCCTTAAACCAAACTACGCCTAAACATGAGTCTAACCTTTATAAAATTGTTAATTTTTTTTCTCAGCATAAAGGTTAACAAAAACTCCTTAAACCATGCTTTAAGATTCCTACAGCAAAGCCTTAACCTAAATCCTTCATCCACCTTAATCCCATAGCATATAATGACCATAATACCTTTAATCTCACCTTGAGATTTCTTGTAGTTTGGCTATGCTAACCACCTTATTCCCATAGTTCAATTGTACTACTCACCTTCCTTTTCATTTACCAACTAAAATAAATTAGCTTTTATACCTTTAGTAGTTTATAATACTTGAAACCAATAATTTTTCCTACAACTTCATTTGGAGTATCCCATTAATGTGGTGTGCATCTTTAGCAACCCCACCTCAATAAGATAATTGTTGCAACACATCACAATTACTTTTAGAGAGGAGACGTCATCATGATATTCATCCTCGTGCATAGATCATTCATAAAGTAACCTTGTACATATTTAGTTGGCTCGTTTAAGCATTTGAACTCATAATGTGTGATTTATTAGAATGCTTACTACCTTGCCTTATTTTGTGTTGAGAAAAATTCCTACATAGAGTTATAAAATAAGATCATAGCAACATAACTTGGTTACATGAAAGATTCCTAATGTCAAACAATTTTAAGCAATTGATATACCAAATCATCCAAACACCAATAGCCTGCCTAGAAAAATTTTAGGCATTTAAATGCATTTAGATTGGACAAATTCATAGTCTTTCAAGCATGTCTAAATCATTCGAACGATACATGTGCACATAGATGGAAAAATACAGCACAAAAATGGAGAAAGAGATTTTTCATTAATACATAGTTGGTGGGGGAATCATGGATGTTGGAAGCTATGGAGTTGTGTTCAAGACCACTCTTTTTTTTTTCTTTTTAAACATCATGATTTTCAAGCTACTTGTGATGTTTCTTTTATTTTTGGCAAGGGTCAAATATCTTATAGTATTTTAGAGTTGTCTTCTTAATTAAGCTCTACAAGTTATCCTAATGCTACATGAAATTGATTTTTTGTCACTTCGTGTTTTCCTTAATATGTCAATTAACGACTTGTTTATTCATTGTGAAAACCATAGGTGTTGAATTTTCATTATACTAAAATTCAATAATATGTAAAATTTTCCGTACCTCATTGAATTATAGTTTTGCATGGTTAAGAAATAACTTTATCGCTACTTCATAATCAAATATCCCTTGTTGGAGATTGTAGCATTTGCTAGGACCTAGCTTGTGGATTTCAAAGACTTCTACACCTCATGTGATAAGAAACCTTAGAATACATAATTCACAACTAGTGTTTTAATTCCTCAAAATTTTTGTGCAATTGTTTGAGTGCCTTGCCTTGACATTACATTTGAATGTTGATAGGGGATTGGATGTTCGAGCAATGCATTGCAATGATATCCAAGCATAGGAACTCTACAAATTTGAAATTACCCTCGGTGAGTAATTCTTGGCAACTAGGGAAAATTCATTCACCCTGCTAGCCATCCGCTCAACCATGCAATTTGTCTAACTTCCCATGATGAATCGGGTTGATTTATAATTTTAGTTATGATACATAGATATCTGTTCAGAGAATTTTTGGACCATTGTTATTCTTAGATTAGGCTAAACTTTACTAAAATCTTATAGAGGATTTGAGATTGCTTTCCCTAAATTAGCACTACATCATCCCCTTAAGAGCAACATAGATGTCAGGCTTAATCACTCAGATTTCCATGATCAACATGAAAGCTTTCATTCTTGTTTGTTATGAATTGTTTCAGTCATTGGTTGGGTGTGAGAGAGATTTGCATTGGGTAGAGAAGAGTTGGAAAGGAAAGATAGTAATTCTAACTTGTCCATGGAACCAGTCGGTTGTTTAGCTAACCTGAACTGAAAAAAAGACGGTTAATCGATTGCTAATCGAACCAATCAACAAATCCTATGTCCAGCAGTTAGACTGCTTGCTTGTCCACTTGAAGGTTATGTGCAAAACCTATGTCCAGCAATTTCCATTAGAGCCCCTTGAGCCTTGGCCATGGTTGCACCACCCATATATTAGTGCCACGGATAATGCACTACATCAAGCAATTGCTTCATGGTTGGAGATTCTACTATTCAACATCTAATCATTTACTCATTACATGAGATGGTTATATTTTATATACGTAGATGAATGTTGTTCCTAACAATGATGCTAAAAAGAATCGCCTTTTAATCCCACCCTCCATAATAAAAAAATTAGAACAAGTGACATATATTATGGATATGAATGCTATCTTATGGTTTGGTTCATAGAAAAAGAAACAACTGATGAATTCTTTACATTATAAAAAAAAACTCCAGATAAAGATGCCAACTAATCACAAGCTCCAGATTTATTTCTGTTATGACCAAAAAAAAACCAACAATCGAAGAAGTGGATATTGAAATAGTCACATCATCATACCTTTCGTAAATTATGAAGATAAACAATGCAAACACTGACACCATGTTTGGTTAGAATAAAATGAAAACTGAAAAAATGTTTTTTTTTTAAACTTATTTGATTGAGATAAGGGAATGAAAACTGAAAAAATGTTTTCTTTTTAACTTATTTGATTGGCAAATTTAACATCTTTTTTACTTAACATTTTCTTAAATATGATGCAAATTATTTATAACATTTTTATAAAAAATTTTGTTAAATAATCCAAATGTTTATAATATACCAAACAGAATAAAAGAGGAATTCAATTTTGCTTTTTGTCCAATCAAATCAACCATAATCTAAAAAGATAGAAAGAAGAATTCCAAACACACCTTCCGTTTACTTCATCGGCCGAAATGCAGCGCGCCAAGAGATGCGATTGTGTTACCTTGGAAGTTGATATTGAGGAAGCAGAGCGGAAAACCAAAGGAGAAGAATAGCATTTGGAGGCGCAAGTTCCTGAAGGAAAAGGAAGACAAGTAGAAAAGACAGAGGCAAATGGGTTAGCGTCCATCTCGGACACTTTGACGACCGGGAACCGGGAAAGAGCAGCGGAGAAGAAGAGTGGGCTTAAGTGGCCGGCCTTCGATTGCTGCAGGGAGGACGTGGAGCGGAAGCCAGACGAGACTGATGGACTAAAAAAGAGCTGCGCGAAGGAAGCCATAAAAGAGCACTTCGCTGTTTCACCTCAGGCACGGCGTTATCGACGTAGGAAGAAGCTCCCAATGGTCTCGGAAGCAACTCCTTCAAAGCAAGTCGGTTACAATTCATTTATTTCCTTCATTTACTAGAAAACTAATTTAAAATTAATTTACAATTTAGTTATATGAAGCATTTTGGATATTCACTTGGGTAGATCTTGTTTGTTGTGGTGTGGTTTGTAGGCAATAAAAAGTTTAGAGTTCATCTTATATTTGTAATAATAAAATTAATTGACATCTTTAATAATTGATTTTGTAGTTGATTTTGTGTATTGTCATGCATTTTATGTAAAGCAACAAAATAAAATTTTAAAACCAAGAATGATTAACTTCTAAAAGAATTTTTGAACTTTTACACATTAATTTTATTTTTAAAATATTTATAATATTATTTTATATAAAATAATTAATATTATTATAATATATATTTTTATAACAAGTTAATGAAGTAAGATTTCTAAATATATGATTAATGCAAAATATTTTTTAGGAAGATCAACATAAGATGATCAATGATATTAAAAACTAAATATTTTTTAAGGTAATTAATTTAAATAAAATTTTATTTGTTATTTATAAGAATGATTTCAATTAAGCTTAACATTCTAATTAAAATAAAATTAAAATTTTCTTTTTGATGATAATCTTTAATAAAATTAATAAAAATATAAATTATTTATACAAAAATATAAAAAACAATTAACAAAAAGCTCTCCTAAATGTATATTATGACTAGATGAATGCTTTCTCTTAATTTATACTTATTTTTTTCAATTTTAATTCTTTCTCCTTTTTTATTGTCACTCAAAAGGATTTAATACTTCTAAATTTAATTAATATTTTATAAATTATTCACGATCTAAGGGTTTTTATGAAAATATTAAGCAAACTTATTTTGTTCCACTTAGACTATTATTTGATGGTCTAAAGGTCAACTCCTATTTAAGAAATATTATAATAAGATTAACTTAAAATTTCTATAAAAGCTTAATGGTTGTGATACGATCAAGTTCTAACACTATCTATAATTTCATTTATAATCGTTTTTTTAAGATGATCCCTACTTCATTTTCCCTTATTTATTTTATTTGAATCTTTTAAACTTAATTTTTCAAATCCTTTTTATTTGTCATATATGTATATACAATTTTTCTTAATTAAAATTGATTTATTGATCATTTCTTGATTTTAATTATTAGATTCGAGAACTCAACCATTTTTGGTCTAATACATTTAGGTGTGGATAAACTATTATTTGCCTTCACTATCCATATAAAAATAAAAAAATTTGAAATAAATACAATCTCTAATCCTACATGCATATGAAGTATAATCAAGTCTTAAGTAAATAATGATATGTAAGTTTATTATTATAACTATTTAAAATATCAACATGCCTATACATATGAGATCTTCTAGTATTTATAATAAAAATCTCTCTATTAATTAGTTTTATTTTTTAAAATAAGCATGTATAGTATAAGGATTTTAAATCATTAAATTTCTTGACTAAAGATGCATGTTCATTAATTTTTTGTATTAAATCATCATTAGTCTTTTTCATATTCTCTAAATTAGTATCAATCTTATTTTTAATTTAATCACAAAGACTTATATGTTCAAAATATTGCCCTTTTAATTTTTATATTTTTATACAAATTTTTATATTTATTGTAAACATAAAGTAATTATTAAGCTATTTTTTGTTGAAGTAATTTACCTCTTTCTCATTTGAAGATATATTCTTTTCTTCTTCTGTAACAAATATGCAAAAGAGTCATTCATTATTTTTTTCTCTTCACTTATTCTTATTTCTTTTGAGTCAACCCAAATTGTTGTCATTGCTTTCTTCTTTTTATTCTTCTTCTTACTTTTCTTTATTTCATTCATTTTAAGTGTCATCCATAAGTTATCTTTAACTCTTATCAAATTTCATAAGCTATTTTTAAACTTATAATAATATTAAATTCAATAGTATTCAAAGTACAATAAAAAATATTTATGAACCAATTATTTAATTATAATTTATGTTTTTTCATCCATTTCACTAAAGAATTAGATACTAAAATACTTTATATGCTTTTCTTAATAAAAAAATCAAAAGAAATTTGTATTAGATTTTACATTTCTATGTTAATTGATTTTAAAAAACTAGTCATTCTAATTTTTCAATAAAGATAATAATCATCATCATAGAAGAGTAGTGGCTTATTAGAAGATGCACGTTCACCTAAAATCATTGAAGTGTCAATTCAAGTCATGGATTTCTCGAGAATTTCTTCTCATAAGAAGGGGCATCGCTCTGATGCTAATTGGCATGATTTACTAGGAGTAAATTACTAAGAATAAAATTTTTATTTCTTACAAAAATATTTAAAGAAAATATTTTATAGTAACTTTTTAATAACTCAAAAAATGTTTAAAAGTGATTTCACATAAATTTTAATTTTATTTTAAAATATATTAATTTTTTATTAATATTTTTTTTTATGAAAAGTGTGATTAGAAAAATCAATAAAAATTAAAATTAAAAAAATTGTATGAGCAATTTTTATATGATTCAGCTTAAAATCAAATATAATTTTACTCACTTAAAAAATTAAGTAAAAATAAAATAATCAATATAAGCCTTTCATCAAAAAATGAATAGACTAAACCCTCTCAATAATAAAATAATATAAATATGTTGTTTAATTAAAAAAATTATAATTTAAATACAAATTCTAAAGAATTTTAATAACGACTAAAATAGTTTGCGTAAGAGTCACACAATTGAAAGCATTCTGGACCATTCAATCATGAACATTGCATGATTGAGCATATAACATTAAATTGGTGCTTATTAGAAATTAGGATTTAATATGGACCATTAAATATAATTTATGATTTGATAATTAGTTTTAGATCTTATTAGTAGATTAAACATAGATCACATAATTGTAAAAATGCAGAATCAGATAAGCAATATTATTAGGAATTTTTAAAAGACAAATGAGATTATGATTACTCGATCACAAAATTACGTGATTGGATAGCTCATAGACTCCCAATATTTAGAAGTTAGCCACGTAAACCTAATTCTGAGTTTTAGCCCCATATTGCTTGCCGGATCTTAAAATATTTAGTTATAAAAGTATTCATACTCATAACGATCAGCTTATTGGGGTTGGTTGTCCCCTAGTTCGCTAGGAAGTGATTATTTGTGCAACCAATGCATATACTTTACAGATATGATACATACTCTTCAATCCAATGCACTCATAATGCAAATTCTTGAGTGATTCCTTGACTTAATTGCAATAGACACGAGTTTATGAATGAAATCATGACTAGACATATGTAGTTTAGTTCTAAGTGTTGGCAACATGATAACTACATGGATGCTTTTATTTATTTTATTTTTTATTAATAATATTCTTATTTTTACTAATTAATTAATATTATTATAATATACCTTTTACAATAAGTCAATGAATGAAAATTTTAAAAATATGATCAATATAAAATGCTTTTTAAGATGATTAAATTTATTAAAAACTTAAATATTTTTCTTAGACTATTAATTTAAATAAAATTTAATTTATACTTATAAAAATAATTTTAATCAAACTTAATGTTCTAATCAAAGTAAAATTAAAATACCTAAAATTAAATTTAAAATATATCTCTTGGTGGTTTGTCACTCTAACCAAGATGAATTTCGTGAGTTTTAATGTTTACTCATTTTCTTTTTTAAGTTTTCCTAGGAACACCAGTATTAGTTATCTAAAATTTAAAAATTCACTTAAACAAATTTATTATAAATACTTCAAATTTATTATCATTAAATAAAGTACAATTACTGAAGGTCAACAACACATAAATTTCAATCCATTTTGGCTAAGTTTGATCGAGGAAGCATTACGATGAGCTAAATACAAATAGGTTAATTCCAAATTGATTTTATGTAATTATAGTGCACTTCTTGATAAATAAAAAATCAAGCTATTTTATTTCAACAAAGAACCGTACTTAAGTTCAATACCTTTGTAGCCATTATCACAATCATGATTTTCCTACCTCATTCTATCCCATAAGAGATAGGCCCTTCATTGCTTGTTGGATCCTAAAATATTTAGTTATAAATGTATTCATACTCCTAACAATCAGCTTATTATGATTGATTGCCCCTGGTTTGCTTAAGAAGTGATTACTTGTACAACCAATGTATACAATTTAATAGATAGGATACTAAGGAGATACTCTCCAATCAAATGCTCTTACAATGCAAATTATTGAGTGATTCTCTAACTCGATTGCAATAGAAACGGGTTTAGGAATGATACCATGATTAGACACACACAATTTAGTTCTAAGGGTTGGCAACAAGATAACTACTTGTAGACTTTTATTCATTTTATTTCTTATTAATAATATTCTTATTTTTTACTAATGAATTAATATTATTATAATATACTTTTTATAGTAATTTATTCAATAAAGATTTTAAAAATATGATCAATATAAAATGCTTTTTAAGATGATTAAATTTATTAAAAACTTAAATATTTTTTTAGATGATTAATTTAAATAAAATTTAATTTTTGCCTGTAAGAATGATTTTAATTAAGCATAATATTTTGATTAAAATAAAATTAAAATATCCAAAATTTAAATTTAAAATATATCTATTAGTAATTTGTCACTTTAACTAAGTTGATTTTCATAAATTTTAACATTTACTCATCTTCTTTTTTAAGTTATCTCAAGAATAAGAGTATTGGCTATTTTAAATATAAAAATTTACTCAAATAAATTCATTAAAAATACTTAAAATTTGTTATCATTAAGTACAACATCATAACTAAAGGTCAATAACACAATAATTCCAGTCCATTTTGGCCAAGTTTGACTGAGGAAGAATTGTGATGAGTTAAATACAAATATGCTAATTCAAATAGATTTATGTAATTATAGAGCTCTTCTTGATAGATAAAAGAATAAGGCTATTCTATTTTAGCAAAGAACCATACCTGAGTTCAATAACTTTGTGGCCATTATCCTTATCATGATTTTCCTACCTTGTTCTATCCTAAGATCGAACGACCCTTTTACTTTTAGTCAATTATAGGTGAGGAGGGATTAAAATCGAAACTATTGTTCATAGTCATGTGTTTAAATACTTTGAGCTACAAGGTTCCCTATGTCTCCACTAGATTTGTTCCTTGGAGTACCCAAAAAAAGGAACCTTTCCTCTCTTTTCGAGTTAAGAAGCTATGAAAGTGAAAGTACCTTTCTTCTTAAAAGAACAATGTGTTTTGAGGAATAAAATAAGAGAGAACAGATGCCATAATTAGGATTTTGTATTAGACAATATTTGAATTTTACATTTTGATCTTTTGAAATATGAAAAAGAAAAAAAAAAAAGAGGTCTTGAGTTTTTTTTTTATCTTTCTAACATCAAGCTATTTTTTATAAGATCCCCATATAATAACGTCATCATAGTAAAATTTAACCACAAATTTTGGGATAAATTAATGTGGCTTCTCTATGTTTAGCTAAGATATATAATATCAACCTTGAATAAATAAACATATAAGAGAAATATTATCTAATGACTAATCAAAAGTCTCTATCCCTTCCTTTGAATCGATAATGTAACTTTTATTTGTCAGAATAATGACTCTTCCACTTAGCATCATTGGAATATAATTACATAAAAAAACTTTCACTAAATATATATTTGATCCATAAATTTTAGTTTTGAACAAAAAAATATTTTCAATTTGAGAAAATAAAATTTAAAAAATGAGCAAAATCCTATATTTTCTATTTCAAGTATCAAATGAATAAATGATTTATCATAATTTGAAACTAACAATGAATAATTTTTTAAATCTGTTTATGTTATAAAAAAAGGTCAAGATTTTATGATTTTCTATTTTTTATTTCAATAAATATAAAAAAAATTCACATGTCAAACCATATTCTATTAAATAAGAGTTTCAATTTTTAATATTTCCAATTAAAAAGTAACTAAATTTTGCAAAATGGCAAATCTTTGATTGAAATCATAAAATAATTTGGGGAGAAAAGAAAAAAAATATTAAAAAATATTAAAAACGTTACAATCTATAAAGTTAGCTTTATATTGCAATTTATCAATCACATTCAACAATGTTTTTTAATAATATTTTTTAATCATTTTTTCCAAATTTTCATGCAAAAAAAAAAAAGATACAAAATAAATTGTCAAAAAATAATAATAAAAAAAAACTCGTTCATAAAAATACAACCATAACAAAATCAGTTATCAGCCTGTCCTTCCAGGCTTCCAATAAAAAATATCATCAAAAGAAAAGAGTTAAAAAGGAAAATAAAAAAACATTTTTCCAACTAATAATTATCGGGAAATAAAGAAAGACGATAAGCCACCTTTAGACGGAAGTTATTTACGTCGGCCACCACTATCGAGGCCTTGTACGAGTTACGAGGCAGCCGAGGGTTTGTGTGCGGAGGTCGGAAGCGAACCGGAGACACGGTGAAGATGAGGATTACTAATCAGAGAAGAGATGGAAGTTGCTGGGGGCTTTTCAGTTGCCGCCGAAGGTTTCTCGTTACGGGAGTGAAAGATGCCTGCGCTGCCGGTGGCAGCGACAGAGGTGGGATTGGGGGCGACGCGCTCGCAGGAAGGGCACATGGAAAGCGTTGTGGCAGGAAGCTGCATGTAGAAGGGCTGCGGAGTTTTCAAGGCGCGCAGCTCCGTGAGCTCCTTTCGAAGACGACGATTCTCTTCCCTCAAGGTATCGCAGCAGCGTTTCAGGTACTCGCAGTCTACTTCTGTTTGCTTCAGCTTTGTCCTGTGATCATTTTAACCATCTTTATTAGCACTATTATGCCTTCATTGCATTCTTATGGGAACATAACACTTCTAATAAGAAGTGTTTTTCTTTGTGAGCTCTACGGTGTCTGACCAATGTCGCCAGTTAGGGAAAGGAAAGCCAAAGATAGCTAAAGCGAAGTGCCGAATTACGGGGTATTGTTGTTAGTTTACAGGGATGAGACAACAATTGTTCGTGTGGAGAAGAGTTTAGAGGATTACCTGGCACGGCGATTTTGGAACCAAACTTCGACTTGACGAGGGCGGAGATTGAGCTGCTTGGCAAGAGCCAACTTCTGCTTCTAGAATCAAAAAACAAAGGTTCACATTAAGAAATCTCCAGGAACCGTCATTTAAGACTTCACGGAAGGAGGGTTGGCGAACACGGTTGCGTACTGGGTTCAGGGTGTTCTGCTCTTTGAAGCTCTCTTCAAGAAAAGCTGACTGCTCTTTGGAGAGCCTAAGCTTCTTCCTCGCTCCGCCGTTATCCTCATCGTCGCTTCCCTTAGATGAAGCCCTCTCCGCCTCCACAGCTGCCGTCGCGAAATCCATCCCTCCAGCGAGCTCCATTGGAAAGGAGGATATCGAGCTGTTCGGCGACAACGATATCGCCGCACCTTCCTCTGCATCTTCTCCAAACGGCGTCTGGTTCACGTCCAAGAGCTTTGTTGACGCTTCCAAATTACCTATTTTTACCCAAATCAACAGTACGAAATGCTATTAATCTTTAGTTTATATTTCAAACTGTCTGCATAAAAGTACCAAGGAAGATGAACAATGTAAGCCGAGGGAGAAAGTCATCTTTTACACCCAAAAAGTGCGAAAATTTGACCATTGGATGATTTGTAGAAGAGGGTCGGAGGTAAAAGCGCAGCTGCGACTTCCTAATATTTACCGTTCACCGCAGTCCATGGAAACCCTATCGGCAGTGATTCTTGGCTTTGAACAGGGGCGAGAGGAAGGAGGTTAAGCTGTACGATGGGATTACCTCTCATCGCCTCTATCTCCTTACCCTCCAAGCTTCCTTGTTTTCCTCTGTCTTCTTCCATGCTTTCGTCCCTCCTCTCCTGCCCAACTACAAGCCCCGACCGGAACCCAAGTTTTAAACCCGTTCTTGGCCTTCCCCCTCCACCGGACTTGGCAAATGGCCTCGCCGGTGGCTCTCCCAAGCTCAACGCCAGCTCCATTTTCGGCAAGCAAACAGCGAAGAGAACAGTTTAAAAGCTTTGTGGTTTATGGAGACTCTCTAAAATGTTGGACCTGAGCCCGAAAAATTTTGACCAAGGCATTTGACAATTCACACGTGCCCTGGCAAAGCAAGGATAACTGCAAAGTTTTTTTAAAAAGGCGCAATAAAAGAAAATTATTAATTTTTACCCTTTTCAAATTTATTTGCAAGAATAAACACTTAAGCCATTGTTATTAATCAATCAACAAAAAATTCTTATAGTTTAGGATACTTGAGGAGTCCTTATCAAGACCTATAATCATGAATGATGTTTATAAAAACTTTCCAAAGACTTCGAATAATCTTAAGAGTTATGTACATGAGGAAGGAGTCGCCTTCAAGAGGAATTCTTTTCCAATAATGGTCCATCTTGTAGACAATATGGTCATGATGAGTTAAAGAGATCGCATTTGACAAGAATATTTTTTTTTAATGATTGTGAGGGTCCATCATAGAGCGATCTATGATCACTATGAGTTAAAGAGAATCAACTTTGTTGGCCCCATAGGACTCATGTGGGTTGGGAAAACTGTTGATTTGGTGGACTCATAGGAGTTATTTGATGCTAACAAAATAATATTCTTTATAGGTTTTTTTTTTATTTTTTAAGTCGATTGTAAATCATGTCTTTAGGCATATTTGGTGTATCAAGACTTGGAGCATTGATATGCAATCCTAGAGTTTATTGGCAAATCAAAATACGGTTTTGATTAGCCAACTATTTAAGCATGATGTGATTGAAGCATGCTTGTTGAGTTGCTTTCTTTATTTTGGTATTGATTAGTAAAACTTATAACTTCAATCTTTAAGGCACAATGATCATATCACTTGCTTATTACTATACTACATGTAATGAATCCTAAAGAGTTGTATTAAGATTTATTATCTTAAATATCATGTGATTCTCATTACAAATATTTTTTACAATCTTTATATAAAAAGTAAAAATTGATCACTTTTCAAATGAGGTATAAAACTAAGCTTTCAAAATTATTTTCAAATTTTATACACCTATTAAATTGTGATCAAACCATTTGATCCACCATTGTATAATGAGAGATATAAAGAATAAAAAAATGATGATCTTTGTTGAGTCGTTATCAGACCATTTGATCGATGAATATCAAACCAACCTAAGATTAATCCAATCAATATTTCAATTTTTAGTTAGAGTCATTTTCAAATGGTTATCAAGGCATTCAATGATTATCAGTCATCTAATTAAATATATGATTTTCTATAACAATTAAGCAACAAAATTTGACATTTTTAAAAGATGTATTAGACTATCTGATGTACATCTAATGTCGATGAATGGGTATTATACTTTTTTATGCTTTAGGTAATGTTAATAATCTAATTTTTCACTAAAAAATTAGTTACTATTAGAAAAGATGGATACTCCAATAGTTATGATATTAATATTAGATCTTCCAATAAACATTTTGTTGGTTTGGGAAGATTAAATTTCAACTTATTGGACCATCCAATGCTTTGATTAGGCCATTTGATTAATTTCTTGATAGTTATAATTGTCAATTACAATTTGCATAAATTTTAATAAAACTTCCAAATTATTCTCCAACAATCACATATCTATTGAATTTTCTTAGAGCAATACCTTGGCTATAAATAATAGTATCCTAAGCCCAACTTATGTTAATTGAAGAACTAAAAATCCTTAAACACTAAGTCTTCAAATAGTCAGCATATCTTTATCATTTATCTTCCAATTCTACTTCAATGTTGTCATATCTTAGAGTTGTAAATATAAGCCTCTATTATAATAATTCATAATAAAAAAATCTAATCACCACAAATTGCAATAAGTTCATTATATTCACTAGTAACATCTATTCATTATTAGATTATAATTCATTGATTAAGTTTTTACTTGTAAGTAATTTACTTGAGCATTTAATTTAGCTTGGGTCATTGTAATATATTGTAAGGCTTATTTTGACAAACTTGTATTTTGCTCTTTTGGGCATTGTGAACATGACACTTTTAATTCACTTTATGTAGGCTCTTTTGGATTGATTTGATCTTGATGGATTAGTCTTTTTAAAGGTTTAGCTTAACTATTTTTTCAAAAGACATTATTTGATTTTTAGACATTATTTGATTTTTAAGCATACATTTTGTAGTTGGGGGTAGATATAAGGCACTATTTTAAAATTAAATCTTCTAAATATGTTCTTATGTTTTTTATTGTAATCCTCATACAAAGGGTATTAAAAATCAATTAAGAGTTTTCTAAACTTAAATTACAAGTATACATTGGACTTCCACAATCAAAAGTGTTTTCAAAGTGCTAGATTTTGATTAAAAGGAATTTACCTAATTCCAAAGATTTGGCCACCAACAATGTGCCAAGGTTTCCATAAATGAAATTGATCATTTGGTAAAATAAGGTCATTATACTTTATGATACTCATAATTTATATGCTTCAAGTGGTACAAAATATTTTCAACATACTGTTTAATCCTCTCAAATTTTCTTAAGTCAATCTAAGAGAATTAATTGTATTACATGAATGTTTGCATATTTTATAATTTTATCAAGTGAATACTATTGACTTGAGGGGCCACTCATTAGACTAATCATACAGTCAAATCAAACATATTATATTATGTCTAACATGAGTCTTTGATTTACAAGTCAATTATTTTGTTTCAATTATTGAGATATTTGTACAAGCTCTCCAAAGCTCTTTTTTTCTCATAGAATCTCTTATTCATTATATTTAAACTTGTTCATATAAAATTGAGGTGGAAGGCTTATTTAATTAATTAGATCTACATATAACTCTAATAAATAATCTTAGTATTTGTACCCCCTGTCATACATGTATGACTTAATTAGGAGTATAAATCATATGGGTATGATATTAGAAGCAATTGCATTGACATTAACCTAGTCCGATGTCATACAGGTGTCAGATCATAAAAGAGTGATTCTATGATTTGGACGCTCCCCAAAGCTCTTTGGGAAAGAAAATTCAATATATTATATGAATTCTATAAGTTTTCGATAACCACTTGATGTATTGTTTAAAGGCTAATCAAAGTCTTCTAAATGAAGTAACCATAACTGTATCAAAGTAGATCATATAATAGATTCAACCACATGAATAGAAACTCTAAGATAACTTAGAAAATATGGATGAACTTTATGAAATGTATGATTGGATGTTAGTGACAGTAATACTTTTTAATAAAATATTTTTATTAGTAGACTAACAAATGTAGTAGTTCATTATAAAATGTGATAAGCAAATGTTTGATCAGCAAGCATATTGAGTTAAGACAGCAATGAAATATACAATTTTGTTTTCATTGTATTAATATGCATAACCATAAAGAGAGTCAGTTGAGTTCTTGTTTAATGTGGAAGCCTATTGCCATCGTTTCAGACTAATGATCTGTTAGATTGAATAGTGGCATATAGTTTTCATTTCATTATAAAGAAGCAATCATTTGTGTATGAATAAGAATTGAAATAAACAATAGATGAAAAATCATACTTAGTTAACAATTGTTGGAGTTTATGTAACACCAAACAAGTGTGAGGGAGATCATATAGATCTGAAGTGAATGGTAATTAACATCATATAGAAGCGATGATAAGATAAATTCCTAAATATATTATTCAATAAGAAAAAATATGATACCTAATTTTGATTATCAAAGTTTGTCGTACTATAGAGTACACACCCTCGATCAAACTTCTCAACATAGTATTTCATCTTAAGCCAACAAATATTTCTCCAAAGGTTCAATATGGAGCTAGTCCTATGAAAATGACTAGACCTTTAATATATGAGCCACCCTTATTTTATTCCTATCATCTCTATTTCATGTGATGCAAAGTTTTTGCCCTCAATAAATTATCACATTTAAAGTGTGAATTTTGAGGGTTTCCCAATCTTTAATTATTCAAGAATTTGTTGATAATTGATTTCTTTATCTAATCTTCAAATATACTAATTATGCTCCTCTAATTAAATCTAAATGATAAATGATAAATTTAGGTAACTCACCATGGTTTAGATAGCATTTTATTGTTTATTTTGGGTTTCCTTGTACTTCACCACCAAGTTATGTTATTTTAAGTAGGCCATCCACTTAAGATGTTGAGCTTGCTACATCTTATTTTGAGTTTGCCAAAACTAGAGAGATTGTTGGTAAACATGCATGATCATATCCTTAACTAATAAATAGGGTCACCATTGTTAATGACATCATGTAGTACGAGCATGTTGTACATTGGGCAGGCTCAATAGGATTTCTATAACAATTCAAAATAAGATGCCAAAGATGCTGTTTATTATTAAAGCATTATTCTAATGAAATATCTTGATGCATTTATGTTGATTTCAAACAATAGTAGTTGAATTTATTCTTTTAAGACTCACTCTCAATAAGAGGCATTCTTTACTATATTTTTGCTTCTACTTAAACTTTTAGTTGGCTTGAGTGAGGTTTCATAGGGTGCGATAATAATGGAAAAGTTTAATATGAGCTTTCATAGGTATTTATATGCTCCTAGGATGCTCCCTTCCTTAGTCATTATGGTTGATCTTGACAAACCTCATTCAACCCTTACTTTGGTTTTGTCAATCATGATTCTTATGTTATCTATCTTAACTCCAAAATAAATCAAGCTGGATATCTCAAATTCGTATTTGTTTCATTTGGACTTTAATTGGTGCTTTAAAAATAATTTTAAGACCTAATACACATGGCTCTTATGTTCAACAAAAATCATTGCTATGGAACAAAATATCATTTAGGTACACCATATCAAATTCATTAATAGAAGATCATAAAAAACTACTCATTATTCTCATAAAGATGGTTAATGCATTATAAAGTCTAAATGAAAATATGGGCCACTTCTACACTCTTTATTGATTGTTGTAAGTAGTCCTACATGTATCATGTTCATTGAATTAAATTTGGTATCATCTTAATTTCAAGTTAAGTTTGGTGATGACTTGAGATAATGCTTAGTGCAAACTATTATCAATGCCTAGAATGGGGTATCAATTATTAAAAATAATTTTATCAAATGCATGGTAAGTGAAGCATATAAGTCATCATTTTTTCTTCTTTGTTACCAACACCATGGGTGATTGACATGACAAACTACTCAACTTTAGAGCTTCTACCTTAAACAATGTCTTCACTTATTTCTTGTTCTTCTCATCTTATACAACTAACTATCAATACATTTTGTTGTTCGACAAAAGACAAGCATGAAATAATAGTAATCTCTTGTTCAACATTTTCTCTTAGGTTCCATGTAAATGTTAAAATAGGTTGGAATACTTCTTAATAAGTTTCTAATAATTGAATATATTTTTCATCTAGTTTCTTAGGTCATATTACCAATTATATGTAACCATGATAGGTGTTTAGAATTCTCTTTTCTAATATTTATCATGTTCACAAGTTGGAGTCCTTGATTTCTACTAACAAGGTACTTTTTTTCCATTAGTCATGAATCAATATTACTTTTTTGAATGATAAATACATATCCCAATCTCATAAATAAGGTAACTAAAATATAAGTTTACAAACACTGAGAGAATCATTTTTTTTTCCTAAAACTCATTGATGCAATCCTTAGTGATAATTATCTTCATTAGAAAATGCTTCTCTATCTTCATCTTAGCTCCTTTCTATATAATTTGAGGAGATATAATTGTGGGTGAGGGGTAGGTGTGAGTCTAATCGGCTACATAAAGCTAGTTAGATGAGATTCGTTTGATTATCATTATTGATGATCATTATACTAACTCCTTTTGCACTTAAATAACTCAAGTAATTTCTTTTAAACTAATTCTTTCTCTCATGCTTCAATAATTTTAGCTAGATTTAACATCAAGATAAGAATGTAATTAGAAATTGCATAGCCTTGAGTGTCTAACTTTGATTAGAAGTAGCCATTATTCTCTTTGATTTGAACTTTTTCTTTTGAGAAGCCATTCTAAGCATAACCTCTGACACCTCTTTTCACCATGGCCACTTATTTGGAAGTGATTGTAGTTGTTTTTTGAGCCCTTCTTAGAGGTACTTAAGATTGATCCTTTCCTATAAACTTATCATTCCACATTTTTGTAGTCCATTACTCCTTTTGAGCTTTCATTAAGGCTTTCTCATGTTGGTTTTTGTTCATCTTCTTTATTGTTATTGGATAAGAGTTAGCTTGGTTAAGAGTGCTAAATAAAAATAACCAAAGTTTAGCTACAATGGATTAATGTAAACCCATCATGTACAACATCATTATTGATGTGCCTCCATAGGTACTCAATGTATTAAAACATATTCATAAAACCTAGTAATATTCTTGCCCTAACTACCCTTGTTAGTTTTTTAGATTATGTTATTTTTGCAACGTCTCCTTGAAATATCTCATCAAGAAGAATTCTCCTAAAGTTGTTTGATAATGACTTTGGCTTATATGCCTTTTAAGGTGAGCAATTCATCATACAATTAATAATCCAAGAGCTTTAACTTAGAAATTTAAACATCTCACTTGATTAATCTCCATAGAATGGGAAATAAGTTTCTAATTGGTATACAAATCCAACTTCTTAATATTAACTTCTCTATAATAAGTCAATAAATTAACTTTCATTTTACCCTTAGACATCCTCCATTATGCTTCAAATTGTGATGGTGCTAAGTTGACAATATTTACTTCTTCTTATCCTCATCCTCCATTGGAATTGGATGAGAACCTTTTTGATTGATTGGAACTTGAAATTAACTCATTCCTTAGTTTTGTCATCAAGTATTATTATTGTAAGGGTTCACTATAACTTCAAAACAATCTCCAACAAGGGCTTCAATAATTTGGGTAAGTTGTACCATCTATTGTGGAAATATATATATATATCAAATTTCCTTCATATGCAATATCTTTGTTTTATTCTTAATCCTCTTCTTTCAATTAGCTCAAGGTTTATTGAATTTTATCATTTCTAAGCCTACTATAGACTTGACCATATAGTTCAAGATAGTTCTTAAATATCAAATAAGATATTAGATGTATAGTTTGCAAACCTACTTATTATTAAATAGACCACAAAAATTTATTTTATGAGCTTATTCTTCATTGGATGGAGAACTAATAAGCAATGATAATAGTAGTAGAAGTGAGAACAATAAAACAAATGGAATAGATGAAGTTCATTATTCTTCTTTTTCATTGCTAGGATTTAATACACTAATCGCCAATCAAAGTTTTTGTAGATGATTTCATCTTCTCCTTATGGAATTCATCTAATGGATTTTATACTACATTGTTGTTATCTTTATGCAAAAGATTTAAAAATGAGATGGTTTTACATACCCACATAAAGACTTGTAATGTCCTACAATTGTTGGAATCTCTTTGTGTAAATTTGAAACTTAATGATTTGCTTTTATTGTTTTGTTCTATTGATTTTTCTTATTTTTCATGGATAAGTCATGGCTTACTTCTCATACATAGGATCGTTTAGTTAGTTTTTCATTTGACAAGCTTCCTAAACTACAATGCTACATTAAGACATTATGCTCAACAAGAACTTCATCCTTCTTCATGGTTTCCTTCTTCCTCTTAAGATATTAAGTCTTAGGTGAATGGTTTTTTAGTGCTAAAAATAATCCTTCAGAACATAAAAAATTGTACTTATAAATGTTACATCTTTTTCAATGAACTCAAAATCCTCGATTCAATCACTAATCATTTCAACAGAGTTGATGTCTTTTTAAGTGAATTGTTCTACCTTCTTTGAACCATCCTAAAGGTTTTTTTTCTATCAAAAGATTGATAACTCTTTTCTTTAAGTTGCTTATTATGCGGCTAAAGGGTTAATAGAACCAATCAAGGCTTTCTCCATACTTGTTAAAGCTAATAGCTAATCATTCTTCAATTTTTCAATTTTAGTAACCAAGTACTTATCTAAATATGTCAAATATTTTATAACAATTCTCATGAATCAATTTTCACTTCTAGGAATATCATATGAGTTTTTTTATGTATGAATGACACAATAATTTTTTTGATTATTCCTTTTAGCTTATACAGTTAATAGTTAATTTAAAATTTTATAATTAATTTCATAAAATGAATCTCATAATTTCAATTGTGATAATAAAAGCCTTATCATGCTATTATCATTAAACATCAATGTTGCCAATGAGGAAAATATATGTCTCATATTGACATAATTCTTTTTTTCATTGTCAAGCTCTCATCTAAGTTTCTCTAATTGGACATGAATTAGATGTCATAATCATATTTGCATTTGTTAAAATTTGAGATATTTCAGTTGTATTATATATTTTTTTCTTTATTCACTCAATATCACCATAATAGCTTAAGAATAAATTCCAATTAGAATTGTCCACACTTGTAGGTAATTTGGACACATTTGTGTTTATCTTAGTTAGTTTGATTATCAATTAATGTTTAGTGCAACTAGCAAATTTTTCTTGGCAAATTGCTTATCACCTATTGTGATGCATAAATTGCCTAGGATAATTAGCTTAGATTGCTCATTATATTAGACTGATTACTTGGGGTGATACTTATAGCAATCTATATCCTTCAATTTTACAGAACCTTTAGGGATTAGGTCATTTGCATGGTGCCAAACCAACTCCACAAACTCTTTTTTGTTGCATCATTCATGTATGAAAAGATTTAAAGTCAAATTTAATTGGATATTTTTATGTATGCTATTTTAAAGAGGAAAAGCTAATATTAAAAATCTTTAAAACACATGAAAATTTTTAGCATTTATATTTTGACATAAAAAATTAAGTTTCCAAAAGTTTATTTTTCTAATTTATTTTATTGATTTAACGCTATTTTTATGCAAAATTTATTTTATGACTTCAATGACTATAGAAAAAAATTGAAAATTCTAAACTATGTTTTGTCAAAAAGCTATTATTCTCATAAATGTGAACTCTCTTAGGTGCCCTTTGATGATGTCTCATGATGTTATTTTATAATCTAAGTGAATGAATCAATTAGGGATGCTTTTATTTTGATGATACAAGTACTTAAAGTCTCATATTTGTTCACTCTCTCAAAAACTTAACCTTGAACACATGCTAAACCTGATATCAACTCAAGTTATTGCTTTAATAACGCTGTCATTATTTTTAGTATAGTGAAAGCACTAACATGAATTCTTAGTATTCAACTCCTTAAACTTAATAATATTTAGCAAAAGAACAATAACAATCATCTAACTATGATTTGGGCCATTGACTATGATTCAAACATTTTATTGTTGCATAAGGGATTTACTTGAATTGTGTAAAGCTTATCAAAATTTTTCAATTTAGGAATCAAATCTTCTTTCAAAGAATGACCATATCTTGATGCACATTGTGCTACATTAAGGACATAGAGGAGTGTCACGATACAACAAGTGTTACATAAAAATTTTACCAATATTGTTTGACATCATCTTAATTAGTAATCATCGTCATCATCAATGAATATTAGTTTTACACTAAAGATCAATTTTATCTTTGTTAAATGGCGACAAACTTTAAAATGTTGCCCCTGATTAGCCCTCGCACATTGCTCTGCACCAAAGTTAAATTAAAAAAAAAAAGAGTGAAAAGAAACTACCAAACTTGTTTATTTTTACTAAAAATTTAAAATTTTATAAATCAATTATATACAAATATTCAATGTGTTATTTCTAAAACTTTATCGAGAGAAATAACAAGAAATTTCCTTTTATACAGAAAGCTAAAAGCATGTTTTCCATATACTTCCATACATTATACGATGGACAAATAAAGCTACAGACAATCCAACGCCATGCGATTTTAAAAAAAGTTCGCGGATCAACCCTCGACGTACGACTTCTCTTTTATCTTAACAGAAATATTATAATGCTCCTGAACGATTCAAGTACACATATACTAATAATATGATAGCATTTATTTGGTGGGGGATTGGAAGAGATGGGACGAATAGCTGAACACAGGATCTGTCAGTTGCTGAGATCATAGATGATGAAAGCAACTGTTGCATGGAAAGATAATGTATGCGTGGCGATGATATATGGGAGTATATTAATAACCTTTTTTTTCGTTATTTAATAGTTTCTATATTGAGTAATTGCATTTAATTATTTTTGGGATTTGATTAACGTTGCCGGATGTGTGGCGAAGTTCAAAGTTGTCTTGTAAGAATAAGGTAAACAATTATATTTAAAAGTTATTAATCTCTTTTTTGTCTATAACTTATTATTTTTCTTTTACATAAAATATCTTTTGTAAAAACTTATTTACTCATCATGTGTTTATTAACAAAAGTTATTATCAAATAAAATAAAAATTAGAATTATTAGAACTATAATATCATAATTTTATGTGGTATAAGGCTTTAGTGATTAGAGAAAGTTATAAGTGATTTTTTTTCTTTGAAACTAGTTTAGTTATACAAATGTTATTTTTGTTCTTCATCCAATTGGCTTCATTGAGATGAGCACTAATAAATTATAAATAATTAGTCTCTAAGGAAGATAAAGTTGTTGACCCAAGATTTTGATGTTGGATATAATTTTGATACTAATAAATCTCATAATTGTTTTTCTTTTGTGATTCAATCTTTCTATCTTTGTGATTTTTAGGACACTTATTTAGACAAAAAAAACCTTGATAATCACCATCAAATAATATAAAGATGTGAAGAAATGTATTATACACTAACATTCGGACAAGTTTTTAGGCTTAAAATTAGTTCTTTATTGCTTCAAAACTTATGTAAACTATGTGTTTAGTGTTTACCTTTTTATAATTCAAGAACTTAAATATTTACCTCATTGTAGTTTCATTTTAGTATAATATGTTCAATAATTTTTCATATAAAAATGTTTTAAGTTGATATTAATGATCTAGTTGGCATGTTAAACTTAGAATTACTTAGACTTAAAGTTAGAATATTCGAGATATCATTGTATCCAAAAATTTCTAATTAAAGAAGTTAATTTAGACATCAATTGAATCAATTAGGATCATAAAGTAATGGTTTCATTTTAGTATAATATGTTAAATAATTTTTCATATAAGAATGTTTTAAGTTGATATAAATGATCTGATTGGCATGTTAAACTTAGAATTATTTATAACTAGACTTAAAGTTAGAACATTGGAGATATGGTTGTAAAAAAAATTCCTAATTAAAAAAGTTAATTTAGACCAAGATAAATGACCAAAATGATGGATTTAAGCACATTTAGTATAAAAACTAGGAAACTAAGATATATTGCAAATTGTGTCCATTCATGAGACAAACCTATAAAATGCATATGAAGCTTGTCAAATATTTAAACAATTTAGACATCAATTGAATAATTTGGGATCATAATATACTTATTGAAGTAATGGTTTCATACATAGCATCTATCTTTTTATAAACCTTATATAGGAGTTAGCCCAAGTGTGATATTAGAAACATAATTCAATATCATTAATATAACATGACTCAAATCTCATTTGCATTGTATATTATTTAGTTGTTTTGAGTACTTAAGTTGAATTGGTCAAATTAAAATGACCTAAAATAGCAATTGCCTTAAGCTAAAATTATAAATTTGATTTTCTTATAGATAACCAACATTAATTTACATTCGTATATTAAATTTCATGATTTTCACATATAATAGGAATTTTCACACATTTTGCACATTTTCCCTTAATTCCTAAAGGAATAACTTAAAGTATATCGTAAATTGAATCCTAATTCTAAGATCTATAACAAATGCATCAATTGACTCACCAATATCATAAGGTGGTTATGTTATTATTTGCAAATAAGAGACATTTGTATAATACAACACTTTTTTATATAACACAAGGACCAAACATGAATTATGTCAAATCCCACATATGACGTTAAGTCTAATATTTATTGATAATAACAAATTTTATTACAAGAAATTATTTATGAATTTTTATTTAATATTATTTTATCTAAATAAGTCATTTAAGTTAGAAGTCATGTTAAGAATGCATGTTGAACATATGAATATCATAAATGTGAGGTTAATTGATAAAAGAAAATCACAAGAGGTTAAGAAGGAAACCTAGGAATAACTAGGTGCAATTAGAGATCCTCCAAAATTCTTTATCAAATGATCTCAACAATTCAAACTAAATTTATAAAATTATATATAGATTATCTTAATATAAATTTTTAAAACAAATATTTCACAATAAACATTTTGTTTAAGTTATTGTTGGAATTTTGTTTTGGCATATCCTCATTTGTTTTCTCACGTCTTTTCTACACTGAGCCTAATATTATAAAATAAATATTATTGAAAAGCATACTTTATTTATTTAATTTCATATAAAGTTTATGTTTTTGAATAATAAATTTATGCAATGTATATTTTTAAATCAAACCATGTATATTTATTCTTATTCAATCATAATTTTATGATTTAGGTAAAATGCTTTTATGGATTAGTCAAGATCTCTTAAAACTTAGAATTTTTTTGAGAAAATATTTTTTTTTTCATTACTTAGATACATAATTTTACTAATTTTGAATAAAAAATTTATTTAATATATTTTTTTTTTCAAAATTGGACATCCAAATTTAGTTCTATTTATAATATTGTTACTTTGTTGGCCATATCTCTTCAATAGTTTGAATCTAAAGAAAGTTGATTACTAAAAAGAACAAACTTTAATATCTTAAATTTGATATATTTTTTAATATTTTTGAATCTTGGATCTATAAATTATAATTTTTGAATCCTTGAATCCAAACTAAATGAAATCATACCACTTAAATGTTAACCCTCAATAACTTCATTAAAGTTCTATTGACTGATTAAGCTATTCCATGGCTATATAAACCCATAACCCTCAATGAAAAGTGCTCTCTTTTTCTTTACACTAATTTTAAGACCTTTATCTTGCACTCCCTAAGTTCTTTCCTTCATGGCGCTTCACAAGTTCCCTAGTTCCAAGGTTAGAGCTCTACTTAAATCTCTTACCTTAAAATCCAAAGTAAGATTTCTCTAAAAGTTATTTTTTGTTTACAAAATTCATTTTTTTCTATCTTTCTACCTTATTCAAGCATAATCTTTCAAGGTTTGTATTTCTAATATTAATATCTTTCACTTAATATTTTAAAGATTCAAAAGACTTTATTTGAGGTAAACTTTTACAATACAACTTAAGATTTGAGGTAAACTTTCATAGTCGATTTTATTGTTTATTTTAAAATTATTTTTTTTATTTTAAAACTTCTTATTTATTTTTCCAAAACTATACCAATGTCCATATCCAAATTTATATGTAGTTCTATGCAAACTTTATGGCAATATAATAAACCATTTGAGAAAAAAAACATGAAATAATGACATAATAAACCATTGCAGCACGAGCAATCACATAGGGAATTTTCTTCCCCTTATTCCTATTTCTTCTTAAATAAAGAGTTCTACTCTAATTTTACTCCAATCAAGTAAATTAACTAAGAGAAATTATTAAATTTTTAAAGTTTTACATTTAATTTTTTGTCTTGCACGATAATACAAAAGAATGTGAAGCTCACAATCAAATAAGACAAAAATTGGTGAACTCTATAAAAATAAGGTATCTATGATGAACAATCATTCTTGATGCTTCTTATATGGTTATAGCATAAACTCATGACTATCCACCTCTGCAAAAAGTTTGTCGTTTACCTGATCCTTGAGATATTGAAGCTCACATCAATCATTCTTGTGCCTCTATTGTAACCTTAGGATACAAGTGCTGTTACTACTTTTGAATTTATCTAAGAGCAAAATTTGGTTATGTCCAACCTCCCAACATGTGTAACACTTCATAGGATATTTTTGTTGATGTCAACACTCAACTTGATGCCAACAACCAAAAATTTCATATTTAGGAATATCATTCAATCTTGCACTAAAACCACTACTAGATCCTGCTTCTGAATCCCTATTGCCAAAAGTTCTCCTTCCATAACTATCATTATTGCTACTATTACGAGACCCTTTTTTGAAAAGGGAGTCACCTCTAAACCTTTGAAATCCACTTTTCTTCTTACCTATTTTTCTTATAGCCTCCATCTCTAACAATTCTTACTATATTGATTTGGTATTTTCTTATTAACTCTTCATTATCAGTAGTCCTCAATATTAGTAATGCAACTCTGGTAGATTCCCTTAAACTCTTGTCACATATAATGCTTTGATTCTTTTGGGATAACCATATCTAGAGTATATCGAGACAAGATTGTAAATTAGCATTCATAATCTGCTATTAATAAACCATTTTTAGTCAGTTTAGAAAGCTCATCCCATATGTTCTTTCAAATGGCTAAATGAACATACCATTCTTCAAATGTCTTAAAAACTTCCTCCTATGTGATATCTTTAGTGGGATAACCTTTAGATCTAATCTTGTGTTTAACTTCCCACCATAAACTAGCTGCATCATACAAGGCCATTACTGCAAAAGAAACTTTTTTTATCCTTAGGGTAGGCCATTCTATGAAATGCTTTTTCCATTTTCCCAACCAATTCTTAGCCACTATGGTAATCTAGCTACAAAATGTGGAGAATGTATTTGACAGAATTACTCCACTATCCTATCCATTGGCTGCAAAAGAGAAACTAACATCTGACCTTATTCATTCTTGTTATTGACTTGTGAATATTATTCTACCCTCTTTCCAAGTTTCTCCCTATAGTCATGGATTCTCTTCTTTTAGACTCTTGTTCATCTCTCACTTCTTGAAATTCACATAAGAACTCAATTATGTAATAACTAACTAGTAATAGATAATCAATTTATGCTTTTTCTTCACTAAACATAACCATGAATATGGAGGAATACTAAAATCATACACATGCACACTGCAATCTATCCAAAAGCGTATGACCCAATTTTGGTTCTAATCCCTTGCATTGATCCTTAAATATTTCTTTATATTGATTCAATGTTCCACAAATACATATATATTACTCATCCAAGTATCATATCTTTAAGCAGGGAGTGACAAATGAGACGAATTTCAACCTAAATCTTCTTCCCCTAATATTGAAATATAATTAAATTACTTATAATTCAAGAAAACAAACAAATAAAGTCTCTATTATAAATTATCTATTTTTTCATATTGAACAATTTATTATCACAAATACATTACAATTAATATCACATAATTAATAAAATTTATCATCCACATAAAAATTTAAAATAAAAAACCACATCTAGACCATAATTTTTATCAACCAAATTCACATAATTTACAACAATCCATAATACATATTAAATGCAAACCACATATCATTTTTGTAGTGCATGAACATCAAATAACAACAAAATCTAAATAATATTATACAATCTACATCCCAATCACATGGCAGATCCACCTAAAATATACTCATTACATACTTAAATCATCAACTTAACTAAGGTCTTCATCTCGATATTGTGAACCTAGTTGGCCTATAATGTAGGTATGGAGAATGAGCCTCAAAAAGTTCAATTGATAAATCGTAAAGCTCAATTGTGTGATTGGTCTAATACAATGGTTGCCCAAGTTTTACAACTGCACACATATCTCTCCTTTTCCCACTAGATAACACCATATGATACACTATGGTCATATTATACGATACAAATTTTTTATCTTAGCGACATCGAATGAATCTGAACCTAGTGCTTAAGACATTATCATACTTATATGATAACCATGTTGTACTTGTATGACCAAAGCTAACCTTTACAACCTATTTAAACCTGCATCTTAATTACTTATGTATCCAATTATACAGTATGATTAACCAATATTGAACTATATGATACCATAGCTAAAAACTCTTTTAGGTTTCTTCTATATCATTTCATACAAGCCTCAACCATCGTACTATCTATTCTCATCAAAAGCAGTACTAGTAGCAACCTAACTTAATTACTCAAAATTTATGAGCATTTAATCAGCAAAAATGAGAGAAAATAACATATATTGGTTAGTCGAATGGAAGGTGTAACAATCCCCTCAACTTTATTATCATTTTATCCTTGAAATCTAAAAAAACAACCCTAGCCATATACGATGAACCCCTTTTTCTACTTCCAGGTAGCCTCTTGCTCATCCTAGCCATTCCAAACGACCTTAACCATAAGTAGACTTTGATTTCTTAATTGTCTAGTACATTACTTGAAAATATGCATTGGGTGCTCTTGGCAGGACATATTTATGGAGATTCTCAAGCTCTTAATAATGAACATGTGATAATTTAATATGTATTTGATAAAATTAGATGCATGAAAAACCTTAGTTAAACCTATTAGTTCCTTTATTAATTGAAGTCTATACATCACCAAAACCAATCTTCTCTATAATCTAATGGGGTCCAATATATCAAAGTCATTATTTAAAAGCCTTCCAAATTCAAATAGCCCTTACATCAAGCTAACCTTGAGGAATATCTTGTCCCTAACCTCAACTATCCAATCTATGTTTTCTAACAAGGTACTTCTTCTAAGGGTCTTATGTAACCCATAATCTATCCATCAATCTATAAATCTCCTCAACAGTATCCTCTATAAATTGAGGTCCAAGAGCCTATCTAGACTCATCCTCAATGCAACATAAAGACTTACAATTTCAACCAAACAATGCCTCATGACACCATTTTAATGCTGACTAGGAATTAGTGTTATACATAAATTTCACCAATGGTTAATTCCTGAATCAACCCTAAGAGTAAGATTATACATTAGTCTCAAAAGATCCTCCAAAGTTTAAATCATCCTCTTGATTGGCCAATAGTCTAAAGATGGTAAGTTATATTAAATATGAGAGCTGTAACTATTAATTATTACAAATAATTCTTAAATTAGATTGTAATCTTTGTATTACAGTCTAAAATGATCACTCTTATACCTCTACTAAAGTGACCTTAGCTTATCTAACAAATTAGCATGGATACTAAGTAAGCTAAATTGAGCAACTATAGGTTACACCACCAATTGATCCTACGTCTGGCTGAAATCAAATATAGAATCCCATCACATGCATCTCTATCACCTAAGTCAAGCTAATACATGAGTTTATAATGTAATTATTTTGATGCATAATGTGCCATCATCAATCTAATAATCACACTAAGCCAAGAAAATGACAACAAGGTCTAGCACTCTTGTCACATCATATGATTTGACACTCTATAATGGTAATGTTAATCACATGGGCTGACCCTGCAAGGCATTAAGAGTCTTTAATAATCACACATACTTTCCACTATATATCATGGCACATCATCTATTCTTACACTAAACTAAACAAGCAATTGTTCTCTCTTAAGACTAAATCTACAAATGACACTTAGCTAAACATGGAGTCTCTTACTATGCGATATAACACTCCTCTTATAAGTTAAGCCAACTAAGTGAATCAGTTACCTCCATGTCAATGGAATAGATATATAACCTATCCATCTCTAATGTGAGGGTCCAAAGATTTAGGGTCTATTACATCCAAATTCTTATCTCATCAAGCTTATTCTATGAATCATTGGCATCATGCCAACCTTTATTTATCACTATCTAAGCCATATTAGGGTTTTTATAAACCTAAAGAAATAGACTAAAGTCTCCTCAAACCTAAATCAATTGCTTAGGATTTCCACATCCCAATTTTTAATATCCAAGTTTGTGTATCCCTTAATTGACACGACCAAGGGTTTCTCTCAATCCCAGAATCAACCATCTTAGATTATTATAATTACCTAGCTTTTAAACCCTAAATCAACCATATATGATTACCATCAATTACATGATCATCTTAAGGTTTTTTCTAAACCCTAAATCAACTATCTAAGTACCATAGTCCATCATCCCTACAATTAGTCTTTGCCTTAATTTTATCTAGGATCCTTAGAATTTCATTACTTCTCTAAACTATCCATTGAGTTTCTATTTGAATCACATCTTTGGCTTTTACCTTTATATGCAATATCTAATTTGTTGCTACAACAATGAAGTTTGGTCTCACAGGAGTTCTACTAATGACTCTTTTGCCTTGTAGGCAAACTAGAGCCACTACACCTTTCTTAAAGGCGTCTCTAGACATGGACACACACATCTCTTAGATCACCAACTAGGGTATCATCCTGTAGCCTTAGAGCCTAATTAAGGACGCACATGGTCTTATCAAATAAACCAAGTCAAGCAGGGGTTTAGCCAATATTATAACATAATTAACTCCTTAGTCAAGCTTAGCATATCTCTAAAGCTTAACTAAAGTCCTCCAACATTCTTTCAGATTTTACTTAGAGCTTTACTATCCAAGGCCTTATCGATAACATGTGTAAAGGCTCACCAAGTGGTATTAATGACAATCCAATCGTAGGACTTTCTATTATAAATTTCTTCCATATAAAACAACTCCTAATCCCAACTTAAAGCTAAGCTTATCGTACATATTTTTATCCAAAGTCTTAACTATCATTTTCCTACTTTCTTGTTCTATAGAGTTACACATATTAGGTAACATTACTTATGTTTAACTAAGAACCACTAGTTTATTTGAACCCCAACAAGGAACCAACCATAAGACCTTAACAAGATTTATTAATCAAAATTTATCCTCAACCTTATCACTTCTAGTCACAATCCAATTCTCATTGCTAGCCAATCGTGATGCTAACCAACCTACCCTTCTTTTAAGGCCCAAAATTGAGCCTCTCCAAGTTTTCCACCTTGAAATTGAGGGCCAAATTTAACTTAGAAGTCATTTATGTTCAAATAAGAGCTTAAATTCGTGCTTTACATGACTTAACCAAGCCATTTCTCAAGCTTCCCAACCATATCCAAGGCAAAGAGATACTTGATTGTAAGAATCCCTAAGGTGGCTAAGTTTCTAGGTTCCACTCTAAAGTTTATGGCTTAGGCTAAGGTTCAATTTTAAAACTTCATCCAGTTCTTAACAAGGTGATACAATTATAAAAATATGTCCACAATGTTTTATGTTAAAAATACATATTCATCATGCTTAAACTGAGATGTTGCATAATACACATTGATTACTACTTAGCCAAATGTACATATGTGCATGAAATTCAATTTTTACATAACACAGTCTTTGTTTTAGCATATCATCATATGAGCATATAAATCAATTTTCACATAACGTGAAGCCTTCTTAATAACAAGATTATCTATATTCTTTAATACTTTTGTTTAAGGATTTCTATAACATAACTTAGACAATAACATGACATTCACTTTCACATGATTTGATCTTAAGATATCATTCATTTCATTTAGTTGAATCATCAAGTTTTGTATGTTTCAAGTCTAAAACAAATGTCTACTACCAAAAATATAAGAGCATGCAAATATCACGCTAAAATTCTTAATTTTCTTATGAAATCGTGTGATCACTAAGGATCATAGTTCTTGTATGTCTTTAATCATAAAACCATAATATCATGTCATACATTAATATAAGAGTTGAATCTTACAAATTTAATCCATTTTAACTAAACCCAAGCCTTCATTTCATGCTATAAATTTTAAATAAAATATTTCCTTTCTTAGGTAGAAGGCAATGTTAACATTTTTTCATGTTAAATAATCTCATATTGCATATAAATTCATGAAATCAACAAAGTATTCCATTCTAACATGCTTTCAATAACCAAAGTACATAGTCATGCTTCGAGTATGAAGAAATAATGCTAACATATAAAATTTTAAATTCAAATTTTCAGTTCATACCTATAATAATAAAGGAATCTCCACTTTACAAGCATGTAAATATGAAATTCTATCTTACATCTTAAGGTAAGACAATGATGAAGAACATGCATGGATTTAACAATATTCCTTACGAATTTTTAATCAAAAGAAGTTTAAATTCCTCCAAGTCATTAATCACTAAGAATCTCATCTTAGCAAGCATATATTCACAAATCATGGCATCATCTCTTAGTTAAGGGAAAATAAATGGATAATTCATTGTTCTAGCAAAACTTCACGTTAAGAAATATGAATTAATCACTTAAACTTGCTAATTAACAAATCATACAATTCAACATGTCTTGGTTAAATTCCATTCCTCTTCATAAATTAGGAATCATACAAGTGACTATCATCTTTTTTTTTTACAATCATAATCACAATTATCTACATACAACTTTATCAAATTAGTCATATGTTTCATTATAAATTATCTAAATTTAGGTGTATAATCTCAAAGGTCATCTTATCTTTTGATTCAAGTGGAGGACTTCTCCAAAGGTTAAGCTCTTCCTTCTTCAAGCCTAGAGATATTCTTTTTCCTCTTCTTGCTCACACGTAAGGCTCTTTTTCTTATGTTGCCTATCAATTTGGCCACCCTCCTACTTTCCATGGCTAGGGTTTTCTAAAACCTAACTATGCGACAAATTATCCTTAAATAGGATTGGCTAGGCATTCTTAAATCAAGGGATGATCTCAACAAATCAACTATGCAAATTGATTCCAACCTTTAGATCTAAGGCATCATAATTCCAATAATTGGTATAGAGAGCAACTCAATATCTTGTTAGCATTTCTTTATATCATCCTAGTATTATACTTGTATTATACCACACATTAATCCAAATCTTCTTTGCCAACTAACAACTCCTCTAATCATAATTGTACAATTTAACATTCATACTTGTGCAATATAAAACACACCATAATCACTTGTCATAATTTATTGATTCTCTTGTGTAATGTCACTCTTAATTGATTATATTTATATGATATCATTAGATGTATTATATATTTTAATATATTTTTCTCTTATTATCATACTTTTTTAATACATGACTTCATGCCTATATGATCAGAATATCACTTGGACACTTTATTTTGCACATTGACATCTTTATGCAATGGTGAGATTGGCCTAGTATGATTATCATCTAAGTTTTGCACTTGTATACATATGTCTCTTCCTCACACAAGATCAAACTATATAAAGCACTGTAGTCATATTGTGTGATACCAATTTTCTAACTTAACTACATCAAATGAATCCAAACTTAACACTCTATGATATTATCATACTTATAAGATAACAACATTATACTTCAATGACAAAAGCCTACTTATTCGAATTGCTTATATTATCCAATCACATCTTATGATTAACTAATATCAAATTTTATGATATCCATAACCAAGCACTCTTTCAGATTTCTTTCCCATCATATCATAAACCCTAAACTATCATACTATACCATTCTTATCAAATGCACAACTAGTAACAACCTAACTTAATTATTTAAAATTTATGAGTGTTCAATCAACAAAAATGATAAGAATAGCATATATTGGTTAGTTAAAGGGAAAGTGCAACAATTTTGAAATTGAAAATGTGCGTTATTTATTTATCCTTTTATGTTCCTTCAAGATGTACTTAGATATAAGTAAAACTTCTCATTTGTAATATAAATAATAATATAAAGAGTACAAGGGTTGAATGAAAATGTAAAGTCATTTTGAATAATCTCAACTACAAGTCTAAATCTAGCTATGTTGCATTCATTGAAGGATGAAGTTTCTTCTCTTATAAGAGCTAAGGGGAAGCTTCCTCAAGTTGCATGTGGGCATTGAAGACCATCCTTATTTGATGAATGAAATTGTTTTTATCTCAATAGAACTCTATCAACCACCATTTAGTAGTTGAGACCCTTACCAAGCCAAACTTCAATTTTTGTTATCAGCCTTCGTGAGTGCAATGCTTCATTCAAGGAAGAGATACTAGTTAGACCCATTTAAATATCAATAGACCATTATCTTAATGCACAAGAATAATCAACATCATTTAGTAGATAAAAGGTCATGTGAAACTCATTCAACCTCTTCCACATTCAATCAATCACCATGGCTATTTAATTAACTTGTAATATCGTCTTGGATTACTAACCAAATCCATCAATTAAACAATTATAACATGACGTTAACTATAATTCCTCACATGTTGAAATAATGCCATCTTATGTTAGCAAATTCAACTCGTGGTCACTTATAAATAGGTGCTCAAAGGATTCTATTCAAGTAATTAGGATGAGGATCCAATTGAGGTCCAATCTATGCATGAGGTAAGTTAATCTTCTTCCTCATTTCCTTTGTATTTTACCTGACAAGTCTTCTTCTTCTTCTTTTTCTTCTCGTTCCACTCTTTTTAGATTTCTTTACCTTCTTCCTTTGTTAGTCCAAACCTATGCCATTGATCATGCCCTTCCCTTACATGGAATTATTTTTTTAATTCTAATTTTGGCAAGTAACTATTAAATTTCCTATGTTGTCACATGAGCTTGATGAAATGCAATTATAATTCCAAGCTTGTCACCTCATGTTAATAGATTCTACATCATTACATGAATATAAGTACGCACAAAGTTAGTCCCATTCAAGGGAATAAGACCAACATTTAATTGCCTTTTGAGCCAAGTGATGTCCACAATGTGTGTTAGTGAACTTAATCTTTTTCTCTCTCTTTTTAATGATCACCCTGATAGAAATCCTCTTTTTGTTCTCCTTGTACTCTCCCAAGACTTCATTATCTTCTTCCTTTATTAGGTTTGATCTATAAGTTTGTATAAGTCCTTTCACTATACGTAAATATTTATCTAATTATAATTTAATTGACCTTTCTGCCAAATGGAACAATGGTTTTTTATGGCAACCTATTCTCTAGTTTCTTTCTTATGTAATCTAAAGCATCTATATAATATTCTTTTTGGCTAAAAAATTTAGATAGGTTGTATTGGTGATCATCAAGACTTGGAATGGTTTGGTATTCATCATAACTTAGCTGTCCATTCAAAGGCACACAAATGTGAACATCATGAAAATAATTTCAAGTCTATGAATAAGTCATAAGATGAAATTTGGATCACATTAAATTAAGACTTAATAAGGATTATAGATTGGTTTTCACTTCACTTCTTAATGTACATGCAAACTAATGCATAAATTCATGTAAAAAAAAAAACTAATTGTGGGTATTTAATACAAAACTTAAGCAATTAAGCTAAACATTTAATTTTATGTATCAAAGCAAGTTCATCATCCAAATATGGCCTTAGGAGCGATAATTTAGTTTAAGGACAGCATGCATAGCATTCATCTTGACATCCAAAATTATCTATGGTATACCATTGGCAAGACATAACACATTTTAAATACCATATCCATGCCATGATCCAACTCTCCCACAACTTGTGTATGGTACAATAGTGTTAATTATACAGCAAAATCAATTGAGGTCACTAATTCATAGCATATAAAAAACTAAGAACTTCATATGGTACATTAATATTTCAATGAATAGTACAATTAGTTCAATGTTATGTACATCATAAGATATAATCCACTATCTTACAATACAAAAAGATAAAAAAGTTGGTAAATGACTAGTTTAGTTTTTCCAAAAAAAACTTTAGTTATTCAAGAGTCATTAATGATCAAATGTGATGGTCTTATGCATTATAAATATTAAAAAAAACCCCTCTAAATTTTAGAATTAAATTGGTGATTGGTTGATGAAGGATAGATGAGAGTTTGTGCGATCAATTAAAAAATTGGAAAGGAATCTAAGTGTTTGCTATAGTAATTCATTATCATATCTTTTGAACACCTATGAGAGCTGAAAGCACTTCATTGCAAAACCATCTCTATTGAGTAAAAGGTAGAAAAACAATATTTGACAATTACATCACACAAGCTCCGATATCATGTGGTAACCTTTTTTTTATAATTTATTAGGTCATTAGATTTTATTTGTATAATTAGTTCACATTCAAGTGAGTCTATGCATTTGATTTCATTCTTATATTTTTATTTTCTTGGACATGCTCCCAGCTATATAGTATGGAGAGGGTTGTCCATCTTTTGGTCATGTCTTAAGGAATGGTATTTAGGTTATGACTAATTCATGAAAAATCTTAATTTGTTTGGATTTCTCTGTCTAATTATGACAAAAGAGTATGTTTTTATTACCGGTGCTTAAGTAGATTACTTGTGGTGGATGTAGGATTGAGTTTAAATGTAACTATTTAAAAATCTCATATCTTTTTTGCTCATTTGTCTTATTTTATGTGTTCATACATTTCTTATTAACATCACTTTAGCCTTGAAGAAACAAGTCAAAATAACAACTATTATCAAAGTTTTGCATAGCTTTTAATCTAAAATTGATTTTCTTCAAAACTTACTATGATTATTATTTCACCTTCATAAACTTCATTTCTCTGCCTCTCTTTCTCTCGTTCTTTTTTCAAGATCAACTTTCTCAAAATTTTGTGATTGTGAATTTTACTTTTTAAGAAAATTGGTGTGAGGTTATAGATTCATAATATATGAACCTATTAAAAAGGGGTGAGTATAGTTAAGACATCACAATCTCTCCACAAAAACATGAATCCCCCTTGAATTGGTTTTTTTTAAAAACCAAACATTTGATTCATTCCGCTACACGTGGTTAGGCCATTTTAATAATCGAACTTATCAATAAAGTCTCTCTATCAAAACACGAATCCCCCTTGAATTGGTATTTTTTGAGAAACCTAATATTTGATTCATTCCACTACACGTGATTAAGCCATTTCAATAATCAAACTTATCAATAGAGTCTCTCTATCAAAACATGAATCCCTTTTGAATTGGTTTTTTTAGAAACTTAACATTTGATTGATTCCACTTCACATCATTAGGCCATTTCAATAATTGAACTTATCAATAAAGTCTCTCTATCAAACTTAACAAATAGCCATCTTCATTGTCGAATTATAACATCTATAAACTATCCACCATGTCTTGTTTTAGTGCTTATGGATTCCCAAATTAGCAAATTTACAACTATTCTTATTATTTCCTTCTCTAAGTTACAAAACTCTTATTTCATGAGTTGAGGATCACCCTTGCCATTTTGTATTTATATCAATATATGGAAGGAATCAATATAGTATATGCACAGAATACAAGACCAACTCTATATACAAACATTTTTAAGCTATGAAAGAAAACATTGTAATTAATGACAAAAAAAAAAATAAAAGAAAGTATTAGAAACAAAATACACAACACTATTTTCAATAAAAGCAAAGCATCTTTTAAATATATAGATAAAAATTAACGAGTGAATAAAATAGATATGATAACTTTAATTTAACCAAAAGACATTAGACTACTAAAGGTATTTAAAAATTGAATACTTAAGAACTTCTCAAGAACAGTAAAATAAGATAAATTTGAAATAAATATATAAGTATTTTTTTCTAAAGAATCTTAAAGTAGATCAATAAAAATTTTTTCCCTATATATTCATTCATGATAATAAAGAACACTGATTCAAATGAGATGAGAGTTATAATGAAATAATATTAATAACAAAATAAATTCAAAGAAAACTTGAACACATAAATATAATAATCCTCAAATAGTAACAAAACATCTAAATACTTAAAACAAATACCTATAATGTCATATTATTTGAATATTTTAATAAAATGCTCTAAAATATTTAATTTTTGCTTAAATAAAAAAATCAATATCAAGCTAAAAAAACACTGTTTTTCACCTAAAAACAACTGAACATAACTTATAACTAAATATTTATAAAAAATAACTATTAAGTATAAAAATGTCAGCCGCTATTCAAAGTATTCAATTAAAGTTTTGTTCGATTACTACGCTGCCATTGGAAGTTTTTAAATATATTAAAAAAATTTAAAATACAAATTAATTTATATTAATCGAGCCATAAAATCAGCATTCATAGCATAATAAACTATACAAAAAATTAAGCATACTAACACAGTTAAAATTAATAATACAATTATGGCAATAAAAACAATAATAAACAAATGTATAGTTCACTCTATCAAAATAAAAACAAATAAGCAAATGTATATAGTTCAGATCTATCGTTATGTAACATGTGTTCCTTTCACATACACTAGAGTTTTCTAAGAACCCCTTGCTCCATATGTTATATGACTTTTTTACGCTACCAAGATTTGCATATAGTTTTTGCAGTAGATTTCTGTTGTCATCTTTACTTCCAAGAGATTTCAAAGACAAAAATGTTAGGATATGTTCTTAAAACTAGCTATAATATAATGGTGTAGGGGAATTACACGACTTGTATGACCTCTTTGAGCCTAACAAAACTGTTTCAGTACTTAAGTTTTTACATAAAGCTGTGAATCGAATAAAGAAAAATAACAAAAGCAGTATTAAATCAATCGAATGAAGAAAAATAATTACCATTGCTGCTTGAGAGATCAGAATTCATGTAGAATACCAGATAGCACAGCCAAAATCCTCGACCTGTTCTTTCAAATAACCTTTTCCTGAAGCTGCAACCATGAACAGGTGCCAAAGAAATTGTAGATCGAGCTTTTGAATGCTATACAAAGCAAAATTCATTGACCTGGTTTTGCAAAGCAACGTGCAGCCAACCTTTACAGTCAATCGTCATAATAAGATGGGTAATCCATAATTATGGTAAGACCTGATGCGTCCATTAGAGCTTGCTGTTACAATCACCATGTTCCAGGTCGCCGTTAGGGATTTCAACCGCTCATAATGATGAAAGAAGTCAAGGTTTCGGCCGGCGAGATGGTTCTTATGTGAGTTTGAAGACGACTGATCTGAGGAAGGAACTTTCTCTTCCGGCTCAACCCGAGAGATACCTTCAGAGAAGAGCCAAGGCCGAAGTAACATGTATTCTGAGTCCCAAAACAACGTGGACGGCTGCAACATCGTATGTGGAGAAGAGAGATCATGAAGAACATCGGCACCTGGATCTCTTCTGTTCTTCAAGCTAGGCCAAGGGACGGCAACTGATACACCTTCAGAGCAAAAGAGTTCAAAAGAGTTTGTTGATTTCGATGCGTTGGATGTTTGCATGCTCTTCAAGCTGGAGTTCCAAACATAAACGGTAGAGTTTTTCCCAACAGATACTATGTATTGACCATCAGAAGTGAAGGATGCAGAGAGATGGTTCTCCGTTTGCCGAAGACCTATAACACATTTCAAGAATTTCCAACATTGTAAAAAAGGTTCCTAGAAGAATTCTAACTTATCAAATAACAAATCACAACTCCAACAGCAAGTTTCTCTCTACTAAATAGCTTCACAAGAAGGTATTGGATCACTTGAAAAGAGCTCGGCGACTGCAATTGACATTGCAAATCGATGACCAATTGGAAGTTATCAGGTCAAGTTATTATTGCTTTAGTAATCGGATCTGATCCAACGTAAAGCCTGCATCTTTATCTTTCCTAATGCAACACTATCCTCCATTTAAGGATGACGATCTTATTATTTTATGTGGTTATTTGAGGGCTGTCCTGGAAGGCACAGAGGAGAGAGGATTCGATAATGGCTAGAGAAGAGAAAAAATCACACCAAGGCACTGGAGAGACTAATCGTTGATTCGAATAAACTCCAAGACCTCAATGCTTTTTTTGTCCATGTTATTCTTCACAATTGAATTGCTGTCATCTTCTTGTTTACAATTGGGCTTAATATAAAAAGCAATTAAGCTTTTCTTTCATTGCCATGCAATAATACAAGAATTCATGTTGCTTCTCAATACTTCAATGAATGCCTTCAATAACACACTTGACAAACACATAGAGGTAGTCTTACCAGTTTAAGCCATTGCTTGATGCTTCAAGATTATTGAAAAATTAAGGGTTACAAATAAACGGTGGTTGAAATTAGTTTAACAGTCTAGAAGAAGAATTGGATGGTCTGCTAAATAAAGAAATCCTTAACATACAACACAGTTCATGCAATGTTACTATACGTTCAAGAAGAAGAATGAGTAGTATATTATAGAATGCAGGAATAACAAATGAACTTATAGAACAATTTGATATTAATCATGTATCAAATTTGTTGCCAGCATCAAAAGAGAAAAAAAATATTAGAACAAAATTTATCTCTAAAATTTCAGATAGATAAATTTGAAATTAGTAATATAAAAAAAAGGTAATTGAAATAAAATAAAAATATTAGTATAAATATTTAGCATGACATTATAATTGTATGGTATAAAATAAATGATAAGATTTATTTTGCTTTTATATATAAAAAAATAATATATTTATTTGTACTGATAGATTTTTATAAGATGAAAACATGAAAATAAAAACAAAAAAAAGAATAAAAATATAAAAGAGATAAATATGAAATCAAGCTAAATAGGTTATGAGACAAAAAAAAGGAAATAAAAAAAGTAAAACTTTACTTTCCCTTAAATATACTATTCCATGACAAAAAGAAAAAAAATGATATTGACAATAAACTAGGTCATGAATGAAAAAAAAAACAAAAATAACATTAGTAGTTAGTTGGGCTATAAATAAAAAAAAGAAATAACACTGAATATAAACCGAGTCATAAAAAAAATATAACACTAGCAAAATATCGGGCCAAAAAAATAGAAACTATAGGATAATAGTATAGGTATTGAAGAGAAGTAAAGTCTAATGAAAAAAAGATGAAATTTTAAAAAAAACTGAAAAAAAACAAATAAATAACAATAAAAAATAAAAAAACAACTATATATATATATATATATATATATATATATATATATATATATATATATATATATATGTTATATTTATATATATAGATATAGTTGTATCAAGGATTTATATATAAAAGTGTCTAACATTAAACTCTATTTGATTTAGCAAAGTATTACCTATAAGAACACATGATGTGAATATTATACTATTGATGTCATTATGTTATCTTATTTTATTTTTTTATATTGATTATTTATATTAATTTCATTTAAATGACATTTATTATTCATATTTATTTATTTCCTGAACAATTTGCTCATTATTTAATTTGCTTGTACACACGTCACTAATACACAAAGAGGGGTAAAACCAGATGGTGATAGGGATTTGTGCGTATGAACAAGTTCGAATAAATAGATGAATTGATAATTTTCTTTCATATAAGCGTATCTTTATAGTTGATAGTATTATAAATGTAAATTAGAAGTAATCCCGTCACTATTCGATTGAGGAAAAAATTTGAAAGTCTTCACATTTTTCACGTATTTACTATGATTGCTGCAAATTTGAAAATTGATAAATATGAGGTGTGACAAGTGGCTTCATACTATTTTCATTTCTTCAATTTAGAAATTTGCAACAATGGGGATCCCTATGAACTTTAATAAGAACAGATGGATTTTGATTTTCGTGATAATGAAGGAAGATGTCTTCACCAATTTGCCGAGTTCAATCGAAAGTGGTAGCGGCATTCTAAATGGTGTAGACATAACAAATGCTATCCTGAGCTTGAATAAAATAAAAAGCATGGCCTTAAAGGATTTTTTTCTCTTTTAAATAGGTTTATATCACGATATTTAAAGACACAATAACAACATTTGGAATTCACAAAAAAAGCTTGTTGGGGCATGATCTCTAGCTTAGCAATGCAAAAGATATAAAATGATATAAGGTAATCAAAGAAGAAGTTCCCAAAAACAATGCAAAGAATTTAGACCTAATCAAACTATGCCATCTCTCTAAACCTCATGTACTTACACATCTTCATATTGCTAAACAACAGTTACTCTAAGACAATGATGTTTAGCAATTAATGAAGAACATGCGTGTTGACACATCCTCCTATTACCTAACATAAGAAAGCTCTTTACTTCGATTAAGGTGATAAGGATTATCCCTAGATTACCACCATGCCTTCTCCAAGTCATTCTGATGGTTTCCTATCCCTAAGAAAGAGGCAATTGACATTTTCTTTAGCTTTGCACCAACATAATTTAACATAGACAATTACTAACGAGCTAGAATGGTTCTTGAGAATTGTGATTCAAATCACAAATTGATAACTTGCTATAAGTTAATTGATCATCCAATATTTATTACCATTTTGATAACCCAATAAGAACTAAGAGAGAATCTATATTTTCACCAAGTTTAACCTCTTAAAATCTTCAAGTATAATTACTTAAGGCACATCACCCAAAACATCTCATAAAGTTCTTGGAAGATTTTAATGATGTCAATTTGAATATTACTACAGATTCGTCTTATGATCTTAATTACATTGAGCATATATGAATACTTGTGTTTTGTAGGCCAAAATTCTATTGCAAAAGAAAATCATTGGTCTATTTCCACAAAACCAATCTCTTTAGTTGGAATGAAATGAATTAGAAGCATATAATAACACAAAAGGAACAGTAAAGATCGTAATAGTTAAGCATAACCTAACCACACAAAGTTTTACATCCCTAGATTTATTTCAAAGAAAAGTTGGGTTAGATAAATTATGCACCATATTTAAGTTGTTTTGTCAATGAATTTTGTTTGCATTATATACCAAGTAGTAATTAAAAAAATTTGATTCGCATAGAATCAAATAACAAAACATCATGCATCAATGTATATAACCTGATCATGCATCATACACCATGTGTCACAGACCAACAACGATGACGAATCATCATTTCAATATGACAATCATCATTTTAGTATGACTATATTTGAGTTGCAAACAAGAAGCACAATCAAAGAGTTATGTATTTTTTCAAAGAGCATTTCAAGAGATTTTGCACCATACCATCCCATCACACTATTCTTGAGGGCCTAATACTTGACTAGTTTTTGATTGATTGAAGACTATGCTTTGTATCTTATCCTACATTTCAATTTCATATAGAGGAGCCAACCTTACAATCAAACTGTCCACCAACTACTATGATAGGACTTCCTTAATTCTCCTATGAATCTTCTTGGCACGATAATGAATTTTACTCTTGATCAAACCTTTTTAGCTATGAAGAGGAAATGAAGATGCTCACTTCCTTAAATCCTTCTTAGACCTCAATAAAGCTTAGAACCTCCTACGTGCCTAAGGGGTGTTATTCACTATTGATGAGAACCTTAGAAGTTAGAGATGAAGAGATGATCATAGCTAATTCCATCTTAACTCCACCTTTTATTCCATTGCTATTGAAGCTCTTTGTTGTTTTCAACCTTCTTTGAAGTAATGGGAGAAATCTTGTACAAACAAGGAGAGGCATGACTTTTTCTTGAGCTTTTTGAAACTCATTGCTTCTTGAAGGATGTTGAACTAATTTTCATCTTTAATAGTAAGAAAGAAGTAGAAAAAGTCTTATTTTGAGGTAATAAGGGACCAGCCCCCTCTTGAAGATTCCTTGGTGCTCCTACAAAGAAATATGAAAAAAAATTGAATTGGAATAAATATTTTTCCTTTATTTTAAATTATTTCATACTCTAGGTTTATTTAAATTAGAAATTAAACAACCCTAAAATTTAGTTATAGAATTTTCCCTCATTGCTCATGCATCATGGAACATCCAAACATGCATGAATTGGTGAAGAATTGGTCCCTTGTCTTAGATCATGTACCAAATGTTAAATTTTTGGCCATCAAACTATCCACAGCTTCATTCACCTCACCCCAACTCCATGAGAATTCAAAACTAAATTATAGGTATAATTTCATGTTTTCCTTGATCTCATATCGACCTAATCACACCTTTCAAGATGCAGAGTTTGTTTTAACCAAGTCATTCTTCTTAGGTTTTGATAATTAAAGGCTTGATTTGAACATCCTTTATGAATTGACTTAATCTAATCAACATATGCCTCATTTTCGGAATGATTCAACTCATGTTGAATTGACTTTAGCTATTTTGAATAGCTTCAGCTTTTTCTTGTGCATCTCATGACTAAATATTGATCTGCCAAACATGACTCTACTTCTTTCATTGACTCAAGTTTCTTGAATCTTTTTTGGTTTTAAGGATTTTGGCATTCTAATTCCTAAAATATGAACTATCTACCCTCTGAGTAGACCCTTTGGAACTAGTGTTAGTCAACCTGAGTTATAAAAGAATCAAGACGTTTAAGGTGCCTTTTCGCAAGATTATTTAGAATAGAACAACGATTGACAGAGGAGGCAACAGTCCCTTGTAGTTATCAATGGGCTTCGAAAAGAAGTCTCCTCCTAGGAAAAGGAATGTAGTGCTATGGTTTTACTCAAAGAATAAGCAGATGATTTCTTCTCAACCTGCCTTAATGCATTCAATTGATTCCTTAGGTTTATGCCCAAACTACATGATCAAAGCATCTCTACAATTCACAGCTGAGAGATCAAATATGGTGCCAATATTTGGCAATACCAGTGAGGAAACAATCATCAACCATATACATGATAATTATCTCCCCTGGAATATCAACACAACTAACACTAAAATATTGGGTCAATGAAAAGAATCACTATGCCTTTCACAAGTTAAAATCTAGAAAATATTCTTAGTTGTTATAAATGGCTTATCTTCTAATTTCAAGATTGCAAACATAAAAAGGACAGGAAATAAATAAACAAAGATTTGATGATTGTATATCTTAAAGGACAAGAGAAGTTCACAAGACAAACTTAATGGTTTAACGTTCAAGAACAAGTCAAATTAAGAATGATGGAGTTACTAAGTTAAATATATAGCTTGATACTAATTTGCTAGATGCGTAATAAATTATTTATATCCATTTTTCAAAAAAAAAAAAAGGTTCATACATCTTGTGACTATTAGCATTTAAAGTATCTTTAAAGAAAGTATTTTTTAGTTCTTTATAAACAAGTAGATTCAAAATTAAATGTTAATTTTAAAACTTTAAATTCTGCAAAATTTAATACTTTCAAAATAATACTCAAATTAAGTCAAAGATATCATTTCATATTAATAGTAATATTTTACCATTTTTCACAAAGCTATTTATACACAATTCAATATTTAAAGCCAACAAAATTTAACTTTGCTCAAATCCGCAATCCAATGTGTATATCGAATGGTTTGATCAGTGTTCAAAAAAGGTAAAAGCAAACGTCTCATTAGGAAGGGAGTATTCAAGGAATACATGTCCATAATTGTTATTTACACACACATAGTTTATAATTTATGAGACCATGGCTACCACCAAGAAGCTAATTTTTGCTTTGTCAAGGCTACAAATAGATGGTCTAATTGCTTGTATTGGTCCATCAAGATAAAGCAAAGTTTGAATCACTTAAAACTGATTTGGAGAGCTCAATCTTAATTTTCTTTAATGAGAAAGTACTAGAATTTCAACAATTAAGGAAATGGAAAAAAGCAAATGGAAATGTAAGATTTTATAGACATGTTAACTAGTAATGAAGAATCAATAGGCATTGACAAAGTGAGATGAAATTACATGGTGCTAAACCATTCATAATTATAAGATATTCTAACAAATCAAGACACCATTTTGAACCTTTCACCTTGTTGTCTTTGCTATAATCCAAATCAGGGCTGCTTCACACCACAAGTTTGTTATACTAATCATAAGAACACTCTAAACAGGTTTCAGGTTGACATTCTTTATTTTTCAGTTCTGTTTTGTCTAATCAGTTGGAAAATACTTCAGCTCTTTGTACATGCCTCCTTAGGGAATATGATGTAGGCCCTTGTGAACCAATGTTTGTGCCTTGAAGTGATTCGTGCTAAAGAAAACCCACAAGAGGGGGGGGGGGTGAATTGTGTATTTAAATTCTTATAATTTCCGAAATTAAATTTAAAACACTTTAAGCAAAAGTAAAGAACATTGAACACACAAATTTTCAAGTGGTTCGACTCAAAACCGAGTCTACGTCCACCCCCAACCGGTGTTGGGAAAAATCCACTAAATTCTCCGATTACAAGTGAGGTTTTTCTTACGGTTCACCTCAAACCTACTTGGGATTTTTATTATGGCTAATCCCAAACCTACTTGAGTTTTTACCGGGCTCAACTCAAACCCGGGGCTTTAGCACAAACGCCGAGACGCCCTTGCCCCAAAACAAAAATACGAAAAATTGGCAAATGACTTAAGAAAAATTGGAGAAAAAAAGAGGCACACACAATCGTCGAATTATAGGGATAGAGATTTAGAAATGATTGAAAAACCTCTAATTCCACTAGCTTTCTTGCCGCTTTGCTTCTAGAGCTCGAATGCGCCGATTTTGCTCGGATGCTTGTGTTTAAGATCTGAAAATCTTTTGAAACAATTTAGCAAAGGTTAAAACTCAAAAATACATAATTTTTCTATATTTATAGAGCTCAGATTTGAGCTCTAAAAACACCCCCAACGGCTCCAAAAATTAATTAGCCGTTTGGGCAACAGACGGAAAGCAGCCACCGTCCGATCCGGGCCCAAAAACGAACGGCGCAGATTGTTTACACATTTTACCGTTCGGGCTTAATCCAGAGCGTTGGATCTGGGCGGACTTGATCTGAGCCATTAGATCCCGCGCGCTGAACGAACGGTGTTGATTGACCTCGCGAAACAGCCGTTCGAATTTACTCTTGCCCGTTGGATCTGGGCGGGCTTGATCTGCGCCATTGGATTGCGCGCTGAACGAACGGCGCTGATTAGCCTCGCGAAACAGCCGTTAGAATTTACTCTCGCCCGTTGGATCTAGGCGGGCTTGATCTGCGCCTTTGGATCCGGCCGAAGTTATAAGGTGGGATTTTTTAGTCCCACACTACAGAAGCGAATTCAGCGCACCTCTTTATAAGGAATTTTCGCCGTTTAACGTTCGAGCCACTTTGGGGCCGGCTCCCCCCTTCCTTGACCGGGATTTCATCACCTGGTTCGGGTTGACTTAGCCAAGCATTTGTTCATTGACTATTGACCGCGCTGCAGTTTGACCTAGCCGAGCTCCTTTGGGCGGTCTTGGCTTAGCCAGGCACTGTTCATTTGACTGTTGACCAGCTCTAGCCGAGCTCCTCTCGGCGTGCTTTGGGTCCAGGCTAGGTTTAGCCTTTTCGGGTCAACCAAATTTTTATTTTTTAAATTAAATTTTTAATTTCTAAAAGACCTGGACGGGCTGTTTTGGCGCCGGGTCGACCCACCCATTGCTACAGTACATTTTCCCGAGACTTCGGCTGTTTTAGGGTATTTTTGACGAATTTTTTAGCCAAAAATTTGACTATAAGTGTATAAAAATAATTTTGTATTCTTATAGTATTATAAGTTAATTAAGTGGCTATGAAAAGAAATTCGTAGAAAACGATTCCAAAATAATATTAAAAAATCAAATACCCATGTCTATACATTTTGTCAAATATGCTTGGCCCAAAAATCAAAATTCAGTATTAAATAATTTTATAATATTTTTAAATGTTAATACTACTAGTGTGCCTCATAATCTCAAAGTTTGGACATATCAAATTCAAGAAAAATAAAAAGAAATTCAATTATAAAAAATCTTGCGCATGTCTCAAAATTCCTTGAAGTATGCCATGACCTCAAGGCCCTTAGAGACCATTATTTTAGACATCTAAAATACATGGCTTGATTTAATTAATTATTAACAATTTTACTTAAAATCAAGCCTAAATAAAATATACACATTTATGCTTGACTCATCAAACACAAGGGTGTAACATGCCTCTTATAGGTCATTAGTGCAGAGAATTTCCAAGACCAGTGTCATGAGTTTGCATTGATCATGTAAATTTTTATGGGTCATTTTCACCTCTTCTAAGGGCAAGCATGTAGGCCTCTTCTAAGGTCAGTATCTAAAGGCTACAATCACCTATATTTGCAAATGTCATGAGGGAAAACCAACTGTTTTGTTGAGGTGGATGTTGATTGATTTGGGGCTAAACATAAAATCATGGCATGCATGTTCTATATGGTTTCCAAATTTATTATTCATTATGATTTATTTTCTATTGCTCACATTTAATTTAGTAACAAATGCAAAATTCACCCCTCCCAACTCATATGATCCCATTTGACTCTTCAATTGGTAATTTAGTATTAAAGCAAGGTCATACCAACAAATAAAAAATGGAATGAAAATCCTTCGTAACATTATTTATGACATTAGGAGGTGGTTTGATCACCATAAGACACTCAAATGAGCATCCACTAGTGTTTATAGAACAAAATCTTGATTTATGAAAAATTGGATGGAATATTTCATTCAAAATGTAGATTTAGAGGATCTAATAGAAATATTTAGACGTGATATTAGGATTTTGGGGTTAAATACAAGCTAGATTTAAAATTCCTTATTGATCTCATCATTTCACAAGCAAATTGAGAACTTTAGTATGAATTATATTAACATGTACACATACCCATGGCTGTTAGAGCTTTAATTTAATTTTAACATGAAATTTTGATAGCATGGTTGTGATGAAATACATGAAAACTTTGGATCAATCCATGTTATAAAGAAAGCCATGATCATAATAAACTTATGTAATAAGAAAACCCTTGAACCAAATTGCTAGGAGATATGATTAATCTCTAGCTAATTTTGCTAAAATCTTATGCTATGTGGAAGATAGTCTCTATGCCTACATGTGATAAAATCCCTAAATTTTGCTAAAAAATATACCACACTTAAGATATCTCTATTTAACCAAGATGACCTTAGATTTCAACTTGAACACCATATCATGATGAGAACATACAAACATAAGACCTAGATAAGGAAATTGATAAAAGCTCTTTTTATACAATTGAACTTTAAGCTAGACCATAAACATTAGGATAAAACTTAAAACTTAGCCAAACCATAAAGATTTCTTACAGCAAAGTATTTTCTTACCTTGATTATGCTTGGGAAGCTTATAACATGGCTTACTTAAGTAATGGGAGGCTCGGCTTAAGCTTATATGAACCTAAATAGCTTTTAGGGTGAGTTATAGCTCTCGGTTTCTAGATAGGAAGCTTGGAAGAGCTCAATTTCAGGCTTTTGAAGAAAACTAAGTTGGTTAAGGTCACTGTTAGGCTTGCAAGAATAGTTGGGTCTTGGTTAAGTGTGCTTAAGGTTGCAGTTATGCTCGACTTGGCCAAGGGCTAATTGACCTTGTGATGTTGGCTAAAGCTTAGACATGGCTTGGATAATAGGGTAAGATCATAAGTGATGTCATTTAGTCACTTAAGTCATGGGTTAATATTCTAAATTATAGTTTTGGAGATGTGTGCGGCTAACAGGAGATTTTTGAGATGAATGTAGTATCTCAAGTTTACAATGACCCATGAGAGTCACTAAAGGAACTCATGTGAACCCACACTTGTAATAATTAGCAATACGTTACAAAATGTGCCTAAAGTTAAAAGCCAAGAATGTAGACTTGAGCAAGGGCTCAGGAATAACTAGATAGGCATGTTAGTCTCTAAAGAGAATCCTAAATAAGACTAAGGACAAAGATTAATTATTTGTGTAACATTTGAATAAGGTAAGGCACCCAAATAATTGGGTTAAGATTTAGTAGAAACCTTAGAGTACCTCAGATAATAAATAAAAATCCTAGATTATTGATTAGGATTTTGAGAAAACTCTAAGAGCATCCTAGATAGTAGAGTAGAGTATTTGGAATAATTGGTTGAAACAATGTCAATATGACAATCATGAAAATCTTAATGAAGATCATATTTAGGATGTAAATTAACCCAGGGATTGACAGGTCAATTATTAAGACTCTTACAAGATGAGATAACCATTTTGCATGATTGGTTGAACTAGTAGGGGGAGTCTCAGATCCCATGGTTAGAGACTCCAGATATGGCTAAATATCATTTGCACATTGAGCCTAATAAAGGGACATTTTCTCATTGAGCCCATTAAGGGGACATTTTCATATTGAGCCCACGAGGATTGACAATCAGTTATTAGGACTCTCACAAAATAAGGAGGTAACTGTTTTGTGTGACTGGCTGCACCTATAAGGAGACTGTCAAATCACGTGATCAGAGACTCCAAGTATGACTGAGAGCCATTTGCACAATAAGCCTGATGAGGGGATAATTTCTCATTAAGTCTCATAAGAAGACATTTTCATATTGAGCCCTATAAGGGACAGTAGAACATTGAGTCCTGTGGAAAACAATGGACGTGTCAAAATATATAGTGGGGAGTGCCACATGTTATTGATGACCCTAGAGCCCATGAAGACTAGCTACATGATTGACAAAGCTTAAGATGTAGAGTGCCAGATTATATGATGATCAGGAGAGTCAAACCTTGCCATGATTCTCATTGGTTGGAGAAAATACTAGATTGCTGGTGGGAAATTGAACATCCAATTAACTACATAATATTATAATAATATTAATCATCATGATGTTGATTATATTATGTTTATATAGATTTGATATAGTACATTGTTAATATATGTCTAATTTTACAATATGATTTAAGAATTCCCTATTAAGCTCCAACTCACTCCCCTTTATTTTTATATAAAGGTTCAAGGAAATGAGAGCTTGCTTGGGAGAAAGAGATTTGGGCTTTCTTGTTGAGCATCTAGTCATTCATCAGTTCTATTTACATTTCTTACTTTAGAAGTAAAGATGTTGTTCCTTATAACTCTAATATTATAATTTGATGAACATTAGATTGTATCAGACTTTTATTACTGAACCTTGATATTGCATCTTATATTATCTCTTATACTGGACTTGTTTTATGGATATTATGATTTTGAGCATATGGTACGTATGGCTTTCTTTATAGATTGTTATGGTATTATGCACATGCTAATGTATATTAGTAAGTTACCCAACCTAGGGTGAATCAATCCCTAAATCAATTGGATAACTATTTGTTAAAGAAACGGCACACCACAAGCATGATGATCAAACTACAAGAATGCAACTCCTAGTGTAAATATCAAACGTAAGGAGTGAAAAGGTGACAAACCATAAGCATTGACTATACATGGATTTGTTGTACTAGAGGTTTTAAAAAAAATTGCTAAAAGCCGAGTGTCATAGTGAGACGATGTGAATAGAAAGAGCAAGAGAGGATGCAAGGGAGAGAAAATGAGAGGACAAAAGAGCTTAAGAGTTATTACTAAAAAAAGGAACCTTACAAGTCATGAGAGATCTCGGTTATCATTCGTCACCAATTAAATAATGTCTTTTAAGAGAACTTTTGAGAAAATGGCCATTTTCTCAAATCTTCGATTTCCTTACAGGTCAATAAGCAGTTCAAAAGCAGTCGATTGTAGTGATAATATGGGGTTATGCCAAAAAATACACATCATGGAGTCCTAAGAGCAAATTACAACCACCAAGTTCTTACCTAATGCACCATCATAAAGATAACTCTTCTTTTAATAAGGTAAAATTTGTAGATATCTTATATGATTACATTACTAATGCATTCAATGAATTAGCATTTATTTTTAAGAGCTAAGAGACATTTTATGTATTGATTCATTTAGATTTGATAATGAATTTACTAGAAAAGATAATAAATCTCATAAAAGAAAAACTAAATCATGTGTTAAGCTTAAAAAGGATAATTTAATGTTGAAAGCCAAGGTGAATAGTTTGTCTACTCACATAAGTTCTCATAGTTCATTATGTAGTTTTATCATTCCAATGGTTTTTGTTTTATTATTAAGTAGCAGTTTCGTTTCATTATGGAATCAAGTTTTTTGTGGTTTTTGTCTTGTTAAAGTCATTTATTCTTATTGAAGAAAAATCCTTGGAGGAATTCATCTCTAATCCTCTGCTTGTGGAACCCCAAGTGGTAACTCAAGAAGTGCACTTAGCTTTCAATCTTGTATTGTAGCAAGGATCACATTGCAAGATACCGTGTGCAAGCACTGCTGGAGATCATTTCAATCATGCACTTCAGTCTAGGTTTTTACATGTTAGTGAAGCAATGATCTCCACTTTTACTGTGTTCCAGCTCTTATTGAAGGAAAAATCCTCCGTGGGATTCCTTTCTAATCCTCTGCTTGTGGAATCCAAAGTGATAACAAAAGAAGTGCAATTAGCTTTCAATCTTGCATGGTGGCAAAGATCAAACTGCAAGATATCGCGTGTAAGCACTGTTGGAGATGTTTTAAGCTGCTATCTTCCCTCTAACTTCATGGTTCCTACTGTTTTGCTCTACTTTTTAGCTTCTGCTGTCAACATCTAGCTTTCACGAAATTTTATTACCATGTTTTAATCATATTTTGGAATTCTTACCGTGAATTGAAATGAAATTTAATGGGATTACACTTTAACTAATATATTTGAAGTGTGAATCATTTGCAAGCTCAGATCCACACGCTACTTGGAACTATTAAATTGCAGATTTCCTGAAATGCTTGTTTTCTAAGCTTTTCATACACGCATGTAGCTAATTGTTTTTATTCATTAATAAAGTTTCGTTTGATTTCATCAGTTAATTACGCTATAAATTCAATATAACATGTTCCTATGATCCAACATAAATCCCACAAAAAAAACCACCATAAATGCTGCCTAAACACACGACCTAAACTAACCTTAAACCTAGGTAAACCTTTACTTAAACCTTGTCCCTAAATTCCCACTACATAAAACCATCCTAAATCACCTCTTAATCACTCCCTTACTTAGCCACAGCAAGTCGACAATATAGAAAGTTCTTCCCCATAATTTTATAACCAATTTCACTTGGTAAGCTTTAACCCAATCCTAAAACTACATCTAAGAACTAGTAAAGAAAGTTGTGCTACTTCCATTCACACTTTCTGCAAAAATCAGTAACTGCACACCATAAAGTAAATTAAAAATCCCTTCCCTAAGTCTGAGTTTACCATAACTTCATTGGTAGAGTACTGTGAATGCAAATCAAACCTAAGTGGTTTCCCACCATGTCAAATTTGGTATCTGATCTTTGAGCTGAGATTTTTTAGAACAAACCATGGTTTAAGATTTATCACTTGTTTTACAACCCTCCAACAATGATGAAGATTACTATGATGAGTTCCTTATAAGAGCTCAATAAGAAATCAATGATTTGCAAGGTGCATGACACCTAATTGAATATAATTCAAAGCATTCAAACTGTATTTAAAGAGTGTCTGTACATACTGTAATTTAATAATGAGAAAGCATGCTTAGAAGTACAGCAAATAAGCTTCACACACCAAAAGCATGTAAATTTCACCATCACTATTTATGATAATGCTTAGAAGTACTAGTTATCATATTACACAGATTGACCTTGAACCTAGGACCGTTCAACTCGTTTATCTCAGAAAAAAAAAAAAAAAACAAAAACAACACAACGAATTATTGCCAACCACATAATTACTTTATTAGAATAACAAAATTATGCTACTTCATTGAAACTACGTTGGCCAATCAACATACCTACATTTTATTTTTCCGATTTCAAATGCTTCTATCAGTGATAATCCAAAACAAATTCTACTATTCCTTTCACTTGACACAAGTACTTGGCAACCTTTACTCTACAATATGAATCATTCTAAACTTAGTTAAAAATTAAAATTGAAAATATAAATGCTTAAATATTTAAACATGCTAAAATTTTATTTCCAAGGCTTTATGACTTTTCTTGCAAAAATGTCTATTGTCAAAGTCACAAAAACGTGAAACAGAATTTTATGGTTAACTTTTAAGTTTGTGATCAAGATGAGCTAATAAAAAGCATAGTCATATGCTTCTAAATACCCAATATCAGGTTTTATCATAAACAGTGACTAACAATGGTCAGGGCCATGAAGTATATTATTGATTCTTTTTCATTACAATATTTAGATATATTTATCAATTAATGTCTATTTTGGAATAGTTTTAAAACCATTGAAAAGAGTTATTGAAATAAATCAAAGGTAAAGCCTGGAGTTGCAATTCATGAACATACAGAAGGCAACATAAAAAGAATAACTTAATTCAAGAACGACATTACAAATATTTGCAGGCCTAAGAAAAAGTAACAGCATATAATTAGAAAGCATGCATTAAAGAGAGCAGCATCACACTAATATTCATCAAAGGAAATAAATTACCACCTTTGAATTTATGGACAACATCAACTTTATCCAGTATTCGAAAGCTAGAATCTGCCGAGGCAACCAGTAGCTTGTCTGGATCTCGTGGAGAGAACTGTAAAGATAAGAAAGAATTAATCCTATGTAGCACATTAACAATAAAGATAAAAATGAAAAAAAAAATCACCTGTAAACCAGTAATTTGCTTTCCAATTGGTTTCCCTTTTCCTTCCATGGTACATTGTGCATCCAACTGAATTATATTGCCTATGTATAACAACTAATAAATCAGATATAAAATTTCTTCTCCATGAGTTCAAAAATAGACCAAATTACAACACAAAAAATGATTTGGAGGACTGAAACAGGATGTACGAGACATGGGGAGGTTGCTCAAATAAAGGAAGAAATTACAGTTTATAGAACAAAAGTATAATGGAAAGCTACATTGCTAGGCCACCTACCCAAGTAGTGATAAAAGCGGCAATTTCCATATATGTTACCAACCACAAATCCCTGTTACCATCAAAAAGAAAGTTAGCAATATTAGATGATTAATACATTACATCAATATTAAAAAATATAGCAAATAAGAAAATAATTCCCATACACAAATGCAGTGGTCAGACAAAAACCTTTCCATCTGGTTGATAGCAAACAGAAGTGACAATATCACGAATGTCAACCCAGTCAACCACATGATTTTCTGATATACACCATATGCGAACTTTTCCATCTATAGAGCCACTTATGAAGTATCTTTCGTCAACAGGATTGAATTGAATGCAAGTCACTGGCACCAATAAAAATTTAAGGAACAAGCATGAGTTTGCATTGGCTTAATGCAGAATCTATTAAAACCATCGAATGGCATTTCTTCACTATACAAAATTGAGGAGTTATAATATTATTCTAGAACTTATAAACCAAATTACATCAAAAAGTGTAATGCATATGATCAATTGAACAAATGGACAGAAAAACAAAAGAATATGATGTCAGTACTATTCTACAAATGAATAGTCACAATATACATGGTAAACTCCACATGTCAAGATTTCAATAATTTCAAATCATGGTAAAACATAATCAAATCTCAGTAAAGCAATCAAGTTGAATGATATATCTATGTCTATGTCTAAATAATACATGAATAACAAAGATGTAAGCAACTACCATAATCCTTGTGCTGAAAAATTTTAAGGCATTCATTACAACCAACTTTCCACATTCGCACAGTTTTGTCCATGGAAGATGTAATAAGACACTGCAAGAAGAAAGGAAAAGCACAAATGAAAAATTGGATCATAAATACTATAATATATTTGTCACCAAAGATAACGAAAAAACAAAGAAGATGAAGCAAAAGCTTTAACCAATAAAAACAAGTACAATGATCTGATAGTAAATGTAATTTTCAAAGAGTCGTGAATTACATTAGATTCAGACCATGAAAGGTCAAGTATGTCACTCGAATGTCCATGAAGCTCTTGAAAAGGAGTATCCATGATCTTAAAAGCCTTCTTTGGAATGACAATTGGAGCAGAATTCACACCCTTCCTCCCCAAAAAATTGTTATGTATAACTTCTCCAATTCCTTCTGTAGATTCATTTGCCATGGAGCATTTGTAGGAGGCCTCCCCTTCACTTATGTGCCAAATGCGAACAACACGATCTTCGCCACCACTAGCCAAATACCTCCCAGATGGAGAAAATTTCATAGTTCTAATTAAGCCCTTGTGAGCTTGAATTTCTTGCCCAATGAACAAAGCAGTGAGCTCCCTGCACCTTTTCCCATGCTGTAGAACCTTCGTTATCATACTACGATTTAATTGGGAATTTTTAATGGATACGTCATTCCTACACAGCCCTAAAGTATATCTTGAGGATGTCAACCTTTTCCACAAACTCTTGAATTTCTCCCTCCTAGCTGCTAAACCTTGGCCATTTTTATCCTCAAAGGACGATTCTCTCTGCACTATTTTAAGGGCAGAACGGGATAAATGCAGTAGCTTTTCAAAGTCCTGCAAAGTAAAAAGCTTGCCTAAACCTCCTCTTTTAATCATACAAGACAGATCATTACACATTGGCACGTGAACAGCAAACTTCTTTTCACGTTCCAGATCCCTTCTGCAACAAAGAGAATCTTCCTCTGCCCAATCGTCAATTACTGAGAGAGAATCAAAGTTAGTCCCACTGTGTTCTGTAGAACACACTGCCTCAATTTGCTTTGGCAAGCTAACACAAAAATGCTCTAATATTTCAGGTGAGCATCCCGGTGGAGAGGAAAGAAAATCGTCAAATCCCATTGTGTAAAGGAAATTTTTCCGCCTTTCACTAACGGACATCATGTCGTTTGTCCAGAATTGAGGGTCAAAAAATCTTTTGCTCGTTTCTAGCTCGTCATCTACCGAGCAATAAGATGACAGAGAATCAATTGAAGTCCTAAAGTTATCAAAAGAGTCAAAAAAGTCTTCTCCCTGCACATCAGAGCTCTGCATGTTTACTCCAAAACAGGTCGTAGAATCCTGCCAATCACCATTGAGGAATCCCAGCCCACTGACCCTGTCAAGAATCTGGGCATGATAAGCAGCAGTAATTTTATTCCAGATGTAAAACGAAGCCTCTTACTACAAAGGGTGCATCACCTTAGTCAAAAAGTAAGAAAATGGTAAATGGCGAGCCAGGATGAATGTTCTTTGAACTCACAAATGTAGTGCAAGAGATCATTAATCCACAACCAAATTGACGACGAATCTCAAGAACATAGCAGCAACATTACCATGAAAATCTTAAAAAAGGAGAAATGGACACCGCATGGAAATCGATCCATTAGGAGCCACTAGTTTGAGCGGCATGGTTTGCAGCTCAATGGAAGAGAACAGAACGATAATTCCGAAGTAAAGAGTGCAATAGAATCACATTGATGAAGCCGTTTTAATGAATCAAAAAAAAAAAAAAATCAAAATCAAAACGACAAAAATATAAGTAAAACTAATATTTTATGTGATTTAACTGCATACGGAGAAGATACTTGAATTAGCTAGCAAAGCAAGAAAGACCAGAATCACCCGTGAAAAAGCTGTTAAAAAGTTTAAATTCCGTTTTACCATTGTATCATCTACCAACATATCAAAGCAAAGGCAATAAGGGCCAACAAATACAAGAACTTATCTCTAATCTTGAACAAAACTAAAGCCCAATTGTTAAAGTCTATATAAAAATGTCCTCCGAAGCGGCGGAAAAATTCTAAACCAAAGATATCTCAACTTCCACAGCCTCATCGAAACGTACACCCCACTCTTGCCATTATTCACCGATCATCCAAAACATTGAAACTACCAAGCAAGTCCGACATGGCTATTGCAATCCAAAACCAAAAGCAAACGAAAAAGTAAAAAAAAAACCAAAAAGGAAACCACGCTCCGGAAAGAGCTAGTCCTTAATCAGCAAACCATGAAACTGCTTCCTTGAATGGGACGAGAATTCGCGCTAATTCCATAATATATAAATACGAAATCAAACAGCTAGATCAACAGGGACGGACGCCCCCCACCTTGCCTCGATGGACGTTCCCCGAAAGAACGACGCCAAAACAAATTTGGCTCCTACATCATATGAAAACAATAACAACATTGACAGAAACACGCACTCCATCTCTAATGTTCCTAAAGCAGAGTGATCACCCCTTTGGCGCTTAAAACTTAAATACGACGAGATGATAAAGATGGAAAATAAGTATATTATGGTAAAGGCCAGAGGTACCACCTCGAGATCTGTATCCATATTGCTACGGCGGGCGTCGGCCGTGCGCCCTTGAAGCAAGACTGCGTGTGGTTAGAGAACAAGCTTCTGTTGCAGGGTATAAATTCTGCTTTCCCTGGGGACGACATCTTTTAGCTCCACGCAGCTTGAAGAAGGAGCTGTATTCGGCGTCAGCTGTCTTCAGACTCTTTCAAATTACAGGTTATTATGCCTCTTAGTTCCTTCCAAAATGTAACTTTTACTGCTGAGCCTCCATTTGTCGGACCTTCGTTTATATTTTCTTTTTAGTTTCTTCATTTATTTTAATGATTATAGTTAGATTGAAACTTGATTAAAATACAAATGAATGTAATAATGTTTAATAAATTATAGATGAAATGATATGTTAAAAATAGAGTAGATATGAAAAGATAAAATTATTTTTTGTTTTAAAAATAATAACAAAACTAATTCATGACATAATAAAAATTAAAGTTAATTAAATATTAAATCTCTAGATAATATCGATTATAAAGAAAATTTAAATATAACAATAAACAATTTTGTTTTGTATTGTGAGAGCAAATCATTTGTCATTCAATTAAATTGTTGGTGATGGATACTAGGTGAAAGTAAATTGTATAAATAAATCATAAAAAAGAAGAATAAATTTGTTTTCATTTTATCATAAATATAATTACTAGTATTTTATATTTTTCTAAATGGTCAAATGTTAATTTAAAATTATAACTATAAATTAATTTAATAATATTTTTCAATAATAATATACCACATCATGTTATTTAAGATTATTTTTAGATAACATTCTTTAGTTACATTATGTACAAAAACAACAATAATTCACTAAAATCACATCTAAATAAATAAAAACCTTGGTTGGCATTATTTTTCATTATTTGACAAATTTCACCTTATGGATAATGCTATACTACTTAAACAACCATCTCATCTTGCATTTGAATAAAGTTTTATATGGAATAACAGAATTCTAAAAAATAACACTAATTGTCGAGGTTGACAATATCCAATAAAATTTGAAATACTTACAAAATGAATAGCACAATAATAGTTAATAAACCTGAAGACTAATTTGGAACTATCTAACAACTTTGACAATTTCTTCAATGCATTTAAACAACATTATCTCTTTAAACATTCATGTTATAAATATGACATTTTCTATTAAGTTGGCTACTAAATCACAAAAACTTGCAATGTATGTTGTGTATGGAAGGCAAACCAAAGAGGGAGAAAGGAGAGGTAATTTGGCGATATCAAATTTTTACAAAAGATCTTTTTTAAAGATAATGTTCAATAAAGTTTTTATAAGTTATAATGATTATGATTTACCTCTTTTACAATTTTTCTCAATATAAATCAAATTATTGTAATTGTAGGAGTATATATCTAAGCATACTATACGTTTATAAATATTGCACTGTATGAAATCTCAAGCTTTTGCCTTATAAGTTTTCACATACTCAATAAACTAAATGTATTACATACAAGAAAATCCCATACCTACATGAGACTTGGGTTTCTTATTTATGCCTTATTATATGGTCATCCTTTAGAGTACTTTGCCCATATCAACTAAATGTACTATATATAAGTCCAAGCACTAATTCTAACAATATGACGGATTGTCCTTTAATGTACTTTAAAAAATATATTAAACATATTGTATGTTGTATGTAATGTGTCATATAATTAATTTAATTGTAACCACTCTTTTTCTTAAACTTAAATATCATCTTTGTTCTAATAAAATTTCTTATGAAATTATTGATTTTGCTTACTCAGGTAAAATCATTAGCACTTTTCTTACAAGATCTGTATTAGAAAATACATTTTCAAGATTTGTTAATCCGTTAATAAAATTTGTAAATCACATAAACATGTTCTTTATAGTTTCTCTTAGATTCATTCTAAAGAATTTATAATTATGTGTAAACATATTTATTTTAGTATATTTAACTTGTGAAGTGCCTTAACAAGTTATTTTATTTTTTTTCAAACTTCATATGTGATATGTAAATTCATAACTTGATTAAATTCACTAAAAGATACATCACAATTCTTAAACATGTTTTTTATAATTTCTCTCATATTTATTCTAAAGAGCTCATGATCATGTGTGAACACATTTATTTTATTATCTTTAACTTGTGAAGTGTCTTCACAAGTTACTTCTATTTTTTTCAAACTTTATATGTAGTATGTAAATTCATAACTTGATTAAATTTACTAAGAGATATCCCATAATTCATAAACATGTTCTTTATAGTTTCTCTTCGATTTATTCTAGAGTATTCATAATCATATGTAAACATATTTATTTTAATATCTTTAACTTGTGAAGTGCCTTCACAAGTTATTTCTATCTTTTTCCAAACTTCATATGCAATATACAAATTCATAACATGATTAAATTTACTAAGGGATATGTCATAATAAAGATAGTTGAGTGCACTAACATTTAATTGTGTCATTCTCCTTGGTAACTACTAAGTTCATAAATCAACTTGATCTCATTAGTACATAAACCTCATAAATCATAGGGTTTGTAATCACTTCCTAAAGTTCTAAGTTAATTGATTAAACAAAACTTATAAATCTATTTTCTAATATAAATGAAATTTACCCTTAAATAATATAAAATAGAATGAAGAAAACCTTCATCTAATGTTACACAAATACTAGCCATAGGTGAAGTCATATTAAAAACTTAATTGAACAAAAACAATTAACAAACAAAAGTATTTTGGTAAGAATGTAAAATGATAAGATGGAATTAAAATTAATATGTAACCAAAATAATAATTAAGTAAATTTGACAAAATAATTAAAATACACACGAATAAGATCACCCTAATAATTTTACTCACTCAGTGTAAGGAGCCCACTCTGATATCAATTGAAGTAAAATGAGCGTGTAAATCTCACAAGAGAAAGGTGAATTAAGGGTTTTAAAATATTTTTTGTTAATTTTTATTATATTTATTTATAATATATTTTTATATAAATAATATTATTTTTGTAATAAATCTTAATATTTAAATTTATATATAATTTTTAATATTTATGATTAAAAAAATAAAAACTAAAATGATGTACTAAAATTTTAGGTAGTTTAGTTCAAACTAGTAATTACGTCCACCCCCAATCGAGATCAAGAAAAACTCTACTATTAAAAGAGTTACATCTTTAGGTTTTTTACACCTCACCTTCAACTTTCTTGGGGTTTTCCTTTATGATTTATCTCCAACTTACTTGAGAGTTTTTCTTATAGTTCACCTCCAATCTACTAGTATTTATGAGTTCAACTATAATTTAAGATTTTGCGAGCTCAATTTAAACTAAGTTTTTTACAATATCAAACCAAACTTAGGATTTTATAAAATCAGGCTACCCAACCCAAAAGGAAAAAGAAAAATACTATAAGAAATAAATTTTTGATAAAAGTGTACAAATTTTTCTATGTTTGTTGATGAATTGTGAAAGTCATAAAGAGTTCAAATTATGAAGAGAAGTGAGAAATAAAAGCTTGAAAGATTTAGGTTTAATTAAAAGAATTTAAAATTTCAAATAATATTAAGCCATAATTACTTGTGAGAGATGTTTATATCATTAGAATATGATGTGGCATTTCTTTAAGATCTTAAAATCTTATTCATATTTATTTGTCATTTCATGAATAATTGTTGGACTTAAAGTTGTTACTTAAAAAGTTATTCCAAATAGTTTGAAATATTTCTTCCAAAATAGTTGATTATAATTGTACATATAATAGCTAGGGAAATAGCCGTTAGGTTGGATCAACTAGGGCATTCGATCATAGAAGTTCTCGACCATAAGATCAAAGGATATAAAAGCAAATGAGTTATGGATAGTTGGATCAAGATGGATTATATTTATATAATTTGATAATATTGGATGAGATCTAGATCATTTGATTCATCAACGATAAATACAAATTTGATCTGGGCCATCCAATCAAATTAGATTAAATTTAGAACATTCGATTTATCAACGATAAATGCAAAAATGATCTCAGTCATATGATTCAAATTAGAGAGATGTGAGCCATCAAATTAAGGATAAATCATATTAAATAAGATAGAATGAATCATGACCATTAGATCAAGCTTATAGAATGGATTATAGGATGTATCAAGATCATTATTTAAAAAGCCGGGACAGTCTCCATTGTGCGATCACAAAAATGTGTGATTAGATGACACTATGTTACTTTATCTTTAAAAGCGTTCAGGCACTAATACTTTAGTCTCATATGTTGTTAATGCCTAAACATTTGGTGTTTATAAGGTTTTCTTTGCCTTTATAATATGAGTTAGTACATGAGATTTACTCCCTCCTTATGTGTTTAAGAATTCATCCCTTGGGCCACTTGTGCACTTATAAGATTATGGTTAGCATATCTGATTACTAGACCCATTTCATGAATTTATTGAGTTCTGTTGGATTTGATGCTTTACTCTGTCTTATTGTAGTCGGGTTCAGAAATGGCACCCTAACCAAGTCCAGGCTTGACCTAACTTGGTTTGAGCTAGTCCCTGGCATGCTTGGGCTTATTCTACTGGAGTGCTTTGCACTCGAGCACCTACTTAGAATGTGGCTTAAGATAATTTTTTTAAATTATAAAACTTTTATTATAATTATGTTTTTCCAATTTAACTAAAATTTAATAATTAACCTAAAATAGAATTTAGTAATGATGCATAAGTAAGATTTAATAAGAAAAATAATCAAGAAATTATAAAATAAAATTCTATATGTTTCCTAAATCAAAGAGATGATTGAATAATTAGATGCTTGAGTAGGAATTGAATTTGATACAAAAGAGAAATGTGTTTTATGATTAATAATCAATGAGCTCACATTTTATTTCATAACAAAAAGAAAATATTTTCAAAATTTATGTGCATATCTTCAATCATTAAAACTTGTTAAATACTTCAAGGTACTTTAAAGATCACTAATTCAATGTTTTCAAAAGTTGATGACTTGCTCTTCATCTCTAAACATATTTTATACTAAACAAACCTATTAAAATAACATGCTAAATATTTATGACTTGACTCATCAAAAATAAATCTATCTTAATAATTAGTAAGAGCTTAATCAGTCCTAATTCTTCATTATTAGAAGTTATTATTCTCTTTGTTAGAATGAAGGATAAGAGCTTATGTATGTGTGTAGACTTCAAGGAATTGAATAAAGTGATTATTAAAAATTAATATTTATTATCTCACATAGATGATTTGCTTGATCAGCTATAGGGTATATTAGCATTCTCAAAGATTTATTCAATCTAGATATCATAATATTAGAATTAAAGAATAAGATGTTCCTAATACACCTTTTAGATCTCAATATAAGCATTCATAGTTTTGCCTTTTGGCTTATTTAATGTACATGCAATTTTATAGACATCATGAATCAACTTTTCTAGCCCTATCTTAATCAATTTTTTATTATGTTTATTAATGATATGTTAATATTACTTTAGGAGTAGAGAGCTGCATGTTAAGCATCTTAAGATTGTGTTAGAGTTGCTTAGGCATAAGCAATTATATGCAAAATTTTCATAATGCTCCTTCTAGATGGATCCAATTGGACTTTCTTAGTCATAATGGTAATGTAACAAGAGCATCAGTAGATCACAGTGCGAGCTACTATAGATTGGAAAAAACCTATTACAATATCAAAAATTCATAGCTTGTGTTTTTGAAAGTTTGTGCTCAATTTCTCTAAAATTCCCACACCCCTGAAATAATTAACTAAGAAAGGAATAACTTTCTTTTAATCTAGCTAGCTTGAGTATAGCTTTGCTAAATTAAAAGTAAGTTGAGTTCAACCTCAATGTTGGCATCATTAAGGTAAGGTAAGCCCTATCAAGTGTTTGCTAATGCTTGACACCTTGGCTTAAGAGGCAATTCTTATGCACAATGGCTGAGTTGTGGCCTATGCCTCTAGACAGTTACATGATCATGAGTACAATTATCCTACTCAACATTTGAAGTTAGTAATAGTTATCTTTGCACTCAAGATCTAATGTTATTACCTATATAATGTTTAGGTTGAACTTTTCTTAAATAATAAATGTCTTAAGTATATTTTCTCATAGAGAGAGCTTATTCTAAAGGAATGATGATATTTAAAACTTATAATAGATTGTGAGCTAGATATCAAATATTGTGAAGGTAAAACAAATTTGGTAGTTGATGCTCTGAGTAAGGACACAATCCTTGTATCTTTGTTAGTGGATGACTCAATGATAGAGATAGAAGGTATATTTGATTTTGGTAGGGTTCAAGATTAGCTAGTAATGTAGTCCTTAATGGCTTAGCTTAGTTCTCTCTCTGTTCATGTTTATTAGCTTAATGAGTTAAGGGCACTTTAGTAGAGTACCTAGATATTTGAGAGGTGATAACCATTTATAAAAAGGAGAGTTTAAGGGCATTTTCTTAAAAGATGATATTCTAGTTTATTATGGAATATGGTATGTCTATCAACATTAGGGATTCAAGAATAACATATTGAAGGAGGCTCATGACAATAGATTGGTAATTTACCTTATAGAAATAAAAATATGCAGCAACCCCAAGACTTTTAGTGAGAGTTTTGAAAAAGGATATGACACATTATGTTCAAAAATGCCTGATATATTAAGTTAAGGTGAAACATTATACCCGATGGTCTACTTCATCTTACTACTTCATCCAAGCCTTAATTGTATTATTCTTATAACCATTGCATAAGAGCTTCACATATTACTTGGTAAACTCTTTCCACTTTAATTTAGACATTATGTCATATATTCTCTTTGAATATTGTAAGATTTTTGTATGTATTACTTTCTTAAATATTGTAACTCATTATAAAGTTTTTGTATACTCTTTTGAGTAAGGTTCTCTCCTATCTGATTATCAACAAAAAGAAATAAATTTACTTCCAAGCAACACCAAAAAGGACATAGTTATATTAAGTCTACCTCACTTGGTTGTTGCTGAATGGAACTTGTTTTTAATAAAAGTTTAGCAATTTTGTTGAGAATGGATGTAGATTTTAGTTTAGACCTAAATATCTTTATGTTCTCTCATGTGTTCTTATTTATGATTGTTATTGTTTATTTATTACATACTCATACAAAGGTTGTGAACTCTAAAAAGTGATTTTTTAAAACTTTTAAAAGAGTAGTTAAGATGAACAAAAGTCTTTCAATTCAAGATTATTTGAGTTGTTTTAATTTGAATTAAGTTAGGTAATTGATAATTCTATTTTAATTTTATTCCAAACAAAATTTTAAAAAATTTTGAAATTTTTAAGGTGATTTAATTTTGTTTTAAAATTCATAATTCATCTCTTCTATTGGATATCTTGCTTCTGTATTTCCAACAATCTTTACTATTCCAAATTATCTTAGGAGTCTAAAATGACTCATCCTAATTCTTTGCGATGATTGTTTGTGGACCAACTACTTAGGTTTGTCACTATGTGCATTAGGCATAGACAAACCAATCATCATGGTTAGTTAAGTTTAGTCCTCTTACAGATCATTATTACATTGACTTGTTTTATTGAATTGTTTTACTTGTTTTCTCTTGGATGCTATATTAGTCTTAATATGGGCATGTTTAAGAATATTTTTTATTGTAAACTTTACAAAATTTTGTGAAATAAAAATTTGTTTTCCTCTTTTCAATAAGAGTTATCAAAGTGTGCAAACACTGAAAGTTGTTGTAGCTATGATGACACAATAAAGTTATGGTTTTATTATTCTCCCTTTTAAATTTCCCTCAAAATCTCTTCATCTTCCTCTTAATATCTCGTTTGGTCTATGCTTATTTGATATTCTTTTAGTGGTATCTATTTAGCATTTGGGTTTTATAAAAGTCATAAATATGTCTTGTTGAACTCCATTTACACAAAAAGTCTTTAAACATTTCCAATAAATCCTCACAAAATTCTAAATAAAATTGCACAAAAGTCTTCTCCCTTTACAACCCTTTCAAAACAATATTGTTTTTTATTCTCAAGATTTTCTTTATTTCTCCCTTTAAAATAAAGTCCATAAAACTTATGTTCACCACATTATCTTACGTTCAATATTGTTCTTGATTTGGGCTCTAAGTGAAACCTCCAAAAGCGCCAATTAACTAGCAAATTTTATCTAAGGTTCAAATATTCTTTAATTTTTTATGTCCTTTGCCCATCAATCCTTTACTTGCTAACCTAAAATATGGCTAATTTCTAGAGTTTCATGCTCTGATTCACTTAAGATTTGACTAACTTACCTCTCTTTTCTCTCTTTCATTTTTCTCATTTTTTTAATTTCTTTTCATAAAGATTTTAACTTCCTCTCCCTCCTCACCCAATTTCCACAACCAACCTTAACTCTTAGCTACCTATATACTAACCATCATCACTTAATCTCAATCATATTACCAACCCTAGTTTTACAATTCACTTAGTAGATTAATTTAAAATAATTCTTAAAATCTTCTTATCAATCTATTGTGAAACTAAAAAATGATCAAATTTAAAACTTTTTAAGATTGTTGGTTAACCCTGTGGATCCCAAGGGTTGTTTGAAAAGTGATGTGGAAGTAGAAACATTACGCTACTCTTTAATAAAAATTTTCACTTTGCTCATGATGCGTTCAACATTATCTAATTTAACTAACATGATATCTAAGATATTTTGTATTTTTTTTTTATTTCCATTACATCTTAGATGCTTTGTTATAAGACAATAACTAACAATTAATTGAAAGCAATATGGACTTTCAACTTATTGCAAAAAGGACATCAAAAGGAAATTGCTATTTTATACAATATTCTAAAGAGTTACCTTATGGTAAAATAATAAAATGGTATTATTTTGATAAATATTTAAGAAAGTGGATGGATATACAATATTTTTAAAAGAAGTTCACTTTTAAACCTTCTTTCAATAGTAGCCTACTTTTTCAATTTTTTAAAAAGGAAAAATTTAAAAAAAGAAAAATTTTTATTTAATAAATATTTGCTGAAGAAAGGAAATTCTACTTTTATAATTTAGTTTTTAAAATGACAAAGAAAATTGTGGTTTTAATTTTTTTTTCTTTTCAAAGCAAAGAAAAAGCAAAAAGGTTGTTTTTTCAAATAGTTTATACAATTTCCATTAATTCAGTGTTTTTTTATATTTTTTTATTAAAGTTTTCGACTTTTGTTTCAGTTTTTTTAAAGAATTTCTTTCCTCTTTTAATTTTGTAATTTGTTTTAGTAATAATACCTACAAACACCAACTTTATCTATATAATAAGAAAATAAAGTGCAAAAAATAAAAGTGGTGAAAATAAAATTGTGCAAAAGGAAAAATTGGAAAAAATAAAAATTAAATTTTAGTTGCAAAAAATATAATAGTTAGTGTGATAAAAATTAATGTTAGCTAACTTATTTGTAGACAAAAAAAAATGTTAGTTGCCAAAAAAATTAAAGTACATAAAATAAATTACAAAAACTAATGCATTGTTTTATGGCCAAATAAATTAAACTTATTTGGAAAATTTGTTGTCTTTTGGATCTAAGTTAAAGTGAAAATCTATTAATTAATGAATTAAAATACAATTTTCTTAGTAATAATCAAGTTTATGAATATAGACTTAATGTAGATTTTGACATCAAATAATACATAATTACTAAAAACAATAAATCATTAATTTTTTTTTGTTTAAGAAATAATAATAAGTATATACTTGGTTTGAAAAGTGTAGAAAACAATGAGCTCTTACATTGCAAGTTGACAATGTCTTTGGCATTGAAGACTTTTTCATGCGAGTTCACCCACAATTAAGAAAATCAATAAGCTTGAGTTTGTTAGTAGATTGGTGCCCTTAAAAGTTAACAGTGATCATGTCAAAAGGGAAAACAAACTACAACATCTTTCAATTCTAAAAGCTATATTTCAACTAATCATCCATTGAAAACACTTCATTTAACCTTTTTGGACCAAATTAAAATGTAAGTTTTGGTGGCAAGCAATATGGACCTATGATTGTAGATTATTTCTTTACATTTACTTGGGTATTTTTTTCTCAAAAGAAAAAAAGAGGAATTTAAAATAGTTTCTTAACTTGTGATAAAAATTTAGAATGAACAAAACTCCATGGCCACCACAATATGAAATAATCATGGTAGAGAGTTAATGAAATGATGGAATTAACCACATACATTTAACCCCACATACTCCACAATAAATTGGTGCAATTGAAAACGATAATAGAACTTTATTAGATATGACTTTAACCATACATAATAAGTATGATTTACCAAAATTATTTAGACTAAAGCCATAACATACCTCTTGATATGTAATTAACTATGTTTTGTTACATCCAAATCTAAAAGCTAACCCTTAAAAATTAATGAAGAATAAAATTGCACACACACACACACACACACACAGATATATATATATATAATATATATATATATATATATATATATATATATATATATATATATATATATATATATATATATATATATATATATATATTTGCTTGCAAATGTTATATGCTAATAATGACAAGAATGAGCTATCAAAATTTGACTCTAAATTAGATTAGAGATTATTTTTAGGATACTCAACCAATAACAAACATATAGAGTTTATAATAAAACAACAATGGTTGTTGAATAATCAATTCATATATCTTTTGATGAAGCACCATAATATCATAAAAAAATGTCAACGATGAAGACTAAGATGGTATAGAGAACATTAGTCTAAAGGATAACAAAAAAGATAAAATGAAATTAAGAAAAGAAAAAAAAATGAAGTGAAAATAAAGAGATTCACAAGCTAAATAAAAATGGTATTATAATTAGAAACAAGACTTGAATTGTGGCTAAGGGATATAATCAAGTAAAAGAAGTTAACTTTGAAGAAATTTTTTGCACCAATGGTTAGGCTATAAGCAATTAAAATACTTTTAGAATATGCATGTTATAAAAGGTTTAAGCTATTCGAAAAAAATGTGAACATGGCATTTCTAAATGCTTACCTAAATAAAGATGTATATGTAGAATAAACTCTAAGCTTTGAACACAATAAGACATTTGATCATATATACAATCGTAAGAAAGTGTTTTATGGGCTAAAATAAGTTCCTATAGAAATGCAAATTTCTTTTTTCAAATGGCTTTGTTAAAAGAAAAATAGGCACAAATCTTTTTACAAAAACAAACTCTAATGAAAGAATCTTGGTTTTTCAAATATTTGTTGATATAATTTTTTGATCAATTAATTTTGAACAATATGAGAACTTTGCTAAAATTATGAAAAAAAATCAATTCAAACAAAAGAATGATAGAACCTTTACGTCATAAAAAATACATTAATAATTATTAAAAAGATTTTTTATGAAAATCTAAAAATAAAACACACTCCAATGACTACTAATGCCAATTTATACAAAAATAAAAATAGAAAAATTAAAGATATGAAATTATATAAATGAATGGTAGGACCATTATTGTATTTAACTATGATAGATAAACTTTTATGTTTAATGTATGTTTATGTGATCTCTTTCAAGAAAATCTAGAGGAAACCCACTTGCATATAATTAAACATGTTTTTAAATATCTTATAAGAACATAATCATTAGGACTTTGTGCTTTATGAATGACTTAGGATTTAGCCAAGTGGAATACTCTAATATAGATTTTGTTGAATCTAAAACAGATAAGAAGAGAACTTTTGATACAAGTCAATTCTTAAGAAACTCACTCATTCTTTGGTCCAATAGCAAATAGAATTTAATAGTTTTATCAACAACAATGACAAAATACATTACAATTAAAAGTTGTGTTTCTCAAGATCTCTAGAGTAAACAACAACTAGCTAATAATGGCATCCACCTAGAAGAAACTTTGGTTCTTTATTATAATTTAAGTGCAATTTTCTTTAATTAGAAACCTAATTTACACTCACACCAAGCAAATTGATATCAGGAATCAATTCATTTGTGTTCAAGTTAATTTAAAAACCATGACTATGGAATTTGTATCCTCACAAGATTAATTAGTTATTTTCTTAGAAAAACTTTACCTTAAAAAAAAAATCATTATAATTAAAAGACACCTAGGTTTCATAAATCCTTTTAAAATTTAATTGTGTTTTTATTGGTAACAAAAAGATGGAGAAAATAAGCATAAACTAAAAGCTCAATGTTATCTATTGTTAGGACTATCTCTTATGATTGAGCTTTTATAATGATAATTGTATTTGCTTGTTCTCGATCAGGGGGAGCATATGTCTCATGCTTTAGATATTCTAATGATTTCAATTTTTATTTTATTTTTATAACTAAAATTTTGTTATCATCAAAATTGAGATGTTTTTTACCCATGGACCTTGTATAAGTTGTTTGATGTACAACAAAACCATATACCTAGTGTTTATAATGCTCTTCTCTAAGTGAATTTTCATTGCTTAACTCTAAGATAAAACAAAAGTTCATTCAAGTGTCACATAATGGTTAGCTAAACAAGAAGAGCTAAAGTAAGGACTTTTGACTTGAGCCAAATTGGAAGGACATTTGGAGATGTTATAGCTATCAATCGGATGTGAAGATTTGACTATTTTTCATTTTATGTTAATAGCATGTCAAATCCTATGACTTGATCTCATAAGACACAAAAATTTTGAACAAGTGAGATTATGAGTGTAAAAATCACATTAAGCTTTCGAAAATGATTTTCACACAATAGGTTTTTTACAAAGCCCTTCTATAAACCTATGAACTTATGCCTTGATACTTGTCGAACTATTTGATGTGATTATCAAACTGCTTGTTGAGCATCTCAACCAAATGATTTGAATGCACCTAAAAAATTCATAAGTGCTTGCTATCATAACATACAACAAACCATCCAAGGTATAGTCTAATGATTGCACACAAAAAATACGAGTACAATTGAACAAGTATCCGACCATATGATCCTTAATCTAACAAGACAACTTTGAAAATGCAAAAAAGATTTATGTTAAATTACCATGAGTCTATTTGATGATCCAAATAATGTGCATCTAATAAAATATCAAACCAGTCATTACAAGATCCATCATCAAACATAATTTGAAATTAAGAATATGATCTTTATTAAATTGCCCTAGAACTATCCAATGATCCATCTGATGGCTATTAGACCATCTAATGAGGGATCTATTGATGTAAATAAAATGAACCATAAAATCAAATCACTTTGGATGAGCACTGAACCTCCAATAACAATCGATAGAGGATTCAGATGATCAGATTGTCTGACAAATTGCCTATTATTCAAATCATTATAGTCACTAAAATTGACATTCTATTAAATAGTTATCGAACTATCCAATAAACCATCCCCACATCTTAAAATTGGTCATAAAATTGATTTTATGCTCATCAACCATCGAACAATGCAATAGTATGCAAATTGATTAACAAACAATCTGATAGACCTTCTAAAAATCTTGGAGCTTTTGGCATGACCTAGTTAGACCTGTTGAGACTTTTTTCATGAAACTTGCAATTGTTTTCTAGTACCAAAAATATAATTATTATTATTAATTAATTGAATGGTCATATGGTCATTATTAAATGACTTTGATCATTCAAAACTATAAATAGGAGATGAACCTGAGCTAAAACCTCACATCGAATAAAATACTTTCAAATCTCAAAGTAATTGCAATATTTCGAGTGCTAAAAATTTCAGAGAAGCTGGAAGCTCTGATTTTTTTATTTCAATCGATAAGTCCATATTAATACATATATTGCAATAGAATTTGTCTCTTAGAATCGAAGCTACTTATGGGATCTTGTTAAGTGTTGTGCTTATATTTTCTTTCTATCTTTTTATTTCACCATGTGTTAAACTCTTTTGGGTTAGTTTTTTCTTGTTCCTTTTGGAACATTTTTGTTGATTCGTCTAAGTAGTTGTGATCCTTCTATATCTTTTCAAAGGTTTTGCATTCTTACATTTGTGAAATACACATCAATTTAGGAATTCTAATCTTTTAAGATCAAGGATGGATGTAGGCTTATTTTTTGGAGTAGAACCACCTTAATGATTATGTAACTTAACATTTTTGCATATCACTTAACATGTTTTTCAAAAATCATAATTCTTTGCAAGGTAAAATTATTTTTACACTTCACTAAAATTATAAAAATCTACAATTCACCCCCTCTTCTGCTCCCCTCCCATCCCCCCCACCAATCCCCCGCCCCCACCATTATCAATTCAATAACTTGTGTATCTCAAATTCGAAATACAAATAGTGTTTTGAAGTATGCATAGATCAAATGTCTAACCATAAAGTAGAACACTTGTAAAGATAGTCTTATAAGGTTTTATGGGCATTTTTTTATTAGAGAACTAACCCATTTAATTTTGATAATGGTGATGATAAGACATCTCAATGACTAGATTTTTCCTTAACATAGCAACAAATTGAATTTATGGTATTAAGAGACTTATCAAATTTCTATTTCTCAAAAGCAATGTTTGATGAAATCATTCTTGATATAACAAAAAATCCTAATTTTATTTATGTTTTTGGGATGTTTTAGTCCTTAACATTTTAAGCATATAAATAGTATTTGTGTTTCTACACTAAGAAGAGTTTTAGATTATTAAAGATTTCTTTTTGTTATCATTAAGTGCTATTGATCATTGGATTAATTTTTGAGATCACAATGAAAATCCTCTGATGTGAAACTTAGGAGAATACTCTTCTTTCTTCTTTGTCATCATTCTGTCTATGATTTTCTTCAATTTTTTTTATTTCTTTATTGATTTATTTGTTGCTATCAATATCTTCTACATGAATGCAAACTATCTTGCTAATTTTGATTCACAAGCAAATGCCTTCCAAAATCTAATGATTTTCAAGATTGAAATATAAAATTCATGTGAATTTTTTTTATGATTCATATAATTTCCTAATTTTATTAAGAAAAAATGAACAAAACAATTAAAAATTTTGAAAGCATAATAAAAAAAATTTATGATGCTACTTTATAAATTTCATAACTTCAACATATGTATCTTTAATTATAATATATACATCAAAATTTTAATGTAATCTAGTGATGATCTTTGTGTTATCTTGTGTCATCAACCCTCAAGTAGCTCGTTTGTTCCATTCGCTCTATGCCTAGCTAATTCAATGATGAAAGAAACT